>CM034155.1:436269808-437469808 GCA_019776745.2 Taxus chinensis
CTCGTTCGGTTATACCGTGATCGCCATCGTCACTGTGACCTCAAACAAACCAACCTTTCCTCTATTGCTTTTTAACGAGGTAACTAAATCGTAATTTCGCAATAACTTCTTTGTTATCATTTGAGTTAATTCGTATTGAAAGGGGAACTGACCACCTTCGAAAGGAAGTTTAATATTTCTTGGGCCCAAGGTAGTTCCCTCATTTATTGTCTAACTATAATCTGGTGGTCTTGCATTCTTATTCACAGGTAGTCCTTCCCAGACAAAAAGGAGTTCTTCACAATCGATCTGATCTCTCTCTATGGTACGCGCACACCCTCCCAACACTCAACAGGTATTCCTCCTAGCCCTAACCCTTATCTGTTTCTCAAGAGAATGAAAAGATAGAAGCAACTCTATTCTAAGAACGGAAACATTCTGTGTGAAATAGTTGCCTTATACCTCTTATTACTTTATTGTTGGGGCTCAGGGGCCAATGAGGAGGAAGGATTCTCCTTCTCATTGTATTATTGTTTGGGTAGAGAGTGTTACCCACTGCCCTTATTTTTTTGTGGTTGTGTTTTGGAGGAATGGAGGAGATCAAATTATCATCTTGGAAGAGTTGTTTTGTCGGAGATAAAGAGAAAAAGAAATAACTACTTTTGTAAGAAAATTGGCCATGTTGTCTCCAATCATGTGGATGGATTTTGTAACTTGCATTTTAGATCTCCATCTTCTTATAAATGTATTTTGTAAAACTAAATTGTATTGGTTATTAAAGAAGTGTTCATGTTGGAAAGGAGGCATGTAAAGTTGTAAATGATTTGATATTAAATTTCCTTCAAGTTTGTAAATTTAGATCAAGGGTGTATTTGAATTATTAATGGAAACCATCCTTATTTAAAGTGGGAAAAAAAATTATATTCAAACTTAAATATTTGAATCAAGAGTGTAATATGATTTGATTTTAAAAGATTAGAGTTCCTTTAATGGAAAATGTATGTTGAAGTTATACTTGCTCTCTTTGATAATGGATGCCATTGTATTGATAAAAGAAAGGAAAATCATTCTCATCTTATTATAAAAGTTAGTATGTTAGAATGTTTAAATTATAGGGTAAGTGCAGCAAGTTGGTGGACAAAAAAGGGGTCAGAAGTGGACATCATATTGCAAAAAATAGAGAAATTTCAAATTGTAGGGATTATAAGAAATACGTGCACTCAAAATTAGAAAAAATTATATAAATATGAATCGTATCATCCATAATCTAGTTTATAAACTACAAAAAAAAATTAAAAATGGACAAATTTAGCTATATTAAACACTCAAAATTATATGACTTGGTTTTTTTTTTTTTAAACCTATAAGATTGTAGTCCGTTTGCCCACGATTTGGATGACAAAATCTTGTTATTTATATTTACTTTGGTGAAAAGTTAGATGTCGTTGTCTATCTTGGGATGGATTTTATTTTGTATTTTTTCAATCAATATTTTTTTTTATGATTTTTTCCGTGAAAGTGGTGTGAAGTTTTTTATAAAATAGAGCACTTTCCATTTGTCCACCATAACTATATCAAAAAATATCAAAATTAATTTTTTTTTATGTATAGAATTTTTCCATGCTTGGGATGGTATAGGTTTTATCACATTTTGATAAATGAAACAAAAATTGCAATATTAAAAGTAGACATAAACATTCGTGGGAAAAAATGGCTTAAAGACCTATTGTTAGTAAAAATTACAAAATTATATATATCTTCTATTCACTTTAAAATCGATATTTCGACAAAGCTAACAGTCTCCCCTACACGATGACACCATTTTTGTGAGATGTTTTTAGTTTTTCAGGATGGTTCAAGTCCGTGGAAGAGAAAAATTTAATTTTTTGACCTTTTACATGCAAAAATGGCCTCCCATATCTTTGGTTGGGGAAAAACAAATATTTCCCGAGCCTTAGGATCGGATTTGATGATATAGATATAACTGTGATCACGGTTTATAAACTGCGATCACATTTTTCATAGCAAGTACTATTATCTAATTTTTCCCCTCAAGAAAAATTGATCAAACAAGATCTTACAAAAGAGAGATGGACTGGTTGGTTAGATCATGCAAGCTCATATTTGATTTTGAAAATCAAGTTATAAGCATGATCATCAATGAAATGCAAGATCAATTAAAGGTGGCCAAGAGAATGATGAAGGAGATCAGAGCTAAGCTGAAAGAAAAAAGGAGAAAGGCTCAAAGTTTTTTAGTTTTTGCATTTTTGGCGCTTCGAAGAAAAACACGACAAAAATTGGGCAAAAAATGTTCAAAACCTGAAACCCCAAAAGTCTAAAATTCAGACTTTTAGGTTTCGGGGTTTCGGAAACTCTTAGGCGCGAAGTTGGAAAATCAACCCCAAAAGTCTGAAATCTTGAATTCTGAAAATTTCAAAATTTAGACTTTCGGGGTTTTGAGATTTTGGAAACCTCGGGAAGTGTGCCAAAAATGGAGTAGAAATGTCTGAAATCCCAAAGTCCGATAGGGTTTCGAAAATGTTTGGAATCGTGCCAAAAAAGTAGTAAGCAAAAAGCCTGAAATTTCAAAGGTTTGAAGTCTTAAATTTCAGACTTTGGATTTTTGGGTTTCCAGACTTTAGAGTTTTGAAACTGTTAAGCCCCATAATGCAAAAATCCCCCCTCAATGTCTAAAATCCTAAATTCTGAAAGTCTGATTTTTCAGACTTTCAGGTTTTGAAGTTTTGGAACTCTCATTCTACCATTTTTACAAGATGACACCTAGACCTTCAGATGGCCATAAATTTTAACGAGAGGTCGGATTTACACTAGAAATAACTTTTTGGAAATCTCTCAGCGTCTGCTACGCAACTAAATTAGTGGGACTAAGTTTTAAAAAATGAAAAATACAGTTCACAATTTTTTGAGGTTTCCCAGGCTTCCCACCTACCCGAATAATGAAGTATGGGCTTCCTTTCTTGCACAACAAGAAAGAGTACATGGAGGCTTGGGTTTTGTAGTAGAACCCATCATTGTTGCATGATAACTCAATGCATTTTGGGGTGGTTGAAGCAAGAATTCAGATTTATTTTATCTCCTTCTCTAATTCTTCCTATATATTGTAAGGAGGGGCATTTTCTAAAGGGTTGGACAACTTTGCCTTGTACCCTCCCTTTTTCTATGATCTACAAGTGAAATTTTGGAGTTCAAACCTCCCATTTATAACTGTAATGCAAGTTTTTTCCTATTGGCCATTGTAATGGACTGTATCAAATTCTTGGAGCAATAAAAATAATTTTATGGATGATTTCAACCCTCTCTTATATTATTTGTATCTTCATGATCTCTCATTGCAATCCAGGTTATCTATGCATGGTGGTTCTATTAAAATTTTAAGGGTTTTTGTTTAATTTCAAAGAAGGTGTTCAACATTCTTTTAGTGCATCACCTCTATTAATTTAGGTTTAATTTCTTGCATCTTATTAACCCTGACTCCTTGGCAAGTTAGAGTAAGTGCTAGAGTACATCTACAAATTATTTGTGTGGACCTAAACAGAGGAATAGTGACCATCCTTCATCCAGAGAGATTTCTCAATTTCAAATTCCCACACTTTTGGGAAAATCTCCATGTTATGCAATCATACTGAGAGTTCCAACCCATCAAGTTGTAGACATTCAGGGGTGTTGTGATTACGCATCAACAAGTACCATGATCATGCTTTATAAACCACGATCGTGGTTTATAAATCATGATCACGGTTCTTAAATCATATTTTCATGCATCCCAACATTTGAATTACCATGTGATTTTTATTTTTTTACCTTACTGCATGAGTTATTACAAATTTTTGTCACTTTCTACACATTTTTCTTATCACCAGAAGAAAAACATCATGGGAGACAAGAAATGAAATAAAGGAAGTCAATAAGTAAAAAACACTAGAAAAATTAGAGGGAAACATATTTCAAAATGCTGAGCGAATGCAGAATCTTTGTGAATCAAGAAGAGGTTCATCTTCAACCCCTACTATTATAAGCAATGAGGAACCAGGTAATGTTTCTATTGTCAATGTTGAAGATGAATTAAATACTCATGATGAAGATGTTTTTACTGTCAATGTTGAAGAAGAATTAAATACTCATGATGTA
Source organism: Taxus chinensis (assembly GCA_019776745.2). NCBI lineage: Eukaryota > Viridiplantae > Streptophyta > Pinopsida > Cupressales > Taxaceae > Taxus > Taxus chinensis. The sequence continues at coordinate 436,273,937 of CM034155.1, forward strand.
TTTGATGTTGAAATTGAAGGAGACAATGAAAATGTGAATCAGGAAATTTAGATTGAAACTGTAGACAACAAAAATTGACAAAAAAACCTCCTAGGATTTTACGTAAGAAACCTAACTATTTTGTTGAAATTGATGAGAACATTTTGAAACCAATGTCTGACAAAAATTTTGAATGAAAAATTAGAAGAAATGCCACTAAAATTTGGGATAATCATTTTGAAAATTTAAATGATTCCCAAAGATGTTAGTTATTAGTTAGTTTGATGAAATTGATTAAAATGAGACCTACATTAAACACCTTAGGATTGGAAACATCTAATATACTTGATCAAACCTCTACAATTGTTAAAAACCTTCATGATGCATATCACTTTATTGGTGTCAAGAGATGCAATATTGTGCGTAGTGTACTTACTACTAGTGTTGTAAGTAAATCAATAAAAAAACAATGTTTGATTATGCAAACAAATTGAATGTTGAAGTTTAATCGAAAAACTCTAATGAAAGAATTTGAAAGATGTAATATCCTTAAATCACTCAATAAAACTAATTTTTGGGCATTTTCTACTAGACTAACACATAAGGAAAAATATATATCTGATGCTATGAAAGAACTTGTTATTCAATTTTAGAATGATAACACTAGAGTTTCACCTAATACAAGAGATGTTGTAAAAAGGAGAGTTGGTTCTACTAATTGCGAACCACATATAAAGCATTTCTTAGATATGACTCGAACTCAATTTTTTCGTAAGTTTGAATAAGAGCATATAAAAATTAAAATTAGTGAACATTTTTTTTAAATGTTGAAACCATTCTATGTGAAAATCAAACATGCTTGCACCAGTTGTTGTTGTAGGCAACATGTTGAATTTTCGATGCATTATGCTAAAAAAATTTGTATTCGTTATGATTTTCATTCTGAAACTATGTTATCAGAGTGTGGTGTTCAATTTCCACCAATCTTCCAGGGATTTCATTCCTATGATATTTTTTGAAAGAGAAGTTGGACAATTTTTATATAGTCAAGATTTTTTAGATGGAAGTTGCGGTACGTGCGGCGAATTACTTAAATTGGAAGTTACATCCTTGAGAAAATTGAAGGTGCAATAGGACATAATTTAGTTGATTTTGATAAATATAAATCAGTACCATACCAGTTGAAAAATGGAAAGGATTCTAAACAGTGTGAGCTAGTTACAAAACATATGTCTGTTTTTCAATTTATGAGAAAATTTAAGGATGAAATTATTTATGAGTATGCTAAGCATACACACAGAGCTAGATGGTTGGATGAATAGTTCAAGATATGCAAGGACACATTTCCTATTGGTACTATTTTTTCAGTGGTCAATTTTGTAGAGAATTACACATTACAACCATAAATGGAGGTTCAATTTGTTATAGAAATATTGTTCATAGTGTGAAAACTTGGGAGTGGTTTGGGTTATTTGGTAGTAATAGGTTTTAATATTTATAAAATAATATATGAGTGTGCAAAATAGTTTTAATGCACAACTCAAAGTTGATAGATATTTGGGATATTGAGAGGACTTAGAGATTAGCCTTGACTCCTTACTTATAGGAGTTCATTGAGCTATTTATATGTAATCTCTCCATTGGTAATTTTTTCTGAATGAATTACAATATCTTTAGTTTTATTATTTTACCGTGCAATGTTTTGGTTTTTATTTGATTAAATCATGGATATTTGCAAGATTTGGTATCAGAGTGAGTTAGACCGCAATGATAACCTGTAGGAGTTTGTGAGGTGTTTAGATCTGGAATGAATTTGTTTCAATGGAATCAAATCTGTGACTTGTGTGTTTCACTGGAATCAAATCGGCGACCTGCATGTTTATCTGACACTGAGTTACATTATGTAGACTTAGAAAAAAAGTCTAAAGACATGGGATTTGCTTATTTATACATTTGGTGCAAAAGTTGTGAATGTTAAATTCTCACTTAAGTTGTAGTTATTCAAGTCAAAAATGAATGAGGGGGCAACTATGTCAAGCCATATTAACAATCTTAGATCTCTTCTAAGACAGTAGACGGAATTAAGTGCTCAGGAAGATGATGAAGAATCTATTTTATTAAATAGTTTACCTCCAAAATACAGTAATGTAGTTTTTACTCTTGGTCAAATGCCTTCTCATTCACTTGAAGGTATGATTTCTGCATTATTAGCTAAAGAAAAAAGAAAAAAAGAATATATTGAGGAAGAAACTATTGTTTATATTAAAATGAAGCATACTAAAGTTTTCAAAAATAAAGAGGAATTAGAATTCTTTTATTGTAAGAAAAAAGGACATAAATTTTCTTTCTGTATTACTCGTGCCAAGGACATCATAAAAGGATAGCTAAAAATGGATGAAGATAATGCAGTTATTGAAGAAAATTCAGAGAATGAAGAAGAATATGAACCTCAACAGAAGGAGGATGAAGATGACTACATATACTAAGTAGTGTCTGATGGAGGATGGAGGTGAATTGGCATCTCTTGTTAGTCACCAATAAAGATATTTATTCATGGTATTGGTGACCTTTATTTTTTTTTGTGGTGTGTTTACTTTATGTTGTAATAATGAACAAAAGTAACATTCCTATTTAAAGCTCCTACATGAGCATAATTTTGTTAGGAAATATTTATTAGTTCTCAATTATTATTGATATTGTAAAGAGAATAATTACATGAGTAATTATTCACATATTTGGTTGTATTATTTGATAGTTGTGATATTGTTGTGAGTTACAACAATATCACAGATATAGGTAGATTGTTATGTTGTTGGAGCAACTTCCTAGAATGTAGGAATTGCTTCTCATTATATATTGTATGACCCAGAATACATTGAAATATATTGAAGAAGATAAATGAATATCAATTGTATTTGACTGTAAATCTGTAGTATTCATCTCATTTGGTACCAGAGAAGGTTAAATCTGTCTCGAATAATATCTCGTAACTTTTGTTTCCTGATCTGGGTTTCTCCAAAATTTTGTGCGTGGAATGATCTGTTATATGGAAAGCTAGAGATGAACAAATAATAGATGAAATTTACTATAAATATGAAGAATTTATATAATAATTGAATTTCTTAGAGGAAGGAGGCACAGGAGGTTGGAGGTCATTCAGCGACCTCTCATCAGTCGCCAACGACGGGGCCGCATATCAGCTTTGGTGACATGTGTGTGTGCAATTTGATTTTAGTTCTTCTAGTTACGAGTGGTGTGGTGTTTTCATGTTTGCAGTTTTCAAGAAGTGGAAATTTCACATTGGGGGGGAACATCATTCCAATGTTCCATTTCCAGTATGTCAGTTTTTCCTATGTATGTATGAGCAACAGATGTCAGCAAAATTTCCTATGTTATTCCCTACAGTGAGATGTGATGAGGGCTGATAATAGTACTTGGCACATCATGATGTGGTTATAGGTAAACCACTTGAAAACCTTCATTTGTGGTTTTTGGTAAACCAATAGCAAAACCACCATTCTTGGTTGTTGGTAATCCATTTGAAAAACCATCACTTTGTGGTTTGTGGTAAACCAATTGTAAAACCACCATTCTCAGTTTTTGGTCAACCGTTTGCAAAACCATCCCTGAGGTTTGTGCTCATCCTATGAAAATCACCAGATCATGAGCAGGTGCAATTATAAGTCAGGTTTTCCCCATGTTCGCACTAAGGTGGGGAATGTTAGGAAATATTTATTAGTGCTCCATTATTATTGATATTGTAAAGAGAATAATTACGTGAGTAATTATTCACATATATAGTTGTATTATTTGATTGTTGTGATATTGTTGTGAGTTACAACAATATCACAGATATAGGTAGATTGTTATGTTGTTGGAGCAACTTCCTAGAATATAGGAATTGCTTCTCATTATATATTGTATGACCCGGAATACATTGAAATATATTGAAGAAGATAAATGAATATCAATTGTATTTGACTGTAAATCTATAGTATTCATCTCAAATTTATGTTTTGTAATATATTTAAGTTAGAAACAATGATGTGAGAGAAATAATGTACGCTGCAATGTAGTGGTTGGTTCCACTAGAAAACCATTTTCTAAGTTGGAGGTTCTCTTTGAAAACCTCATATTTTTTGAGTTGTTGGTACTCATTGAAAAACTTCAATTCTTTATAGATCATAAGTAGGTACATGAGATAGCTTTCCCCATGTTCACACTAAGGGGGTGACTGTTACAGAAATATTGTTCATAGTGTGAACACTTAGGAGTGGTTTGGGTTATTTGGCAGTAATGGTTTTTAATATTTATAAAATAATATATGAGTGTGTAAAACAGTTGTAATGCAAAACTCATAGCTGAGAGATATTTGGGATATTAAGAGGGCTTAAAGATTATCCTTGACTCCTTAATTATAGGAGTTCATTGAGATATTTATATGTAATCTTTCCATTGGGAATTTTTCTGGAATGAATTATAATATCTCTAGTTTTATTATTATTTTTGTGCAATGTTTTGTTTTGTTTTATTTGATTAAATCATTGATATTTACAAGATAATCACAATATTAAAACTCAGTATATGTTTCCATTTTTTTGCATATAACATTTATACATTCTTCTGACAGTACAAAGAATGATCAAATTTTTTTAAGAGAGTACCAATTTTATATCAATGATGATCGTACTCATTCTACTAAATTCGTGCAAGGGTGTTTCTAGTTATTTTATGGAAACTTGTTTGATAGGGACATCCGCTTCAATCAACATTATATATGGTCAGATAATTTCACATATCAGTTTAAGAATACATGAATGTTTTAATAGATGAGCAAGATGCACGTCAAAAAGGGTGTGAAACATATTTGGAGTTTTAGTGAGGGTGAAAATGGAAAAGGAGAGCATGTCGGTGCAAGGGAATGTGTAAAAATAGCTCTTGCAAGAGAAAAGTTGAAGTATGAAGATGGTGCTAAATTAAAAGATGCAAAAATCATAGTGGAATGGTGTATTGACAACATGGCCCGAGGTTCTCAAGAAAATTCCACAGTTCGTATATATTTTTGGTTGATAGAGGAACAATAAATTACTAACTAAAAGGATTATATGACACTCATAGGGTCCAGTGATATACACTCATTTTGTAGCTCAGATGCTACTTTTTGGGCCACGTGGACAAGAAATTTGGCATGTTTTTGTGCATCTTGTATCAAATTTTTCACTGTTGAGTGTGATTCACAAGAATGGGTGGATGGATGGATTTGTAGGCCTCTAACTCCACTTCCTAGTTATCAACATCCACAGGCATTATGACTTGTTTCTCCAGATGAAGTTGCAACATCCAAGGAATTTGACAAAATTTTGATTTTGGTGCTAAAAGTTAAATGATTATTTACAATTTTTGTACTGAGTTATGTTTGGATTGAAAGGAATATGTAATTTAAATTTGAGTTGAATCATTTATTTTTTTGTAGGACATGTGTTTGCAGTTATTGCAAAAAAGGACAATGAAGAAGGAACAGACTATTTCTTATGTTATTGCATTGAGAAAAGAAATCATTTGACTTATCATACTATAGATGGTGAAGATATTAAGTACCCTACAAGGTCAGTGGTAGTTACTGGAACTTGGATTTGATGGTAACCATTAAAAAAATCCTCTGCTTGAGTGTTTGAAGACTTTGAGACACATGAAAATACTCTTATATTCGCATCTAGTTCTAGCGATAAATATTTAGTTGTATAAATATCAAGGAAGGACTATGTTATCCCGTAAAATTGACAAGGGAAATTTTACCGATGACCATACCAAAAATTTTGTTCCGATCCCTCGTTAGGGATCCCTTGTGTTCGAAATGTTGTAAAATCCCTTCCCGGGAAATCTAGTTTTCAAACTTAGTCTTTTTGAGCCTTTTTTGGCTGGGCGCATGAAATTGCTTTGCAACACTAACTTTTGATGCGCCCCCTTAAAAGCCTTTGGCGCATGGTTTTCAATTTCAACACAACTTTTCATGCGCCAAAGAATGTTGAACCTTCCCTGCGTGCGCCAAGGCGCATGCGCTTGTGTTGATACAACTTTTGTTGCGCCACTCTTTGGTGCGCCGAAGGGCGCACATAACTTCATGTCAACAATGCTTTTGGTGCGCCAAAGGCGCGCTTTGTCTCCTGTTGTCAAATACTTTCGTGCGCCAAAGGGCGCATGCTTTCTCCTGTCGACAGCAACTTTCATGCGCCTTTTAAAAAGTGGGTGGCGCATTTATGACCAGCTTGCCTATATATATATATATATATATGTGTTTTGCGCGCCCAAATGTCATTTTCACTTTTCGCTGAGCACGTGATTTTTCTGAGCCTGTCAGCCCCTACCTCGTCGTTTTCATTGCCTTGTGGACCCGTTCTCGAGCTTTTGCTATTTATCCAGGTAAGAGGTGTCTTTCTCTCTCGTGCATTTTGTGTTTTCAGTTCTTGGTGTGTTCTTGGTCTGGTTTTAGCTTGCTAGTTGGTTTTGAAATATAGATGTGTTGGCCTAGCCTCCTCCGTTTGCTGTCTGCCCCCCCACCATGCTATCCTTCCTCTTTCCAAATCTGCTGGAGAAGGACGTTTTCTTGAAAGAGTGGTTGTGGCCCTCCTGATCTAGATCATTTTATCTACCCCACTGAGCCTTTCAAATAGGAGCGAAGGAGTAGAAGGAACCTACATCATGTAAAAACCCCCTTTGAGAGTTTAGTTCTCTGTTTTTCTCCTTGGCGCATCTGTCACCCCTGTAACATCATGAACATTTGCGCCCCTTTGGCGCATCTGACCGCCTTGTAACATGGACAAAACCTGCGCCAGAGGCGCACCCAACCTGCTTGTTGCGTCATTAACCTCTGCGCCCTTTGGCGTGCCTCTTTCACATGCTACAAGTGTCAAATCTCGCGCCCCTTTGGCGTGCCATCCTTTTGTGTTGCATCACATTTCCATGCACCCATGGCGCACCTAGCTTCCATGCAACACAAGATTTATCTGCGCAAGTATGAAGCTATAAAGGCGCAGGCGCATCCCCGATTGCAATAACATTATGTTGTGTAAACCCTTCGTGCGCCGCGCCATATCCCTTTGGCGCACGAAAATTCAATGTTACACGATCCATCCATGTGCCGAAGGGCACACCAAATCCCAATGCAACATGAAAATTCCATGCGCCCTTTATAAAATGCAATCTGCAACATCCATGCGCCATGCGCCTTATCTATTTGGCTTGCAAGTTGTAATTTTCATGCGCCCTGCGCCCTGAGCCTTAAAATCTCTAACTCTTTCTTCTGCTGACATTCTAATGGAAGATCAAATGGCTAATTCAACCTTTTTGGATTGGGTCTCGCTTCTTCTTCATGCAGATCAGCAACTGAGTTCGAAAGAACATATGTCTACATCCAGCAAGAGACCCACCAAACCAAGAGGGAAGGCTAAGCTTACAGAGGAGGAGATGAAGTACAAATATCAAAGGGTCAGGATGCCCGAATCACAGGCTAAATGCAGTATGGATGTCAGAGACTCAGAATTGGGTCACATTGACATGGAAGAATTCTGGGTTAGAACTCAGAAAGTTACAAGGAGTCCATGGATGGACAAATTGATAGGCAGTGCCCTGCATTTCGCCGGGGGAATCCCCGTCAGCACAGTCAACAATGAATTCATAATGGTGGTTGCTCAGTCTTACAACAAAGACACCAGATGTGTCGAAAACAGTAAGGGCGAGGTAGTCATTAACCTCACTGCCCGTCATTTTGAGATGATACTTGGCATCCCTCACCACCGGCACTTCGTGGCTGTCAGCCAAGTAGAGTGTATCAAGGCCTGGGAAGATAATGAAGACCAATGCATGCAACTAATGAACGAATTCTACTTGAAAAACAAGAAGGTGGTAACCTAGTGGCCCGAGATTATCCACCGCATTGATTTCTCAAAAGAGCTCGGTGATACTATCACTTTCCTGAGCAGAGTCTTCGGGCTTTCTGATGCCCACTACTTCCATAAATGGATGCTGAGGTACTTGGAGACAATGAATAAAAATTTTCCTGATCAGCGCTTTTACTGGGGGGAACTAATAAGCAACACCATCTCCAAGCAGCTACAACAATTCGCCACAACGGGAGTGTTCCATATGAACTCCTACGTAGTCTACGTTGCAGCGTCGAAGAGGGATTATCCAGGGCTAAACCGAAGTGGAGTTTGGCCTCAGGTCAAAATATATGAGTATTATCCGGAGTTGAAGCTGGAGAATAGCATCGCCCAATTTTCCAAAATCAACGATGCATTCTTTTATCACATCATTTTCCTGTTGAGGCCAAATCTAACTCATGGTCGCATGACCAAAAACATTGTGTCAACCGTGGAGAAGTGGGGGGCCCTGTTCACCCAGTTTCCCACATTTACCTATCTGAGGGTGGTCAACTTCTTGGGCGACCCAACCAAGCTACTGAGGTATGCTAGACCTAAGCTGATTCTACTAGAGCTATCAAGGCAACTGGTCACATACCATGAGAAATGCCTCAAAAGAAAGAAGGGCGGAACTCCTTTCCCCCTCACAGTGGGCCGATACACATGCTCCACTGATCACAAGGCGAAGGAAATGTTTGCAGAGCTGGAGTTGCTCAATTTGAAACATGACTTCCCAGCCAGGCCTACCTTTGACCCAAGGGGCTACCTGCCAAGAGATAAGCTTGATCCGATCCATGTCCCTCAAATTGAGGATATTTACATTGACGTCATCCACGAGGTGGAACTCAGAAGAAAGGATCATTCTCGCTTAGCATTGGCGGAAATTATCCAATACGGAGTGGCCATTGTCCCCAAAGGCTTCCAAACTACGGAAGATGAAGTAGACAAGGTGTATAATGACACGGAAGGGGATGATTGGCCCTTCCCAGCCATTGACAGAAGCAAGGCTCCTCAAACAATTGAGGAGAGGGTCAAGGAGACTATGTGTAGAACAGAGCACTGGTGCCGCATGAACGGGCTGATCTACCTCGGGGTAGATTTCACAACCTCCCCATTGGGAAATGCACCTCCAAGGTCCAAGAAGCAACTAAAAGGCAAAGGTGTAGAAGGAGAATCTAGCACCGTTCAGGAAGAAGCCCCTGAAATTCCTCTTTCCATAGCGCCAGAACAGGTAATAACTCTGGATTCACCAGAGAAAGAAGCAGCAGGGGATAGTCCCATTGGCCCATCCACTCAGGATGTCGGCATTGCTACCACAACAGAGGTCCCTTCTATCCCTTCTTCTTCTCTTCCTTCCCCTCCTCGAGTGACTCAAGCGACCATCCCTTTGGTCGTGTCCTCCGCCCCTTCTTCTACTCTTTCCCCTACTTCTTCGTCTATCTTATCTTCCCTCACTGATCTTTCCTCCTCCATTTCTTCCCTCATCTCCAAGCTCCCTTCCCTTCCTATGTCTTCTGCAGCTGCAGTTTCCCTTCCTCCCGTGGACACTTCTTCGGCTATGCTTTCAATGCCACCGCCGCGTGTCTCCACGTTTTTCCCCTCTTCTACTATAGCTCCCTCCTCCTCTGTCTCTGGTCCTTCTTCTATGGGACCAGCCTAGATCTCTCAGCAGCTGGGCCAGTAAAAGAGGAAAGTTCCCATCGCTTCGATGGAATTTTCAGTAATTCCAGCCAAAGGGGCAAAGAAGAAAAAGCCTATAACACGCTTCCCTCAAAGTGCTGCAGGTGAGAGAGTTATGGAAATAGCATACCCTGATCCCCTCAAGGAGAAAAAAGATCTGTCTCCGACAGATTTTACTATGACTCAAGCCACAATGGGGACATCTTCTGAAAGTCTCCAGGGGGAAGCTCTTTCCACAGTCGATGCCCTCTGCAAAAAGCTTCAAGAAATAAAAGAAGAGAAAAGGCTACTGAAGGAGCAGAACAAATATCTGCTTCAAGCCTTACAGAAGTTGGGTAGTGCACCTCCCACGACTACCGCCGAGACTTCTAAGCTTCTCAGCTAGGAGAAAATCAATGAATATTCAAAGATCGGTGAGCAGGGTATGGCCGTTTCTGCTTGGAGGAGCCAGATCCTCAAGGACAGTGAAAGAGTGATCGCCGAGTATATCAATTAATATCTAAACATCAGAAAGGTGAACAAGGAACTCCAAGCATTAGCAGGTCCCATATTAGAAGAGCTAAAACATGTTAGACTCCAACATGAGACCTTTCAACAAATGTTCGACTGTTCAGTCGAAGATCTGGTCAAGTTCGGAGTTTTTGGCCATCCAAGGGCCCTCAACAAAACCATGTCCACTCTGGACTATCGGATAGATCAGCTGGAATTTGTTCTGGAAAAGATAGACAAGGTGAAGGAAGAGGCCCTGGATGCGATGCATCAAATGGAGTGAATTGTTCTTAACATGTCTCTAGGGCTGCTTACTCCTTCCTTTATCATGAGATCAGCTGATGAAACTATTTGGATCTTCAAGGAGATCGATTCTCAAGGAACAGGGCCAGAGGTCACATTTGACACTGAATCTATCAACAACCTACTGGCCTGTAGGGACTTCATCGGGTTCCTCATTGAGGCGGAGAAAGATTATTCTAAACTCCCAGAAAAGCTCATAGACGAGCGGGAGACTTGCGAAGCAATCAGCGAACGGCACAAGGATCCATCACAGGATCAATTTGGGCCCATGATTAACAAGTTTTTGGAATACCACGCTCAGTTCCACATATCATCTCCTGAGCAGCATCAGAAGCAGGCAACCCCCTTTCGGCCGTAGGATGACGATGACGAGTAGCTTCTTCTTCTTCTTCTTCTTCTTCTTCTTCTTCTTCTTTCTCTCTATTCTCCGACTTTCTTGTTGAAATGTCTGAAGTGTGTTGGCACAAATGATGACATCATCCATGTTGCATCATGGGATGATGTCATCCATCAAGTTGTCAAAAGTCAACATGACTTTTAGATATTTTGTAAATATCTTTGTAAATAGGTGGTTGGCTCCTTTTTGCCTTCTTTCCTTCTCCTCTCTTCTATAAATACTGGAATACTTGTTGTATTCAAGGGTGAACATTTTTTAGATGAAAATAGAAGTGAGGAGAGAAAGACTTTGAGCTTTCTTGTAACAGAAGAAAACAGTAATACAAATATTAAGACTTTGTGCTCAATAGTTGTGTTATGCATTAGATCTTCCTTACGTTAGAACTGTATGTGTTTAATCTGTTGGATTCATATCTACTTTTCTGTCATTTTCTCATCAGTATTGCTTTGTTTATTTATGCAAGTAGGTTTGGCTATGTTTACTACCAACCCAAAAACATAAATCTTCTGACCTTTTTGCTTTGGAATTCTTTTCTTTTCTTCCTTCGGATCTGTTCTTTCTCTTTTCCCTCTTTCATTCCTTTCTTTTCGCAACCTGAAACACTCTACTGGGATGAGATCCCAAACCCCCGAAGGCAGAATCTGTGAGACTTGCATAGATTCTTGCTGGTAGAATAACAATAAACCAGTTTTGCTTTGTTGACTCAAAGAGGGGCTAAGCCCTGCACACTGTTGGCTCGTCTATCCATAGATCTGTCCAGGCGACAGATTTTTGGACCAACAGGTTTTTGCGACTCCGCTGGGGAACGGATAGATATGTCAAAACTATGATGGTAGTAAGATAAAAAATCAGAAAAATCAGCAGATTGCTGCCTGTTTGCAAATCTGAACTTTTTGTTAAAAACCCAAAAATTTGCAAAAGTGCTCAAATTGAAAAATTTTCTTCTGAGAGTCATAGATCTGGTCCAGTTAAAGATCTTTAGTTCGCTGAGTTTTTACAAAAAATCAGTATTTTGCCGTAGATCTGGATTTTTGACTGTTTTCTAAAAAGTTGAAACCCTCTGAAAAAGTAAAAATCAGATCTGAAAATCAGCTTGCTATTCTTCCCTGCCATCTTATCCTCGCTGTTATTTTTCATTTAACCGCAATCGGTTTTCTGAAGAGGATAGTTTTAAATATTCATAAAAGTATTTGCTGCTGGTTTTTGTCAGAAAAACCAAAAAATCAGCCAGTACAACCAAAAAGAAAGTTTAAATCTGCGCCATAATATCGCAGATCTGGAAGGTACGCTGGCAAATGAACCTTTTACGCGCAACAGGAGAGCCCATGGAGAAGCTGATCCCACTTTCGATCTGCTTCAAAGGCACAATTTCAATGTGACACCGGCGCATTTTTCAGCGCTAAGCTCGGCTAGCCGGTCATCCAAGAGTGTCTCACCTCCACGAAGAAAAAGTCTTTTACAAGGAGCATCTACGTCCCTTTGTAGTGCCTTGCTGCTCAGTGGAACCACACTTCCCACTCGTGTTCTCTTTCCTACCATTCAAATGGCGGTTCCATGGGGAAATGTTATGGGTCCTCTCGCACTGCCACATCCAGTTCATGCGCTCCCTCATGGAAACCAAAAGAATTTTCCCAAATTCTACGGGAGCGGAAATCAAAGCACGGATTCCCACATATCTGCATTCATCATGTCTTGCAGTATTTTGGATGTGACTCACGAAGATGTGTCGGTTCACCTTTTTCTGGAAACTCTACAAGGGCCTGCGGCTAAATGGTTTCAGCATTTGCCGGCCGGATCTATCACCAGTTGGGCCACCTTGCGGGAGGCTTTCGAAGACAGATACAAGCCTTCAGAGGATGTGTTTGCATTACTATCATGGATCACTCACCTGAAGAAAGAGTCCAATGAGACCATGCGTGATTTCATCGCCCGGTTCAATGCACTAATCAACCGTGTTCCTGTTGCCAAGCTCCCCACACCAGAAAATCAGAAGTTCTTCTTCGTGAATGCCATGAGTTCAAAAGTTAGTTTCTTGCTCCTTCAGGAGCGAGTCGCTACCCTACTTTCGCTCAGGCTACTGCCATTTGGATAGAAGATAATTTGATAATATCTGGTGAGTTGAAAAATGAATCATCCAAATCCAAATCTTCAGACCCCTCGCCTACTACTTCGTCTGATCCAGCATTCCAAAAGATGGCGAATGACTTGCTTGCACTAAAGAAGCAGTTGGCCCAGGCTCCTAGTTCCTCATACCGGGATGTTCCGCGAAGGAGTTTCGTTCCTAATAATGTTTCACAAAGGCCACGTCTACCTGCAACTGCTCCACGGTTGGCGCTTGAAGCTCCTCCGTCAATGCTCTGGCCGAGATTGAAGAAGAAGAGCAGTACTATGAAGAACCTTCGTCTCAAGGCGAATATGATCAAGATGTCGGTGAACCGACTGGCGACTCTACTATTGGATACATGGAATTTGATGAGGAAGAATCTGATGAAGAGGAGAGTACTCAAGGCTATGCAAGCAGACAATCATATGTTGTTTTTACCCGTTCGCAAGGAAAAGAAGCGGAAGTTGCTGCCCATGTGCAGAAGGAGAAGGCCGTGTCAAACGTGCCTCCAACCATTGCTAAAAGAGGTAATCCTCTTCCTACTCAACTCCCCGTTAAGTCTTTTACAAAGAAATATTTTCCCCCTATCTCTCCTCCAAATCAGCCCCCTCATATTCCTATCAAGATCAGTAACCCTATTCCACCATCGCGAAGCGAGGGACTCATTCCCTCACCAGCTCAACCCTTGGCCGCATTTGATATCATAGATCATGCAAAAAAGACCAAGATCCAAATGTCTGAAGCTGAATATCTTCAGTCAAATCCCGAATAGCTTGTAACATTGACCAAATACATTCAGAGTCAAGCTGTTGCATCTAGGTAGGTTTCCCCTAAAGGAATCCTTTCCACTCCCCCTGAATCCCACATAAATGTTGCTTCAACATCTGCATCAGGCAAGATAGAACCTTTCTATCTCTCTCTCCTAATCAACGGGCACAAGTTGAGTAACTGCATAATTGATTCCGGAGCTTCGGATAACGTCATGCCGGTGAAAGTCACCCATGCTTTGGGTCTCACCCTTACTAAGTCTTTTGGTAGGTGTTATTCCTTGGAAACCAAACAAGTGCCGTTGGTTGGCCAAATCAAAGACGCGCAATTTGCATTTGCGGCATTCCCTGATAAGAGAGTAAAGATGACCGTGTTTGTCGCCGACATCCCAGCAGCTTATGGAATTTTGCTAGGAAGAAGTTTTTGCAGCGAAGTTGGTGGAGAAATTCATATGGACTGGTCTAAGGCTAGAATTCCCGTCAAAGGTGTGATGCAGACATTGGAGCCAGAATCACAAAAGAAATACTTGGTTACCAGCTCCGAAGATCCCAAAGCCCAAATCCTTTTTGAATCATCAGGGATAGGGAACTACTTCTTATCTACAGAGACGGATAAAACGGGCATTTTTGTTCAGGAAAAGGATCTTAATGAAATCTAGACCTTACAGTTTGATGGTAGTTGCGCAACTAGTGGATGTGGCGCTAGGGCTGTGCTGATATCTCCCGAAGAGGAGGTAATTCCTCTCTCTTTCAAATTGTAGTTTTTCAACACTAACAATACTGCTGAGTATGAATCTCTGTTACTCGATATGCAAGCCACAAAGGAAAGAGGAATTAAAAATCTAAAATTACAAGGTGATGCTGAGCTAGTTGTAAATCAGGTCAAAAGGATTTACCAAGTGAAAAATGAGAGGCTCAGGCACTACCGTAACGTAGTATGGGACAGCATCGAAGAATTTGATGCTTTTTCAATAGAGGCGATTCCAAGAGCCCAAAATGACATGGCTGATTCATTGGCCGTTTCAGCATCGCTCATGCTCCCACACCCAGGTTTGAAAACGAACAAGTACACCATTGAGGTGGTTTTCCACCCGAGCGTGCCAGATAATTCTCAGCATTGGCAGGTGTTCAATGATGATAATCAACTCATTGCCTTTCTGGAGAAGGCAGAAAATTTTAAAGAATTGCACTTTGAAGGGTCTACTTCCACTTGCCGTGAATCAGTCACCAATCAAGGCGATGAATCTGAGGGGAACGATGGCATATGTCAGCTCAAAGGAAATAAAATTTCGAAGGGCCTGGTTTCTCTGGAGCGCTTGTTTGACAGGCATGACCATTTTGTGAAAAAGAAGAGGCGAGATGATCCTGACTCATCCCCAGAGACCGAACCAGTCAATATAGGTTCGGAGACACATCCGTAATTTGTGAACATTGGCAAATGTTGCACGCCTGAAGAGAAGCGGAAATTTGTCAAGTTGCTAAAAAAATATATGGATGTATTGGCATGGTCTTATGCCGATTTAAAGTCCTTCAAGCCAAAGGACGTCCAGCATGACATCCCGTTGAAATAAGATGTCAAAGCCTTTCGCCAGAAGCAGAGGCACTATAATCCTAAGATCTCGGGTACCATCTAGGCTAAAATTCAGAAGATGCTGGATGCAAGAATCATCTTCCCTATCCATCACAGTACTTGGGTAGAAAATATTGTGCCAGTACGCAAGAAAAACGGTGAAATACGCATCTGCGTAGACTTTCGAAATTTGAATCAAGCTTCGCTAAAGGACAACTACCCTCTTCCGATAATGGATCAAGTTCTGCAAGCAATAACTGGATCAGAAATGCTGTCCATGCTTGATGGTTTTTCAGGCTACAATCAGATTAAAGTCTCGCCTGAAGATCAATTCAAAACAGCATTCACTACTCCCTCGGGTACATTTGCCTACAGCAGGATGCCTTTTGGCCTAACTAATGCTGGTGCCACTTTTCAGTGGGCCATGGACTTTGCATTCAAAGGTATGATGGGGAAAGTCATTGTGGTTTATCTAGATGACCTGACTGTGTTCTCTAAACAACGAAGTGATCACTGTGATCACTTGGAGCAAGTATTGGCCAGATGCCGAGAGCATGGGATTTCCTTAAACCCAAAAAAGTCTGTTTTTGGAGTCACGGAAGGGAAGTTGCTAGGGAATTTGGTTAGTAAAGAAGGAACAAAGATAGATACTGAAAGAGTTAAGGTTATTCAAAGCCTTACTCTGCCTACAAGCAAGACTCGTGTTCATTCTTTCTTCGGAAAGGTGAACTTTCTTAGGCATTTTCTTCCTGACTTTGCTGAAAAGACCCGTCACATATTGAACATGATGAAAGGATCACCAACTTTTAGATGGAGTGAAGAAGGGAAAAGGTCATTTGAAGAAATAAAAGCTTTTGTTGCTCATGCACCAATCCTGGTATGTCCCGATTTCTCCAGGGACTTCATCATGTATAGTTATGCATCTGAGCATACTGTGTCTGCAATCTTAATGCTAAAGAATTCAGAAGACATTGAATCCCCGATTGCATTCATGAGTTCTCCCCTTTGGAAAAGCACGCCTTTTCCGTTGTCAAAGCAGTGAAGAATTTCAGGTATTACATTCTAAACTCGCATACGGTGGTGCTGGTCCCTGACACGGCGGTGAAATCAATTCTAACTCAGCAGGAGTTAGGAAGTTTGCGGGGAAATTGGATCGTAAAGGTCCAGGAATATGACCTGGATATTAAACCAACCAAGATGGTGAGGGGCAAGGGCCTGTGTCAGCTAATGGCTGAAAACAAAGATTCAGAAAACCCCGATGACAGGGGTGACTACACCGATGAAACACAGGACCGGCAAGAAGAGCCTGATTCTCTGCCTCTGGTTTTATTTGTAGCAACTAGTGATGAGTGGTACTCCGACATCGCTTTCTTCCTTACCTACGGCGAATGCCCGATGCACCTAACTGTAAAGGAGAAGCACACTATAAAGCTCAAAGCGGCTAAATATGTCATCTGGGATGACGGCTTATATAAACGTGGGATAGATGGCATCTTTTTGCGATGTGTTGACAAACCCCAGTAGGTGAAACTACTGGAAAGTTTTCACAATTCAGCCTGTGGAGGGCATTTCTCTTCCTTCGTAACTGCACACAAGATCATTCGAGCTAGATACTATTGGCCGACGCTCTTTTAAGATACGGCCACCTGGGTGGTGAAGTGTGAACCCTGCCAACAATTCGTCGGCAAGCCCAAGTTGGCTGCCTTTCCCCTAAGGCCGGTCATTATCAATGAACCATTCCGGCAATGGGGAATTGATTTTATTGGTGCACTCAATCCTCAATCGAGTGCTGGGCATAGTTATGTCCTTACAGCAACGGATTACTTCACCAAGTGCGTGGAAGCCATACCTGTCAAGCATGCCACTTCTGAGGTGGTTTGCAGTTTCATTAAAGAAAATATCATTGTCAGGTTCGGCGTTCCAAACAAAATCGTTGCTGATAATGCTTCTAACTTCTCCTCACGAGAAGTTATTAGTTTTTGCTATGAATATGGGATAACTTTGGCTCACGCATCTGACTATTACCCTCAGGGAAATGGTCAGGCGGAATCCAGTAACAAGAACTTGGTGACCATCATACGGAAGTTAGTAGATGAGAATCAGCGAATGTGGCACAAGTCTTTGTACGACCCTTTGTGGGCCGATCGTATTACTCCCAAGAGATCTCTCGGCATGTCACCTTTTCAAGTGTTATATGGCACTAATGCCGAGCTTCCCATTTCTGCGGAATTTCCTGTTCTGCAATTGGCACGAGCCATAGAAGATGAAAATTTCCAGAATTCTCTAGAAAAGAGAATCATGTATTTGGCAGAACTTGAAGAAAAGAGAGTAAGAGTGGTTGACAGGATCACTGAACATCAGAATCAAGTTAAGAGGCTTTTTGATAAGAAGGCCAAGCAGAGAGATTTTCAAATGGGAGATCTCGTCCTTTTGTGGGACAAGCGAAGAGAGCCAAAGGGCATGCACGGAAAGTTTGATTCCCTGTGGAGAGGACCCTTCAAAATCAAACAGCTCAATGGAGAGAATAGTTTCTATCTCTCGTATCTGGAAGGAACTGAGCTCCCGCTTCCCTATAGCGGGCAGCATCTGAAGATCTTCAGGAAGTAGAGCTTGCTCTCTTCTTTGTACAGTTCAATTGTTATTGTGTGTTTGCTTTCGGTTTGTTGTGTGTTTCCTTTGTTCTCCCTCTAGCCCCCCTTGTTTCTAACTCTGTTACCCAATGGATAGGCACAAGTGATCTGGGATTCTCTACCCCTAATTTTACTCAGGGATAGTCCCCAGAAAGAGCCAGCTGTTATCCCGTAAAATTGACAAGGGAAATTTTACCGATGACCATACCGAAAATTTTGTTCCAATCCCTCGTTAGGGATCCCTTGTGTTCGAAATGTTGTAAAATCCCTTCCCGGGAAATCTAGTTTTCGAACTTAGTCTTTTTGAGCCTTTTTTGGCTGGGCGCATGAAATTGCTTTGCAACACTAACTTTTGATGCACCCCCTTAAAAGCCTTTGGCGCAAGGTTTTTAATGTCAACACAAATTTTCATGTGCCAAAGAATGTTGAACCTTCCCTGCGTGCGCCAAGGCACATGCGCTTGTGTTGGTACAACTTTTGTTGCACCACTCTTTGGTGCGCCGAAGGGCGCACATAAATTCATGTCGACAATGCTTTTGGTGCACCAAAGGCGCGCTTTGTCTCCTATTGTCAAATACTTTCGTGTGCTAAAGGGCGCACACTTTCTCCTATCGACAACAAATTTCATGCGCCTTTTAAAAAGTGGGTGGCGCATTTATGACCAGCTTGCCTATATATATATGTGTTTTGCGCGCCCAAATGTCATTTTTACTTTTCGCTGAGCACGTGATTTTTCTGAGCCTGTCAGCCCCTGCCTCGTCGTTTTCATCACCTTGTGGACCCGTTCTCGAGCTTTTGCTATTTAACCAGGTAAGAGGTGTCTTTCTCTCTTGTGCGTTTTGTGTTTTCAGTTCTTGGTGTGTTCTTGGTCTGGTTTTAGCTTGCTAGTTGGTTTTGAAATATAGATGTCTTGGCCTAGCCTCCTCCGTTTGCTATCTACCCCCCCATGCTATCCTTCCTCTTTCCAGATCTACTGGAGAAGGAAGTTTTCTTGAAATAGTGGTTGTGGCCCTCCTGATCTAGATCATTTTATCTACCCCACTGAGCCTTTCAAATAGGAGCGAAGGAGTAGAAGGAACCTACATCATGTAAAAACCCCCTTTGAGATTTTAGTTCTCTGTTTTTCTCCTTGGCGCATCTGTCACCCCTGCAACATCATGAACATTTGCGCCCCTTTGGTGCATCTGACCGCCTTGTAACATGGACAAAACTTGCGCCAGAGGCGCACCCAGCCTGCTTGTTGCGTCATTAACCTCTGCGCCCTTTGGCGCGCCTCTTTCACATGCTACAAGTGTCAAATCTCGCGCCCCTTTGGCGCGCCATCCTTTTGTGCTGCATCACGTTTCCATGTGCCCATGGCGCACCCAGCTTCCATACAACACAAGCTTTATCTGCGCAAGTATGAAGCTATAAAGGCGCAGGCGCATCCCCGATTGTAATAACATTATGTTGTGTAAACCCTTCGTGCGCCGTGCCATATCCCTTTGGCGCATGAAAAGTCAATGTTACACGATCCATCCATGCACCGAAGGGTGCACCAAATCCCAATGCAACATGAAAATTCCATGCGCCCTTTATAAAATGCAATCTGCAACATCCATGCGCCATGCGCCTTATCTATTTGGCCTGCAAGTTACAATTTTCATGAGCCCTTCGCCCTGAGCCTTAAAATCTCTAACTCTTTCTTCTGCTGACATTCCAATGGAAGATCAAATGGCTAACTCAACCTTTTTGGATTGGGTCTCACTTCTTCTTCATGCAGATCAGCAACTGAGTTCGAAAGAACATATGTCTACATCTAGCAAGAGACCCACCAAACCAAGAGGGAAGGCTAAGCTTATAGAGGAGGAGATGAAGTACAAATATCAAAGGGTCAGGATGCCCGAATCACAGGCTGAATGCAGTATGGATTTCAGAGACTCAGAATTGGGTCACATTGACATGGAAGAATTCTGGGTTAGAACTCAGAAAGTTACAAGGAGTCCATGGATGGACAAATTGATAGGCAGTGCCCTGTATTTCACCGGGGGCATCCCCGTCAGCACAGTCAACAATGAATTCATAATGGTGGTTGCTCAGTCTTACAACAAAGACACCAGATGTGTCGAAAATAGTAAGGGCGAGGTAGTCATTAACCTCACTGCCCGTCATTTTGAGATGATACTTGGAATCCCTCACCACCGGCACTTCATGGCCGTCAGCCAAGCAGAGTGTATCAAGGCCTGGGAAGATAATGAAGACCAATGCATGCAACTAATGAACGAAGTCTACTTGAAAAACAAGAAGGTGGTAACCCGGTGGCCCCAGATTATCCACCGCAGTGATTTCTCAGAAGAGCTCGGTGATACTATTACTTTCCTGAGCAGAGTCTTCGGGCTTTCTGACGCCCACTACTTCCATAAATGGATGCTGAGGTACTTGGAGACAATGAATAAAAATTTTCCCGATCAGCGCTTTTACTGGGGGGAAATAATAAGCAGCACCATCTCCAAGCAGCTACAACAATTTGCCACAATGGGAGTGTTCCATATGAACTCCTACGTAGTCTACACTGCAGCATCGGAGAGGGATTATCCAGGGCTAAACCGAAGTGGAGTTTGGCCTCAGGTCAAAATATATGAGTATTATCCAGAGTTGAAGCTGGAGAATAACATCGCCCAATTTTCCAAAATCAACAATGCATTCTTTTATCACATCATTTGTCTGTTGAGGCCAAATCTAACTCATGGTCGCATGACCAAAAACATTGTGTCAACCAAGGAGAAGTGGGGGGCCCTGTTCACCCAGTTTCCCACATTTACCTATCTGAGGGCGGTCAACTTCTTGGGCGAGCCAACCAGGCTACTGAGGTATGCTGGACCTAAGCTGATTCTACTAGAGCTATCAAGGTAGCTGGTCACATACCATGAGAAATGCCTCAAAAGAAAGAAGGGCGGAACTCCTTTCCCCCTCACAGTGGGCCGATACACATGCTCCACCCATCACAAGGCAAAGGAAATGTTTGCAGAGCTGGAGTTGCTCAATTTGAAACATGACTTCCCAGCCAGGCCTACATTTGACCCAAGGGGGTGCCTGCCAAGAGCTAAGCTTGATCCGATCCATGTCCCTCAAATTGAGGATATTTACATTGACGTCATCCACGAGGTGGAACTCAGAAGAAAGGATCATTCTCGCTTAGCATTGGTGGAAATTATCCAATACGGAGTGGCCATTTTCCCCAAAGGCTTCCAAACTACGGAAGATGAAGTAGACAAGGTGTATAATGACACGGAAGGGGATGATTGGCCCTTCCCGGCCATTGACAGAAGCAAGGCTCCTCAAACAATTGAGGAGAGGTTCAAGGAGACTATGCGCAGAACAGAGCGCTGGTGCCACATGAACGGACTGATCTACCTCGGGGTAGATTTCACAACCTCCCCATTGGGAAATGCACCTCCAAGGTCCAAGAAGCAGCTAAAATGAAAAGGTGTAGAAGGAGAATCTCACACCGTTTAGGAAGAAGCCCCTGAAAGTCCTCTTTCCACAGCGCCAGAACAGGTAATAACTCTGGATTCACCAGAGAAAGAAGCAGCAGGGGATAGTCCCATTGGCCCATCCACTCAGGATGTCGGCATTGCTACCACAACAGAGGTCCCTTCTATCCCTTCTTCTTCTCTTCCTTCCCCTCCTCGAGTGACTCAAGCGACCATCCCTTTGGTTGTGTCCTCCGCCCCTTCTTCTACTCTTTCCCCTGCTTCTTCGTCTATCTTCTCTTCCCTCACTGATCTTTCCTCCTCCATTTCTTCCCTCATCTCCGAGCTCCCTTCCCTTCCTATGTCTTCCGCAGCTGTAGTTTCCCTTCCTCCCATGGACACTTCTTCGGCTATGCTTTCAATGCCACCGCCGCGTGTCTCCACGTTTTTCCCCTCTTCTACTGTAGCTCCCTCCTCCTCTATCTCTGGTCCTTCTTCTATGGGACCAGCCTGGATCTCTCAGCAGCTGGGCCAGTAAAAGAGGAAATTTCCCATCGCTCCGATGGACTTTTCAGTAATTCGAGCCAAAGGGACAAAGAAGCAAAATCCTGTAACAGGCTTCTCTCAAAGTGCTGCAGGTGAGAGAGTTATGGAAATAGCATACCCTGATCCCCTCAAGGAGAAAAAAGATCTGTCTCCGACAGATTTTACTGTGACTCAAGTCATAATGGGGACATCTTCTGAAAGTCTCCAGGGGGAATCTCTTTCCGTAGTCGATGCCCTCTGCAAAAAGCTTCAAGAAATAAAAGAAGAGAAAAGGCTACTGAAGGAGCAGAACAAATATCTGCTTCAAGCCTTACAGAAGATGGGTAGTGCACCTCCCACAACTGCCGCCGAGACTTCTGAGCTTCTCAGCCAGGAGAAAATCAATGAATATTCAAAGATCGGCAAGCAGGGTATGGCCGTTTCTGCTTGGAGGAGCCATATCCTCAAGGACAGTGAAAGAGTGATCGCCGAGTATGTCAATTCATATCTAAACATCAGAAAGGTGAACAAGGAACTCCAAGCATTAGCGGGTCCCATATCAGAAGAGCTAGAACATGCTAGACTCCAACATGAGACCTTTCAACAAATGTTCGACTGTTCAGTTGAAGATCTGGTCAAGTTCGGAGTTTTCGGCCATCCAAGGGCCCTCAACAAAACCATGTCCACTCTGGACTATCAGATAGATCAGCTAGAATTTGTTCTGGAAGAGATAGACAAGGTGAAGGAAGAGGCCCTAGATGCGATGCATCAAATGGAGTGAATTGTTCTTAACATGTCTCCAGGGCTGCTCACTCCTTCCTTTATCATGAGATCAGCTGATGAAACTATCCGGATCTTCAAGGAGATCACTTCTCAAGGAACGGGGCCAGAGGTCACATTTGACACTGAATCTATCAACAACCTACTGGCCTGTAGGGACTTCATCGGGTTCCTCATTGAGGTGGAGAAAGATTATTCTAAACTCCCAGAAAAGCTCATAGACGAGCGGGAGACTTGTGAAGCAATCAGCGAACGGCACAAGGATCCATCACAGGATTAATTTGGGCCCATGATTAACAAGTTTTTGGAATACCGCGCTCAGTTCCACATATCATCTCCTGAGCAGCATCAGAAGCAGGCAACCCACTTTCGGCCGTAGGATGATGATGACGAGTAGCTTCTTCTTCTTCTTCTCTCTATTCTCCGACTTTCTTGTTGAAATGTCTGAAGTGTGTTGGCACAAATGATGACATCATCCATGTTGCATCATGGGATGATGTCATCCATCAAGTTGTCAAAAGTCAACATGACTTTTAGATATTTTGTAAATATCTTTGTAAATAGGTGGTTGGCTCCTTTTTGCCTTCTTTCCTTCTCCTCTCTTCTATAAATACTGGAATACTTGTTTTATTCAAGGGTGAACATTTTTTAGATGAAAATAGAAGTGAGGAGAGAAAGACTTTGAGCTTTCTTGTAACAGAAGAAAACAGTAATACAAATATTAAGACTTTGTGCTCAATAGCTGTGTTATGCATTAGATCTTCCTTACGTTAGATCTGTATGTGTTTAATCTGTTGGATTCATATCTACTTTTCTGTCATTTGCTCATCAGTATTGCTTTTTTATATATGCAAGTAGGTTTGGCTCTGTTTACTACCAACCCAAAAACATAAATCTTCGGACCTTTCTGCTTTGGAATTCATTTCTTTTCTTCCTTCGGATCTGTTCTTTCTCTTTTCCCTCTTTCATTCCTTTCTTTTCGCAGCCTGAAACACTCTTCTGGGATGAGATCCCAAACCCCCGAAGGCAGAATCTGTGAGACTTGCATAGATTCCTGCTGGTAGAATAGCAATAAACTAGTTTCACTTTGCTGACTCAAAGAGGGGCTAAGCCCTGCACACTGTTGGCTCGTTTATCCATAGATCTATCCAGGCGATAGATTTTCGGACTAACAGACTAATAACAAGATTCTTTGAAAGGTTCGAGATTCATATCATGAAGTAATCATGTCCGCTATTCAGAGTAGATCCAATCATGATGGTTCATTGGAATGAATTTACATGCTCATGTATGGTATATATAATTTCTTTGAAGTGTTTAATTTTGTCAACCAAATCATTCAAGTCCATATATTTTATTAAATTTGTGTATTTTGTATATATCTAGTATATGGTTTTGATCCAACTTAAATTTATTTGACTAAAACTTTATGTAGGTTAATGGTTCCAAAAAAGCTTCCACTTTCACATCCTAATGGTGAACATTGGAATGAATTTACCTGAGCTCGTCAGGCATATATAATTTCTTTGAATTGTTTAAATTTTTCAATTGTAGATTCAAGTTCATATATTTTATTAGTTTTTTGTATTTTGTATATATCTAGTATGGTTTTGATTCAACTTAAATTTATTTGACTAACACTTTTATGCAGGTTAGTGGTGCAAGAAAAGCTTACACCTTCACATGGTTGGCATTGTCAGTAGATGATTTTATATACTCGAAGCTAAGAGAATATTTCATTGTTTTACAAGAAAAGAGAAGTAACTAACAACAATTTATATACCTTTGGAGGGGGTTCTTGGCTGCGGAGGAGGTAGCCCAAAAGCACCAAGAGTGTATATAATTGAAATGGCACCTCCCCAAGTGTTCACAAGGCCATCCCTAAGTGTTTTCACAATCGTTTCTGTGCCAAGACCTACCATTTGTAAAATATAGCGTTTGACAACCTTACACTAGCTCAAACTATACTATTTCACTCATTTACAATCAATAGGGCAACGAGAGCACCTATTAGAGAAATAAAAAATCAAGATAACATATTGTAGAGGATCCATATGCCAAGGTTTAGGATCTAACCAGACATCTCTAGGTGCCATGGAGTCCAGGTAGTCACCTATCAAAGTCGAACATATTTTTGGTCTTATGGCTCTTAAGGGACTACGCCCAAATGAAGTATCCCGCAAGAAACCACGTTGTCGTGCCCTAAAATGACATATCCTCTAGCATTCACCTAGCCAACAAGACATGTTTGCACTGTCAGTTTTGTGCCACAACCCACCGTTTGTAAAATATAGTGTTTAACAGCCTTACACTACCTCAAACTACACTATTTCACACGTTTGCAAACAATATGGCAGCAAGAGCACGAATTGGAGATGAAAATTTTTGAGAAACTATATTTTATAGGGTCCCTATGCTAAGGTGTAGGATCTAATGAGATGTCTTTAGGTTCCACGAAGTCCAAGTAGTCACCTATCGAAGTTGAATGATTTTTTGGTCTCAAGGCTCTTAATGGATTACGCTCGACAGAAGTAGCCCAGAAGAAATTACATTGTCATGCACTAAAACAATGCATCCTATAGAATTCACCTAGCCACTTAGAAATTTTTGCATAGTTGATTCAGTTCCATGCCCCACCATTTGCAAAATATAGCGTTTGATAGCCTTATACTGGCTTAAACTGCATTATTTCACATGTTTACAAATAATAGGGTAGAAAGAGCACCGATTAGAGAAAGAAAAAAATAAGATAGCATATTGTAAAGGGTATCTACACTGAGGTGTAGAATCTAACAAGAAATCTCTAGGTGCCAGGGAGTCTAAGTAATCATCCATCAAAGTTGAACGGTTTTTTGGTTGCATGGCTGTTAAGGGACTACACCCGAACGAAGTATCCCCGAAGAAACTATGTTATCACGCACTAAAAATATGCCTACTTTAGTGTTCACCTAGACACCCAAACATGTGGGCACAGTCAGTTTGGTGCCATGACTCACTATTTGCACAATATTGCATTTTACATCCTTATACTAGCTCAAACTGCACTATTTCACGCGTTTGCAAATAATAAGGTAGCGAGAGCACCAATTTGAGACATGAAAAACCAAGACATGATATTATAGAGCATCCTTACGCCGAGTTGTAGGATCTTATGAGACATATCTAGGTGTCATGGAGTCCGAGTAGTCACCCGTCGAAGTTGAACTATTTTTTGGTATCAGGGATCTTAAAGGATTACGCCTGAACGAAGTATCCCAGAAGAAATGATGTGTTGCACAATAAAACAAAACCTCTTCTAGTTTTCACCAAGCCAATCAAACATTTTGGCACAGTTGGTTTTGTGCCACAACCCATCATTTACAAAATATAGTCTTTGACAGCCTTACACTGGCTCAAACTGCTCTATTTCGTGCATTTACAAACAATAGGGCAGCGAGAGCACTGATTAGAGATGGAAAAAACTGAGACAGGATATTATAGAGGGTCCTTACATCAAGGTTTAAGATCTGACGAGACATCTCTAGCTACCATGAAGTCCAAGTAGTAGCCTGTCGAAGTTGAACAATTTTTTGGTCTTAGGGCTTTTAAGGGACTATGCCTGAACAAAGTAGCCCAGAAGCAACGACGTTTTCACTCACCAAAAATTTTATTCCTCTAGCATTCACCTCACCAACTAGACATGTTCGCATATTCGTTTCGGTGCTACAACCCACCGTTTGAAAAATATAGTGTTTAATAGCCTTACAATGGCTCAAACTGCACTATTTCGCTCGTTTGTAAACAATAGGGTAGAGAGAGCATAGATTAGATATAGAAAAAACCAATATAGGATATTGTGGAGGGTCCCTATGCTGATTTTTAGGATCCACTGAGACGTATCTAGGTGCCACAGAGTCCAAGTAGTCACCCGTCGAAGTTGAACGATTTTTTTGTCTCATGGCTCTTAAGGGACTATGCCCAAACAAAGTAGCCCGAAAGCAAAAATGATTTCACATACCAAAAAAAAAACCTCCTCTAGTGTTCACCTAGCCACCCGAATGTGTTGGCGTATTCGGTTTGGTGCCATGACAAACCCTTTGCAAAATATAGTATTTGATAGCCTTACATTTGTTCAAACTACACTATTTCACGTGTTTACAAACAATAGGGCATGGAGAACACCGATTGGATACAGAAAAAATAGAGAGAATATATTATAGAGGGTCCCTACACTAAGGTGTAGGATATGTTGAGACATCTCTAGGTGCCACAAAGTCTGAGTAGTCACCCGTCGAAGTTGAATGATTTTTGGTCTCAAGGCTCTTAAAGGACTGTCCAAATGAAATAGCCTGGAAGAAATGACGTTGTCACGCACCAAAAATACACCTCCTCTATTATTCACCTAGCCACTCAGACATGTTGATGTATTCGATTTGGTGCCATGACCCACTGTTTGTAAAATATAGCATTTGACAGCCTTACACTAGCTCAAACTGTACTATTTTACATGTTTGCAAACAATAGGGCAGCGAGAGTGCCGATTGGATATGGAAAAAAAAGATAGAATATTATAGAGGGTCCCTACACTAAGGTTTAGGATATGATGAGACAAATCTAGGTGCCACAGAGTCCAAGTAGTCACCCGTCGAACTTGAACGGTTTTTTTGGTCTCAGGGCTCTTAAGGGACTATGCCCGAATGAAGTAGCCTGGAAGCAACGTCACTATTATGCACCAAAAAGATTCCTCTTCTAGATTTCACCTAGCCACATAGATGTGTTTGCATAGTCGGTTCGGTGCCATGACCCACCGTTTGAAAAATACAGTGTTTGGAAACCTTAGATTGGCTCAAACTACACTATTTTAACCGTTTGCAAACAATAGGGAAGCAAGAGCCCAGATTGGATACAGAAAAAACCAAGACAGGCTATTGTGGAGGGTCCCTACACCGAGGTGTAGGATGCAACAAGACATCAGTAGGTGCCACGGAGTCTGAGTAGTCACCCATTGAAGTTGAACATTTTTTTGGTCTCAGGAATCTTAAGGGACTATGCCTGAACAAAGTAGTCTAGAAGCAACGATGTGTTTTTTGGTCTCAAGTATCTAGTGTCCACCTAGCCATCTGAACATGTTATTGTACTTGGTTTTGTGCCACAACTCACCATTTGCAAAATATAGCATTTAATAGACTTACATTGGTTCAAACTACAATATTTTGAGAGTTTGAAAACATTAGGGTAGCGAGAGCACCGATTGGAGATGGAAAATTCCGAGTTAGGATATTGTAGAGGGTCCTTACGCCAAGGTGTAGAATCTAATGATACATCACTAGGTACCACGTAGTCTGAGTAGTCACCTATTGAGGTTGGACATTTTTTTGGTCTTAGGGCTCTTAAGGGACTATGCCCGAATGGAGTAGCCCGGAAGCAACGACATTGTGCTGCACCGAAATGATGCCTCCTATAGCATTCACATGTCCCCCCATACATGTTTGCACATTCATTTTGTTGCCACCCCATACTGAGGCATGACTTCTCACTACTCGCATTAGTTCATTTCCTAGGACTGCCTAGAAAAGGAAATTTGTAAAAAATTATTCCACAAAGGCTCAAGGAATGCCAAAACCCTAAATTCTTGGGTGCGACTAGAGAAACCATTCACTCAAGTTCTATCACATCCGGTTCTTTATTTGTATGACTGAGCACCAAGTTGTGATCGTCATAATTTTCCACTGAAAACATTTTTGGGATTAATAAGGAAGGGGTTCTTGGCTCTGGATCAGGTGGTCTGGCTCCAAACCGATCCTCCCTAGAGCTTGTCATAGCACCCAAAGTTACATAACCCTAATTAAACATGTTGGTGGTGACAATTTTCTCCCACGATGTTGTGGGGGATGACTTCTCTCTTTTCGTCTCACATCAATGAGATTGTAGCAAGGCTAACACATCACCATGTAAATACTCTAATGATTGTTTGATCTCTTCTAAAGCATGTTAATACACAATAGAGTGTTAAGAATATTTTTTGCATATCTTGTAACAACTAAACTATAATATTTCTATTTTTTTTAAACAAGTGAATTCAAATTAGGACCTTATTGTTACACACATCAATAACACTTAATTTGGCTTAATACTTAACAAATAAATTGTAAGTACACTAAAAACATATAAAATGAATTGTAATAAATCCCTCAAGACCATTTTTAATTGTATACATTTTTTTCCACTTTGGAGTGTGTTAACCACATGCTTAAAATAAGAAAATTGATATAAGTCCACTCTTGAATCTCTTGAAAAAAATGATCTTGCACCCAAGAACCTTCAAAACCATTATCTAACATAGCATCATATATCATATCCATAATGGTCACATAATCGAGGCCATCAAAGCAAATCAAACATATAGAACTAATATGGTTATGAAAACATACATACAAGGATATCATGTGCAATCAAATCAAATCAAACATAGAAGTAATATCGCTATGAAAACCAACATGGATATAATGTGAAAAACTAGGTGTACCACGTGTCTCTGAAAATAGAATTTCATAACATGTATCAAATTAAGTGTGTCATACATATAGGAGCACATGTGGTCACATAAGGCTATATACATGGACTATATGAAGAATCATGAACTAGGACCAGATGGCATATATATCTATACATCCAGGTCCTACGAATCTAATCATGAAACATCTTCCCTCTCTTTTCCTTGCTATAATAAGCATGTCCATGACCCGTGGATGTAGTGGAGGGAGATGCCACTACGGATTTCATTCGTATGGTCCTAGGCATCTCTAAGAAGGCCTACAACCTAGCCTACACATTCATAAACAATAAGTTTTCAACACCCAAATTTTTAAAATACATTCAAAATTTAGAAACATAAAATTTATAATGCATGTGAAATCTTACTGCAATCTCATGATCCCTATTTATTTTTCGTTGACGTATTGCAAGGTCAACAGTAGACTCATGAGGGGTAGGCTACATACAAACAACTAGCTCAAATTAAATATTTCATGTACAAAATTTGATATTGTAGATAAGTAATAAGAAAACAATTCATCCAAAATTTAAAAAAATTGAAAAATTGTACTTGAGTTAGTGGATCTATAGATTCTATGGCAGTATCTATAGCAGCCTCCATAGTCTACATATAGGGAGGAATCTCTCTGGCAGTCATAAACTATACTAAAAACATGTACATATCAATATTAATATACATGACTGCTAAGTAATAGAGCCAAGAATAATTGACACATAACAGACCAATGTATTAATTTGTTAATAGAAACCAACCAAGGCTCTTAATATCTTCTTCCCAAGTTTATTTTCCTTTTACGATTAAGAGTAAAAATTTTCTACAAAAATTGATAGAAGTGAATGTGTTCCCAAGACTAGTGTAATGCTCTTAATGCCTTTCTTATTGCATATTATCATGAAGTAGAATTATATACCTTCCTAATTAATATAATCTAGTAAATTTTGAAACCATGCCATTAATGCTCAAGTCATTTTAAACCTCACAAACATGGATTTGGAAGTAAGTATCAATAGATTTTTTTCTTAGTTGTGCTAATAGAATATGTGAATCTGTTTTCACTTCCCAATAATTTGGCTCATAATTATTTATGCATGAAAATAATAAGTCTACACATTTAGTGATATATGGAAGTCAATCACCTTATTGAGACTATTTTTGGCTAAGTATTTGAAAATTTTGAATGTGTCTAGTATAGTCAACTTGTCTTCAAAGATATCAAATTCAACATGTCTATTTTGTAATTCTTTAATCTACAAGAATTTTACAATTTGGAACATGTCTCAAAGCCATGGTACTAAAACATCATTTTATTTCAATAATAGAAACGATTGAACTTGTATCACTAAGAAGTTTGGTACTTGAAATATATTATTCAGGAAGATAAATTATTTTTGGGAGGATTGTCTATAAGTAGGCAAAGTAGTATGGTTGAGTTCATGCATATTATGAATGAACCACTTTTTCAATCTTTGGAGGACTTTTGCAGTACGAGTTAGTGTATTAATAGGCTTTATAAATGACCTGTCTATAAGAGGGATATGTGTGAAGTGAATCGAATCCAAGTATACCATTTTGAACAACTCATTAGCATCATATTCTATGTTCTCTATGACCCATTAGAGATGAAAGTCTGGTATTTGTTGTAATGACATTCTATAGAAGTATCGGTAATAAACATTAATCTTGTTGACACAATCTTCCCAATAATACTGTATTTTAGGTTAATAATATTGCTTATTGTTATATGACCTCCTAGAAGAGTAGGAATCTAAGTTTAATGATATTCTAAGGAATCTTTGATGATACTCGAGTCTCCAAAATTCCTACAAGAGTAGATACACAACTAAACTTCCACAATTAGAAACAAAGTGTAAAGAGAAACTAACCTACGTAAAAGTCACATGAGGTATGCCAGTAGCCTCAGTGCCCGTGCATAAGATGATGCCCTGCTAGACTCATGCATATAAAATACAAACATATTAATATGTACATGTACACGTGAAACATTATAATAACAAAAGTGTAATCAAATGAAATTTGAAATGTAAGTAACTTGAAACTTACGTCTGTAACACGCCCAACTGCAATAGCTAGCAAGTCAATGCCAAATGTGTCCTTCACCTTCTCTTGCTATTTAAAATAAAAAATATATTAGTTTTTACATGTATGTACATGACGTAATCAAATACATATATATTAAAATCTCAAATGAATAAAACTATTGTGTGTGTGTATATATATATATATATATATATAATATTTATTTGACATTTACCTATGAAAGAACAAGATCATTTGCACTAGTTCCTAAAACATCCACCACCATCTCATCTAGAAAAAATAAATCATGCTATCTAGAAAATGATTTCTCTCCCACAGTGCAAACGCACCACATGATCCACATTGGTGTGGTACATTAGAACTAACACCTCCACCAATATCATCAGATGCAATCTGGTCACTATGTTAGGTCAGAGTCTTAGTGAGCTCCCTTAATATATGTAGTGTGTCAATCTCCACAACCTCCTTCACTGTAGGAGGGATAACTGAAGGCACTAGGGGTTTTGGGGCATGAGGGATCCTTGGTTGACCAACGTGTGTACCAAGTCTACTCAGTGGAAATCCACCTCCTCGCCCATAAAAATCAGAAAAGTCAAAATAATTTGGGACGTCATTAAGCACGAACTTGCAATATAATTTTTTCAAAAAATAGAGAGGAACCTCATTTTTGTTGCATGGTGGATAATAAAAAACCATCCACCATCAGTCCCAAAAATTGTTCTTGATTCGGTCATCATGGCACCAATGGATTGGGAACCATTTACAAGTAGTTACAATGGGCATTTGTTCTTGGGTTAGTAAATAATGCACAAATGTGGTCTTTTATAAAAAAATTGACGCTTACGGCTGCATAGGAAAATTTATTTGCATACCACTGCCTATAATCACCTCTAAAGGTATTATATCTGTCTATTTGGTTGGTTTTGGAGTCGACTTCACCAATCAATGTTTGCAATGTGTTGGCTAAAGACATGTGCGATAGATTTGCGGCATGATTTTTCTTATTGTCTAAATAATATTCTCAATGGAAATTTTAATTTTTCATATTCTTCCAACGATATCAGCTTGTGTTCCTCTCTATTCCATGGGGATAGAAGGATTCATAGGAGGCAGATCTACGTTTGGAGGATGGTTTTGAGGAATGTTTGGAGGGTTTTGAGGAATATTTGGATGGTTTGCAAGATTAGGAGCTTGCCGAGCAACTGACAAAACAAAAAAATTGTATACATAATCAAAAAATTAAAAAACCCATGAAAATCATAAAAAAGTAACCTAAAATGCAAGAAATTTGATCAAAATCGAGGGCTTACCTCTTTGTCTTGGTGGCATTGTTAAAAATTTTGTGACCCAAAATTCCAAAGAGTAATTTACAGGAGGTATTCAAAGCTCGAGTGCCAATAATCGAGGATAAATTATGGTTCACAGGGGAAAATTAGGGGTCACAGGTCTATTTTTATGTCTCTGAGAACCATGATCACGGTTTTAAAACTGGGATCGCGGTTAGAAACCACGATCATGGTTTTAGGTTCAGAAATCTCTAAACCTATAAAAAATAGTCTGTGATCGCGGTTTAAAAACCGTAATCATGGTATGTTAATTTTGGGTTTTTATGTCCACCAACTTGCTACACTTACCCTATAGTCAAAATCTATAAAAGTTGTAAAGAGAAAGTTTAATGTTTAGAGCTTAAAATCAAAAAAATATTCCTATTTACTTACATTGGGTTAAATGAAAGGCCTTTAGTTTTAACTATCTCTCATATACAAATAAATAGAAATATCATATCTATTATACCTTATATTTCATTATACAAATGAATCGATTTTATTGTTTAAAATAAGGTAAAATTAAAATATGCCATTATAGTTTTATATATTTATATAAATTTATATATGTATATGAATAAAATCATTATGTTATATATATATATATATATATATATATATATATATATATATATATATATATAATATTGGGAAAATAATATTAAATAGTAGATTGGCTTTGTAAACAATGTTTTACATATAATAAAAATGAATGTGGTTGAATGTTATGGCTCGGCTTGCATAGCCAGTGGGAAAGATACATATAAAATAAAATGGGTGGGGGTGCCCTCCCCACCCACACCCTATTATATAGATTGGGGTGGGGGCAGCGCCCCCACCCAATACAACTAATACCTAAATCAGCCATAGGTTGTATTACATGCAAATCCTAGACAAATAAAATTGGATGTGGCCAAACATACAGTGCGCTATGTATAATTATTCTGGATGAGCTTATGTATTAGTCAATATATATGTGTGTGTGTGTACATATATACATATATATGTATATATATATACACACAAATTTGAAACCCTAAACATGTATATTTACCTCTTAGTAATAAATAAAATTGGGGCAAAAATTCCCATACCCAAATAGGGTAAATCATAACAAAAAATACACAAATACAAAACAATAATCTTGGAAAACCCTAGGAGAGGGAAGCATATGAAAATAAGCAACTAATAAATGTGTGTATCCATCCATGAACTTGAGAAACCTTTCATGGCCTCCATCCTCCTCTTTCTCCCAAACCTGAAAAGTGAAAATGAGAAAATAGGGTAAAAAGAATGAATAAGAATACCTCATAAGGATGATTAGGGTTAGAATGAATACCTAAGATCTAAGGGCTCTAAATGAATCAATCTAAGGGTAGGGAATAAACCCTAAATTTTTTAGGTGAGGATATTTTGTGGGAATATGTTTTAAATTAAATGTATGTGTAGTTTGTAAATGGGGCCACTAAAGGGTATTAGAGTGTTAGGATTAAATTGTGACCTTGTATTCTTTAGATAAATGATTTTATAAATGACATTAGAGTTAGAAGGATAAATTAAATATTTTTTTAGAAAGGGGTAACTTAGGTAATGAATTATAAGAGTTAATTAATGAGAATTAACGGGAACCCTAGAAGGGGTTTTAAACCCAAAACAATGGAACAAAGAAATAATAATTAATTGTTAAATTAATTACAAAAACCTTACGGATATGAGGAATTTATTAAAGCTGCTCATTATCCTCTATTTTGCAATGTTCATAAACATACAAGAAGTCTTGAACGGATATTTATTCCAACATAGCGTAGCAAAGTGCAATACAAAGTAAAATCCCATGTTTATTCATAACTTTCATTTTGCAATATTTATAACAAACATATAGCCTAGAATGAAAGATTCTTTTTATGTAAGGATCAATTTTACACTACAACAAGATTTCTTTAGAAGAGGAAATCAAATATAACTAACTCATTCATTTCAAAATGTTTACACAACCTTATCCAAAAGCAATATTAAATATTTTACAACATGAAGGAGTAACAATTTTCTACATGTTCAATATCAAGATATAGATTCATTTCCAATGTGAAGGAATCAATCTCACAATACAAAAAAATATCTTCTTAAAAGAAAATTTAAAACTAAGCATACAAATTCCCTATCAACGAGGGCATGATTATACAAATATCAACACATTAAGAGAATGGTTTAAATCACATCCCAATACAGGAGTTTTACAAGGATAATTTAAAACATAATTTTACAATAAAAAAATGTACACCAAGAGTAAAATCTTACACCAAAGGTATAAAGAAACATAACATAAAAAATTCTCCATTTTCTCCAAAAATCTTCAAGCTCAAATTTGCATGCTTTCCATTCCATAAGGTCTTCAAAACACAAGGAGATACACCCAGATACCTCCCAATCTATTGGAATCATTACATGTTAACTCAAAAGTTAGGAGGAAATTCTACCCTACCTCTAAGCCTATGGGACAGAGAGAGTAAGAAATCCTCAAGTATTTAGAAGTGAGTAAGGAAATGAACAAGAAACAACAACACAGCACCAAAATTTAACACAAAAAATACAAAAAAGGACCACCAAACACAAGGGGATAAAAATACATGTTTTCCCTCCAATGGGGAAGAGTGGATGATAAATCCAAGTATGGAAAATGTTTGATCTAACCATACGAAACACACAAAAATAACCCCATAAACCCTCCTTATCCCTCCATGCAAACACACCCTTGTTATTTCTCCTCCCAAGCACAAAAATTCCTCTTTGGGAGTATTTTCAAACCTCTTTTGGTTTCCTTTCCAAGGATGGGGAAGGAGGTTCAAACCATTTGAAAAACCTTCAAGAATTACCCTCTATTTCAATCCTTGAGCTGCCTGTTTCAGGGCACCTGTCAGTTGACAAAATATGGATAGTGACACATCCCTGCAACTTTTCAAACCTGTCATTTTCCTTGTGTAGTAAGAAAGGAACTTTATTTGAGATATATATGTGCAATCATTGTGAAACACAAGTTAACATTAAAAATATAATAGTAATTGGATATTTGCAGTGAGGAAAAAAATTTTGCATGGAAGTTAGAACTATGCCACAGAGTTGTAACCATAACCATCCTAATACACTATGGGTTTAATCAGTCTTGCATGCTAGGATAAGTCTAAAACCGAATACCTCATCACCTTAATATATATGAGTTGATTGATTGAGATAATTTACCTGTGTATGAAGTGGGTTGTTT
Source organism: Taxus chinensis (assembly GCA_019776745.2). Classification (NCBI taxonomy): domain Eukaryota; kingdom Viridiplantae; phylum Streptophyta; class Pinopsida; order Cupressales; family Taxaceae; genus Taxus; species Taxus chinensis. Next base: position 436,309,709 of record CM034155.1, read on the forward strand.
TGACTCTGAGAGAAAATGAAATGGCTTCATTTTACTACTTTTTTGTTGTATGTAGAGGAAGAAGAAGATTGAGGCCGTGGAGGCACCTCATTTGGGGTATTCTATAGTTGTGTTTATTTTTATTCTCCTATTTCTAATCACCTATCCTACATGAATTGTAACCTTGCGGCTCCATTTTTTTTCATTCTATTTATCTTTTTCTTTGATTAGTTGTTGTATTGATTACCGAAGAAAAATTTCCTTGTCCTACTATCCCATGCATGTCTATGCAATATTTTTATCTTTCATTGTTCCTCCATGTGAGACCCTCTATTTTTATTTCCCTATCCTCCACAACCACCAACATCCTTCCACACGTAAGTTCGAATAAGATATTTGGAACAGGGCATCGATATCAGTCACAACATAATGAAAAGGGGGTTTTTGTCGGATGTTGTAATAGCAAGTGCTTTGGTTGACATGGATATTAAATATGGGAGCATACACATGGCATGTGAATTTTTTGACAAAATGCCTCAAATAAAAGCATGGGGAAAGTTGGGATTGTGAATCCTCTGGCCATTGAATGGTTGTAATGTCACAACAATTTGGATAAGTAAATTAAATATGAAGTCCAATTTTTTTTTACCCTACCTTGATATTTATCTAGAATGTGCTTTCTTCTTGGTGAGATAAGGACACTCAGTTATACAGGAGAAGGAACATTTTGTGGCTATGTTGGTCACTGTTTGATCTTTTTAGACACGTTATCTTAGTCTGGTGATAAGGAACAAATTAATGTTGTAGCAAATGTGTTTGGAAATGTGTGTAGTTAGTAAAATATATAGGCACATGGGCAAGGTGTGTGATCAGTATGGAATATACCTCGATATGTGTGGGTACGAGAAATTGGTTTTCATTGACAAGAAACTCATACGATTCTCGTGATCTATTTGACAAAAAATGGTTTAGTTTTTTTAGGCTTAACAAACTTCCAAGTAAAGGCTATAGCACATTTCCCAAAAATTTGGTTTATATTTCCTAGTACCCTCCTTCATCGTGTCTAAATAATGCATTAGAGTAGCTGAAGTGATCATATATTTTCCTCGGTGTTGGGTTTGGTTGTTTGGAGGAAATGCTAAGTTGGTATTGTATCTCATCATGTGACTTTAGTGACACTATGGCCAGCTATCAGTTTTTTGGAGCTCATCGTGCTTGGTCTCGTCGTTTGTACTTCATGAATGTGGAAATTTATGCGGTCTTATTGAATGCAGGGATCACGATTTTTGTGAAAAAAGGTAAGGTTTTCCCCTTTTCGCTTGCATTAATTTTTAAAATTAAATATTGAATAATATGGAGTATAATTCCAATCAATGAAAAAATATTTCCTTGATGTGAACTCTCAAAACATCAATATAAAAAAAATAAAAAGAAAACTCCGATATTGAAAATTACACGCATGGAGTGCAACAACCAAACGTACCGCAATACCGAAACTCTTGCATGACCCCTGGTAACATGGAACACCTTAGGGAACCTTAACTGAGTTTTTTGAAATTATTTAACCCTCTTACAAGTCATAATACTAAACCCTCTTACGTTATCAGTCACTTATGGTGAGATGGTGTTTTTAATAAAACATTATCAGTTTAGTCTTACAGTTTTCTCTTAGCTTGAGCAAAAAATGAAAACCACCACCTCATACCTCTAGACTTAAAATAAGAGGATCATAACCCACCTTTCAGTTAAATTAAAATTCCTTTGGAAAATATTTTTACAAGTGGGTTGTGGGGACCATTGGTCGTTGTGTGACAAGATCTGCCAACACAATTACGATAACTCACCGCGAAGTTTCCCTTTTAAATTTATCTTCTACTCATCATAATCAACATCTATCACACACGCTGAATTCTCTATATATGGGGAAGTAAGTAGGAATCATCCAAATTTGTTATTTAATTTGAAAGAAGTGTGTTTGAGACCCAATTAAAAGCAATTTTACTATTTTGGACAGTTTTCTTAACCTTAACTAGAATCTCTTTTTTGAGTCTCGTTTGACTTCTAGCCACATGAATGACCTCGTAATATTGTTACAATGATATGTAGAGTTTTATTAGATATTTTATATTTTATAAATTATTTTTGAAATGTATGATGATTTTCTCTCTCCACCCTATTCTCTCTCTAGAAACGACTATGATACTTGGGTTGATTTGAAAGCGTAAATGAATTGGGAAATGTAAATTAGTTTGAAATGAAATGAAAATGGACATGAAATGTAAATGGTTCTGACATTCTGAAAGGAAAATAAAATCTCTCATCTCTCTCTCTCTCATCCTCTCTCTGTCTCTCTTCTACTCAAATCTAAAGTGCAAAATGAATCTGAATGCATGAAAAATGAGCACTCTCTCTCTATTTAATTAAAATGTTAGAAATGATGAATGTGCGGTTTTATGCTTTATTGTAGGTGATTTCCATACTCAGTCCTACGACTGATGCAACATTGGTTACAGGTACTCCGAATAAGAAAGATTAGAGTGTGATATGTTGTAATCAATGGGATGATATTATGATATTGTATATTGATATAAATTACGAATGTTAAATGAAATTGAATTAAAGAAAATTTCATTATCAAAAGTAATGTGTCAAAGACTATTTTTCCTCTTGTACTCTTCTATTGCAAGCATTTTACATGGAAAACTATCTTGTTTGTATCGGCCTTGTGTTGAAGATAACCTTACAACACTAGTAGGAGTGACACATAATTAATGTAGGAACAACTATGTTAGCTATATAAATGAGGAATATAGTTGAATTTTGTAAATGGGTAAAATTCATACCATTCACTTCACAGGTTTTAAGAACATTTGAATTTAAATGTGGATCTCATGGTTGAAGACGATAGGAAAAATCTCCGGCCTAATAATTATAGTTGTTCATTGATAAAATCAAAATGTTTGGAAGTAATTTATCATTTTTTAAACCCATAAAATTACAGCAAGTATTCAACCTTTTTCATATTCTCCCTCTCAATCATATCACATCTAGGTTGCAAAACCCTAATGTCTTAAGAAATACTTTTATCCTCACAAATAGACTTCTTTTCCTACACTTAAGAAAATTCTTCAAAGATAATTTCTATAACTTAAGTTTCCCTGTACAAAGCAACATATCAGTTGAGTAACCTTGTCATTCATAGGGTAAATATAAATAAAACTTCTTGGTGTCACAAGTCTAATCATCTTCATGGATGAGTTAGATTTCAATGCTCACGTTGGACCTTGGTGTCCTAGTGGTTAACCATATTTGTAAGAAGATAGTTTGGGATACATTCTTCATTGAATAAACCCTTCATAATATCCTAATGACACAAATGGAGTTAGTACACCAAACATGTTATACATTAGACTCGTGTTAATGCTCTCTTTAGTTCCTCACAGATAAATGCATCACCTTGGAAAGTTACAACTTTACACCTTTTTCCCTTATGAAGGTTTAATGGGATAAATATGTTTTCACACCTTAACCTGATATATAGTCAGGCGTAGAGCCTTGAGTGCAATTGGAGTTAAAATAAACCTAATGAAACCCTTTATAAGCTAAGTGTTAAATGAAATTGAAAGATTGTAGTTTTGGAATACCTCAAGTGGCACGAAGGCTTTGCAAGACAGGGACATTTGATATATCTAATTTTGACTTATGGTAGGGATCAGAAGCCCTTGAGTAGAAATGAATGTAATACATCGAATGACCTATTGTGATGCTAATGAAAAATTATATATGTTGTATTGTTACCAATTATTATAAATATTACCTTGTAACGATTTTGAAATGCACAAAATTTTATAACTTTTTTCTTTAGAACTCCCTTTTTTCCTCTTAGATAATTTTGACACTTAGTATAAGATTACCATTTGCTTTCATGTATGGTGTAGTTTTCCCATCCATAATTTCTTTTGAATTTAATAAATCATGGAGATTATCTTTAGGGTATTGGTGAAAGAAACGGTGATGAATTTTACTAAATGATTTAGCAGTTCCTTGGAAGAAAATTGAGAAGCATATACTTGTTGGGTTCTCTTGTTATATGCTTTAATACTTGGGTTTTTTAGAGTGATTAAATGTGTTTTTAGGTACAAGTTCACCACTCCTTGTATTCAAAAACCCCTAAACGTAAATTGTGTCATTTAAATTACGATTGTTCTAAAACAATGACAATAATATTCTAAAGTAACCATGTGAGACTAATGGAAAATAAGAGTAAAAAAGATAGTTATTTGGGAATATAGTTATGCTTGAAATCTTCAAAATTTATTTACGCATTCTCTTTTTGTTTTAGAAAAATAATACAAATTTTTCTTGGAGAAATCAAACATTTGAGCCAACAAAAAATATTATATAACAAAAAAAAGAAATTTATGAATTATAAATGTTACATCAACTAAAACTAACTATTGAACTATAGAAAACTGTAACAGGAAAAATAGGGTACCATTAGGATGGATGTTTATGAGAAGTGGTATCTTGAATGTAAATCACCTCTTAAATCCTAATAATTCCTTCCTTGAGCTCACGATAGTTTGACTTGTCTATATCAAAGGTAAAATTTAAACATCGAATATACATCTTGAAAAGAATAACCTTGAGATCTTGTTAGTTCCTTTTTGTAACGATGATAAAATTTAACATCAATTAAACCAATTTTGAGAAACAAAAATTTAACATAAGAATGAATATTGGTAGGATCATAGGTTTTAAAAATGAATTTAAATAACAAATTAGTTGTGGATAATTAATGGAAATTGAGAAAGGAACCAACAATGCATTCTCTTTTAAAGGATAATGTTATACGAAAATGAAGTATCTAAAGGTATAGAAACAAGAACTTGTACACCCGTACTAGTTTAATTCAATGGAAACCTAATAGGTTATATAATGAAATAATAAATTAAATAAAAAAGTAAACCATAAAAAGGTCATGTTGTAGACTATGCTTATCTTGTGTGTCATACCATAGTTGGGTCATTGTCTTTGTTTCTGTCATTTGAGTAAGACATTCATATGTACCGTATGTTATCATCTATGTGGGTCTATGCTTACATAAGTGTCTTATGTGATGTTGAATTTTTTCTATTTGATCCCATGTGGTGTCGTTTTGTGAGCAATGATTGGTGTCATGCTCTTGAACCTCTGGGATAGATTGTAGTTATGATCATCTTGCATGGTGGTGGTGGAGATGGGAAGACTAATGTGACATATTTTGTGATGTAAAATTATTTTTAATTGATATATTTTGAGAGCACATGTTGTGCATGTCACTTAGTGTGTATTTTCTATCATGATGTGCTTGTGAAGAGAGTATTCGGTCTCCTTTTCATGGATTTGATGAGGAGTTCTCATGTTAGGTGTCACATTGTTGTGTTTGAAAAGAATGTTATTGTGAATTGTGGAGTGTTGGAGTTTTTTTTATTCTGTGATATGTAGGTGTGTTAATGTTTTGTATGACAAACAAATGGTATATAGTGAATTGGATTGTATCGTGATGTAGCCACCATGTGCTAATGAATGGTGTACATCACCATGTTGTATTGAAATTGACTATATGTTGTAATGTTAGTAATTGTGTTCGTCATATGTATAAATCATGTAATATGTGATGGTTCATGTCATGATTGAGGGGAATATGGTGAATGTACGACCCTTATTTTATAGTGTTTGAATTTTGGGTGCATTATGTGGAAACATGATGTATTGTAACCCATGAAAGTAATGATTGTTCTATACCATGTGTAAGATGCTATGTTTAATGTGTGTGAATCACCATCGTGTTGGTAATGTAGTTATGTGTTATGTTGTGAACTTTACACTAAATTACCCTAAGGGAAGAAATCAATAAAAAGTGTGTGTTTGGAGAGAGGAAATGAGTACCGTTGACCAATAACTTGACTCAAATACGAGATAGGAGGTTGAGAATTACATAGACTAAAAATCCACCTCTATTTGTTTAGTATGTATGGCACATTACCCAATGGGTACCATATATATGGTGTTTCATGAACACGTTAGGCTCATTAGATGGTGAACTATATATTTTTCTCTCTCCCTATATGGTTGTCGTATAGATGACCTATGTGTACCTTAACATTGGTATACCATTGACAAGTCACTCGAGCCGAGTATGAGATAGGGAGTGGAGTCTTACATAGATTTAAAACCCACTTCTGTTCATTTGGTATGGATGGCCAACATGTATATTATGTTTCACAAACACCTTAGGCATAGTGAAGGGAAACCTATACACCCCCCCCTCTAAGACTATGTTGGTCCTTGTGGGAGTATGGAGGGATGATTCAGGCAGAGATGATGACAAATATATTTTTTGACGTGTTATTTTGCAAGTTGAGGCTCAATATTCGAGTGCCAGCAACTGATTGAGTACCCCTTTGGTGGACGTATAAGTCCATTTAGTAAATGTAATGTGTTATTTCTCTATACGTATTTTATTCGTAAATTGATCATTATCTCTTTTCTTGTTAGAACCAATAGTAATATTGATTTATGTGTTCTTATATTTTGGGAATTTTATTTGGTTGTTGCACTAACATGAGGATTTTGCACTAACTAAGGTTAATTAGCCATTTTTTTCTTAGTTTTAAATTTGCTTTTCATGTTTAAAAGTTGTACAGCCTAGTCCAAAGCTTGGGGATTTTTTCCACTTGGAATTTAAAAAGGATTCTTATGTTGGTTCAAATGTCATAATGTGTTGTAATAGGGCCATGGGATTCACCATGGAGTGGTTAGACCTATGGACCCACCTCATTATACGGGGTTACGCTCCAAGGCGTCAAAGCATTGTGTTGTGAATTATAGGTTACTACACCACTTGAGTGGGGGTGACTAGGCTATATTTTCCTAGGGCCATAGGATGACATGACCTCATTAAATGGAGAAAGGGGATGGGGCTCTATGGCTAAGTGATCTGATATTGTTTATGGGACTCTATGGTTGAGTGACCTGATATGGAGAAATCAGGTGATAGGGCTCTATGGTTTAGTGACATGGATTGGTTTTGACACTATGATTATTTCTCTTTGGGAGATATATGGAGTTATTTTTGGTGCTTATGTTGATCTATGAGTTACTCTTGTGATTCTTATTAGGTATTGTTATGACCGAGGCTTGACGCTCCCCTTGGTTAGTATGTACTATTAGATATTGACTTGGCACTATGTCAGTATAATCAAGGTATTTGGGTCATGTGATACCATTTTTATATGTATCAGAGTGATGATTCATTGTTTGTTAGTCATATATGTGTGTTGGATCTATGCCTATGAGGTAATTTTTGGAAATTATTCGTTATGTGGACTACTTATTTATCTATCCATGGTGGAACTAGAGGTTTTGTGATGTGATACAGTCGTGAAAGTATGTAGAAAAATGTATCATGTTTCATTTGTGTTGTGTTGAGTTATTTGTGACATCTTGAGGCCAATTATTGTTGCACACCCATGAACATAAGACAATTGAAATTCTAAACAATGAATACTAAGAGTTTGAGATTAAGAAATATTGTAAAAGAAAAGACTAATTAAGAAGTAAAATAAAAGATAAATAACTACCAATTTTCATAGAACATTAAAGTTCAAGATATTACAAAAATTAGTTTGTTTCCTTATGATCACATTGTATCGATAAGTTATTTTGTTAAACAACATGTGTACTTTCTAAATTTCTTGCCTATATATCCTTCAAGCTTTGATGTTGTGTCACATCGAGGACAATGCTCTTATAATGGGAGGGAGATTTAATGCCCCTCAATTTCAATCCTTAAGATTCCCTTGTCAGGGAACCTATCAATTGATAAAACATGGACAGTCATACATCCCTACAACTTTTTAGACCTATCGTTTTTCTTGCATAATAAGAAATCCACTTTATTTGAGATCCAAATGTGTAACCAATGTAAAACCCAAGTTAATGTTGCAAATATAGCAGTAATTGGATAATTGTAGAAAGGACCAAGAAGTGGCATGGAATTTGGAACTATGTTATGGAGTTGTAACCACAACCATCATAATACGCTATGGGTTTAATCAGTTCTGCAGCCTGGGATAATTCTAAACCCATATACCTCTTCACCATACTGTATATGAGCTGATTGATCTAGATTAGTTATATGTGTATGAAGTGGGTTTTTTTGTCTCTAAGAGAAAAGGAAATTTCTTCCTACTATTACTTTGTTTTTCTATGTAGAGAAATAAGACGAATCAAGACGTGGAGGCACCTCATTTGGTGTATTTTATGGGATTTTTATATTGCTTCTCCTATTTATAAGCATGTGTGTTACGTGCACTATAACCTTGCAACTCATTTTTTTTCCTTCTCTTTATCTTTTGCTTCGATTATTTGTTGTATTTATTAAGGTAGAGAAATTTCCTTTTCCTCCTATCCAACACATGTCTACGTAATATTTGTCTCTTTCATTGTTCCTTCAAGTGAGACCCTCTGTTTTTCATTTTCCTATCCTCCACAACTTCCAAAATCCTTCCACACACAAGTCATAATAAGATCTTTGAAATAAGGCCTAGATATAAGTCACAACATAATGAAATGTAGGTTTTTATCATATTTTGTAATTTCAAGTTCTTTGGTTGACATGGATGTCAAATGTGGAACCATACACATGGCATGTGAATTGTTTGAAAGAGTTCCTCAAATAAAAACATGGGTAAAGTTGGTACTGTGCCTCCTCAGACCATTGAATGGTTCTAACGTCAAAACAAACAAATAAGTAAATTAGAGATGAAGTCAAGAAAATGTTTTACATTGCCTTGATAGTTATTGTGAATGTGATTTATTCTTGGTGTGATAAGGACATGAAGTTATATGGGAGAAGACACATTGAGTGGCTATGTTGGTCACTGGTTGATCTTTTTTGACACATTATCTTAGTCTGGTGATAAGAGACTAATCAATGTTGCTAGATATTGGATTAGAAATGTGTGTAGTTAATAAACAAATATAGGCACATGGGTAGGGTGTGTGAGCAGTTTGGAATATAGCTCAATATTTTTGGGTAAGGTAACTGTTATCCAATTTTACGCACATGGAAAAATTGGAAAACAGGGCCTTATTACTATCAAATCACGACATTGGTCCCAGGGACCCACTTCTGGTCATCAGGTGAGATCGCTCATTTTTTTTTGGTATGCGAGCCATCGAGGAGTTCGATAAGCTTATCTCGCTCGGTCGAGCTAAAACAGTGTCAAATCGGGAATAAAGAGACAAGTCATCAAAGGAGTTCGTGCCTTGTCCTAACTCGGTCATAACTCAAATCACAAGCCTTAGACGAGTTCATGAGTAGGAAATGTAAGTTCAGTAACCGAGTTTGGCTTGTCATAAAAGAGTCTCGATAGGAGCGGAGGATGTTTCGATGGTTGGCTCATTGAGGCAGAGAAATGATGAGTTTGACCCAGTTTAATTCAACATGGAGAGATTGATGCTTCCTTGTTGGAATATGAATTCAGTTTTAATGACTCGATGGAGACAATAGCTTCCTCAAGATTTAGTCAAGCTTCTTCCATGGAAGAGAATTTCCAAAATGAAAAGGTGAGACAACTCAACTAAAACTTTATCTCGTTCTTCTACTACAGCGGCAAGATTTTACAACAACTGATCACGACTGTGGTCGCATGCAACTAGAACATCAGGACCAACACCAACGGTTCCTTGGGATCGCCCTGTGGCAGCTGTCGCAATTAACTCTCTCTGGAGGCGATTGATTTTCTGAGATAAAGTTTACTTCTCTACCCTGTAGCTGCTGCGTATAGCCAATTATTATAGTGTCATGGCAAGAGAACGATATTTCCACGCATGGGAAATATTTCACTTGATTTCCAAGTGGATTTTTATGAATGGCAGGCCAAGCTAAAAATCCTGCGCGTTGGTGGGAATTGTGGAGATAAGGAATGAACTTGCCAAGTTTGCATGTGAAAGCTGAGGCCAGGGCCCCCTGGAAATTTATTACAATGATTGTCTATCAAGATCGTTACGTTTTACGATGGGACTTTGGAAGCTAGTATGCCGAGCGTGGAACTTTTTCATATCAGAATATTCGATGGCAGTCATAATTTGCTTTTCAATCATATGAGCATCTTCAACGAGTCACTAAGTTGGTAGAACATAAAGGATTTTGTTGGAATTATCACACCTTACAAGCTACAGGAAATGTTTGCATCGAGAAATGATGTCTCCTCACGCTGAGCGGAAAAGGTGAGAAATCGGTTGCCATCTGTCCAAAACGAGATATGGCCAAATAATTACGAAACCCCACACTCCAATCCCGGACATGGAAATAAGAGCAATGCCGGAAAGCTTGTGTGGATGTCAAGCCAAGGAAAAAATTTGGGAGAAGATTCGGAGTCTACTGCCAAAAAATGGGTAACCATGAGAAAACCATGAACTGAGACTTACTCCGCAGCATGGGAAACATTGGATCAGATTGCCAAGTGGACAAAATTATGATGGCATCCATCATCCACACGGGCCGTGTAAACAGAACCCACGTAGCTTGGGTAGTCAAGTCTTTGTGCGAGTCACCAAGGAGAATTAAAGTGGCAGTTGCAAATTGGGCGTTCAGTAATCTTCCGAAGCGAGAAGGGAGGATCATGGTGAGATGGTTCAAGACTGGTCGACGTCGATGAAATAAATTTCTTTAGTTTCAGGAATCTCAACTGAAGGATGATGCGTCTAATGGAATACCGGTAATCGTAGCTTACAGAATGCACAAGTTTGATGGAACAAGTCAATGCTGAAATCAGTTCGCCTTTGCTGAGGAAACATACTTCTCCTCAGCTCCTCTGTGTTTATCAAGTTAAGCTCTGAGCATTGATGTGGTCGCGAGACAAGCTCCCACGCACAGACAGTAGGCATGTTGCAGTACAGTAGAAGCCTTTTGAATGCTTCCAGCAAGTAGGTTGTCCAACTGTGTTGTTATCTGTTCAGTATCGAATGCTTCCTCAAATTCAGGATTCTCAATGCTCTAGCCTAATGCAGCTGTAGGCTTATCCTTATTCTGAACTCGGATCTATGGCAGCTGCAGGAAACAAATATTCACTGCCGTGTACGATGGATTGGAGTCACGCTATTCAAGGCTTCATAAAATTTCCCTGAATCAGGAGATGAAGGTTTATTACGGTGCAGAATGAAACGATTCATATTGCTCAGCATTTTTTCTCCTAGAAATGAATTGAATGTGAAGGTCAACTCTGAAAATACCTGGTTGGCCGTTTTGTATGCTACATCCTTGTTACTTGTAAATGGTCTCTTTGAGAAACTCTGTGGGCAATAGGCAATATTTATACCCTTCCATTATGTGCGTCCAATCAGACAATAAAAGTATTCCTTTACCAGGTTCAGAGAAACTTGTTTTTTACAATGGACGATTATACTGTAGTTTCAAGCTAATTTTATCTAGCTTTATTTCTATTAGCTTTGATCCACGACTAAGGAAGAATTCATATGGTTGTTACCTGTACATTTTTCCAAGGTCCTCTTGGTTGCCCCAGTTGTTCAATGTATTTTTTGAAGGGCTTATTTTATGTGTTGCAGATTGTAACATAAAGGATCTTTTTAGTTTCTGGAAAAATGAGTATATGGTGTAGCTCACAGCTACCTATGCCATACTAAGATCCCAATAGTGGCATAATTGTTGATTGGAGCCGAGATTCCAGAGTGCACTGCCAAAATACCGAAGGGCTCTTTGACCAAAAATCAGTCTTAAGGGTGTCTATCGACATGTTATGGGCATGAGCCTGGGTCATCATCATGGCAGCATTAGGTCTTTATTGATAATGGCATTTTCTCATTGTTTGGAAGGTACAAATTGTGCTTATTATGGCAAAGCCAAAACATTCTTACTACAAGTGTTATATGATGAGGAAGAATCGTGAGCATTGTGGTAAAACCATTCTTTTTAGAAATATTGGGTTAAGCTCGGTATTCAAGTGAGTTTGAGCCCAGGAAAGGTAAGATCGTTTGCTGGATGAAGAGCTCGGTGACTTTGCAAAGTGAGCTCGTGGTGATGTTTCATGAAGTTTGAACGTGGAATGCATAAATGGCCTCGAGTTAACAGAGGAAAATGATAAGAATCGAGTTTGATAGCTCACCATTCGAAGGACTCAATGCAAAAGAGCCGATTACCAAGGCAAGGAAAGAGTTAGTGTGGGGTTCAAAATCGAGTGCAACACCGAGTTAGAGGATTCGAAGCTCACCGAGTTGAGATTTGTGCAGACTCTATCCACATGGACCCCCCTCCTCTTCAAGTCAAACGAGTCAATGGGGGGGTCCCAACATTATGTTAATTAAATTAATATTTTTATTTAAATATTTTAATAATAATATTTATTATTATTATTTAAATATTTTATTTAAATATTCTTTTAATTAATTGAGAAGACTAGGTCATCAGGCAATTAATGACCCATGATGGAACCTTCTCAGGTGGTTCAACTAACTGTAATAAATACATCATGGGCCTTCATTTTAGGAATGTAATTATGACCATTTCCTCTTCTTTCTCACATATTCTTCTATAAATGTAAGTTGGAAGCTCATTTCAAAGGGTTCCAACAGTTCAGACAAGTTGGACAGTTAGATATCTCAGGCAAGTGTATACTTTTCAAGAATCCTCTCTCTTCTGCAAGTTGTTCTTGTGTGTTGAGAGAACTTTCAAGCCTCCTCTTCAAGACTGTAATGGCAACTATTGCCTCTTCTGAATGTATGATGCATTGTGCATGTTATTGAAGCAATAAAAGTGTGTGTTTTGTGACTAATCTCGGTCCTTTCATCCTTCTGTGCTTCTTTGTGCCTTTCTCATACTTGCAGGTACACTATGCAAGTTTAAGTTCTATTGCAGGTTCTTGGAGTTCTGTGCTTATCGAGTGGTGAAGTATTGCATGCAGTTGAGTTGTGGTGTCTGTTCACCCTTCTTGAGTTCATCCTTCTTCACTGGGAAACTGGTATATTTCTTGGTCTGATAAAGTTTAACAAAGGGAACGCGTGTCTCTTAGTTTTTGGTATCCTGTACCCTCTCTAAGTTGCAGTAGGTGAAGTTGACCTGTGGTGCACACACCCTCTTCAAATTAACCCTTCCTGAATCTGAAGACACCCTTTATTTGGTGCATCACCATCCCTAGTATAGTTTCATTTCTGTAAATCTCTTTCCCTAAAACCCCATGAAAATGTTAGCATAGGACTAGATAATCATTTTTGTTACACTAGGAGTAGTACAACACTTAGTTTAGGAAGAGGAATCCGGCCTTCTCCGGAGGTTCACCTCGAGCCCAAGTCCCACAGCTTGAGAGGTGATCCCATGTGTCCCAATCACACCGAACGTCCTATTCACATCCTGGCCATTCGGAGGGTGCAGTGATTTGGCGACAACAGTTTTTGGCACGCCCAGTGGGACAGAGTTGGTACTTCTCTTCTCACTTACACAAGTCAAAGTACCTGGCAACTCTATATCTCTGGATTCCAAATCTCAGTGCAGTAACTTATGCGAAGAATTCAGACAAGAGCTTCTTCAAAGAAAGGAAAGTATCAGCATATCGAACTTTCCTTGTCTCCTCCAAAGAGAAGCAGAAGAGGCATTTCCACATCCCCAGTTACAGATTTACCTAGTAGGGGTCATTCAACTCCTCCTTACGGAAGATTTCCTCCACCTAGGAACAATCAACCTTTCGTTGCTATGGCGAGGAACCAAGTTTTTCCCCCTTTCAATGCAAGCAGTCCTCTTATGTTGGCTCAACGTGACCCGATACCTGTTGCGGCACTCAAAAGTTTACCCTTCTACACGGGGGAAACTCACGTTACTCCAGTGGAGCATATCTTTGATGTAGCCAGCATCTGCGCAGTACATAATATCACCGAAGACAACGTTGCAGTTAGACTTCTTGCTACCTCTTTCAAGGGAAAAGCACTTCAATGGTTTCGCAGGTTAGGTGTTGGCACTATAACCACTTGGGACGAGTTGGGAGAAAAGCTATGTAAACAATTTGAAGACAAAAGTGATCACCTATCACTTTTGGAACAACTTACTACCATAAAGAGAGCTTCCCAAGAATACATGAGTGATTTCAACTTCCGATTCCACAGGACTTGGAATAGGATTCTGGCGCTCGTAAAGCCTTCTGCACATAATGCATTCTTGTACTATTTGCGAGCCTTGAATAGCGATGTAGCAGTTATGATCCAGTCCATGGGAGGGACTACACTTCCTGATGCTTACGAAGTTGCCATAAGTGCAGAGAATTCTTTGATTCAGGCTGGAAAGATAGCTCCACGACCACCAATGCCCTTTTCTCCAGATCTTACGAATCATCAGCCTATCATTGCTCCTATTCCAGTAGACTCCAAGCAACCATCTCAATCTTCCCCTACCTCTTCAAATGACCTATTTGAAGTCAAGTCACTACTGCAAAATTTTGGAAATGAGCTCGTTGCACTCAAAAGGCAACAATTTCAATACAATCGTCCGTATCAGCCACAAAATCAGCAGTATCAAGCTAACCGTTCTCCTTTTCAAGGGAACAATCAGCCTCGAAATCAAACTACAAGTCAAGTTGCAAATGTCAGGCCCTTGAACTTTCAGAACCCTCTTGCAGCTAGCTCATCTAGAGCTATAGTACCTGTTTAAAATAATCTAGTTCAAGACTACGAATGGTGTTATCCTTGCTCTCAACCTCACAATCAAAATATTTTGTCCCAATGGGGTTCTTAGCCAGGCCCTTATGGTTCAAAGTGTATCTGCCCCTTCAGAGTTAACAAACAATTCATCTACGTAAGAAGCAGCAGATCAACCGCACGCACCTGAAGAATCCGCTTTGCTAAACTGGCAAGAAGAAGATTTTTGTGGATTAAATATAGATTCTTCATCAGTGGCAACAAACACTCGTTCCAAAAAGAGATAAATGGAGCCTCAACCTCTTGAAGCTGATCTAGCATCCACTTCTCAACCTGGGTTTCAAATGGCAGTTGATAAAAATGCAGGAAAGAAATCACCAGAAACACCGGCTAGCCACGCCGCAGGGAAGGATGGTTCTCCAGGCATCACGGTACCCAACAAACATTTTCCAAAGGAGGACCCCAATGCCCAAAAAAGTGTCATCAAAGTTGGAGCAATTCCCTTCAGCATAGTAGAACAAATGAAGAAAACCAATCTGAGCGTTACCATGTGGGACGCACTCTCAATCCCTTCCCAAAGAAACCTGTTGCGAGAAGCTCTGAACAGTTTTAGTACAACCAGCGGATCACCAAGCCATGGAGTGACAAATGCTACAAATTTGTGTCAACCGGAAGGGAAAATCATTCCTACGGCAAACAAACCACCGCCATTCTACATTTCCCTGATCATTGGCGACCACCTGGTACATAATTGCATGATCGATTCTGGTGCCAGTAGCTCTGTCATGCCGAAACAAATTACAGATGTACTAGGCATACAATATGCGCCAGTTACAAGAGGGGTTGTTCAGCTGGATGGCACAGCTATTAAGACTGTTGGGGTTATCAAAGGACTTCAACTTACCATTCATGCATGCCCAAGTTTTTCATTCACCCAAGACATATCGGTCATCGATCTCCCTCCCCTCTTTTCCATCTGCCTATCACGGGATTTCACTGCCAAGATGGGTGGTTACCTATCAGCCGATTGGTCACATATGATTCTCAGGACTCGATACGGAACCAAAGTAACTATAAGGGCAGAACCAATCTGCCATAATCATGTAGAACCCTACACTGCTAGTCCCATAAATGGAAATTACACCATCGGTGATCCAGAAGAGGAAGATGCCGATCATGAACCAACCACCCTTGTTGAAGAAGTTCCTGATACTTTGCTGGATGAAGTAAGTAGAGATCATCAATACGATCCCTACGCTGATGTATTGGCAGAAGAAGAAGTTGGTTTGCTGGTCTTGGAAGAAACAGGATTAGGTACTTACTGTATCCATGAAGAAGATACGATCATACCACAACTTGTCAAAACACCAAGTGATTCTAAAGGACTGTGGCAATTGTTCTTCGATGGCTCAAGAAGTAAGAATGGATCCGGTGCTGGTGTTATGTTAATTTCTCCAGAGGGAGATAAGTACTTCTCATCTTTCCGGTTGCAGTTCAGTTACACTAACAATGTTGCTGAGTACGAGGCTCTTGTGCAAGGAATTCAGCTAGCCCAAAGGAAGGGAATCAAGGCCCTGACTATTTTTGGAGATAGTGATTTAGTTGTTCATCAAGTTTGGCACGTAGTGCATCCAAAAATGATCTTTTAAGATCATATAAGAATCGAGTCTGGGACCTGATTGAAGATTTTGAAGCTTTTGGAATCCATGCAATCCCTAGAAATCAAAATCAAGATGCAGATAGGCTTGCTACAATTGGTTCACAATACAACATACCAGTTGATATCATGAAAGAAGGGCAGAAATTTGTTAAAATGGTGGTTCGACCAGTAGTCCCTGATAATGTGAGTAGTTGGCAAGTGTTTGATAGTGACAAACAAATTGTCCTCTTCCTACAAGAAGAGGCGGAGTTTGCTACAAAGAATCAAGATAAGTTGCAGGAGTCATATGGTGAGCAAATTATTCAATTGAAAAGCAACAAGTTACCAAAAGGTTTAGTCACTTTGGAATCCATTTTCAATTCAGATGACCAAGCCACAAGACAAAGCCCTAACATGGTGGTCAGAGAAGAATATTTTGAGGAAGTTGAAGTATCAAATGAAAAATTTCTTAAGATCGGAAAAGTGTGTACTTCTGAAGAGAAAGAAGCTTTCATCAAACTTTGTCAAGAGTATCATGACATCTTTGCATGGAGCTATAAAGATCTGTGTGGTTTTGATCCAGGTCTAGCACAACATACCATCGAACTGGATCCTAATGCTAAGCCAGTTCGTCAGAAACAGAGACCAATTAATCCCAAAATTGAGCCACTAATGAGAAAGGAGCTAACCAAGCTCATCGAGGCCTGTATAATTTTTCCCATCAAGCATTCCTCATGGGTAGCCAATTTGGTGCCCGTGAGGAAGAAGAACGGAGAGATCCGGTTATGCGTAGATTTCAGGGATTTGAATCGTGCATCATTAAAAGACCATTATCCTCTTCCATCGATGGAGCAGATCCTTCAAACGGTGGCAGGAGCTCAAATATTTTCTTTGCTCGATGGATATTCAGGTTACAATCAAATCCTAGTCCAAGAATCCGACCAATTCAAAACGGCTTTCACTACCAAGTGGGGCACGTATGCCTACAATAAAATGCCATTCGGATTGTCCAATGCCGGGGCTACTTTCCAAAGAGCCATGGACATGGCATTTAAGGGACTAATCAATGATATTATTTTAGTTTACCTTGATGATATAACTGTATACTCTAAGCATGCAGAAGATCACATCACGCATCTAAGGAAAGTTTTCCAAAGGTGTAGGGAATTTGGGGTTTCACTTAACCCCAAGAAATGTATTTTCACAGTGCACGAGGGAAAATTGTTGGGGCATGTGGTTTCAGCAGAAGGATTATCAATCGATCCAGCCAGGATTCATTCAATTATGTCCTTATCTCTCCCAAGTCACAAGAAGGGCCTCCAGAGTTTTCTGGGAACCATAAATTTCGTGCGGAGATTCATCCCTCAATTCGCGACATTGGCTAAACCACTGACAGCCATGCTAAAGAAAAACATGCCATTCTCATGGACAAAGGAAGGACGAGAAAGCTTTGAAGCCATCAAAACAGCCATTTCTCAAGCTCCCACGCTTGTGAACCCCAGGTTTGACAAAGATTTTATCCTTTATGCTTTTGCAGGTCAAGAGAGCATTTCAGGGATCCTCACCCAACAAAACAACAACCTGATGGAGCAACCAATCACTTTCTTCAGTCAATCCCTCAAAGACTACGAGTTCAAATACTCATTCATTGAAAAGCAAGTCTTTGCGGTTATTCGAGCTTTGAAGAAATTCAAGCACATGTTGTCCAACAACAAGATTCATCTGATGGTGTCTCATCCAGGTGTCAAGGAGTTTTTGCTGAACAAAGAAATGAATGAAAAGTGTGCTGGATGGATCACGAAGGTAATGGAGTATGACGTGCACATCAAAGTCACTAAACTTGTCAGAGGTAAGGGTTTATGTCAGCAACTTGCAACAGACATGGAATCAAAAAGTAATGAGGACGTGACACTCCTAAATACTGATGAGGATGTTGATCAAGCTGACTGGTTATCCAAAATGAAGAATTTCATCTTCTCAGGAGCATACCCGGCAAACATGGATAAAAACCAAAGATGAACTTTCCGTCTTCAATCTATCCCATATGTTTTGGTAGATAGTGTTCTCTTTCGAAAAGATTTGAACGGTGTCCTCCTTCGGTGCATAGGACCAGAACAGGTCAGTAAGATACTAGAAGAATTTCATAATGGCCTATCTGGAGGACATTATTCCGCACGAACAACAACTACCAAGATCATGCGAGCTGGCTACTATTGGCCAGATTTATTCAAGGATGCCCATCTTTGGGTAAGGAAATGCAAGGAATGTGCCTTTTTCACAGGTAAGCAGAAGCTGGCAGCTCTTCCATTGCATCCAATTCAAGTGGATCAACCCTTTGTTCAATGGGGGTTGGACTTCATCGGAATGATTAATCCTCCATCCAGTGATGGACATAAGTGGGTCCTTACCGCAACAGACTATTTTACTCGATGGACAGAGGTGGTAGCATTAAAAGAGAGCAATGAAAAGGCAGTTCTAGATTTTTTGGAGGGTATAATGACGAGGTTCAGTGTTCCGTTTACAGTCATTTCAGACAATGCGCTGGCTTTTCTTGGTATGAAATTGAGTGAATGGGCTGTTAAAAATGGGGTATAGCTCAAAACTTCGTCCAATTACTATCCTCAAGGAAACGGATTGGCTGAGTCTAGCAACAAAAACCTCATAAGGATTATTAAGCGCACAATGGAGACTAACAAGAGGACTTGGCATACACAGCTTAAGACTGCCTTATGGGCAGATCGGATCACACCTAAAAGGGCCATCAGAAATTCTCCTTTCATTCTTGTATATGGAAGAGAGGAAAAACTCCCACTCTCATTGGAGTTACCTTCTTTGGAGTTAGCTCATCAACTTGAAGTTATAGAGAGTGATCCTCTGACAGTAAGGTTTGCTGAACTCATGGAGTTAGAGGAAGTACGAGACAAGGCTATGAAAACTTTGGAGCAGCATCAGGCTCAAGTTAAGAAATATTTTGATAAGAAGGCGTCCGACAGGCATTTTCAAGAGGGAGATTTAGTTCTCAAATGGGATGAAGACAGGGCCAAACCAGGCAGACATGCCAAGTTTGACGCTCTCTGGAGTGGGCCATACATCATCACAAGTTGCAAAGAGGCAAATTCATTTCGTCTATCTAGGCTCAATGGAGAAGAACTACCCATTCATGTGAATGGGATACATCTCAAAGCTTGTTTTTGAGAAGCGTTCCACCCCTTGTACAGTTAAATTAGGTGTTTTCCTCCAAGTGCTTATGCACATTGTTGTGTGTTGTTGTTTTTCTTTCCTTGTTGTTGTGTTTTGTGTTGTTCTGCACATTGTTTCATCATTGGAAGGTGTCAAGGAGAAGAAAGGTTCAAGGTTTCCATAAGAGTTTCAAAATATGCTTCATTCAAATTTTTGCAGTGTTCCATGGATGTCAAGCATTCAACAAATTCAGTATACTTCATGCTCAGCATTCCAGGAAGGTCTAGGATATCGGCAATGCTCAAGGGGATTTCGGGATGTGTCAAAGAAAATCATACTACTTTCAGGATTCCACATAGACTCCATGCCCAATGGATGACTTAAGGCTACTGGAATCATGCTTAGCAGGCAATCATCCCCGAGAGGTCGCCAAAAATGTTATCCAATTTTACGCACATGGAAAAATTGGAAAACAGGGCCTTATTACTATCAAATCACGACATTGGTCCCAGGGACCCACTTCTGGTCATCAGGTGAGATCGCTCATTTTTTTTGGTATGCGAGCCATCGAGGAGTTCGATAAGCTTATCTCACTCGGTCGAGCTAAAACAGTGTCAAATCGGGAATAAAGAGACGAGTCATCAAAGGAGTTCGTGCCTTGTCCTAACTCGGTCATAACTCAGATCACAAGCCTTAGACGAGTTCATGAGTAGGAAATGTAAGTTCAGTAACCGAGTTTGGCTTGTCATAAAAGAGTCTCGATAGGAGTGGAGGATGTTTCGATGGTTGGCTCATTGAGGCAGAGAAATGATGAGTTCGACCCGGTTTAATTCAACATGGAGAGATTGATGCTTCCTTGTTGGAATATGAATTCAGTTTTAATGACTCGACGGAGACAATAGCTGCCTCAAGATTTGGTCGAGCTTCTTCCATGGAAGAGAATTTCCAAAATGAAAAGGCGAGACAACTCAACTAAAACTTTATCTCGTTCTTCTACTACAGCGGCAAGATTTTACAACAACTGATCATGACTGTGGTCGCATGCAACTAGAACATCAGGACCAACACCAACGGTTCCTTGGGATCACCCTGTGGCAGCTGTCACAATTAACTCTCTCTGGAGGTGATTGATTTTCTGAGATAAAGTTTACTTCTCTACCCTGTAGCTGCTGCGTATAGCCAATTATTATAGTGTCATGGCAAGAGAACGATATTTCCGTGCATGGGAAATATTTCACTTGATGTTGCTATAGTAGGATTTTTATGCTTCTAACAATGGCAGGCCAAGCTGAAAATCGTATGCATCCTCAAATTTGGGATTTTCCTTCAAGACGCTGGTGGGAATTGTGGAGATAAGGAATGAACTTGCCAAGTTTGTGTGGCGAAGCTGAGGCCTGGGGAAATGGATTAATTTCTCCGAGATCTTACTTGTTTTACGATGTAACTCATGGAAGTTATCTCGAGGTGGAACTGTTTCATATCAGAATATTCGATGGCAGTCATAATTTGCTTTGCAATTAATGAAGCTCAACGAATCACCAAGTGGGATTTGGGAATTATCACACCTTACAAGTGGAAATGGCAAGCCATTGAAAAGATTCCAGGCATGGGAGAAGTTTGAGTCTACTGCCAAAAAATGGGAGAAATTCACGCGGGGAGATCAAACTGCCAAGCGTGGATGGAATTTTACGATGGCTATCCAACATGAGAACTTCCGCACGGGCCGTGTAAACAAGATCGGAGCACGTTGTGCGAGTCACAAGGAGAGTTAACAGTGGCAGTGGAAAATTGGGTGGCCGAGTAATCCTCCAAGTGATAAGGGAGGATGATGGGAGATGGTTGAAGATGGGTTCGACGTTGAAAAATTATCTAGTTTCAGGCTCACAAGAAAGAAACACCTTCTCATGGAATACTGTAATTGCAGCTTACATAAGACACAGGTTTTCTCACGAAGCAACAAACAGATGTCCGACCTGATCAGTTTCAGCCTTTGCCAGCATACTTCTCCCAACTTCCCGTTCAGGCTCTGAGCATTCGGTGGTCGCGAGAGAAACTCCCACGCACAGGCAGCAGGCATGTTGCAGTACAGTAGAAGGCCTTTCTTTTGAATGCTTCCAACAAGCAGGTTAGCAAGTAGGTTGTCCAACTGGCTTATCCTTATTCTGAACTCAGATCTATGGCAGATGCAGGAAACAAATATTCACTGCCATGTATGATGGATTGGAGTCACACTGTTCAAGGCTTCATAAAATTTCCCTGAATCAGGAGATGAAGGTTTATTACGGTGCAGAATGAAACAATTTATATTTCTCAGCATTTTTTCTCCGAGAAATGAATTGAATGTGAAGGTCAACTCTGAAATACCTGGTCGGCCGTTTTGCATGCTACATCCTTGTTACTTGTAAATGGTCTCTTTGAGAAACTCTGTGGGCAGTAGGCAATATTTATACCCTTCCATTATGTGCGTCCAATCAGACAATAAAAGTATTCCTTTACCAGGTTCAGAGAAACTTGTTTTAACAAATGGACGATTATACTGTAGTTTCAAGCTAATTTTATCTAGCTTTATTTCTATTAGCTTTGATCCACGACTAAGGAAGAATTCATATGGTTGTTACCTATACATTTTTCCAAGGTCCTCTTGGTTGCCCCAGTTGTTCAATGTATTTTTTGAAGGGCTTATTTTATGTGTTGCAGATTGTAACATAAAGGATCTTTTTAGTTTCTGGAAAAATGAGTATATTGTGTAGCTCACAGCTACCCATGCCATACTAAGATCCCAATAGTGGCATAATTGTTGGTTGGAGCCGAGATTGCAGAGTGCACTGCCAAAATACCGAAGGGCTCTTTGGCCAAGAATCAGTCTTAAGGGTGTCTATCGACATGTTATGGGCATGAACCTGGGTCATCATCATGGCAGCATTAGGTCTTTATTGGTAATGGCATTTTCTCATCGTTTGGAAGGTACAAATTGTGCTTATTATGGCAAAGCCAAAACATTCTTACTACAAGTGTTATATGATAAGGAAGAATCCGTGAGCATTGTGGTAAAACCATTCTTTTTAGAAATATTGGGTTAAGCTCGGTATTCAAGTGAGTTTGAGCCCAGGAAAGGTAAGATCGTTTGCTGGATGAAGAACTCGGTGACTTCGCAAGGAGCTCGTGGTGATGTTTCATGAAGTTTGAACGTGGAATGCATAAATGGCCTCGAGTTAACAGAGGAAAATGATAAGAATCGAGTTTGATAGCTCACCATTTGAAGGACTCAATGCAAAAGAGCCCGATTACCAAGGCAAGGAAAGAGTTAGTGCGGGGTCAAAAATCGAGTGCAACACCGAGTTAGAGGATTCGAAGCTCATCGAGTTGAGATATGTGCAGACTCTATCCACATGGACCCCCCTCCTCTTCAAGTCAAACGGGTCAACGGGGGGGTCCCAACATTATGTTAATTAAATTAATATTTTTATTTAAATATTTTAATAATAATATTTATTATTATTATTTAAATATTTTATTTAAATATTCTTTTAATTAATTGAGAAGACTAGGTCATCAGGCAATTAATGACCCATGATGGAACCTTCTCAGGTGGTTCAACTAACTGTAATAAATACATCATGGGCCTTCATTTTAGGAATGTAATTATGACCTTTCCTCTTCTTTCTCACATATTCTTCTATAAATGTAAGTTGGAAGCTCATTTCAAAGGGTTCCAACAGTTCAGACAAGTTGGACAGTTAGATATCTCAGGCAAGTGTATACTTTTCAAGAATCCTCTCTCTTCTGCAAGTTGTTCTTGTGTGTTGAGAGAACTTTCAAGCCTCCTCTTCAAGACTGTAATGGCAACTATTGCCTCTTCTGAATGTATGATGCATTGTGCATGTTATTGAAGCAATAAAAGTGTGTGTTTTGTGACTAATCTCGGTCCTTTCATCCTTTTGTGCTTCTTTGTGCCTTTCTCATACTTGCAGGTACACTGTGCAAGTTTAAGTTCTATTGCAGGTTCTTGGAGTTCTGTGCTTATCGAGTGGTGAAGTATTGCATGTAGTTGAGTTGTGGTGTCTGTTCACCCTTCTTGAGTTCATCCTTCTTCACTGGGAAACTGGTATATTTCTCAGTCTGATAAAGTTTAACAAAGGGAACGCGTGTCTCTTAGTTTGTGGTATCCTGTACCCTCTCTAAGTTGCAGTAGGTGAAGTTGACCTGTGGTGCACACACCCTCTTCAAATTAACCCTTCCTGAATCTGAAGACACCCTTTATTTGGTGCATCACCATCCCTAGTATAGTTTCATTTCTGTAAATCTCTTTCCCTAAAACCCCATGAAAATGTTAGCATAGGACTAGATAATCATTTTTGTTACACTAGGAGTAGTACAGCACTTAGTTTAGGAAGAGGAAGCCGGCCTTCTCCGGAGGTTCACCTCGAGCCCAAGTCCCACAGCTTGAGAGGTGATCCCATGTGTCCCAATCACACCGAACATCCTATTCACATCCTGGCCATTCGGAGGGTGCAGTGATTTGGCGACAACAGTTTTTGGCACGCCCGGTGGGACAGAGTTGGTACTTCTCTTCTCACTTACACAAGTCAAAGTACCTGGCGACTCTATATCTCTGGATTCCAAATCTCAGTGCAGTAACTTATGCGAAAAGAATTCAGACAAGAGCTTCTTCAAAGAAAGGAAAGTATCAGCATATCGAACTTTCCTTGTCTCCTCCAAAGAGAAGCAGAAGAGGCATTTCCACATCCCCAGTTACAGATTTACCTAGTAGGGGTCATTCAACTCCTCCTTACGGAAGATTTCCTCCACTAGGAATAATCAACCTTTCATTTCTATGGCGAGGAACCAAGTTCTTCCCCATTTTAATGCAAGCAGTCCTCTGATGTTGGCTCAACGTGACCCGATACCTGTTGCGGCACTCAAAAGTTTACCCTTCTACACGGGGGAAACTCACGTTACTCCAGTGGAGCATATCTTTGATGTAGCCAGCATCTGTGCAGTACATAATATCACCGAAGACAACATTGCAGTTAGACTTCTTGCTACCTCTTTCAAGGGAAAAGTGCTTCAATGGTTTCGCGGGTTAGGTGTTGGCACTATAACCACTTGGGACGAGTTGGGAGAAAAGCTATGTAAACAATTTGAAGACAAAAGTGATCACCTATCACTTTTGGAACAACTTACTACCATAAAGAGAGCTTCCCAAGAATACATGAGTGATTTCAACTTCCGATTCCATAGGACTTGGAATAGGATTCCGACGCTCGTAAAGCCTTCTACACATAATGCATTCTTGTACTATTTGCGAACCTTGAATAGTGATGTAGCAGTTATGATCCAGTCCATGGGAGGGACTACACTTCCTGATGCTTACAAAGTTGCCATAAGTGCAGAGAATTCTTTGATTCAGGCTGGAAAGATAGCTCCACGACCACCAATGCCCTTTTCTCCAGATCTTACAAATCATTAGCCTATCATTGCTCCTATTCTAGTAGACTCCAAGAAACCATCTCAATCTTCCCCTACCTCTTCAAATGACCTATTTGAAGTCAAGTCACTACTGCAAAATTTTGGAAATGAGCTCGTTGCACTCAAAAGGTAACAATTTCAATACAATCATCCGTATCAGCCACAAAATCAGCAGTATCAAGCTAACCGTCCTCCTTTTCAAGGGAACAATCAGCCTCAAAATCAACTACAAGTCAAGTTGCAAATGTCAGGCCCTTGAACTTTCAGAACCCTCTTGCAGCTAGCTCATCTAGAGCTATAGTACCTGTTCAAAATAATCTAGTTCAAGACTACGAATGGTGTTATCCTTGCTCTTAGCCTCACAATCAAAATATTTGTCCCAAAGGGGTCCTTAGCCAGGCCCTTATGGTTCAAAGTGTATCTTCCCCTTCAGAGTTAAAAAAAATTCATCTACGCAAGAAGTAGCAAATCAACTGCATGCACCTGAAGAATCCACTTTGTTAAACTGGCAAGCAAGAAGATTTTTGCGGATTAAATATAGATTCTTCATCAGTGGCAGCAAACACTCGTTCCAAAAAGAGAGCAATGGAGCCTCAACCTCTCGAAGCTGATCTAGCATCCACTTCTCAACCTGGGTTTCAAATGGCAGTTGATAAAAATGCGGGAAAGAAATCACTAGAAACACCGGCTAGCCACACCGCAAGGAAAGATGGTTCTCCAGGCATCACGGTACCCAACAAACATTTTCCAAAGGAGGACCCCAATGCCCAAAAAAGTGTCATCAAAGTTAGGAGCGATTCCCTTCAGCATAGTAGAACAAATGAATAAAAACCAATCTGAGCGTTACCATGTGCGACGCACTCTCAATCCCTTCTCAAAGAAACTTGTTGCAAGAAGCTCTGAACAGTTTTAGTACAACCAGCGGATCACCAAGCCATGGAGTGACAACTGCTACAATTTGTGTCAACTGGAAGGGAAAATCATTCCTAAGCAAACAAACCACCACCATTCTACATTTCCCTTGATCATTGGTGACCACCTGGTACATAATTGCATGATCAATTCTGGTGCCAGTAGGTCTGTCATGTCTAAACAAATCGTAGATGTACTAGGCATACAATATGCACTAGTTGCAAGATGGGCTGTTCAGCTGGATGACATAGTTGTTAAGAATGTTGGGGTTATCAAAGGACTTCAACTTACCATTCATGCATGCCCAAGTTTTTCATTCACCCAAGACATATCAGTCATTGATCTTCCTCCTCTCTTTGCCATCTGCCTATCACGGATTTCACCACCAAGATGGGCGGTTACCTATCAGCCGATTGGTTGCATATGATTCTCAGGACTCGATACGGAACCAAAGTAACTATAAGGGCAGAACCAATCTGCCATAATCATGTAGAACCCTACACTGCTAGTCCCATAAATGGAAATTACACCATCGGCGATCCCGAAGAGGAAGATGCCGATCATGAACTAACCACCCTTGTTGAAGAAGTTCCCTGATACTTTGCTAGATGAAGTAAGTAGATATCATCAGTACGATCCCTACACTGATGTATTGGTAGAAGAAGAAGTTGGTTTACTGGTCTTGGAAGAAATAGGATTAGGTACTTACTGTATCCATGAAGAAGATACGATCATACCACAACTTGTCAAAACACCAAGTGATTCTAAAGGACTGTGGCAATTGTTCTTCGATGGCTCAAGAAGTAAGAATGGATCCGGTGCTGGTGTTATGTTAATTTCTCCAGAGGGAGATAAGTACTTCTCATCTTTCCGGTTGTAGTTCAGTTGCACTAACAATGTTGCTGAATACGAGGCTCTTGTGCAAGGAATTCAGCTAGCCCAAAGGAAGGGAATCAAGGCCCTAACTATTTTTGGAGATAGTGAGTTAGTTTTTCATCAAGTTTCGGCACGTAGTGCATCCAAAAATGATCTTTTAAGATCATACAAGAACCGATTCTGGAACCTAATTGAAGATTTCAAAGCTTTTGGGATCCATGCAGTTCCTAGAGGTCAAAATCAAGATGCGGATAGGCTTGCTACAATTGGTTCACAATACAACATACCAGTTGATATCATGAAAGAAGGGCAGCAATTTGTTAAAATGGTGGTTCGACCAGCAGTCCCTGATAATGTGAGTAGTTGGCAAGTGTTTGATAGTGACAAACAAATTGTCCTCTTCCTACAAGAAGAGGTGGAGTTTGCTACAAAGAATCAAGATAAGTTGTAGGAGTCATATGGTGAGAAAATTATCCAATTGAAAAGCAACAAGTTACCAAAAGGTTTAGTCACTTTGGAATCCATTTTCAATTCAGATGACCAAGCCAAAAGACAAAGCCCTAACATGGTGGTCAAAGAAGAATATTTTGAGGAAGTTGAAGTATCAAATGAAAAATTTCTTAAGATCAGAAAAGTGTGTACTTCTGAAGAGAAAGAAGCTTTCATCAAACTTTTTCAAGAGTATCATGACATCTTTGCATGGAGCTATAAAGATCTGTGTGGTTTTGATCCAGGTCTAGCACAACATACCATCAAACTGGATCCTAATGTCAAGCCAGTTCATCAGAAATAGAGGCCAATTAATCCCAAAATCGAGCTGCTAATGAGAAAGGAGATAACCAAACTCATTGAGGCGTGCATAATTTTTCCCATCAATAATTCCTCATGGGTAGCCAATCTGATTCCTATAAGTAAGAATAAAAGAGAGATTCGGTTGTGTGTAGATTTTAGGGATTTAAATCGTGTGTCATTAAAATATCATTATCCTCTTCCATCAATGGAGAAGATCCTTTAAATGGTGGTAAGAGCTCAAATATTTTATTTTCTCAATGGATATTCAGGTTATAATCAAATTCTAGTCTGAGAATCTGACCAATTCAAAATAACATTCACTACCAAGTGGGTCACGTATACTTACAACAAAATGCCATTTGGATTCTCCAATGTTGGAGGATACTTTCCAAAGAGCTATGGACATGGAATTTAAGGGACTAATCAATGATATCATTTTGGTTTACCTTAATGATATAACTGTATACTCTAAGCATGCAGAAGATCACATCACGCATCTAAGGAAATTTTTCCAAAGGTGTAGGGAATTTAGGGTTTCACTTAACCCCAAGAAATGTATTTTCACAGTGCACGAGGTAAAATTGTTGGGGCATGTGGTTTCAGCAGAAGGATTATCAATCGATCTAGCCAGGATTCATTCAATTATGTCCTTATCTCTCCCAAGTCACAAGAAGGGCCTCTAGAGTTTTCTGGGAACCATAAATTGGTACCGTTGGAATCATGGCTCCGAGCCCGATGCACAGCAATCAAGAAATTCCATATTTGCTGAGATATCGATGGAGATTTTTTATAAAACGTGGCCGAGTTCATAACAGTATTTTATTTGGTAGTTGGGAGTGCAATTAAGAGGGATGGTCATCATTCTTTCTCTGCTGCAGCACATGGGACAGTATGGGGAGCCTTTTTCAAGTAATGTATAATCATATTACTCCATTTAATGCCTCTTACAGGTGGTTGAAGGACATATTTTGGGATTTCCATTTTCCTTTCTCTTTCCCTTCTCATTTTTCTATAAATTGGAGTGTTGGGCTCATTGTAAAGGGGGAAGAGTTATTTGCAGCAAAGCTCTATCAAAATTGCTTTGTGAAGCCAATGTGCTACAAGCCCTTATAGTGGACTCCTTGCATGGTGATCCAGGCCCTTATATTTTAATAGATTGAACTGTGCATATCATGAAGCAATAAAATACCAGTTTGTGGATGTATCTTCCCCTGCTGTGTTTTCTTGCATTCTTATTGCCCCTTTAATCTTTCTACAAGAATATTGTGTCTATTTTTATGTTATTGCAGGGATCCATTATCATTGTGTATGCTTGGAATATCATTGTGAATGCATTTTGCTAGATTATGGAGAACTGTCATCACCTCTTCTAGTGTGCACTTTGCTTCTGTATTTCACGCATTTGGAGAATACTCTCACACCCTCCTTTTCTGGTGTATCACCGCTTTAGTGTAGGCTTTCATTTTGTGCATTCTCTCTCCCTGGTCCCTTGGAAATTTAAATTAGAATAGTTAGTTTCTCCTGCATTAGAGTAGATTGTGGCAGGTAGTTTAGGAGCAAGAACCAGCTTTCTCTGGAGGTCTATCTCAAGTAGCAAGTCCCACAACTTGGAGATAGTACCCATGTTATCCAATCACACCGTGAGTTCAAGTATATGCACTTTTATAAACACAGGGGTGCTATGATTCGGTGATAACAGTTCTGGCACGCCCGGTGGGACATAGAGGTCTTCACTTTCATTGCAACAAGATTGATGTGCACTTGCTGTAAGTTCCAGCTTTGAAGGAGCTTTAAAATCGCACATCTGGAGACTCTAAAAGAGGCATAATCCGCTAGTATCTGCAGTCCAAGCCTAGCAAATTTATGAGAAGAATACAAAACAGTTCAAGAAATAGGGAGGAAGGATTGTTTGTTTATCTGCATCTATCTCTAGGCAGAGAAAGAAGGGGAAGAAGAGCTCAAAGATCTGCGTCTCCACCTAAGAGAACTTTGTCTACACCTCCACATGGTAGACCTTTTCTCGCATCAACAAGGATTCTCAGGCCAATCAGAATGGCGCAACCACTAAATCCCTTTGTCAATTTCACTGGCAGCAGCCCACTTGCCCTCAATGCACAGAATTCAGTTCCAATCGCAGCATTGAAGAACATTCCATTTTTCACTGGAGAAAATCATACCACTCCTGGTGATCATGTCAAAGACATTGCTAACATCTATGCAATCCATGAGATAAATGAAATGGATGTGGCTGTCAAATTGCTGGCATCTTCATTCAAAGGGAAGGCATTGCAATGGTTCAGGAGCCTTACAACTGGTTCTATCACAAATTGGAATCAGTTATGCATAGTTCTCCATGAGTAGTTTGGGGAAAAGGGAGACAATTTGTCTCTACTAGAACAATTGACAACTATCAAGAGAGCTCCCAACCAGCAGTTGACTAACTTCAACTTCAAATTTCAAAGGTCTTGGGATAGGATTCCAGTGGCAGTCAGGCCAACAGCAGAAGGTGCTATCTATATTACCTTAAAGCTTTGAATTCTGATATTTCTATGTTAATTCAATCTATGGGAGGCACAACCTTACCTGCTGCTTATAGCATTGCCATTAGAGCCGAAAATTTTCTTATTCAAGTTGGTAAATTGGCTCCTAGGCCTCCCATGCCCTTGTATCCAAACCTAGAAAATCCAAGCACTAGTCAAGCACCCACTTTGGCTCCTACTCCCACCCCTAAAAATCAAAGTTCAAATGAAGCTTCCACTTCATCCTCTAGTGCTTCAAATGAACTCCAAGAGGTCATAAAACAGCTACAAAATTTGGGAAATGAGCTGGTTACTATCAAAAGACAACAAGCTCAAAATGCTAGACCGTATCAGCCTCAAGCACAGTACCAGGCTAGGCCCCCATACCAAAAAAATAGGTCACCAACTCAGGCTGCAAATCAAAATCAAAGCCAAGTAAGGCCTCCCGCTAATAGACCATTTCAGCCCTATAATCCTAATGCTACATCTGCATCTAAAGCTTTGGTACCAGTGCAAAATAACATGGCCCAAGAATATGATTGGTGTTTCCCATGTAGTCAGCCACATAACCAATCAATGTGCTTTAACGGTGCATTAAACCAGGCTCTGATGGTGCAAACCATTGGTGGGTCGCAAGGGTCCAGCCATGAAGAGGATCAACAGCAAGAAGCACCTCACTAAGGAACATCTCCGAATGAAACTACTCTTGTCAATTGGCAGGCTGAAGATTTATGTGGTATGAATCAAATACCCTCTCAAAGTGTTGCGGCCAACACAAGGTCAAAAAGGAGAAATTTAGGTGAAGAACAGCCATTAGCCCCAAGTAATCCCCAACCTTCTACCACTCCACAAGCTGCTGGCAAACAAAATGTAGTTCCAAACACGCAAGGGGCACCCAAACCAGCTCCTAAACCAACTCAAATGCCAGTTGTTGCTGCCCATGTGCAAGGAATGAATGTGCAGGCCAAGAGACAGCAGAGGGATACTTCATCTCCATTCAGTATCATTGATCAGATGAGGAAGACAAATGTAAACATATCAATGTGGGAATCACTATCTATCCTAGGACAAAGGGATTTGCTACAAGCTACCATGAAGGACTGGTCAACTTCAAATCAACAGGTCCAAATGCAAGAGAAGGTACTCACAAATGCTGCCCAGCCTGAAGGAAATCATGGAGGACAGCAAGGTAAAATGTTGAAGCCCCCTCCATTTTATGTTTCATTGATCATAGGAGACAAGTTGGTACATAATTGCATGATTGAATCGGGAGCAAGCAGCTCAGTCATGCCAAAACAGATAGCTGATCAGTTAGGGCTTCAATATGAAGTCATCTCCAAGGGTGTAGTGCAATTAGATGGGACAGCAGTAACAATAGTTGGAGTGATTAAAAACTTGAGTCTTACACTCCAAGTTAGATTAATGCCAATTGTTCAGCGTTTGATCAAGAAGATCATCCAAGCACTGATGAAGCTGACACCAAAGTTGGAAGCATCCCAGATTTAACTCTTGATGAATGGGCAAGCAAGGTGCATGCTTTTGATCCTTATCAAGAAATAGAAGAATCTGAGCTAGGAGTCTATTGTTTACATGAAGAGAATCAACCTCTCCCCAACATCACCAAGCCAGATCATAAGGACAAGAATGAAGTATGGCAATTGTTCTTTGATGGATCAAGGAGTAGACAAGGTGCAGGAGGAGGAGATATGCTCATTTCACCGCAAGGTATAAGGTATTACTCTGCCTTCCGTTTCCAGTTTTCCTGTTCAAACAACACAGCTAAGTATGAAGCCTTAATTCATGGACTGCACTGGGCAAAGAAGAAATGCATCAAGAATTTACAAGTATTTGGTGATAGTGAGTTGATCGTAAACCAAGTCAAAGGAAAAAATGCTGCCAAAAATGATCTGTTGAAGAACTACAAAAATCAGGTATGGGATATCATTGAGGATTTTGAAGCTTTTAGCATCAATTCCATCCCAAGAAAAAAGAATGAAGCCGCTGACAGGCTGGAAGCAATTGGTGCTATGTTTGATGTTGTAGAAAATATCAAAAGTGAGAAAACTTAGCCTCATATCAGAGTGGTTGTGAGACCAGCTGTTCTGGATAACAACACAAGTTGGAAAGTCTTCGAGAATGATTAGCAAATTGTTAATTTCCTACAAGAAGAAGCTGAGTTCTCCGCCATAAATCAAGACAAGCTGGAGCAGTAGTATGGTGACCAAGTGGTGCAGCTGAGAACTAACAAATTACCAAAAGGCCTCATAACCTTGGAGTCAATCTTCAACCCAAATGATCAGTTCTGGAAGGAGAAAGTGAACATTCAAGTAAAGGGTGAAGATTCAGAACCTATCTTAGTAGATGAAGGCAAGACATTGCAAATTGGCAAAGTAAGTACTCCACAACAGAAATCTGATTTTGTTCAACTTTTCCAAGAATTCCCAGATGTATTCGCTTGGACTTATAAAGATCTAAGAGGTTTCAACCCAAAGTTAGCACAACATACTATTGCGTTAGATCCAAAATCCAAGCCTGTCAGGCAAAAGCAAAGGCCAGTAAATCCTCATATTGAACCTCTCATGAGAAAAGATTTAAGCAAGATTATTGAGGCCAGTATCATCTTCCCCATCAAACATTCAAGTTTGGTTGCAAACTTGGTGCCGGTAAGAAAGAGAAACGAAGAAATAAGATTGTGTGTGGACTTTCGTGATCTAAATAGAGCATCACTCAAAGATCATTATCTGCTTCCACCAATGGAACAAATATTGCAGGTTGTAGCTGGTTCAGAAAGGTTTTCATTGCTAGATGGATATTCAAGCTATAATCAAATAATGGTGAAGGAAGAAGATCAATTCAAGATGACCTTCACTACAAAATGGGGCACGTATGCTTACAAGAAGATGCCATTTGGACTGTCAAATGCCGGAGCAACATTTCAGCGAGCTATGGATATGGCATTCAAAGGCTTAATCAACAATATAGTGTTGGTATACCTAGATGATATCACTGTCTTCTCAAAGAATGCAGCAGACCATCTCTTTCACCTCAGGCAAGTGTTTCAGAGGTGTAGAAGGTTCGGAGTGTCGTTGAATCCAAAGAAATGTATATTCTTGGCACACGAGGGAAAATTTTTGGGCCACATCATCTCTAGGGAATGGCTAACAATTGATCCTGAAAGGGTTGAAGCCATCTGAACGCTTCCATTACCACACCACAAGAAATCTCTCCAAAGCTTCTTAGGAAGGATAAACTTTGTCCACAGATTTGTGCCTAATTTTACCACTCTTGTGAAGCCTCTAACAATGATGTTGAATAAGAGTCTGGCATTCAAATGGACAACAGAAGGCAAAGAGAGTTTTGAAAACATCAAGCATGCAATATCACAAGCTCCAACTCTTATCAACCCAGACTTTTCAAAGGACTTCATGTTGTATGCGTTTGGAGGATCAGACACAATCTCAGCTATCTTGACATAGCTGAAAAGAGAAGGTTCAGAACAGCCCATATCATTCTTTATTCAAACCTTGGAAGATTACGAAATAAAGTATTCTTTCATCGAAAAGCATGTCCTTGCTGTCATCAGGAGCTTGAAGAAGTTCAGACATTTGGTCTCAAACAATAAGATCCAACTACTGGTGTCTCATGCTGGTGTCAAGGACTTCCTCCTAAATAAGGATTTAAATGAGAAGAGAGCATGTTGGATCACTCGGGTGATGGAATATGATATTGAAATCAAAGTTACCAAGCTTGTTTGTGGCAAAGGCTTGTGTGAGCAGCTTGCTTCCAAACAACCAGACGGGTCAAAAAGTGAAGAATATGTCGTCCTACTACTACAGAATGATCAAGAACAACCAGCTGATGATGCACTCATTCCATGTTGGACTCAAGACCTTGTGCATTACCTCCAAATAGGCTTGTGCCCTCCAGAAGTAAGCAAAGCAAAGAGGAGATACTTTAGATTACAAGTTATCCCGTATGTACTCATTAATGGTATCTTGTTCAAGAAAGACATCCATAGTGTTCTATTAAGATGCATTGGAACAGGTCAAGTTGAGAAGATCTTGCACGAGTTCCATGACGGGGAAGCAGAAGGCCACTTTGCTCCATGAGTGACAGCTCTCAAAATCATGAAAGCTGGTTACTATTGGCCTACTGTGTTCAATGATTGCTACTCATGGGTCAAGAAATGTAGGAAATGTGCATTCTTCATGGGGAAAGAAAGGTTAGCAGCGCTGCCCCTTTGTCCAATTTCAGTAAATCAGCCATTCATGCAATGGGGATTGGACTTCATTGGGGTTATCAATCCCAATTCAAGTCAAGGCCACAAGTGGATACTTACAGCAATGGATTATTTCACCAAGTGGACCGAAGTAGTGGCACTCAAGGAGGCAAATGAATCTAATATCTTAGATTTCTATGAAGGGATAGTCACAAGGTTTGGTGCCCCTGCCACTATCATATCTGACAATGCATTGGCATTCCTTGGCACAAAGATCACTGAATGGGCTATCAAGAATTGTGTGTATCTCAGCACTTCATCGAACTATTACCCTCAAGGTAATGGCTAAGCCGAGTCTACAAACAAGAACCTACTAAGAATCATCAGAAGGACTCTGGATGAAAATCAAAGAACTTGGCACGCAAAGCTCAAATCAGCCCTATGGGCTGATAGGATCACACCCAAGAGGTCTACAAGAAGCTCTCCATACAAGCTTGTGTACGGGAAAGAAGCAGTTCTACCCATATCACTCGAGTTGCCAGCATTGGAACTCATGAAACAGTTAGAACTAGCTGAGTTTGAACCTATGGAAATCAGGTATGCAGAGCTGATGGAATTAGAAGAGACAAGAGAGCACGCAATACAGACCATAGAAAAGGATAAAGCATTGGTCAAAAAGAGTTTTGACAAGAAAGATAAGGCCAGGATATTGCAAACTAGAGATTTGGTACTGAAGTGGGATGTTGATCGTGCAAAACCGGGAAAGCACTCCAAGTTTGATTCCATCTAGAGTGGCCCGTACATGATCATTGAATGCAAAGGTAGCAATGCTTTCCGATTGGCTAAGTTGGATGCTGAAGAATTGCAGATTCCGGTCAATGGGATCTATCTCAAACGTTGCTACTAGAAAGATAGATTTTCACCCTTGTAAATATTAATTTAGAATTTCCATTCCTCTAAGTGCTTATGCACATTATACTGCTGTTGGAGTAGTTTTTATTTCCCTAAGTGCTTGTGCACATGTCCTATTGCTTCTAGTATGTGCATGTTTGCAGTTCATCAGGTTCCTGGAAAAGAATTTGTAGCCATGAGAAAACCAGTTCAAAAAATGTTCAAATGGCTAAAGGACACAGGTTTTCAAATTTCAGATCAGCTGAGAGGTTATCAAACAGACTCCATGCCCAATGGATTGCTACAAGCAGCTGGCCATTCTTCACCTAGCAGGCAGGTAACCCCACTGAGTCACCAAATTGTTATCCAAAATTCACCCCCTAGGTAAATTTGATAACATGCATTAAATTCTCAAGTCCTAGGCAAATAGATTGAATCAGGAAAAAAAAAAAATCATGTTTCTAGGGTCCCCTCATATTTTTTCTAACCCCCCTGTCAAAGAAAAAGAGAGCAAGTTCTGAGAAAAGGTGAAAAAATTGCAGAAAACAAGCTTGGGCCAGAAAAAATCATGAAAATAGCTAAGTCCTAGTCCTCGCAACAGTCGGGACATGAGGGACATCTGTACATGAATCAGTCAAAAATTTTCCAGGCGGTTTGCGCAGCATTTGGGACAGTTGGGACGTTGGGACGCGCGGGACGTGGAAATCCGAACTGGCTGAAAAGTGGAAAAATTTGACTAACTGTTGAAACAGGCAGTCTGGGACATTTGGGCAGTTATTACGCGGAGGACGCGAGTCGGCCAAAAAGACTTAAGGCATCCCATAATAGTTGGGCCGAAGGTACACAAAGTATGCAAACCGCCCGAATCGGCCGAAACAGGGAACTACAGTCCGGGACAGTTGGGACAAAAGTACGCGAACCGGCCGAACCGGGTGAATCGGAAGAATTTGTCCCAGACAGTCCGGGAGCAAGCAGGACAAAATTATGCGAACCGGCCGAACCGGGTGAAACAAAGGACTTTCGTACTGGGACATCCATGCCAAAGGGACGCGTGGGAATCATGGCTCTGAGCCCAATGCACAGTAATCAAGAAATCTGGATTTGGTGAGATATCGATGGAGATTTTTTATAAAACATGGCCGAGTTCATAACAGTATTTTATTTGGTAGTTGGGAGTGCAATTAAGAGGGATGGTCATCATTCTTTCTTTTCTGCAGCACATGGGACAGTATGGGGAGCCTTTTTCAAGTAATGTATAATCATATTACTCCATTTAATGACTCTTATAGGTGGTTGAAGGACAGATTTCAGGATTTCCATTTTCCCTTCTCTTTCCCTTCTCATTTTTCTATAAATTGGAGTGTTGGGCTTATTGTAAAGGGGGAAGAGTTATTTTTAGCAAATCTCTGTCAAAATTGCTTTGTGAAGCCAATGTGTTGCAGGCCCTTGTAGTGGACTCCTTGCATGGTGATCCAGGCCCTTATCTTGTAATAGATTGAACTGTGCATATCATGAAGCAATAAAATACTAGTTTGTGGATGTATCTTCCCCTGTTGTGTTTTCTTGCATTCTTCTTGCCCCTTTAATCTTTCTACAAGAATATTGTGTCTATTTTTATGTTCTTGCAGGGATCCATTATCATTGTGTATGATTGGAATATCATTGTGAATGCATTTTGCTAGATTATGGAGAACTGTCATCACCTCTTCTAGTGTGCACTTTGCTTCTATATTTCATGCATTTGGAGAATACTCTCACACCCTCCTTTTTTGGTGTATCACCGCTTTAGTGTAGGATTTCATTTTGTGCATTCTCTCTCCCTGGTCCCTTGGAAATTTATATTAGAATAGTTAGTTTCTCCTGCATTAGAGTAGATTGTGGCAGGTAGTTTAGGAGTAAGAACCAGCTTTATCTGGAGGTCTATCTCAAGTAGTAAGTCCCAAAACTTGGAGATATTACCCATGTTATCCAATCACACCGTGAGTTCAAGTATATGCACTTGTATAAACACAGGGTTTCTATGATTCGGTGATAACACTTCCACTGCCACTATTCCAAGAAGAGTTCTGATAGAATTCATTTTTACTACAAGAGAAAAAATATCATCAAAATCTATATCTTGTTTCTGTGCAAACCCCTTCACCACCAACTGGGCCTTCTATCTTTTCTTTCCTCCTTCTTCATCTTTAACTATGTACACCCACTTTTTTTGCAATGCTCTTTTGCCTTCTGGTAGCTTCACCAAATCTCGAGTCTAGTTCTCCATGAGAGACTTATGCTCCTCATCCATGGCTTGCTCCCACTTCTTACTGGCATCTACATGCATTGCTTCATCAAAGCTCTCTGGATCTCCACTATCAGTGAGTAATAAATAATAAAGAGAAGGAGAAAAACATTTAGGTTCTTTTCTTACCCTAGAAGACCTCCTCACTGTCAGCAGTTTTAGTTCCAAGGGAATGAAAGGATAGGGATTGAAGATTGTTATTTCAAGGAAGGGATGTTCTACCGATGGGGGAAGCTTTGCGTGCCTAAAGAAGAAAGACTTCTATTGATGAGGGAAGCACGTACCCTCGAAAGTAACAGGACATTTTGGGGTTGTATACCCTAGCCAATTGCAAAGGTAAGTGTATTGGCCCAATATGCAAGAAAAAGTATCAAATTTATACGTGGATGTAAACTCTTGCTTGGTACCTAACATCCTTGTCAAGACTATAAATGAGGGTTTTTATATGCCTCACATCCAATAGACTACTCATCCATGAATGATCAAATTTCTTACCATACCAAGCCTTGTCAGGAGTATTGCCTCTATGTCTAAATATGGCACATGAATATATCTATATTGTTATTGATAGATTTAGTATAGTATGTGCTCACCGCTATGGCATGTACCCAAAGACAGTAAAGAGGCAGTGAGGCATGAAAATATTTTCATGCTGCTAATGTATGTGTTCATTATTGGTTTGCCAAAGTCTATTTTTTATGAAAGGGATTCCAAGTTCTGCTGCGGAGAATTTTTTGAACTAATCTTTTAGGACAAGATAGATTACATGGGTTATAGAACAGTAAGCATCAACATTCCATTACTGCAAAAATCCCCTGGATTATCTAACCTAGAGGTAGTGTGTGGTAGCTTAAGACCTATGGTCATTCGCTACCCAGGCTTTTCCATTTGACAAGATTATTCAAATTCATCAGAATCTTGTCATTCTTCTACAATAAACCCAATACTGATGCTTGGTGCAGTCTTATTGCCATTTTTAGTAACATGCTAACTATGAACCCCCAAGAGATCATATGTGGGTTTGTATTTGTCTCATGGTTCCTTTATTCACATCAGAATGCACTAGCTGTATTTTGAGTCTCCTGTGCTTCGTAGGTCCAACCTTCAGAAACTCATGTTTTCCCATTTCCTCCATTTTCCACAGTCATATGCATTTTTCCTCACAGAACTGCCAAACTTTTTTCCCTAAATACTCAAAGAGAAATCCTTGAATATGATGTCTATGCCCTGATGGATCATCTTTGAGACCTTGCCAAAAATGTCAAAATGTTTTCCTCTACTTCTGAAAGCCTCAAGATTTCTGGCATTGAATGGATGTTTCTCTAGTGGTTAAATACAAGGTTTGACAGGCATTTCTTTCCAGTCAACTTTGCATCCACTCAGTCGACAGGGCACCCTGTGGTAACCTTCCTTGAGTGTGGATGTAAAGATCATTTTACATACTTTGGAAATTCCCAACTGCCCTGCCTAATTTTTAAAATGTGTCCTTACGTGGAGGCACATGACTAACATCGTTTGAGAGTCAAAGTATTTTGGTTTTGGCATTGATGTAGCACCAAGAGGACACGTGGAGGTTAGCAGTAAGGAGACTATGCTGCAAGGCTCATCATCACCAAGTTGGGTATTCCCAAATATCTCCTTTAACATAATCAACAAAATAATGCCTATTTGGAAAGTCCAGGACACATGGAAGGAATGACGCTGAATTTAAATACCCATGCTTTTGGGCTATTACCTGCGGAGAAAGCACCAAGAGGACATCGTGACATGGCATTACCCGTTGCTACATTGGCCTGGACTTGGAAAAAAATTTATGCAGTCAGAGTAGTTTGATGGAACGCGATCACGTGGAGCTAACCGCAACAGTCCTTCGGGGGACCGCCACTTTGTGCTTTCCATTCTAAAGAAACGCCAGACCAAACACGTTCTTGGATTTTGGCCTCTGCTCGATCTTTTGCATTTTCCACAGTTTCCTCTATTCTTCTGTGGCCAAAAGGAGATTGCACTGTCGAAGCATTGACTGAAATAGGTGCATTCCGTTGAGCTTTAAGCCTTCAAATAAATTTTTCCAGAGTAGGAAACAGGGTGTGCTCCTGCAACATCCTCAAGGTATCAAAATTTCGAGTTAGCCCGAACTCAAGGTTCGTCGTACCGACATGTGGACCAATGCTGATTCAAAGTCATAGGCGGAACATCATAAGCAATTAATAAAGCCCTCACTTCTTTGCATCATAATTCTAGGTTGTAACCGAAGCTAAAAAATACAAATGACCTGGAT
The DNA here is from genome assembly GCA_019776745.2 of Taxus chinensis. Classification (NCBI taxonomy): domain Eukaryota; kingdom Viridiplantae; phylum Streptophyta; class Pinopsida; order Cupressales; family Taxaceae; genus Taxus; species Taxus chinensis. The sequence continues at coordinate 436,349,435 of CM034155.1, forward strand.
GGGAAATCATTTCAATGGTCTTACTATTGATCACTATTCGGGGGTGCAGACATCTCCGGAGGAAAATTAGAACAAATTTCCTTCATTGAGACAGAAATATCTTGTTAAAGGTAAAAGGGGAAGTGTAGTTCCATAGGGACTTCCACTATTGGGATCACATGTCAAGAGTATTTCTCAAGGGTGGAGTTCCTGGGAAAAACATGGAAAATTTTCCGAAGATCCAAAAAAGAGTCAAATAGTATAAATTCTCCATGTTTCTTTTAGGGCCCACCTTAGGACACGTGTGAGGCCCATTCCGCAAAAGTCAAAGGTGCAGGGAAAAAGGGTGAAAATTGTTCACATTCTTTGTACAAAGGAGTATAGAAGATCCTTCTGATAGGAAGACCCCAAACCTGTCCATTTACATCTTCCACATGGACTGACCCATTCATGCAAAATGAAAAGATCAATGGCTGCTAGAGCGTCTATCATTTGCCATTTCACCCCATTTTTTCTATAAAAAATTCCTAGAAGTGTGAGTATTCATCATTTCTTTCTGTTTTCTACATGCCAAACCAGAGGACTGAGTACCAATTTTAAGGATCTAGAGTTTGGATGGGAGATATTTAGAATAATCGTCTCATAGCCATCACAACAATAGTCCAACTAATATGGGCCCAATCTGGTTTTCCATTTTTCTTCTCCTGAGCACGCAAGGGGCTAGATTTTATTAAAGATGGGACACCACACATTTGTTGAGCGAATGGTATGGAGGCATGTTTTTCCTGAGATTTGGAGTTGAATGTCCACCAAGAATCACTTGAAGAGATTTTCCCTACAAGCCACCACTGGATTAATACAATACCCAGATCCGATTGGAGCTGTGCTCATCAAACTCGAAAGAATTCATGGCACGCACTCAAAACACATCTACAATGTTCTTCATGTCTATCTATCAGGATGGATAGGGGATCATGTAAATGGACAATGTTATATAAATGGTGAGAATTTTTTGTGCAAAAGGGTTGGGAGTTTTTTAACCATGGGAAAAACCCGATCCCATAAACTCTATTAGTCAAAAATCTCCCCCAAATCTTGCTAGAGCACGTTTCCCGATATGTCGGGTGCATTTTTTCAAGGCCAAATAAATTTCATGCCTAGAGAAGCCTGTATTTCAGGGGCTTGTGTCACCCCCATTTGACCCATGATCAAGGCGGTCTGGCAAGTGTACAAACGATTGAAAAGTGTACAGTCTCTCTTATTGTATCTGGAAACTTTCCCTTGCTGATACAATTTCATCAAACATTGAAAAAAAAGCTCTATGTCAATCTTGAGTAAAGTGGTCCTTTATTTCATTTCTGAATGATAATGAACGAAATAGTTTTTCTTGTTTAATAACCTTTACTCTGTACAATGCAGTGGACCATACACTAAAATATAGTCTAATGCACATAGTTGGTTAGATGGAAGGGTGTGATGCAGTTTATGTGAGCATCTGCACATTTGATTTATTGGAGGTCTTGAGACACTTCATCTGGGGATGGGATCAAATGAGTTTAAAATTACTTTTCTTTCATTTTGTCTGATAGAGATTCATATTTAAGCCTTTGGGTGTAACTCATGTGGTGGAGGTATTGTACGTTATGTCTTGGTGGTTTCAACGAAGAGTCGTACTGAATTGACTCCAAATTCATGACAGGGAATCCCAGTTAGGTCATGTTACATAGTGCATATGTGGTTTTCAACAATGAAGGTATTTATTCTAGTTATTTTTAATTACAATCTCCTCATCCTTTTCATCATTTTATATATCAATATCTTCGTGTGTGTGTGAATCTTTCCATGTTTGCAGTGAAATTATTTATAAAAATGTCTTTTATATCTGGTGAAGTCAAGTTGTATTTATCCTATCTCCCAAAATGTTACCCAACATGCTATTGAGACAATCATTTATCGTTTTAAAGATCTCTACCCATAATACCCTTGTTTATATCGCTCTGTATACCCACATTGAGTGGCAAAAGGTCGTCTTTTACCAAAGTATGCATATGTAGATATCAATGTTAGTTTTCTTTTATGTCTAATTAATAATTATATATTTATGTACTTGTTTAAACATATCTACATGATTTATAATTACACAAATCGACTTGAGACGTCAAATCTAGTGTGTTGATAAAATATTCCCCGATGTCTTCTATTTTACAATATTGATAAGATCTAAAGTGTAACGGGTTATACTTGTATCTCTCTATTATTATATAAATTAAATATCAAGGTAACAACATCATCAATATTATTTAGCTATTAATCTATAGTTGAAATACACAACAATATATATTAATTGGGGTGGTAAGATCATGCATCCTATTGAAGGTGCTATCTTTCAAACTCCGTTCAAATTCATGTCTTTTTTTGATATAAAGGGATATGTTCTAACTATTTCTCCCCATGGCCGAACAACAATGACATACATTTATGATTCTGATGTTTACATATAATCATCCCTATAATGAATCTGTGGGTTGACTAGGTGACAAATTTTACATGGTAATTGTACACTGACTAACCAGTTATGGATTGACTAATGCACATGTTTTGCATGGGTTGACTGATGCACATATTTTGTATTCACTATATATGCATTTATTTTGATATGATAATTCTATATATATCGAGAAAATAATGTAGATAAATAGATAAATATTGTATTTGGTGATAGATCAAGTGTTATCGAGAAAAATAGAAATTGTAGAGTTACAACTTATTTATGCAATAAAACTGTTTGTATTATCTGTTTGTTCCCTGAGCTTGATGAATGGGGTATTCAGGACATTTTTGGATCGATTTGTGCTCATCTTCCTTGACGACATTCTGATTTACTCACGTAAGTGTGAGGAGCACGAAGAGCACCTTTGCCAGATTCTTTAGTGTCTTCATGAGTAGCATCTATACGGGAACTTGGAGAAGTGTGCGTTCTTTCAGAAAGAGGTACAGTATTTGGGCCACATCATTTCTAGGGAAGGTATCTGATTTGATCCTTCCAAGATTCGAGCTATCATGGATTGGACAGTACCCACTAGTGTGACCAAGGTGCATAGCTTCATGGGTTTGGTAGGATATTACATGATATTTGTTCAAGACTTTTCTTGGATTGCACACCCCATCAATCCCTTCAGCGGAAAGGGAAGAAGTTTTTATGGTCAAAAAAATGTGAGCAAGCCTTCAGGACACTAAATAAATACCTCACGACAACACCTATTCTAGGAGTTCTAGATCATCAGGGTGATTTCTATGCTTGCATAGATGATTCTTTGGTAGGACTTGGAAGTATGTCAATGCAGGAGGGAAAAGTAGTTGCTTTTTAGTCACGCAAAATCAAGTAATATGAGCTCAATTATCTGAATCATGGTCTTGAGCTTATAGTAGTTGTGCATGCCTTGGTGTGGTGGATACACTTCCTTCTTGGCCAGAGATTTACACTCAAGACTGATCACTTGAGTCTTCGTCACCTCTTCATGTAACACAATCTCAACGCTCCTCAGTGGAGTTAAATGGATTTGATTTGTGAGTATGATATGGAAATAGATCATGTGAAAGGGAAGGTGAACGTGATTACAGATGCCCTGTGTAGACAGAGACATGTGGCTATGACTACTTCCATGGGTACAGATGTGCAGAGTAGGATTTTGCAACAGCTTCCTCATGATAGTTTCTACCTTGCAGCCAAAGAAGAGATTGAGTCTCAGAGACCCCTTGAGGGGAGATTTAATGGATTTTCATTATAGGCAAATGGTCTTCTTAGACATATTTTGGCTAACTTTTCTTCATTCTTTCCTTCCTTGTGCTTCAACTTCAATTTTTACACATTTCAAGCACTCAAAGGATTCTGGAAATGGCTTCATCAGATAGGATTTTTCTTCCCCTTTCTAGAAAGGTAAAATTTTCCTCCTAACTCCAAATATTTTGAAAGTTATGGCTCGGCGGAGTTTTTTGGGGAAATTTTCCCTTGACAGGCCCACATCCAATGAGAAGATGCCACGTGGTGGCAGAGGTCAGGCCAGTAGAGTGAAGTTAAAAAAATTTCCAAAGTGGGCAAAGGGTGCAAAGGAAAAAACCGGCCTGTAGGCCCATGGAGGAGGATGGAGAAAAGTTTAGAAGGCCCGCGGACCAACTGGAGGATGCCACATGTCCTGTCAGTGGCAGGAATCAGGGGTGCGGAGGAAATTTTGGTTTTTTGCCAAAATTGCAAAAGGTGCAAAGGAAAATGTTGAAGTGCAAACCCGCGGGTGAACTAGGAAGTGACACATGGTAGCGGAGCGGTGGAGTGCGGGGAAATTTTGGGAAATTTTCCCAATGAAAAATCGAAGTGAAAAAGGTGAGGTTTGAGCCCGTGTTTCCTTCAGCTAATGGGAAAGTGACATGTGGCAGTGGAGTGGCGGGTGCAGGGAATTTTTCGGAAATTTTCCCAAATTCAAAAAATGGAAAATTTTCAAGTTTCGGCCCGCCAACCCAAATTTTTCCCTAAAATTGCCATTTTTGCCCTAAATCTTCAGAGGGGCATAACTTTTGATCCCGAGCTCAGATTTTCATGTTCTTTATATCATTGGAAAGATGTTGAAATTATCTACATGATGGAATCTTAAATTTTGATTTTTGATGGAGATTTGTGGGAGAAAAATGGAAAAATGTATCTGGCATGCAAAAAACACAGAAAATGACTCCAACCACCAAAATTAATGAAGTATGGGCCTCTGTTTTTCTCTGTAAAGAAATGTACTTCGAAGTATGGGATTTTTTATGGAAACCAATCATTTTTCAAGGCCCATTAGATGAATCTTGTCAGTGGTTGAAGTCCCAAATCAATTTTCCCATGTTTTCTCCTTTCTTCCATTCTGCTCGATGGTTAAAAGCCAATTTTGGCTCATTTGTAATGGTTTGTTCATCATTCTTCTCTGCCTCTCCCTTATTTTCTTCCCCAGGGTTGAAAATGGAGTTTGAACCTCCTCCCTTGCTCTGTAATGGCATTTTTTTCCTCTTACCAGTGAAATGATGTTTTGTGCAAACTTTTGGAGCAATAAAAAATGTGTTTTGTGATGCATTTGTCCATCCTTGCTTGTTTTTTTCTTGTTTTCTTCTTACCTCTCTTCATTGCAGGTATTTGTGCATGTTTGAATGTCTATTGCAGGTTTTGGGGCTGTGTTCATGGAGTTTTGGAACATTTTTTGTGTGAAATCCATCCTTGGTTTTGTGATGCACTTGTCCATCCTTTCCATTGCTCACCTCTCTTTGTTTCCATGGCAGTTTTGATAGATGTTCAACATTTTCCTTCTCTGGTGTATCACCGTTTTAGTGTAGGCTCTATTTTTCCCTCTTTTCTCTCTCTCTGTCTCCTTGGCATAGTTAGATTAGGATTAGATTAGCTTGCCTGCACTGGAATAGCTTGTGGCAGGTAGTTTAGGAAGAGGAACCAACCTTCTCTGGAGAGCTTTCCCCATTTTCAAAGGTCCCACACTTTGGGAAAGCTCAATGTTGTGCATTCACACCAAATGACATTGCCTTAGAAAAGTAGATCCATAGGTCATTTTGGGGGTGCTGTGAATTTGCACTAACATTTTGGCACGCCGATGGGATCTTAGAGGTCTTCCACTTCATATTTTATAGGTTGGTGTGTTCCTATGAAGATTTCAACCTTTGGAGGCAATTACAAACACATCTGGCGACTCCATCTGGTAAAAAAACCCATCTTTGAAGTTGCAGACCTTCCTTTTCATTCATTTTCATTCATTTTTCATCCATTCTTCCTTCCATCTCTTCCATCTTCTTTCATCCCATGAAGTTGTGCAATCATGACTTCATTTCCATCATGGAATTCACATTTACAACAGCAGTTCCATCCAAATCCACCTCCAACATGCTTTACAACTCCTTCAAATCAACATTTTGAGCAGATTCAAGATTAGCATGCATACCCATATGAGCAGCAGTGCCAAAATCAGTTTGGCTATGGTTCTTTCCAAGAGCAGGGGTATGCATACAATGAAGAAAATCAAATGCAAGATGCTGATTTGTTGGAGAAAATCCAAAAAATGGAGATTGGCATGGTGCAATCCAGGGCTCAAGCACAAATGAAAGCATTTGGAATTGGTTGTGGAGCACCTTGTCCATGGGTGGGACCTTTTCCAAGGCATTACAGCCCTCAAGAGAAGCTTGACTTCATGATTGCAACACTGCCATTACTTGCAAAGTGGACTGAGGGAATAGAGGTGTATGAGAGGAGTATTCAACAACCTTTTCAATGGGTAAGCACACCATCTCATACTCTTTCTTTTCCTCTTTCTCAATCTGTATCATTTCAGCAGTGTCAAGATTCAAGTTTCCCATATGCTGCCCCAAATGTTGATCCCATTTCTCCATCTCCTAGTCTTCCACCTCATCTCAATTCTTCTATCCTTTTCCCTTCCAAATCCAAATCCCCTCCACAAGAGAAAAAAGAAATACCTTCCACTCCAAGGAAACAAGAAGTTTCATCTCTTCCACCACCACAAACAAATGAAAAAATGGTTGAGTCACAACCCACCCCTCCTCTTGCATTCCCAAATCCATGTTGGGAAGAAGAAATTTCAAAAATCAGTCATGAAGGATAGCAAGAGGAAGAACCAAGCAAAGAAGGAATGATTAAGAGCTTAGTAATTTTGGCTCTTAGATATGGGATTGAGAAAATTCCTTTGCTAGTGAAGCCTACAGAGGAGGTAAAGGTTGAAGAACAAGTGGTGGTTAGGACTGATTTTGTTACAGTAGAAGAAGAGAAAAAAGAAGAGGCAGATCAACAATCAATTTTCTCAGAATGTAGTGTCCATGTTGGCACTCTACTTGAAGAAGATGTTGATCCAATTCAAGTTGCACAATCAGCCATGGAAGAGGAAAGCTCTAAAAGAGATCTTGCAGCCCCAACTTGTCCTCTAGAGCAGTAGATTGAAGAGTTTGACTTGAAAAAATTCATGCTAGAGGAAGAGTTCAATCAAGAGCAAGATTTCCTTCAAGCAGTAGAGGAAGGAGAAGCTGCTCCAAATCCAAAAGAAGAGGAGCACATTCCAGCTGTGGGGGAGAAAAGTGCAGATCCAAAAGCTTTGAGCACAAAGCAGGCTATAGAAGAACCTTTAGTTCTTCTTTCTACTTCATCTCTCTCGAGTTCTAGTGTTGAAGAAGAGTTTGATCTCTCAAACTCAATGTTGGAGGATGAAAGAAACCATGGTGATCAAGTTTCAGATCAAGAGAACACCATGGGAGAGGTTGAACATTTGTAGCAGGACAACAATGAGGTAGTTTATCTGTCAGATTTGGAGGACTGTTTTGATGAAGAGGAACCAGTTGAAATCACACCATTTTCTCCTTCATCATCCACATTCCAAACACTTGAGCCTGTTTTCATGGAGGATAAATTTCATTTGTAGCATCCTGCATCTTATAGTAGCTCTTTGGAATCAAGATTGGAAGATTTAAATCTTCCATGTTCTTCATTAGAGGAAGGAAAATAACAGAAGAGTTCCATCATTTCTTCCACACCATCCATTCAAGAAGGTCTACAAGAAGACTCCATTTTTGGAGTTGAAAATCAGAGCTATGGGCATATCAAATGGATCATACCTTTCCCAATAAGGTATTTGGCTTCATTGGAGCCAAAGGAGAAGTCACAACTAGTCATGCTTGCTTCTAAGCATGAGGATGAGCTACAAAGTACCAAGGATCAGCTGTCATACCTCTTCAATCCAAATGCAGAGCAACTAAAAGAGGTATTCAATTTTCTTTCAGCTGACACCTTGCTAATTTGGGTAGAATACCAGCTTCTTGTTGATTTTCCACTCATCCAAGCAGCCATACTCAGCTCCAAATCATTTTCATGGCTGCCAATTTTGAAGAAAGGAAGCTATTTTGCACAACCAGTTGCAGGGTTTGTTTAAGCCCACCTTTTCTTCCAGTTAGAGTAGAGTAGGTAGGTTTGCTTTCAGCAGAAGAAGTGCTTGTGCACACTCTACATGTTCCATTTGGAGCATGTATGATTTTTAGTTTTGTATATAGTTGTTTGGTGTTGTTTTGGTTGCTCTTGCACAGTCCATTTCACTGGGCTTTGGTGAGGATCAATTTCAGTTTAGTGGGTTTCCAAGTGGCTCAGAGGTCAGATTTTCATAGTTCATATCAGAATTGGTTATCAGGCTTGACTCCATGCCCAATGGATGCTTCAAAGGCCACTGATCATTCATCTAGCAGGCAGATGACCCCTGAGAGTCGCCAAATTGTTATCCAAAATGAGCCCCCTGCTTATTTTGGCTAACTTGCCTTCATTCTTTCCTTCCTTGTGCTTCAAATTAAATTTTCACACATTTTAAGCACTCAAAATGATTTTAGAAATGGCTTCATCAGATAGGATTTTTCTTCCCCTTTATAGAAAGGTAAAATTTTCCTCCTAACTCCAAATATTTTGGAAGTTATGGCTCGGCAGAGTTTTTTGGGGAAAGTTTCCCTTGACAGGCTTGCATTTAATGAGAAGATGCCATGTGGTGGCGGAGGTCAGGCCGGTGGAGTGAAGTTAAAAAATTCACCAAAGTGGGCAAAGGGCACAAAGGAAAAAAATGGCCCGCAGGCCCGTGAAGGAGGATGGAGAAAAGTTTAGAAGGCCCGCGGACCAACCGGAGGACACCACGTGTCCTGTCAGCGGCGGGAATCGGGGGCACGGAGGAAATTTTGGTTTTTTTCCAAAATTGCAAAAGGCGCAAAGGAAAATGTTGAAGTGCAAACCCGTGGGTGAACCAGGAAGTGACACGTGGCAGTGGAAGTGGCAGAGCACGGGGAAATTTTGGGAAATTTTCCCAATGAAAAATCAAAGTGAAAAAGGTAAGGTTTGAGCCCGCGTTTCCATTAGCTAATGGGAAAGTGACATGTGGCAGCGGAGTGGTGGGGTGAGGGGAATTTTTGGGAAATTTTCCCAAATTCAAAAAATGGAAAATTTTCAAGTTTCGGCCCGCTAACATGAATTTTTCCCTAAAATTGCCATTTTTTCCCTAAATCTTCAGAGGGGCATAATTTTCGATCCCGAGCTTGGATTTTCACATTCTTTATATCATTGGAAATATGTTGAAATCCTCTACATGATGGAATCTTCAATTTTTATTTTTGATGGAGATTTGTAAGAGAAAAATGGAAAAATGTATATGGCATGTAAAAAACACAGAAAACGACTCCAACCACCAAAATTAATGAAGTATGGGCCTCTGTTTTGCTCTGTAAAGCAATGTACTTTGAAGTATGGGATTTTTTATGGAAACCCATCATTTTTTAGGCCCATTAGATGAATCTTGTCAGTGGTTGAAGTCCCAAATAAATTTTCCCTTGTTTTCTCCTTTCTTCCATTCTGCTCGATGGTTAAAAGCCAATTTTGGCTCATTTGTAATAGTTTGTTCATCATTCTTCTCTGCCTCTCCCTTATTTTCTTCCCCAGGGTTGAAAATGGAGTTTGAACCTCCTCCCTTGCTCTGTAATGGATTTTTTTTCCTCTTACCAGTGAAATGATGTTTTGTGCAAACTTCTAGAGCAATAAAAAATGTGTTTTGTGATGCATTTGTCCATCCTTGCTCGTTTTTGCTTGTTTTCTTCTTGCCTCTCTTCATTGCAGGTATTTTTGCATGTTTGAATGTCTATTGCAGGTTTTGGGCTGTGTTCATGGAGTTTTGGAACATTTTTTGTGTGAAATCCATCCTTGGTTTTGTGATGCACTTGTCCATCCTTTCCATTGCTCACCTCTCTTTGTTTCCATGGCAGTTTTGATAGATGTTCAACATTTTCCTTCTCTGGTGTATCACCATTTTAGTGTAGGCTCTGTTTTTCCCTCTTTTTTCTCTCTTTGTCTCCTTGGCATAGTTATATTAGGATTATATTAGCTTGCTAGCCACTGGAATAGCTTGTGGCAGGTAGTTTAGGAAGAGGAACCAACCTTCTCTGGAGAGATATTTCCCCATTTGCAAGGTCCCACACTTAGAGAAAACTCAATGTTGTGCATTCACATCAAATGACATTGCCTTAGAAAAGTAGATCCATAGGTCATTTTGGGGGTGATGTGAATTTGCACTAATGGAGTTTTCCTACAATATTAGTTTTAAGATTTCGATAGGTATGGCTCCTTTTCAAGCACTATATGGCAGAGAGTGCAGGACACCTCTTAGTTGGGACAAGTTAGAGGACAGGGTCCCTTAAGCCATCCTTATTGTAGGATATGGAGCAACATGTTATTTTGATCAGGCAGAGATTACAAGAGGCACAGGAAGGGTAGAAGAATTATGCAGACCAACATACGACATATCGTAGTTATGAGATAGGCACGAAGGTGTTTCTTGGTATCAGACCACATAATATCCCTATCCATTATGGAAAATGTTATAAGCTTGTTCCTAGGTTTTTGGGTCCCTTTGAAATCTTTGAGCGCATCAGTCCCTTGGCCTATCGTCTAGTGTTTCCACCTAGCTTGTCTCGCATCCATGATATGTTTCATGTTTCTATGCTCAGGAGATATATTTCTAATCCTTCTCACATAATAGATTGGACTACATTACAGATATAGGATCAAGGGTAGGTGATGGTGGAGCCCATCCACATTATAGATGGTAGGACCCTGGGCATTCGCAGTAGAGAGATTGACTAGGTTTGGGTCAAGTGGAACAGGTATGACGAGACTGCTGCTACATGGGAGGATGCTACACTGCTACGAGTTTAGTTTCCACACCTGTTCCAGTGAATTCCAGGAGGAAGTCGAGTCTAAGGGGAGGGGGATGTAGAGCCCACTTCTCTTTGCCATTTATTTCTGTTGATTTTGATACTATTGACTCTAATTATGGACATTTTGTATTATTCTGACTTAACATGATGCAAATGTTAGAGATACTGAGACTATTTCTGGTTTTTGATTCTTAGTATGATGTGTGTGTGGACTGTTATAGACATTTTTATATTGATGATGATATGTTGTTTACTTGGTTACATATATTTATGACATGCGATATTTTCATCACATTGAGTATACATTGATAATTGAACAATTTTTGTGATCCTATTGATATTGATGAAAAGTAAAATCGAGATGTTATTAGAAATTTTAAATGATATCACAATTTCTTAGATGATGATTTGATGCATATGTAGATGATTTTTGATTTATTTGAATATTTTATCTTGGGTGTTTTGATGCAGCCACGAGGCTAAAGGAGGTGATATGTGTTTTGTAAGTAAATATATTCACAACAAACATCGGGGGGATTGGAGACCAACCACATTGGAATGTTAAGTGAATTCAACAAGGGTCGCCATTGCAACATGTATTTGTGTGTGTGTTTGAATTATTGTTAGGAGGAAATTATGACCAAGGGGTTATGTGTTGTATTTTATTTAGTTTCGTTTATTTAATGTAGTATGTGATTTTTTAGTGATGTAATATCCGTGTTTTAATTATTTATAAAATGATGTATTCTTTCCCCTTTATCTTAATGGGTTTAACTGTCTCAATTAAATTTAATTAATATTTTTTTAGCTAAATATAGATGTGACCAAAAGAAAATAATTTATTATACTAGATGGCTATTGGGTGTTGTGTTGTGAGTTTAGTGCTTGGGATCTTGAGTGTTGTACACTCTACCCCTTCATGAAAATTCGAATTTAGCATTAACAGACAATTTTGGAAGCATGTGGGACAAGTTAAACTTGTCCCACACCTCTTAAATTTCTATGCCAACCCTACCTATGGATTGGGGGGTAAAAAATAGACCCCATTAAGTGTTTTTAAAGTCAAAAAGTGACATTTATTGCATTTTTTTTACATAGGTATTTAACTTTGTCCTTGCGGGGTGTGGACTTGGATTGTGTGTGTAATTAATTTGTCATTCCTCTCACCCACCAATTTACGGTGCATTGCGGTTGAGGTATGACTTGTGAGGTGGAGTTGAGGATTATTGATGTGGCATCCTATATGGAGCCACCTCACCCTCCTTTCTCACTTTTCTATCTATTAAATTTCTTTTGCTTTTTTAGTGGTGACTTCATTATTTTGTGCTCTTGAATTTTGGGAGTTAGAGGATTTTTTATTGCTTGTGGTTTGTGTTGGAGCTTGTTCGTGATTGCTTGTGTTTTAAGATGCTTGGAAATTGACTCTTCGAACAAGCTCTACTATGGAAAGGTAGGATCTTTACTCTTGCTTATGTTATTCCTTTTTTGTGTGTTTGTGTGCTTTTTTTTTGTGTTTGGAATGCTTGTTGGGTGCTTGAGTAGATTTCCGAAGTGTGGTGTAGGAGGGGACTAAGGGGAGAATTCATGTAGGGAGGCATAAGAGTTATTTCATGTTTTGGAGGGAGTTTGGGTTGGATGCCCCACCTTGGACAAGGAATGCTTGAATTTATTAATTTTTCTTATATAAGGGAGGCACAAGAGAATGAGGGAGGCATAAGAGGTACTTGAGGGAGGCATAAGAGTATGTGGGAGGCATAAGAGGTACTTGAGGGAGGCATAAGAGTATGTAGGGGATTTGAGATATGTATTAGATGTTTTTAATGTGGGCACCCATTTCCCATTGGGAGGCATAAGTGGCCTCCCCATGGGTTCTTGCTCCTTTGGATTTCATTTTTAAGCCTTGTTAATTTTTTGTTCTTCCTTCTTGTGTTTGTAGTTGATTTGTATGTGTTTTGGAAAGGTTGTGAAATACTTGGTTTGTGATGTGGAAGCTTGTTGTTTCCATGTGTTGGATTCAATTTTTCATTGTGATATGGTAGGGGCTTGGAGGCCAATGAGGAGGATGGCTTATCCTCCTCATTGGATATTTTGGTTGGGTGGAAAGTGTTGCCTCTCCCCCCATTTGTATTGTGGATCAAGAAAATCATGAAGGAGCTCTCTTGTTGGTGATGTGAAGCTTGAAGCTCTTGTTCGAGTCCTTATGAAATATTTCTTGTGATAAAACCTTCTTATTTTTATTCCCACTTAAGGTGGAAGAACTTGTAATATTGTATTTCATCTTAGTTTCATTCTTGTAAATCTTTCCCAGTTTAAGTGGAAGACATTGTATAAATCTTGTGAATAAAATTTATATTCATTATTGGATGTCAAAGTAGTTTTGCATGTAGAAAAATGAAAGAAAGATTTGTGTGGTGAAGCTTGTCTTGTAAAAATTAAAAGGAAGTTTAAAAAGGAAATACCTTACTTCATTGTAGTTGAATTTTTTAAAAAAGAAATGTGTTGCTCTTGTTCTAAATAAATTATTGGAAAAATGGTTGAAAAATCTCTTATAGAATGTAGGGAAAATTGTATGAAGAAATAGTATATTTCATAGTGTTATTTGAAAGGCATGCAAAAGAAGAAGTTAGACTATCTTGTTCATTCCTTTACATTGTAGAAAGAAAGTTTGTTAAATAAAATTGAAATGACTCTTGTAGATGTTGTTGTTGTTATCAAAATAAGAAATGCTGAAATTGAGTAAATTGTTACCATAGAAATGAGTAAATAAATTTAAACCTTGCAAATGAAAAACTTAGACATGTAAAATTAGGTTCAGAATGACCTTTTAAGTACCCTAGAAACTTTTGATTTTGGAAAAAAATCAGGTTTCAAGGTTCTGATTCTAAGAAACAGGACCACCGCCCTGTGCAGAGTGGCGGTCTCTGAACTACCATTCCGTAAGGCGACGGTTCATGGTTTGTCACCCAAGTAGAGCGGCAGTCCTTAGACTGTCGGCCTACTCTGGGCAGCATTTCTATCAGTTTTGGTTGAAAACCACAGTTCCGCGCCTATCCAAGTTTTAACTTGTTCTAATTAGATTTTTTAAGCTTGCAAAAACCACATGGAAACCTCCAGCATTTAATTAATGAATAAATCTTATTGTTACAACAATTGCATCTACAAATGGTAAATTAAAAGCACTAATTCTCGTTTATATCAATGGGGGTAGGGTTTTCCCAAATAGAGATCCCCAAATACAAATAGCTAGAAGTAAAAACCAGATTGGTTAAGGAAAATCCTCCCAATCCTTGGATGAAAGTCATAACAATGATAAAACTACAAACTAAATTAATCTAAGATTGATCTCCTTGTAGAATCCTCCATAGTTCTTCTTGTCTTACTCCCATGGCTTCCTCCTCTCCAACCTGCAAATTAAACAAAGAAAAAGTGCCCAAAAGAGGAGACTTGGGTAAAGAAAGAGATTAAATAAAAAATTAGAAGGATTTTTAGGGCTAGATTGGAACCCTAGGATCTAGTGGTCATAATTTTTTTGATCTAAGGGTGGTGGATCAACCCTACTTTTGTTTGGTAGGAATGTATTTTTTTAAATGTTTTAAATAAATGTTAAAGTTATGTGTAGATGGTTGAATTGGGCCATTTAATTACATTTGTGTGTAAAGTCACTAACTTATTTCCTAGTATGTTTTAGAAAAGTAATGAAATGGGATTTTAATTTATTTAAAAATGGAACTATAATAGCTATGGAATGTTAGTTAAAGAGGAGAAAGAATTTAATCAATAAATTAAACTATGGCACCTTCCTAGTTGAATGTTAATTAAATGATCTTAGAGATAAATTTACAATTTTTAATCATTTAACTAGACCTGGTCTATCATTTGTAAAGTCAAGATTATCGGTGTAAATTAATTTGGTGTACCCTAGGGGTTAACACCCTTGCAACCTATTTACTTATAACAAAAAAATAGTCACGATTTTTGGGATAAGTGTTAGGTTTTAATGTGTTCCTAGAATGTCGTTTTTGTGGGGGTTACACTTGGTATTATAGCCATGGGTTCAAAGCTTTTAGCATTGGAAACACTAGAATACATGAGACATGAACTTTTAACCTAGTGTAAAATTTTCTCCTTTTAAATCCTATAAAACCACACTGTCTAATAATTGTATAATTTTAGAAAACATAGAAACCTGAAACAAGACCTAAAATGATGAACTAACTCTTGCCTTGGTCTATGCAGGAGGCGCGGAATAGTGGAGGGGCCCTTTCTCATAGACCTAGATATACCACCGCTAGAGAAGGCGGTAGTGACCATTCTACCTAAAAAAATTTAGACACTTCAAGATGTCAATGCCAATATACAGGGAGGGTCCTTTGGAGGAAAAATATCTAGACATGACATGGAGCCAATAGTGGAGGCCCATGCATCCCCTCAACACAGTGAGGAGTATAGGGAAGAGAAATTTCGTCTGGCGTCGGCTAGGGTAGAGTCACCATAGTGAGGGCATGGAAACAGGATTTCACGACATAGGGACAGATCTTAGAGCCCTAGAAAGAGGGAGGAGCATGTAGAGAGACATAGGGGTCGTCATTCGTCAGTTGTAGACCATATCAAGGGGATCCTGAAGCTATGACCATCTCACTATTATGGAGATACATGTGGGTTACATGTAGAGTCTTGGTTTGTGAGCTTGAGTGGATGCTTAAGGCTCTGCCCTTGTACTAGCAACATGAAAGCTCATGTTGTGATCCATCTTCTAAGGGATGGAGGAGGTGTCTGGTGGAGGACTGAGGAGTAGAAGCTCCATGTTGACTCAGAGACAGTTATCTGGGAGCTATTTGAGGAGTGTTTTAGAAGTAGGTATTTTCCCAGGAAGTTTATTTAGAAGCAGATAAACGAGTTTCACGAACTTTGTCAGGCATCTATGAGCGTAGCCGAGTATGAGAGTCCATTTCTGTACCTACTCTAGTATGTTGACTATACGTAGGATGAGCAGGTATGAATTCATAGGTTCATCAGGGGCCTGAACTTGGATTTGGGTGGTGTGGTGCCCATTCACTACCCATAGACATTAACAAAGGTCATGGAGAAGGCCTATATTGTAGAGGATACATAGAGGAAGATGCAGCAGGATAGAGATAGAGTTCAGAGCCGCATCCAGAAGATGCATGATAGTAGATCGAGGGGGTCAGTTCCTCCTCCCTGTGGTGGATAGGGATTAGGATAGTCTTCATTCAGGACACCACAGTAGCCACCTCAGCAGCAGTATTAGGAGACCCACCCACCTTACAGACCTCCTCAGAGATTTGATACATAGAGGGAGTAGATTTTGGGGCCTCCTCCTAGGGGTTCCATCAAACACAGGGTGCATCAAGACCTCACTCAGTATGAGCTCATTAGGAGAGACCTCAGAAATTTATAGTTGGATTGTCAGGTGCCACAACACAGACCTCTAGAGTATCTACTAGAGATGCATCTCACTTGAGAGGACCACACAACTGTTATGGTTATGGTGTCTCTGGGCATCATTGGAGAGAGTGCCCAAAGAACCTAAGTAAAAAGGGTAATATGGAGATCTCAAAGCCTACAATCTGTGGCATGGGACGGAGCCATCGGATATACGCAGCGATCGATAACCGCTAGGCTGAGCACCAGAGTACCGTGATAGAGATGGCAAGTAGTATTGGTTGTATTTCCGCTTCTATATGGTTTGATTCTACTTCGTCTAATTATTTTATTGCACCATCCTTAGTAGAGAATTGTAGGCTAGTGACAATTAGGCAGGGTCATAGTTGGGACGTTGAAATGGCTTCTGGAGCCAAAATTTCTATACACTCCTTAGTTAAAGAGTGTGTAGTGGATTTGGGAACCTTAACCACTACCTTGGATCTATGTATCCTTCCGTTGGGTTCTTCTTGTGTCATCTTGGGCATGAACTGGTTTTCTATACACAGAGCTAGAGTGGATTGTTACCATAAGACTATTGTTTGTATAGATGATCTAGGAGGTTAGTTAGTGATAGTGGGAGTTGGGAGGGCCATTTCCATTCACACCATCTCTGCTATGCAACTTAAGCGGTGTGTGCGATGAGGTTATCAGATGTATGATGTTATGATTAGTGAAAGATCTAAGGATGAGTCTAGTGGACCATCCCTTGATGACCATATCATTTTGAGAGAGTTTTTTATGTTTTTCCAAGGGAGCTAATGGGGTTACATCCCCTACGTGAGATAGATTTTAACATATATCTAGTTCTGGGTGTAGATTCTATCTCATAAGAACCTTATCCAATGACTACCCCTGAGCTCAAGTTATAGCTTGAGGGCCTTCTGGAGAAAGGCCTAATCTGTCCTAGTGTGTCCCCTTGGGGTGCCCCGGCAATTTTTGTGAAAAAATAAGGACAAATCTCTATGGTTGTGTATTTATTACCACCAGCTGAACAAAGTAACGATCAAGAATCGTTACCCCTTCCAGGTACTGATTATTTATTTGATCAAATGACGTGGGCCACATTTTTCTCCAAGATAGACCTTAAGTCAAGATATCATCAGCTGAGGATCACAAAGGTAGATATTCATGAGACCACCTTCTGTACAAGATATGGCGACTACGAGTTCACAATGGTACCTTTTGGTCTGACGAATGCCCCCGGAGTGTTTATGAGCTTGATGAATAGGGTATTCAAGATGTTTTTGGATCTCTTTATGCTCATCTTCCTTGATGACATTCTTATTTATTCACATATGCGTGAGGACCACATGGAGCACCTTCACCAGGTTCTTCAGCGTCTTCGTGAGCAACATCTTTATGGGAACTTGGAGAAGTTTGCGGTCTTTCAGACAAAGGTTTAGTATTTGGGCCATATCATTTCTGGGGAAGGTATCGTAGTTGATCCTTCCAAGATTTGAGATATCATGGATTGGCCAGCACCCACTAGTGTGACCGAGGTGTGCAGCTTCATGGGTTTGGCAAGATATTATAGGAGATTTGTTCATGACTTTTCTTGGATTGTGCACCCCATCACTTCCTTTAAGTGGAAAGGGAAGAAGTTTTTATGGTCATACAGATGTGAGTAGGCCTTTAAGACACTAAAGGAATACCTCACAAGAGTGCCTATTATAGTAATGTCAGATCCTCAGGGTGAGTTTTATGTGTTGCACATATGATTCTTTGGTAGGACTTGGAAGTGTGTTAATGCAGAAGAGAAAATTAGTTTCTTTTGAGTCACACAAAATCAAGGATTATGAGCTCAATTATCTGATTCACAATCTTTAGCTTGTAGTAGTTGTGCATGCCTTGTTGTGGTGGAGACACTTCCTTCTTGGCTGGAGATTTACACTCAGGATTGATCACTTGAGTCTTCATCACCTCTTCACACAGCCCAATCTCAATTCTCATCAGTGGCGTTGGATGGATTTGCTTTGCGAGTATGATATGGAGATAGAGCATGTGAAAGGGAAGGATAACGTGGTTGTTGACTCCTTGAGTAGACAGAGACATGTGGCTATGAATACTTCAGTGGGTACAGATTTATGGAGTAGGATTTTGCAACAACTTGCTCATGACAGTTTCTACCTTACAGCCAGAGAAAATATTAAGTCTCAGAGACCCCTTGAGGGGATATTTGATGGATTTTTATGAGAGACATATGGTCTTTTAAGACACAGAGGTCGGATATATGTTCCTAGTGATGGAAGCGTGAGATAAGACATTTCATTAGAGGCTCATCATGCACCTTATTCAACCCATCTCAGGGGGAATGTTTAGGTGTGGAGCCTATTTTTGTTCTTCTCAAATTAGTATTGAATTATGGAGTTCTAATTGGGAAGATGAGAGGTCATGAATATTTATTTTCCAGCCATGGGAAGATGAAATGTTGTGACAGTTTCTTTTCCAACCGTGGGAAGATGAAAGGTCATGACTTTCAAACTTATAGGGTCAGCTTTTGGACTTCTTAAAGGATTGTAATCTTATAAATAGAGGTGTTACGGTATCTTGAAGATATCTTGTGTGTTCAAGAGGTCTTGAATCTTATTGATCAAGAGGTGATCAAGAGTGATTAAGGTTAAACAATTGGGTGTTGATTGTGGTTTAGATGTGGTTTAGCATCTTTAGAATTTTGGTGTGAGTTCATAAATGAGAGAAGACTGTGTGATTTTTTTACTCTTGTTGATAATAAAATCTGAGCAAGTTCTTGGTCGATGTAGCCCACATTGGTTGAACCATGTTAGATCTTGTCTTGTCTTCTTTTGTGCATTATTTATTTATGTTGTTATATTTCTGCATGTATAATTCTTCTATATAGTTTCCTACTACTGTGGTTTGAGGAATTGTTTCCGCATATTTGTTCTCTAATTCCTAACAACCAATATTAGAGCTTTGGTTGTTTTTCTCTAAAGTGGTAAATTACAGGGAGAGTTTAGCTTGAGTGGGAGCTATGGTGGATGAGGGTAGATCAAGGGTTGAGAAGTTCAATGGGCAGAACTTTGGTTTGTGGAAGATGAAAATGGAGGATTACTTATATCAAAAGGACCTCCATGTTCCTTTGGATGGAAAAGAAAAGAAACCTATAGCCATGTCAGATGAGGATTGGGAGTTACTAGATAGAAAGGAACTCAAGTCAATTCAGTTATGCCTTTCATCTTTGGTTGGTTTCAACATATCGCAGGAGAAGACCACGAAAGGTATCATGAGTGCATTGGGGAAGTTGTATGAAAAACCCTCTGCCTCTAATAAAAAAATTTTGATAAAAAAGTTATTTAATATGAAGATGTCTGAGAATGGTTCTATTGTTGCTCATTTGAATGAATTTAATACGGTTATGAGTATGTAAAACTCGATAAAAATTGAATTTGATGATGAGTTCAGGGATTTGTTCATTTTGTGCACCTTACCAGATAGCTAGAACAACTTGGTTGTGGTTGTAAGTAATTTAGTGTATAATAATTCAAAGCTAAAGTTTGAGGATGTAATAGGTGTGATCCTAAGTGAGGAAATATGAAAGAAGAGCACCATATGTTCTTCTACTTCTAGATACACTTTGATGATGGATAGCAGAGGGAGACAAAAGAACAGAGGGAAAGGTAATTGTGGGAAGTTGATTGATCACGGAAGGTCAAATTCCAAGAGTAAGTTAGAATGTTGGCACTATGGGAAGGTTAGTCATGCTAAGAAATATTTGTGGGCTCTTCGGGATAAGAAGAACAAGAAGGAGGATACTAAAGAGGTATATGTGGCAATAGGTGATATTTGTCAGGATGCCTTAATTCTTTCTTTAGATAATATTGCTGAGTCTTGGGTGTTAGTTTTAGGGGATTCTTTCCATGCCACCCTCACATAGACATTACTTTACTGATTTTGTTCAAGGAGATTTTGGACATGTATATCTTGGGTGATTATGAACCATGCAGAATAGTAGGGAAAGGTTATGTATTCGAGTGAAAAGTCAGAATGGGAACACATAGCTACTTAAGGATGTCAAGCATGTGCCTAAGTTGAGGTGGAATTTGATATCAGTGGGTCAGCTGAGAAGTGATGGCTGGACAGTCAGTTTTATAGTGGATTCTTGGAAGGTTACAAAGGGAGCTCTTGTGGTTGCAAGAGGTAAGAAAACTGGTACTTTGTATTTAACCAATGGTGCTGATTATTATAATTTAGTTGTTATAGATGGAGATGTAACTTTTTGGCACCAGATACTTGATCATATGAGTCAAAAGGGAATTTAGATTATAAAGGATAGGTTTCCTTGATTAAAGGAGTTAGATTTAGACTTCTGTGAGGACTGTGTTTATGGAAAACAGAAGAGGGTGAGATTCCTCAAGGTTGGACCTACCAGGAAGGAGGGTAAGTTGGATTTAGTGCATACAGATGTATGGGGGCCAGCTAAGGTAATATTTTTTAGTGGATCATGTTATTATGTCACTTTCATTGATGATGCAACTATAAAAGTTTGGGTATATTGCATTAGAAATAAATCTTATGTGTTTGAAACCTTAAAAATATGGAAAGCCTTGGTTGAGAATGAAATAGGTCTCAAGTTGAAATTTCTCAGGTCAGATAATGGAGGGGAGTATTGCAGCAATGAATTTCTTTATTACTATTCGGTAAATGGGATCCACAGGAAAAGAACAGTCCCATATACTCCATAGGAAAATGGAGTGTCATAGAGAATGAATAGGACAATCATGGAGAATTCTAGGTGCATGAGGTTACATGTGAGGCTGCCACTCATGTTTTAGGTGGAAGCAGTGAGCACAATTGTTTATTTGATTAAAAGATGACCCTCTATGCTTTAGGATGCAGGTACACCTGAGGAGGCTTGGTCTGGTAAGAAAATTGATTACTCATTTCTTAGAGTATTTGGATATGAGGTATTTTTTCACTTTTATAAAGATGATAGGACCAAGCTAGAGGCTAATTATGAGAAATGCACCTTTGTTGGATATGGTGAGGATGAATTTGGTTTCCATGTTAGGAGTCTTAAGGACAAGAAAATATTTTAGTCTAGAGATATTGTCTTTAATGAAAAATTCATATATAAAGATCAGTTGCAGCAACAAAAAGAGGAATCAAAGAAAGAATACATAGTGTTAGAGGAAACTGTAGATAGCAAGGTGTCCAAGGGGCCAGTTTAGGTGCAACATGTTCTGGCACAGCCAATTCAGGAACCTACTCATCAGGAACACCAAACTTCTGAGGTGAGAAGGTATTCTGGGGTAAGAAGGGAACCTGAAAAATTTACTCCATCTTTGAATTATTTATTTCTTACTGACATTGCAGAGCCAGAGTGCTTTGAGGAAGTAGTGTATGTGAATGCAAGGAAGAAGTGGGAGCAAGCCATGGATGAATAACATAGATCTCTTATGGAAAAATAGACTTGGGATCTGGTGGAGCTACCTGAGGGCAAGAGAGCATTGCAGAAAATGTGGGTATATAGAATAAAAGAGGAAGATAGAGGAAGGAAAAGATACAAGGCACAGTTGATGGTCAAGGTATTTACACAGAATAAAGGTATAGACTTTGATGAATTTTTTTCTCCCGTTGTTAAAATGACTTCTATTAGAACTATTCTTGGTTTAGTAGCAGTAGAATACCTGCACTTAGAGAAGTTGGATGTGAAGAATGAATTCCTTCATGGTTAGTTAGAGGAGGAATTTTATATGCAACAGCCATAGGTTTATGAGGTCAAAGGAAAGGAGAGGTTAGTGTGCAAATTGAATAAGAGCTTGAATGGCCTGAAAAAAGTTCCATTGCAGTGATACAAGAAGTTTGACAGTTTTATGCAGGAGCAGAGTTACTCCAGGTGTCACTCAGACCATTGCATGTACATCAAGAAGTTTCTTGATGGTAGTTATATTATTTTGGGCCTGGATGTGGATGATATGCTTGTTACAAGGAAGAACATGTAGGAAATAAAGGTACTCAAGAAGCAGCTAGGTGACTCCTTTGCTATGAAGGATTTGGGGGAAGAAAAAAAATCCTTGGTATGACAATAACTTAGAATAGGAAAGAGAGGAAGTTGGTGTTATCTCAGGAAGAGTACATAAAGAAGGTCTTGGAGAGGTTTAGTATGTAGGATGTTAAACCGATTAGTACCCTTTGGTAGGTCACTTTAAATTATCAAAGGCACAGAGTCCCAAGACTGAGGAGGATAAAATCCAGATGTCCAAGGTACCGTACTCATCAGCGGTTGGTATCTTGATGTATGCTATGGTATGCACTAGGCTTGAAATTTCCCATGCAATGGGAGTAGTGAGTAGGTTTATGTGTGATCCAGGTAGAGAGCACTGGAAGGCAGTGAAGTGGATCCTTCAGTATTTGAGAGGGACCATGGGAGAAACATTGTGTTTCAGTGGATCAGACACTATATTGCGTGGTTAAGTAGATTCAGACATGGCAGGAGATTTGGATAGCAGGAGGATCATGACAGGTTATGTATTTAGGTTGGAGTACCATCAGATGAGGTAGGGGTAAGCTTTCATATCATGTCAAGTCCCCATTTAGAAAATGGCCATGGGGTAGTGATGGGTTGCAATGGTTGTGATGGAGCATGGATGAAACTTCCATACTTCTAAAAAAGTACACATTTTCTGACATAGTTGCAACAGTTAGTTTCCATGGTAGGCCAATAGTAGCCTACTCTTAACAATTTATTGGCCAAAACCATTCCATTAGTATGTGCTCTACACACCCCTTCATGTACTTCTTTGATCGTTTAGATTGACTCTATCATATCGAGACAACGTAACAAATTCCCATCATAGCCACTACGATAAAGCATACCTCCTAAAAGGGTATAGTGGGCTATTTGGTGAATTAGTCTTGTTTCTCAGAACGGTAGATGTTAGGAGGGAACGTGTTGTCTTTGAGATAGGTAAATATGGGCTCGTACCATGGGGAATTGGAACCAACAACATCAAAAGCCAGACATGATTTTGGCATGTCATACGCAGGCTGACGTAAATTTTCCACAAAGAACGGCATGTCATTATTCCCTTGCAGAGTATGAAGCATTGAACCCACCGTCACCATAGTATTTTCTGATATGTTTTACGGTCTTGGGATCTGTTCAAATGTGATGCACACAAAGTACTCTTTTAGATTTTCTACCAGCTTCTTGTAAGGTATGAGCTTTTCATCATTAACCTTGTATTCATCATTAACTTGCTTGATAATTAACTAAGAATCACCCACAACCTTGACATGATGGATGTCCCATTTGATAGTGAGCTTCATCCCTGCGATAAGTGCTTCATACTTTGTAATGTTGTTCGTGTAAGGAAAACCAAGATGAAAATCCTGAGGTATGGAATCACAAGGAGTAATGGGGAGCACGCCTGCTCCTGAGCCATAAAAAGTAAAGGACATATCAAAGTGTATTTGCCACATGATAGACTCTTTAATGTATAGTAATGAGGCATCTGGAAGATCCACATTCAAAGGTTCAGTGCCTTGCAAAGGTGCTTCTACTAATTTATCTGCAAGTACTTGTCCCTTAACTGAATTCTGATGCACAAATTCTATGTCAAATTCACTTAGTAGAGATGATCCAATTAGCCATTCTACATGTGAGGGCGGGTATAGACAACAATTACTTGAGCGGGTCAACTTTGGATATAAGCTTGGTTTTGGTATTTAGTAGATAATGGTGAAGTTTTTGAAAAGTAAGAACAATAGCCAAGCAAGCCTTTTCAATTTGGGATAGTTGAACTTATAAGCGATGAGAGTGCGACTGAGATAGCACACCACTTTTTCTTTTGTGACCAAGGTCGTATTGGGCAAGCAGCGTACCAATATCAAATTGCATAGCAGAGATATAAAGCAAGAGTAGTTCACCAGGAGTTAGAGACATGAGGATAGGCAGATTGGCCAAGTATTGTTTAAGCAAGGAAAAGGCCTATTGCTACTACTCTAGTCCCCAGATGAAGGTGACGTCCCTTTTTAAATAGGTGGGTGAATGAATGAAACTTATCTGTGCAAGCTAGGAGATGAAGCAGAAAATAGCCTGTAGTTTTCCCTGCAAGCTACGCAATTGCTTAATGTTCTTAGGAGGAGCCATTTCAGTAATGAGCAAATGCTTTAGCAAGGTCCTACCTCAATTCCCCTTCTTGATACATTGAAATCCAACAATTTTCCTCGAAAGCATGCCGAACACACATTTCTTTGGATTTTAGCCAGACCTTGTACTCTCGTAGGTGCTCAAAGATACACCGTACAAGATAAGTAGGGTGATCTTCCCTTGTCTTATATTTTCCGAGGATGTCATCCATGTAGTATTCCATGATATCATGGATCATATCATGGAAAATTAATGTCATCACCCTCTGATAAGTAGTTCCTATGATTGTTCTAAGGCCAAACAACATTACTTGGTAACAGAAGGTGTCCTAAGGAGTCGTAAAAGCCGTTTTGTACTGATCTTCATCAGCTATATTGATTTGGTTATATCCTAAAAAGCCATCCATAAGGGGATAGCATCTCATATCATGTTTTTGAATCCATAATCATATTAAATATTTGGCAGCAAAAAATCATCCTTAGGGTAAGCTTTATTAATGCCTCTAAAATCCATGTGCAAATTCTGATACCCGACAGGCTTTTTCTGGATAATAAATAATGTTAGATATCCATTCAGAAGTGATCAATAGGCCAAATTAATCCTATCTGTAAGAAATATTTCTAATTCCTCTTTAACCAGGAGGGCCACCCTCGGGTGCATCTTCCAGAGCTTCTGCTTAATAGGCTTAGTGTTTACATGCACAACTAATTTGTGCATGACCAAAGTTGGATCTAAGCCTAACATGTCTTTATAGGACCATACGAACACATCTATAAACTATCGTAGTAGCATGGTGAATGTCCTTCTATTCTCGTAGCCAAGAGCGAAGCTTCCAAAGTTTGACTATCTTTGGGTCCTCTTCTATATTAATATTCACATCAATAGTCTCCTCTACTAGTAATTTTGACAAGTCCTCCATATGCACGTAGGATCGAGAGGAAGGTTGAGATCTTCATCCAAGGATGTCTCCACGAGCTTTTCATCCTTGGCATGGTCACATTCTATTGTCCTTTGATTTTTGCACATTTGTGTCGGCTAGTGCCTTAAAGAGGTTTTCACTATGCGACTTGGACTTTAATTTTTTATGAGGCTTTATGTTGGAACTTTTTCCCTTTCTTTTTCTTAAGCTTTTATTGACCACAAAGCTCAGCCTCCTCATCTGAAGTAGGCACAGGTTTCCAAGTCAATATAGAAACCCTTTTTTTTGGTCTCCAATGGGAACTATATCCCGAAGATTCCCATGAACTCTGTGATATCTTCATCATTCTCAAATAGATCTAGTGACATATGATGTTGTCGATCCCATTCAACAAGAGAAGGGTAAACAAGGTTAAGGGTAGATTCCATAGGGGTTATTGTTAGGACAACGATATTCATGAATAGGTTTGTGGAGGTAACATCATCATATTGGCTATAAAGGGAAATCCATATCACTATTTAGATAGTCAGAGCTATCCTCACATTTAGAGAAAGTAGCATCTTGATCATTAGGGTGAGCCCCATAAGGGAAAATTCCAATGCCGTATCTTTTTGTTTTAAAATGTGGAGAGAGGTAATGGTTCGCGTTGTCCCTTGTTCATTTCTTCTGCATCATAGGCCCTTGTAGCCCATGGAGTACATCATTTGACTGGATTTCTCGTATTTCAAGGGTTTGATAATAGGTTGTTTAAGTATCCTATTGGACCCAAGTTGTAGGTGGGTCCAATAATTTTTCTTCAACAAACAAGCCTCTAAGTAAGAATGACCCGAGTAGTGTGTTCATTTCTAGGTCTTCTAAAGCCATAGTTGGGTCAGCCTCTAATCTTGGGTGACAATGAGAGGTCTAAAACCAAGAAGTCTTGTTGCACATTATATTCTCCACAGCCGTATTCCTAGAACCTTCATCTCTCATGAATCAAAAGGAGAGGTTGATGTAGATTGCACCACGGGCGCAAGAACTGAGAGAATCTGAATCTATCCGAGATTCCATGGCTTCAAATTAGAGAGGGAAAACTATATCGGTGAAGGGACATGCATATGTGCCCTTACGTGTAAAATTATTGAGAGCTCAGTAGTGAGTGAAGGGATTTTAATCTCCTTGTAATTGTAATGGTGTGTCCCTCATGATTCAATTTAATGCACCGATGGAACACCGATGGAATAGCTTGCATGTCAAGAATCCATGGTCGGCCTAGAAGCATATTATATGGAAGTTCCAGGTCCAGGAGATGAAACTTTGTTTGATGGAAATTGGGACCCACCTCCATGGGCAACGTGATTGTGCCTACGGACTCCATTTCTGCGTTGTCATAAGCATGCTAATAGTGATGATATTTGACTCAAGATCTGCCTCAGTATGTCCTAGCTGTTTAACTAACTTTAGGGTGCATATGTTCAACCCTGATCCGTTGTCCCCAAGCACTCATTTGATCTTCCTACGAGTAACTAACTACCTCAATATACAAAGGAATATTATGCATTAGATTTTTAGTAGGGGTCTCCCTATGATTGAAGCCAATGTATTCATTTGGTACAATGTTTGCTACTACGGCTTGAAGATGTGTAGGATCTACCTCTAATGGCACTCCTGACCCCAGAGGAGTTTGGTATAGAATGTCTTTTTTGTACATTTGATATCTTAAGAATATCTAAGATCAAAATCTTAGCAGACATCTTCTCAAGTTTCTCTAAGAGTTTGTATTTACCATTTTGTGGGGTTGATGGAGAAGGTTCCGGAATCACGAGGCCGACATGCCTTGTTACTGTGGTACAATACTTTCCCTTGATTCAGATGGTGTTGACATGGTATGCAGGAGAGCGAATACATCCAATAAGCGAATCAAAATGATTTTTGTCTTTTTTTGGTGTATAAGTAATTCACTACTTTATAACCTTGGGATGACTCTCCCCGATCCAGATTTAACTTTTCTGATTTATCATGTTTTGGGAATGGCTCTTTATATATACCCATCTTTTCATCGAGTGTCTAATTTTTCTCTGGGTTATCCACCTCTATCTCCCCATTTTCAATGAGGTCTTGGATATAGTGATGAATTCGTAGACATTTGTCTGTCTTATGTCCCTTGACACGATGCATTTCACATTAGTCATGCTCCTTGTATCATGACAGTTTTGGAGCATTGTCATCAAATGGTTGTGCTCGTAGGATATGTCCCCATGTGAGCCACATCTAATTGTTTTAATATAACCAACAAAGGTTCATTGAGGGGGTTTAAAAATTCTCTACTTGGCTGGTGGTTAAATGGGTCCTTTTGGTCAGTTTAAAAGGTTGACCAGTTTGAGACCAGTTGTACATGTTTAGAATCAATGATCCCGTTCTCCTACCATGTTTTTGTTTTTATTAAATACCTTTGGCTTCTTCTTGGGTTTAACGTTTTGATTATCTCTAGATTGGGAATTGAGAGTTCCTTTGAAAATGAGAGAGCTTTCTCTATTTGAACCCCTTTTTTCAATGACCTCCTCAAAAGTGTGAACACAATGCATTTTGGAGGTGGAAGGCTATGTCCGGATTTAGGTTGGGCACAAAAATACTCTTAGCAGATGATTTTTCAGGGAAAGCGCAAGGCAAGCAGCTAGCTATCCCTCTCCACCAGTTGTAGGAAGCTGGCACAAGTCTCATTAGGGCGTTATTTGGCTGCCACATAAATCTACCATGGTGACATCATTCTCTATATTGTATGAGAAGTGACACACAAACCTTTCTGCCAATTCTGGGCAAGTGAAAATTGATCCCTGCGCTAAATGTGTAAACCAATCAAAGGCTTGACCTCCTAGATTCTAGGGAAAAATTCGTATGAGATAATTATCACTATAGGACACATCTTGACATGCCATATAGAAATCTTTGACATGATCCCGTGGATCTCCCTTCCCTTTATATTTTTCGAGTTTTGGCAATGTCGAATTTCCTTAGGAAAAGGTTTTAAGGGTCATAGTCTTGTCAAAAGGATAGGGACCTAATTCTTCATATTGATACTTTCTTATACTCCCCATATTGCTCTCTTAAAGGCTTGCGATGTGTTGCTTTCATAGACTAGTACCTCTTATGTAAGACAATTGTTCTTTAGTGGGAGAAGTGGGGATATATACTCGATTATACTCCCATATCATCTTCTCCTTGATTTTATCTACGGATTTCACTGATTTTGACCTTAGGCCTTGACTTTTGAATATTTTTGCTTGATTCCCTTTTGTCACATGAGAATTTAGCAAAGCTAATTGTTGGCTTAGCTTACTAATCTATTATTGAATGGTGGTTTCTTCTTCTAAAGTTTCATCCTCTTCCTCATATTGTGGAGGTTCTTCAACATTCTCATGTCTTGACCTGTTTTTATGTGGCACTATGATAAAGGATATTCTATGTCCCACTACTTTATCATTTCTTGCATTGGAGGTATAGGCATGTCTATGCATCAAAATATCCTCCATGTTAATAAGGGGTTTCTCTTCCTCATTAGCATTATTCACAGGTGGGATTATCTCATTTTTAGTGGGAATTTTGGCACCTAATTCCACGAGCCGCACTAGGCACACTATCCTTATTTCTAAAAAGAAACTCATCTAATAAAGTAGGGTCAAAGTTCAAACTCCACATGCAGGGATTCCAATTCATCACCACTATGATTGACCATATCTTCTATCTCTTTTTTCCCGTGGAAAATAGAGGCCCTAGATCATGTCCAATGAAAGGGTTTGACTCGTGTCTATTTGAGGCTTCCCAAGCTTGCACTTTTTGTTCCTCAGTATGTTTTGTTTCTTGAGTCCTAATCGTGTTTTGGGAGCCATGATTTTGTAGATAGTTTCACTAAGGTAAGTTGTAAATTTTGTTCAAAGATTTTGTGATTCACACTTAAGTGAAATGGAAGATGAATTTGCCAAGAATATGAATGAATAACAATGTGAGAATACCAATGTGATAGAGTGATAAATCAATAGTGACACAAATGTTTGGTATCTAAGCCTATCAAATGAATGAAGTAATTCCTAGATTGTGTTCTCAACACAGTAGTTTTGGTATCGCAAGATAATTAACAAGATGTTATCACTTATGCCAAGTTCAAAAAGAATGAACAGGACGTAAGTAAATACAAGAAGTTAATGCAACCTCATAACAAGGGTATACTAGAAGCGAGCTCAAATTCAACTAAGACCTAAATCCCAAAAAGTGTCAAGTTATAATTTGTGAGTGACATAACAATGTCACAAAGATGTGTTAACCAAAATTTGTGAGAAAGTAAGTTATTGATATCAAGATGATATTGATATAACACGCAGAATTGGTAACATGTAGAACTCTTTGAAATTGAGGGTAATAATAGATTCGAACTAAAAGCTTAGAGTATAACTATAAATTGTTAAAATGTGTGTAGTGTAACCTTACAATATAAGATATTTAGGTCAAATTTACAAGAAACAAGACGTAAATACCAAAATTGTAGTGATACGATACAAACAAGGTAATCTTTTCTAAGGAAGTTCAATATGATGAACCACACTTGACTACAATGACGATCCTGACATGGGTATCAAGATCACAAAGGCAACCAATGATATGGATACACCTCTACGCACTTTAGACATATAACTTACCTAGCCGCAAACATGGATGGGTGTAAACAGACAAAAAATTGGTAGAAATAATTGATTGGTAACACAAAGGTAATCACCTTTATTTTGATCAACAAAGTGTCAAAAGAATGTGAAGGAAGTAGATAAAAAATGGGGATGAAAAATACTTAGCTTCACTTTCAGTAGAGTTTTACCTCGCCCTAAGGTAAGTGACAAACTAAGTGAAAGTAACGTGTCACACGTTTCACGATGAAAAGATGGCTCACAACTCAACACTATTTTGAAGTGGTAAAAGTGGGATCTTGGTCAAAGTATATCTTCTTAGGTGGTTCTCTCACCCTAGGTGTTACAAGGTTTTCTTAAGCGAGCTCGATTTACCAAAAAAGTCACACTGACTACTTTTGGAGTATCTTGGATTTACTTTACCCCCTTCAAGCACAGAGTAGGCAACGAGTGTGTCTATGTGTACTATCACTGGGGTCACCATATAAACAACCGATAATGCTATCTCACAAAGGAATCACTAGTCAAGTAGGTAGTGTGGAGCACTTCCCGTTTTGTCCACAAGGTTCCCTCTTACGTGGACTACTTTGGGATTCCTGGAACCACCCCCATTGTTTTAGCTTAAGGCGTTATGCCAAAGGGGTTATGTTCCAGCTAAGCGGATAGGGATGTACCCTTTTCTAAAACCTGCAATACATTGTTTTGAATATGTTGTTCTATTTATCTTGTTTAATTAGGTGTGGTTTCCTTGAACACCTTTTGGAAACCTTTATGACAACTGTATTAGTAGTTTTGACTTCGTTTTGATTCCTTCTTTCTTTGACAAGTGTGGTGTTTTGGTCCTGCACAACGAGTTTAGTAGTTTTCCATCAAAAGAGTAAACATCATTTTTGATTCGTAAGATCATCCAAGGAAGCAAGAGAAGAGCATACGTGATGTTTCTAAAATCCAAGAAGATACCAAATGGAAAAATACTTTAATTCAAACACACCAAGTTAACCCATTCCAATTCAAATATTCCTAATAATTTCAAAGCATCAAAATAACCTAAGAATCATATCTGATTCCCAAGATAGCCCCAAGGGATGAGAGGGAAGAGCATACGCGATCTTATTCTTATAAGCAAGTATGAAAAGTCTATCTAATCAAGTAAAAGCGTGTAAAAACACCCTAAAAAAATCAGTATTTAATTAGATAAAACCTGCAATAAAGTTAGCACCCTAACACATTAATCTCAAGAAAACAAAAAGACACCTGCGCCCCTATTTTGGCGTCTGCACGCGGGTTAGGGAAAATGCACCACTCTATGTTTTTCTGACTTGCAGTTTACATGCGCCACCCGAGAGACATGTGTGCCACCAGAAAGACGTATGCGCCACCTCAGATAAAAATAGGATTAGATTCTTACCAATCACCTGCGCTACCAGAAAAGCATGTGCACCACTAGAAAAGTGTATACGCCACAGGAAAATCATGTGCACCACTACTAATGAAAACAGTATCAGATTCTGACATAACACTTGCACCACCTGTAATGCCTCCTTTTATTATTAAAATAAAATAAATAAATAAATATTAAAAAAAAAGAATTAAAAATTAAACTAACCGTGAAATCTTGGGGCGGTTAGGGAAAAAGGCGGGGGGCTCATTTTTTTTTTGTTATTTGTCTTTTGTTGAGTGTAGCTGTCGCCACAAGGAGAAGGAAGCTCGAACCAGTTCTGCGCAAATGCCTGAAGGAAAAGAGGTTTCATATGGTGCTTTGGTCACAGTTTTACACAGATCTATGTGCTTGGGAGCCTTTTTGTCTTCTTCACAGAAATGCCTCGCAAAATTTCATCCCATGGAGTGCCATGTTTTTTTGGAGGCTTGTGCCAGCATCCTCCCTACCTGCGTCAAACCTGAACCTCTGTTCTTGTGTGGACATCTAGCATAGATGTGTAGTTTGCAAATGCTGAAGGGGGCGCTGTTGTAGTGTTTGACCAAATGAAAGAACAAGACAGCTTCCCTGGAAAGGCATGTACTGTAGCATTTAGAAGGCGTGGGTTTTCCCCAAGAGACAGTCACACCATTTCACCCTACAACAAATAGGTCTCTAGCCCAATCAGTTTACATCTGCCATTGTATTTCCATCCTGTGCCAAAATGGAGTTGTTGAAAGGCGTGGAAACTAGTTGATTTAATGCCTCAAAGAAATGCGGTCTCATAGAGTGTTATGATTGCAGTATGTGCAAAAAAATGAGTTTGTTGAAAAGGCCTTGGAAAATTTCAAGCAAATACTGTTAGCATGTTTAAAGCCAAACTCCACAACACACTCAGCATCCTTCACGCATGTGCCAAAATGGGAAGCCTTGGAATAGGACATGGGTGCCTTCGATTTTATCAGGGCAAGATAAAATAATAATAATAATAATATATTTTCTTGTGTGTGTGAATGGCCATTCGTGGTTGGGCCCAACTATCTTGAGGAAGCTCTAAAATTTTTCATCAGCATGACAATAAACTGGTGGTGGCTGTGTGAAGGTGTTTGTTTGGTGCTTGCAGCAACCTGTGGCAGTTGTGTGGATGTGCTTGCTTGGTGTTTGGGAAAATCCTGTGGTGGCTGGAAGGATGTGTTTTCTTGGTTCTAGTGAAATAAAAATGTGGTCTCAAAGGCTTCAATCAGGGCAGGGACATTTGGCAGATGCTGTAGTTGTAGGTGTTATGGCAGATATGTATATAAAAATGTCAACTGTTTGACAAAAGGGCTCAAAGAAATTTTGTCTCATGGAATGCCAGGATTGCAAGATATGCACATAATGGTTCTGTTCAAAAGGTTTTAGAAATGCACAAGCAACTACTTACTATGTTGGAAAACTTCAAATGATCGGGAAGTTGGTGTGATGTGGTGGAGGTTAGATCTAGGCTCATGAACTGGTTGATGAAGTGCCAAGTGAGATACTGAACCGAAGCTGTGGGTTTGACCGAATCCATCCCTTCCAGGCATGGTTCACCTTCCCTCATCTTTCATAACTCTCGTATTTTATTTTTCTTTTACAACTTAAAATAATTTTAAAATATCAAGATCTTAATACAGTTAATTGTTTATTTCAACTCGTGTAAAAACAATGAAATGTCTTGTCGTAACTCACAAAATCAAAATAACCCATTCTGCATTAAAACATGAACTCTCCAACCTCATTCTGTGGGGATGTAGAAAACTATCCCACCCAACCTGGATTGCTTCAACATTGTTTTATCGGCCAGATGAAATTGACTTCCCCTTTAATATACCGTTGATCATCTCCCTTGATGTAAATAGTTAATTTTTACACTTTTTTGGAGACTCATTTATTACCCTTCGTAACTCTAAAAATGAGATGTGAAGCTTCATTCGTGTACCTTGGTATGCAAGGAGTTACCTTGACCTTTGGATCGAGCTCGAATGAACATGTAGGTTATCCTTTTTAACACTCTTATAGAAACCATATTACACTAGTTTATAGTAGTAGGAAGTTGTTAAATCTAGAAAGTTGGCCTTCATTTTGAACCTCCATTTGAAACATAGATATAGAAATTATTTCCTGTCTTCGTAAACCTCTAGTTTTTATACTAGACAATTACATGGAACATTCAATTTAGGAAAAATAACCTTTCTAGATAGTTTGGAAAAGCCATTTTTTAGGCCTCCAGTCCCAGTTTGACGAGGTCAAACTGGACCAATTTCGACTCGTCGCTCTCAGAGAACTTGTCACCGTTTAAAAATGGTTTTCTAGTTCTCAGTCCCATCAAATCTAATGAATTCTCCTTATACTAGGGGAACTTGTAGGAAGTGTCTCGTTTCACTTGCTCATCCATCGAACACGTCAATTATGGATGTGGTTTTCTGGGCCCTTGAGCTAACTTTTTTTCATTTCCAATTCGGTCAGCTATGACTAGTAGCCCCTGGAAAACTAGCTGCCAAATGTAAACTGTTCATGCGTTGTTTCCCAATTCTGTCAGTTGTTATAAACTCTTGTTATATTTAGGGACATGTAGAAAGTTAATCGGGGTGTACGTTCCCATCAGAAAGATAACTTTTGGAAGTTGTTTCTTAGCCTTTGAGCCCGTTTTGATACGTTTTTGAAGCTAATAAGAAAATGTAAAAATAGAAAGCTGTGGGACCCTCGTTGGGTTGTCAAACCACCGTGTAAACTCTTGGAATCATACAACTGACTATTTAAAACTCTATGGTGGAACTTGTTGTGTGCATATAGAACTTTTGACATAACTATGGTGTTTTCTCTCTCTTCCACTTCTATTTCTCTCTCCTGGGTTACAAAATGAAATAAAACTGAAATGCAATAAATACATGTCTCTAAACCTTTTTAATTTCGATTTCAAATTGTAATTATTGTCATATGTAAATCGGAAATTAAAAAATTATAATTATGTTAGGTTAGGGTGGATGCCATACCAATGAATTATCATTGATATTATGCTCATGTGTTTTTACAGGATGAAAGAATGATGACGTAAAGGTGATTGTGTAATGCATTAATTATCATTGTAATTTATATAGTTCATTTTTTTAAATGAATAAATGTATAATGTGTAGTCTCATGTTATAGAAGGTTATATTTGATAATTTTTTGCTGATGCATGAGATGCTGGTTTTCATGGACATCTAGGAAATGTGCATTTAAGCATAAGTTCAAATTTGATTCATAGTATACCTGGTAAAAAGGTTTGATATTTATACAAAGTAAATGAATTTGAAGTAATATCTTATAGTGCATATTCAATATTCAATAAATGATCAACAAGTCATCTTGTGCATTCATACTTTGGTAAATGAAAAAAAAAGAAAAAAAAGATTTAATCGAAACACTCAACCCTCGTTCAATATCGGAGACATAACTTTGTTTTTCATGTGTGTTACTTTTACCCTAGAAGACATTATAATCTGTAGTAGTAAAATTAAACCCTACACTCAGATGGAAACTCTCCTAGCTTGAGGAAAATCAAGAGCCTAAGAATGGGCTTATCATCTAAGTCAAAATGATTTGTGACATTGTCATAAAACCATAGTAAATAGGAGCGACATAGTCAAACTCCATTTGGAGCATGTAAGATGAACTATACTCTTCCTTCATATCCTAGCAGACTATCTTATTTGCCAGAAGATAGCTCTCAAAATTTTATTTTCTTCATCGAATGAAATCCATGTTGAATCTAGACGACATAGATGGAGGAGGTGTACTTAGCTGTTCTAGGCCTTAAACTTTTGTTAATGAACCTCCTTAGCTCCATTCAACTTAATGTGTTACCCTGGTTTCTATCTTAGCATAGCACCTTGGTCCTTTCAAATCTGAAGGTGGTTTAGCATAATCTTAACCTTAGTCCTCTTGGGGCTTAAAATGCATTTATAGTTGAGGGGTAGACCCTTAGGTGAAGTTGGAATTAATCTAAAACTCAAAATCTTGATTCTTGGATGTTAACTTGGGTTCACATGTGAAATCGTAGCTAGAAACAAGTCTTACCTTGAATCATTTATGTCTTCAAGAGGTTATAACAAACATGTGCTTGTTTATAGATAAGTCCTTTCACAAGATAATGCTAAAAATGGTAATAATGAGACCATAACGTGATGATAGAAAATAAAGCATATGAGAGTAAAAACGAGATTTGAGGTTAGGAATAATGCCACCCTTGGAGACCTTATAACTCAATTAAACATCTTTATGTGATTCAAAGAATATGAATTGTCAATTGGTGTGATCAAACTTCGAGAAAACAAAAATATATAAAGATATATATATATATATATATATATATATATATATATATATATATATATATATACATATACATACATAAATCTTATTGGTATTCCTCAAGTCATTTGAACTATGGAATAACTATGGTAGGGAAATAACTAACCCGTGAATCGAGGTATGTTTTCGGTAAAAAGCTATCTTGTATCTCAAATCTCCGTAAAACCCTAATATTGCGTATATAGACACCAAGTCACATACACTTGAGTGGTAAGAGTAAAAAGGTAGACATTGAATGTATGTTCGAGAAGAAGATTTTTAACATAAGAATAAGATAATTAAGTACTTTTTATGCATTTGAATTATGCCAAATAATTATGCATGTTATGGAAATCTTTTATAAAGAATAAGAAAGCCAACTTAAAATGGTCGAACTGGTACAACTTAACCATGGAATGAAACTTAAGATTCTGTAGGTGGGAAAATGAGAAATTTATCCTTGTGACAATAATGTTCTTGGAATGTTAACCGTAACTAAAATACAATTAAAGAAAATGATGTGTTGTGGGTTCGCCATTCGTTGAAGTCATGTTTCTTGTGGTTGGGTCATTGCTAGTATTCGTTCATTGGGAAAAGTGTGGCATCGACATGCCTATGTTATTTTCATGTGTCTATGTGAGTCGATGACTTATGTGATTGTCGTATGCGATTCGAGTTTCTGTACTTGAAGCCCATGTTGTGTTGTGTGTAGTGAGCAATGTAAGTCAAAAAAAAATTATCCTGGTATTTTACTGTTGTATTTGGGTGCGTAAAATGGTGGGCACTATAGTAATTCTATAGATTTTAGATATATGTTCTAAAAATTTACCTCCCTCTTCACATGTTTTTCAACCTCATGAAATTTGTGTATCACCACTCAAAGTGTGCAACCCTTATTTCATGGCAATCGTTTTCAGTTGCATAATTGATATTTCTCTAAGGATTAGATTACGCTTCTAGTGAGCAGTTTTCCTACATTTGAAGTAGTCTATTGATTTATATAGGTTAACATCTAAACACCTTCATACCTGTCTTCTGAAGAAATAGTCCATAAGTGCAATTATGATCATCATTGACCAGTTCACACTCCATGTTATGCAATCACTCATGAATGATCCTATAGGTGCAACCAGGTACATGTCAGAGGGTCAATTGTGATTTCATCATAACACATTTTACAAGGCTAGGAGGTGCCATAAATAGAGTAAACGTTAGTATCATACTAGTGATGGACATCTATTATGTCATGCCAACTAGATAGTCCATGCCATCAACACTAAGTCCATAACATCTATCTAGTTATGTGATCATATATTTAGTATTTCTTACTTCCCCCAAGAAATAAATAGTCATTCAGAAGCACCAGTATCATACTAAGAGTATAGTTTACAGGTAGAGCCATACAAGATTACCTAACACTTCTATTGATACAGAATGACATTATAGAGGAAATATGTTCCCTAAATCTCCCAGGATTATATCTCAATGTGGAAAGAGACTTTGAGAGTTTTCCATCGACTATTTGAACGTCGAAAATGGAGTCCGTACATGTAAACTTATTGGCTGGTCAAAGTTGCGGTCATACCCTAGGTGGGACTGGGTCAACTGAGTAAGAGAGACATACAGACAGTGGCATATTTTTTCTTCATGGTATGATCATGTTTACGGTGTTGACCATGATGAAGACATGCAAAGGTACAAACCCAAAATTAAATCACCTTGGTACACGAGTATTTATAATTGCCAATCAACATTGGATGGAGTTACTAGGACTTAAAAAGGATGACTCGAGATCTGGTCCCGCTTAGTGGTTGACCGCACCTTTGAGCCAGCCACTATTTGCATGTACGGACTCCATTTTCAACTCTATCAAATAGTAGACGCTAAGCAATCAAAGTTAACTTAAAGCTATTGTGTCAATCATAGGACCTTTAGGGAACATATGTAAACCAATAATACTCCTCTGGATCATACCTCCCCAATGATGGAAAGGCTTTTTGATTCACAATGTACAGCTTGTAGTTGTACAAATGCACATGTGCTAAGAAGATATAGTTATGCAGTCTTCTGCCAACTCTATCATTTCAACAAATGATTATTTAAAAACTAGCCACAAAATGGCACTTGGGCTCACTACCTCCTAGGTGCACCAACAAAATTATCCAAAGAAGACCTCCACGTGCTAACATATTCCTATGATATACCTCAATATATCCCACTGGAACCATAGTTAAGCTTCCATATATCTGACTATCATAAGGATCCCCTTTTGGGTACATCCTTCACACAGGGCTCCTAGATATTGAGTTTAAGTAGTTTATTCGCAGAACCTCCAAACTAGTCCAAAGGAACTGCCATGACACGCAGCTTGCTAAGAGTGATCTGATGTCAGTGATGGATAATAATTTGTCAAGTACCATCTTGCTATGGGGCCTTGAGATGACTCCTTACATTATTTTTCTCAAGATGCTATCTGTATGATCGCATCCCTTTGACAAACCTTAACACTCCTATTATTCAAGCTCCTCTCGATCTACAGTTTACTCCCATGCCCGATGCCCAAATCACAATAGATTATTCATGTGGAGTGCCAGTTTTAGACAAGCCCATATATATTAACTCATTAGGCGTATTAATGTTAGGTGAAGTCCTATTATATATAAATTATTATAGATCATGTTTCTAGAGCTAAATACCTATTGTTATATGCATGTAAATCAATCATCAATGCCCTATCATTATAGGTATTTTTATTATAGTTTAACTCCTATACTATTTTCAATAGGTTAAAGATATTATTTTGTAGCAAACATTGAATTCTCTCTGAAGTACATATACTTTGAGCCTGAGCTGAGAAGGACAACCTGGTGAAGTTAACTATGGTGATCATGGAGAATATTATGGAGATGTACAACCTATTTTAATACTAGGCAATAGGGAGAGGAATAATTACCATGCATTATTTCTGATGAGGTAGAGAAGGAGTGGTGTTATAGGTGGGATTATGTAATACTATGCCTCATAGGCCCTTTGAGCCACACTGCATATTGTGGATCCTGGACTTCTAGTACCATAGGATATTCTACAAGGGACTGATCGGCTATACTACATAAGCTGAGGATTATCTACTTGGTGGTCGTGGAGGAGGTTCTTATTCTTTAGGCTTATTAAGCCACAACTATTTTCATCAAAGTACTTTTTGAGTATGTCTTACAATCCACGCATTCCACCGGTCTAGCCATAGGGTTTGATGCATTCTAACAATATACATTTGGAATGACCTTGATCAGGCCACAGTCATTAAATACATTTTGTACAATGATATCGCGAAAATAGTTCATGCACTGTGTAATGGATTTTTCGTAGAGGTATCTATCCTGGATAGAATGTATGGATGAAATCTACCAGGAGAGATACTGGTATAGAATAATCATGTCTAAATATTCATTATAATTTGGTGTATTATCATGCTTAGATTGTTCTATTTGTTACAAGCGTTGACAGTAAATAATATATCGGTTCTATTGATGAACCTGGATGACGTAGGCATTTTCCTTCAAACTCCGTGGGTATACCCAGATGATGCGTAGAATTATGTTTTATAGGTTAAAATATCTCGAAACTATTAACACCATTCAATGTTGATTTTAATGAAGTAAGTTTATAAAAATAATTATAATGCCTATACGGGGTCCATGATTGAGGGAAAACCACTTCGGTGACACCATTCAATTGGATCATCTATGGGTCAAGCCTACTTAACCGCTTGTTTGTCTACTACAAACAAATATGTATCTTATGGATGTTCTTTAATTTATTCCCAACATATTTATTCTGATCATAAGTAGGAGGAAATGACTTTCATATTGGCTTCCTCCATAATTAAAACATGACCTCCAACAAGTCCCCGCTCAGGCTCATATTTATTCTCAACACTTGAAAGTACTATTTTTCCCATGATTACCCTTTTTTCCAATATTCTTGTAGTTTGCTGCAACTTTACCTGTTATGGAATAATAATTTTTTTGACATGTGCATAGCATGCTTTACCTAGAATTTTGTGGGATGTTCAAATGCAAAAAAAAGGAATAATTACAATTCCAACGTTGTACATGCATCTATTAAATAAGTAAGAGAATGCCTATAAATATCTTTATTTTGGTGAATTCAATTACCGATTACCCTTTTTATGGGCATAAATATTTACAAGTCCACCATATTATTTTAGATGTTGGTAATGGTGGAGTGTAGTAGGGACCATCCGAACACAATAATTTAATAATATGTTATTGATATAGAGGTTTTCTGTAGTGCCCACTTTCCTTTGACACTTTTTTGCATTGATCCTGATACTGCTGACTATACTATGGAGATTATTATAGTTTTGGTTTAGTGTGATGTTAGATGTTAGATCATGGATTATTGTTGACTTTGATTCATACATTATGCATGATGTATATTGGATACATTTTACATAGATGTTAACTGTAACGCCTGCTAAAACAACCCACTTGAGACCCAAGAACACCTTTTCAGTGATATAAAGAAGTCCTCCTAACTCCTTGTATTTCTCAAGTTATGGGTTGACGGAACTTGGGGTGAAAATTTTCCCAAGAGCAAGGTTTAAAGGCCAAATAAAAAAACCTTAGCTCATAGTTTTCCCATTACAACGATTATTAAATCTACAGGGTCAAAACTTAGGGTTAGAATAATCTTTACTTTAGGATTAAGAGGGCAATTTCTCACTCTCCCACCCTCTTACAGGATTAAGATATTCAACCTCATTTTTCTCAAAATTAATGCACTTGAAACCTTCTAAAAACATTCCCATTACATAGGAATTTTTCTCACCTTTCCAGTGATATAAAGAAGTCCTCCTAACTCCCTGTATTTCAAACATTATGGGTCGACGAACCCTGGGAGGAAACTTTTCCCAAGGCGGGTTGACAGGCCTAAAGGAGAAAATTTTCCCCAAGGGCGGGTCTACGGGCCACGGGGAGAAATTTTTCCTGGAGTCAGGTCAGTGGAGCTGGGGATAAGTTTTGGAAATTTTTCCCAAAAGTTTTCTGAAGCATTAAGGCTTAAAAAGATCTGCTCCTCCACCGACGCCTCGCAGAGCCACATGGCAGCACCTGATTAGCTTTGGTTCAGCGGGGCTGCGGAGGAATTTAAAAAAAATTCAAAATTTATTTTTTAAAGCGATAAAGGTTAAAATCGATTCGAACATCCGCCGGCGCCCAATGAAGCCACGTGTCGATCGAGGATTGGCTGCGGGGCGACGGAGGAAAAATTGTCAAATAATGTTTTTGGACTTAGATCATTTATAGACAAAATGAAGGCTTCCGGGTTTGCGAAGCAGTAGGAAACTTCATGAATTTGCTAGTTTTTGGAAAAAATCAAAACAAAAAAAAAATTAGCCCACGAGTCCGCTCAAGAATATTTTATTCATTTAAATTTGACAGTTAGATTATTTTTGAAGTCAAATGAAGTAAAAACTTCAGAAGCCCATAACTTTTAATAGGGAACTCAGTTTTTAACAAATGAGGAATTTCTGGAGAGCTCTCAATGTCTTCTTTGCACATAAACCTTAAGAATTTGATTTCAATAAGTGTTAAAATGTCAATTTTGAGAAAACGTATTTCTGTAACTTAGAAGTGAACTGGTATTTTTAAATTATCAATTTTGTTCAAATTTGTCATTAATTCTTTTTTTATCTTGCCAAAAAGGAATGAAGGATTTTACTTGGAAAATTTTAGGATAGATTGTAAGGTTATAATTTTCTTGATTGGTTTGCATTCAAAAATTACCAATGTTTACACAGTAGAAAACCTACAATTTCGCCTTTACTTGATTTGAAAGGTTCTTTAAAATTTTCTTCAGTGTTTTAGTTTAGTTTGGGGATCATTCTGATCTCATTATATCCAAATGAATATTTCATTTGTCTCTTATAAATCTGTAGGGTTGTTTTGGACATTTTATAAAAAGGAATTTGGTAAGTATACAATGAAGTAGAAATAAGGTTGGTACACTTCAAGAACAAAGATTAAACTATATCTTTTGTCATGCAATAAAAACATTGAATTTATTCTATACTAGTTTTAAATAGTTTTCTTTCCTTCCATCAAATGATAGAGACAAGAATGCAACTTCTAATTTTTTTATTTTTAATTTTTTAAATTTAAACATTTTAAATGAGACAAAGCAGTGCAATATTTCTTCATACGTGTTTTCTTTTCACTTTTACAGAAAATATTTCCTACTGTATATCAAACACAAATTTCCAATGGAAATAATATCATATGAACAAGGTAAAACACTACTATTAATTCAAAGGAATCTCTTACAGCTTCTTTCCCATCTATTTTCGAAATACAACATACCAAATGCATATCTTTCTTTTATGTTCACAGAACTAAATACTAGATATATTCTTCAATATTCAATTACAACTTTCATAGCTAAAACAAAGTATTCTTTCCAACACAATAATATGCAAGATCATCCACTTCAAGTGGGAAATATTACAAAAGAAGTTTCACAAGGGACTTTCAGAAATTTGTCTTCCTCTTCAATTACAATGTACAGAATACAATTTCTTCCACAATTATTCAAAAATAGAAAACAGACTATATCTTTTTCACATTTCGAATTGTAACTTTCATAGCCAATAAAAAACATATTTCCATCACCAATAATGTACTAGGTCATCCTCTTCAAGTGGAAAAGGGTTACAATAAGAACAATCTTAACAATGACTGTCAAATATGTCTTTTTTCCCTTGCTCCATAACAGTAACATGCAGATCCATCATTCTCTAATTTGGTCACAAAAAAATTAGGGGAAAGGCAATGCTCTCCACCAAACCAATACATCCAATGAGAATCAGAAGCCATCCTTCTATATTGGCCCCCGAGCCCCAACCACAATGCAATAAGAAATGTGTTTCAACTCTTGACAACAATAGGCTTCCACAACACACATACAATTTCACATTTGAAATACAATCCAAAACAAAACTAAAGTTTGCAACCATAGATAAAAAACAACAAAAAACACTCACTCTTCCTCATGCAAGCCTAAGGAGCAAGAAACTATGGGGGATGCTGTTTATGCCTCCCAAGGGGAAATTGGTATCACCACCTGGGAACAAACCACCAAAATATATAATTTAAAAACCCTAACATGCCCTTATACCTCCCCCAAGTACCCCTTATTCCTCCTATTTCCTTACGCCTCCCCAACCTCTTATGGAACCCCATAACGAGTAAAGAAATGCAAGCTATTTCTTTTGTAAGGTGGAACCCAAATCCCAACTCCCTCCACCCTTATACCTCTCAATAACACTTATTTCTCCCCACAAGAATCCCCATAGTCTTCTCCTATACCTTTCCTAAATTCTTAGGCCATCTACCCAGCTAGCCAATGAATAAAAACAACACATTCACACACTCAACCATTCACATAAACATAAAAATGAAAGGAGAGCATAACAAGAGCCAAGCTCTTACCTCTCCATGATGGAGTTATTCCAAGTTCAAAAATAGCGAGCTTTATTCCAATGCAAGAAATCAAAAATATCCTCCAAACAAAAGCATTCAATAATCTTTAAACCCCTTCAAATCAAGAGCTCTCAAATAACAAAATAAGTCACCAAAAATGAAGCATTCTAAGGTGAAGTAACCCAAAAACAAACATGGGAATTTGAATATATAAAAGAGGAAAGAGAAGAGGATGAGGTGGATCCATGTAGGATGCCACGTCACACATTCTCAACTCTAACACCAAATTCAACTTCATTCTCCAAGTCATAATAAATAGGTGAGTGAATAATATGATATATTACTTACACACTCCAAAACAAGCCCACACCCCATAAGGACTGAATTTAATAAAATGTAAGAAAGTGCAATTAAAACATTTAGATTGACTTACAAAAATGCATAATGAAAGTTTAAATTCAACTCTCCAACCATAGGTATGGTTGGTAAATAAATTTAAGAGGTGTGAGACAAGTTTAACTTGTCCTACAAGCCTCCAAAATCAGCCTCCAAGGAAAAATTTGAATTTCCAAGAAGGTGGAGTGTTTCATACTCTAAAATCAACTTACACATCACTTACGCATCTCTTACAACACTTAAACCAAGACCAATAACTCTATTAATTACATTCTCATGACATAATTTAATTAAATAACTTAACAACATGATTACTCACATTATAAATCACAATTTAATTAAATAAAGAAAAGGGAAAACACATCACTTATAAAACACATACAACATTAACAAAAGACCAAATAAAAGAAAAACATAAAGTCCCTTGGTCACATCCAAAGGTGATTCCCCCATGGGAATCCCTAACAAAAATCAACACACACAAACAAATACAAGTCGTCATGGTTACCTTGTTGAATTCATCTAGAATTCCAATGTGGTTGATCTCTAATCCCTTGATGTTTGTTGTGATATTTTTAACTTAGAAAATACAAATACCTCCTTTGGCCTCATGGCCATATTAGAATATCCAAATGAATATAAATATAATTTCAATATCGTTGACATATATGTGAATCACAACAATCATCAAGACAATCATCAGTATCACTTACAATTTCATCCACAACTATATCATCATCAATTGTAATTCAGTTCTCATTTTCTAGGCCTACTCAAAATATGCAAATATCACATGTTTTAATAACATAGAATTATCAATATATAAAAGTTTCCAATAGTCATCATGCACCATATATGAATCAAAGTCAACAATAATCCATGATCCAACATCTAACATCATACTAAATCAAAACTATAACAATGTCCATAATATAGTCAGCAGTATCAAGATCAATAACTAAAGGTGTCGAAGGGAAGTGGGCACTACATTAACATGTTGTTGGACATGGTTTTATATATATATGGATGTTGTTAGAACATGTGTTATTTGGACATATTGAGTAGACCGAGAA
Source organism: Taxus chinensis (assembly GCA_019776745.2). Classification (NCBI taxonomy): domain Eukaryota; kingdom Viridiplantae; phylum Streptophyta; class Pinopsida; order Cupressales; family Taxaceae; genus Taxus; species Taxus chinensis. The sequence goes on from CM034155.1 coordinate 436,394,045, forward strand.
AATTGAATTAAAATTGATGATGATATAGTTGTTGATGGAATTGTAAGTGATATTGTATATTTTCTTGATGATTGTTGTGATTCATATATATATATATATATATATATATATATATATATATAATGATGATTTTGAAATTATATTTATATTCATTTGGATGTTTTTATACGGCCATAAGGCCAAAGGAGGTATTTGTGTTTTGCACATTAAAATATATCACAATAAACATCGGGGGATTTGAGACCAACCAGATTGGAATTCTAGATGAATTCAACAAGGTCACCATGGCACCTTGTAATTGTTTGTGTGTGTTTGTTAGTTGTTTGGGATTTCCATGGGGGGGTCCCCTTCAAATTTTACCAAGGGATTTATGCTTTCTTTATTTGGTTCCTTTGTTTAATGTTTGCATGTGTTTATTTAGTGGTGCATTGCCCCTTTTCTTTATTTATTAAGTGGTGTGTAAATATAGTGAGTAATCATGTTGTTAAGTTAATTAAGTAAATGGGTCGTGAGAATGTAATTAATAGAGTTGTTGGCTCTTGTTTTAAGTGTTGTAAGAGCCATGTAAGAGATGTGTAATTTAATTTTGAAGTGTGAAACACTCCACCTTCTTTGAAATCTGAATTTTTCCTTGAAGGCCGATTTTGGAGGCTTGTGGGACAAGTTACACTTGTCCCACAACTCTTGAATTTATATATCAACTTTACCTATGGTTGGAGAGTTAAATTTAGACTTTCATTATGCATTCTTGTAAGTCAAGTTGTATGTTTTTATTGCACTTTCATACATATTTATAATTTCATCCCTTGTGGTGTGGGCTTGTTTTGGAGTGTGTAAGTAAACTGCCATATTATTCACCCACCTAATTATTATGCATTGGAGAATCAATTTGACTTTTGTGTTGCGATTGACGATGTGTGATGTGGCATCCTACATGGATCCACACCATCCTCTTCTCTTCCCTCTTCTATAAAATTTGAATTCCTTACCTTGTTTTGGGTTACTTCACCTTTGGATAGTTCATTTTTGGGTGAATTCTTTGTGACTATTTGAGAGCTCTTGCTTTGGAGAATTTTGAAGATTTTTGAATGCTTGTGCTTGTGTGATATTTGGATTTCTTGCATTAGAATAAAGATGTTGTTTAGAACTTGGAACAACACCATCATGGAGAGGTAGGAGCTTGGCTCTTGAAATGATTCTCTTTTATTTATGCAAATGTTATTATTGTGACTGCTTTGGCATGTTTGTGGGCTGTTGGGTAGATGGCCTAGGAATGGTATAGGAGAAGGCTATGGAGTTAATTTTTGTGGGAGGCATAAATATTTTGGGGAGGTATAAGTGTGGAGGGAGTTGGGATTTGGGTTCCACCTTACAAAGAAATAGCTTGCATTTCTTTACTCGTTATGGGGTAGGTCATAAGAGGTTGGGGATACATAAGGAAATGTGAGGAATAAAGGGTACTTGGGGGAGGCATAAGGGCATGTCAGGGATTTGAAATGTTATATTTTGGTAGTTTGTTCTCAGGTGGTGATACCCATTTCCCCTTTGGGAGGTATAAGTAGCATCCCCCATAGTTTCTTTCTCCTTTGGCTTGCTTGATGAAGCATGAGTATTGTTTGTGTTTTTTATCTTTTGGTTCCTAAAACTACTGTTTTGTTTTAGACTGTGTTTCAAATGTGAAATTTGCATGTGAAAGATTTCCTTTGTGTTGTGGAAGCCTTTTTTTGCCATGAGTTCAAACACATTTCTTATTGCATTGTGGTTAGGGCTCGGGGGCCAATGAAAAAGGATGGCTTCTCCTTTTCATTGGATGTCTTGGTTGGGTGGAGATTGTTGCCTTTCCCCTACCTTTATTGTAATCAATCTGGAAAAGGGAGGATATTCATGTGGTTGTACTGGAGTAAAGGAAAAATACATTTACGATAGTCCTTGATGAGATTATTTCTTATTATAACCGTTTTCCCACTTGAAGTGGATGACCTTGTATATTATTTGTGATGGAAATGTGTTTTATATTGGCTAAGAAAGCTATAATTCAAAATGTGAAAGAGATATACTCTATTTTCTGCTTTTGAAAGAATGTGAAAGAGATTTTATTCTATATGTTGTATTCAAGGAATGGAAGGAAATAAGTTCTAAAAATATCCTTTTGAATCAATAAAATATTGTATTACTTTTCTCAAATGGTATTATTAGGTATTAAAATCTGATGGTTAAATGTATTTTGTAATCTTTGTTGGAAAGATGAAAAGTGAATACGTATGAAGAAATGCCATAATGTTCTGTTCTTTAGAAAGGAATGTTTGAAAATCAAAAGTTGTAATTTGACATTTGAATACCTTGCTTGAATCAACTTAATAGGTTAGAGTGTTTTGGAATGAATCCATAGTTGAAATTGGTAAATGTAAACAAATCTATTCGAATTGGATCGGTGTTAGATGTTTTTAAAAAAAACAAAAAAGAAACTGGCAAATGTTTTATCGAAAAGCACAGATCAACCCTACAGCCTTGGGAAATGAAATCAAATGATTGAATTGAGGTTAGATAATCAAAATGACCCCAAACAAACTAAAACACTTAGGAAATTTTTAAAGAACCTTTCAAATCGAGAAAAGGAAAAATTGCATTCGTCTTGCTATCAAAGGTTGCAAATTTTGAATTGTAAATCAATCAAACAATATATACCTTGAAATATATCCTAAATTCATCTAAGAGCAATCCTCCATGTCTATTTGGCATGTTGGAAAGGAAGGAGGTTGAATTGAACAAAATTCTATAGGTCAAATGTCACTAGTACACATTTTTAAAGCCTACAAAACTTATTCTTAAAATTTACCCTTCAAATTTTATCAAAATTAAAATTTTAAGCTTCTTGTGCAAAAAGGACTTCGAAAGATTTCCAAAAAGTCTTTGTTTTCCAAAAAATGAATCCCAAGTCAAAATTTATTGCCTTCTGAAGTTTTACTTCATTTTGGTTTCAAAAAAAGATTAATTGTCAAAATTAATTAATAAATTACTCTTGGGCGGACCCACAAGAAAAAAATATTTTCCTTTGTTCTTTTGCCTAAAAATGCTAAAGGCATTATGTTTCCCACAGATCCATTGACCAGAAAAGATCTTGTTTTACCAAAAAATAATCTAAGTTTGAAAAGAAAAATTGGAAAAAATTTCCCCATGGCCCCGCCGCCCCGCCTTGCCTTTTGAAATGTATCTTTGCGGGCACGTGAGCCCATAATACCTAACTTAGCTTTAAAAAAAATTCAGCAAAATTTCCTAACTTTCCCCACCACCCCACAGCCAATCAAGTGTTGCCATGTGGCTTCACGAGGCGACGGCAGAGGTGCGAAATCTTTTTAAACCTTAGTACTTTCGAGATTAAAATTTGGAAAATTTTCTAAGTTTCCTCCGTGGCCCCTCCAGCCCGCATCCAATCAGGTGCTTCCACTTGGCATCATGAGGCATCGGCAGAGGAGCAAATCATTTTAAAAACTTAGCACTTCGGAAATCCTTGGGTATAAAATTCTAAGTTCTTCCGTTGGCCCGACCACCCACAACCAATGAGAGCTTGACACATGGTGCCTTGGGCGTCAGAGGAGGAACATATCATTTTGATCCCTTAACGCTTTTGGTAAAAATACTAAATGTCTTAAGTCTCTTTGGCAGCTCAACTTCCTGCTGAGGCTTGGAATTACTGACACATGTCCCTTATGGGCTCACGGGTGTGCAGGGGCAACATTAAAGTTATTCCCTACCCCGCCAGCCCATGCATGGAAAAAATTTACTTCCCTGATCCGTCGCAGGCTCGCGGGCGTGCGGAGGTGAAATGCGCTTTTCGCTCAAGAGTGCTAAGGGTAAATTTTCTTCCCAAGGCCCACCGACCCATAACTTGAGTTTTATAGGGAGTTAGAAGGACTTCCTTATATCTTTGGAAAGGGGAAGAAATTTCCTATCTAATGGAATGGTGCTTAGGAGTTTTTGAGTGTGGGAAAAATGACAAAAAAAAACTAGTTTGAATCATTTAGGTCAGTATGTAGGTGGGTAAGAGGAAAACTACCTTCCTTATTTTTTCAAAATGTATTTCTAAAAGTATGAGTTGACCATTCTGGGGCCACCTTATGGGGCAAGGGGATTTTTTTCCTACCCCCATTGTAATGAGATATTGTTTTATTGTTTTGGCCCCTGTAGCCCTCTAAATGTAATTTAGAAATTTTTAACCATAAGTGTTAATATAATCTGATTATTAAACTAACACCTAAAGGAAATTTAAACTATACTTGGTTAATTATACCCACTAATTGTAATGTGGTCGTTTATATGTTGTTCTAATGGAAAACCTTATCTTTTTAACATGATTGACCTTGATGTACTTCCCTGTGTCAATTGTTTCTTTGAGGCTTGTTTGTAGCCTCACCTTGAACAAAGAAACATTATTCCTTAATTTTTCCTAATTAACCTAGGTTATTCATGGGTCTCGAGTGGGAGTTTTAGTGGGCATTACACTTGGTATTAGAGCCATGTGATCAAAGCTTGGACCCTTGGGCACACTAGAAAACTTGAGACATGAACTTTAAACCTAGTACAATATTAAACCTAGCACACTTTCAAATCTAGAGAACAACCTTGTTTGAAATTACATATTTAGTGAACATGGAAAACTGAATAAAACCTAGAATAGTGAACTAACCCTCGCCTTGTTTTGTGCAGGAGGTTTGGCCAAGAAGAGGGGTCTTTTCACATAGAGTTAGGCTTGCCACCACCGGATCATGTTGTAGCAGCCATCCTACCATAGATTTTATAGACATAATAAAGGCTTACGCAGAGGCTCCGTGGGAGCACGTACTATTAGACATAATACAGAGCCATCATATGAGGCTCGGGAACCTTCTCGACATAGTGATGATCACAGAGCAGAGAACTCCCACGTGGAGTCAGCCAGAGGAGAGTCACTATAGAGGGGACAAGGAGACCGAGTTTTAGGGCACAAAGATAGGTCTCAGAGTGCTAGGCTTAGAGATGGGCATGCAGAGAGACCTCGGGGTCCCTATAACACCATTGCAAACCATATCAGGGAGATCTTGAAGCTTCAGCCATAACACTATTCGGGTCACACATGTGGTTTTCAAGTAGAGGCCTGGTTGGTGAGCTTGAGTGGGTGCTTTAAGCTCTGCCCTTGTTTTAGTAACATGAAAGCTCGTGTTGTGATCCATATTTTGACAGATGGAGCTGGTGTTTGGTGGAGGAATGAGGAGAAAAATCTCCACATTGATTCAGATTTGGTCACCTCAGAGCACTTTGAGGAGCGGTTCAGGAGCAAATATTTGTCACAAAGGTTCATACAATAGAGGATCGATCAGTTTCATGACCTCCTACAGGAATCTCTTACAGTAGCTGAGAATGGGAGTAAAGTTCTGGACCTACTCCAATATTTTGAGTACATGCAGGATGAGTAGGTATGAATCCATAGTTTCATTCGGTGCCTGAATCTAGACATTGGAGTTGCAGTTCGGATCCATTGCCCACAGACATTAGTTGAGGCCGTTGAGAAGGCCTATATAGCAAAGGAGACTCTGGGGAAGAACCAGCAGGCCAGATACCGAGTCTGGAGATGCATCCAACATATGCAGGACAACAGATCGATGGGGTCATCTCCTTCTCCTCATGGTGGATAGAGCTCATCACAATCATCTTTTAGACCATAACAATAACAACAACAGCAGTAGTCCCGGCCACATTACAGACCTCCATAGATATTTGATGCACAGAGGGATTGGAGTATGGGGCCTCCTCTTAGGGGTCCCATTAGGACACAAGGATTCAGCAGGAGCTCACCAGTAGAGACCTCAGCATTCCACCGACAGGTTTTCAATATCCATAGGACATCCCCTAGGGAAATGACTGGAGCTACTACTCATAGGAGAGGATCGATCGGTTGTTTTAGATGTGGTGTTGGACACTTTCAGAGAGATAGCCTACAGAACCTTAATAACAAGGGTAAGACACAGATCTTAGAGCCTAGTGTTGGTGATTTAGGGTGCAGTCATCGGATCTATGCAGTGGTCAAGAACCACCAGGTCGAGCATCAGAATACTATGATTGAAACCACAAGTAGCATAGGAGGTGTTCCTACCACCGTTTTATTTGATTCTGGTTCTTTTGATTCTTTTATTACACCATCATTAGTAGAGTGATGTAGGCTGGTGACAGTTAGGTAGGTTCATAGTTGGGATGTTGAGATGGCTTCTAGAGCCAAGATATCTATAGACTCCTTGGTTAAGGAGTTTGTAGTGGATTTGGGACCTTTTACCACTACCTCGGATCTTCGTATCCTTAGGTTGGGCTCATATAGAATCATCTTGGGTATGGACTGGTTGTCTACACACAGACCCAAAGTGGATTGTTACCACAAGGTCATATCTTGTAGTGATGATCTAGGAGTCAAGGCAGCCATAGCTTGGGTCAGGAGACCCATCTCTATTTACACCATCTCCGTTATGCATCTTAAGCGGTGTGTGCGATGGATTTTTCAGATGTTTGATGTCACAGTTAGTGACCGATCAGAGGATGGGTATAGTGGACCATCGCTAGGTGACCATCCTATTTTGAGAGAGTTTTCTGATGTCTTTCTAGGGGAGCTACCGAGGTTACCACCCCCACCTGAAATAGATTTTCATATAGATTTGGTTTTGGGAGCAAAGCCTATCTCACGAGCACCTTATCGGATGACTACCCCTAAGCTCTGCGAGCTCAAGTTGCAGCTTGAGGGCCTTTTGGAGAAATACCTAATATGTCCTAGCATATCCCCTTGGGGTGCACCAGTGATTTTTGTAAATAAGAAGGACAAATCCTTGTGGTTGTGTATCGATTACCGTCACTTGAACAAAGTAACATTCAAGAATTGTTATCCCCTTCCATGCATTGATGCTTTGTTTGATCAGATGAAGGGAGCCACAGTTTTCTCTAAGATAGACCTTAAGTCAAGCTACCATCAACTGAGGATTTCAAAGATGGATATTCATAAGATTGCCTTTCGTACGAGATATGGCCACTATGAGTTCACAGTGGTACCTTTTAGTTTGACCAACGCCCCCGTAGTGTTTATGAGTTTGACGAATGGGGTATTTAGGAACTTCTTATATCGCTTTGTGCTCATCTTCCTTCATGTCATTTTGATTTACTCATGTACGCATGAGGAACATGAGGGGCACTTGTGCTAGGTTCTTCAATGTCTTCGTGAGCAACAACTTTATGAGAACTTAGAGAAATGTGTATTCTTTCAGACAGAGGTGTAGTATCTAGGACACATCATTTTTAGGGAATGTATCACTGTCGATCCTTCCAAGATTTGAGCTATTATGGATTAGCCAGTAGCCACTAGTGCGACAAAGGTGCGCAACTTCATGGGCTTAGCAAGATATTACAGGAGATGTTTTTTAGGATTTCTCTCAGATTGCGTACCCCATCACTTCCCTTCAGTAGAAAGGGAAGAAGTTTGTTTTTTCAGATAGATGAGAGTAGGCATTTAGGAAAATGAAGGATTACCTCACTACAACACCCATTCTTGCAGTGCTGGATCCACATGGTGAGTTTCGTGTTTGCACGAATGCTTCTTTAGCAGGGCTTGGAGGTGTGTTGATGCAGGATGGCATAGTAATTTCTTTTGAGTCTCGAAAACTCAAATATTATGAGCTCAATTATCCGACTCATGATCTTGACCTTACTACAGTGGTTCATTCCTTGGTTCATTGGAGACACTTTCTTCTTGGTCAGAGATTCACACTCAAGACAGATCACTTGATTCTTTGCCACCTCTTCACGCAACCCAATCTCAACACTCGTCAGTGGCATTCGTTGGATTTACTTTGTGAGTATGATATAAACATAGAGCATGTGAAGGGGAAGGAGAATATGGTTGCAGATGCCCTTAATAGATAGAGACATGTGGTTATGGCCACCTTAGTGAGCATAGAGTTTTGGAGCAGGATTCTACAGTAGCTTCCTCAAGACAGTTTCTACATTATAGCTAGAGAAGAGATTGAGTCTCAGATACCCCTTGAAGGTAATTTTGATGGTTTCTCATTAGATGCAGATGGACTTCTCAGGCACAGAGATCACATTTATGTCCCCAAAGAAGAAGGCTTGAGGCAAGACATCTTGAAAAAGGCACATCGTACACCCTATTCAACCCATATGGGGGTGAAGAAGATGCACATTACCTTGAGACAGTTGTATCGCTGGAAAGGACTTCATAGAGACGTGGATCATTTTGTGTCACATTGTTTAGAATGCCAAAAAGTGAAGGCCAAGCATTAGCATCCAGTTGGCCTTCTCTTTCCTCATGATATATGGGAGTGGAAGTGAGACACCATTTCCATGGACTTCATTATTGGGCTACTGATGTCGAGATATCACCATGATGCCATCATGGTCACGGTGGATAAATTGACAAAATTGGCTCACTTTTCTTCGGTGAAGACCACTTATATAGCTAGTGCAGTAGCATGGGTATATCTGGATGAGATTGTGAGACTACATGAGATTCCGTGGAAGATTATTTGTGACCACGATCCTTTGTATACTTCCCATTTTTGGACTACCATACAGCATGCCCTCAAGATGAGGATCAATTTCAACACATCATATCACCCCGAGACTGATGGATAAACTGAGCGGGTGAATCAGATCTTAGAGGATATTCTTAGGTTGTATGTTATGGATCATCTATCTAGATGGGAGGAGTACTTGTACTTGGTGGGATTTTCCTACAATAATAGTTTTCAGATCTCTATAGGCATGGCTCCTTTTTAGGATTTATATGGCAGAGAGTTCAGGACACCTCTTAGTTTGGATAGGTTAGAGGACAACATGTCTCTTGGACCAGCTTTGTTATAGGACATGGAGCAACAGATGGATATGATCAAACAGAGACTACAAAAGGCATAGGACAAACAGGAGAAGTGCACATATCAGCATAGGACCTACCATAGTTTTGATGTGGGAATGAAAGTGTTCCTTCATGTCAGGCCATATAAGAGCCCTATCCGTTATGGAAAAAGCTCTAAGTTAGCTCCTAGATTTGTTGGTCCTTTTGAGATCTTAAAGCGTATTGGCCCTTTGGCCTACCATCTAGCATTACCACCTAGCCTATCTCACATTCATGATGTGTTTCATGTTTCAGTACTTAGGAGATATGTTGCAGACCCTTCTCATGTGCTAGATTGGACATCATTGCAGGTGCAGGATCAGGGGAAGGTGATGGTGGAGCCTGTCTGCATTATAGAGTGCATGACCCTGAGCCTTCGAGGCAGAGAGATTGATCAGGTCTAGGTGCAGTGGGATAGATATAAAGAAACGGTAGCCACTTGGAAGGATGCTACATTGTTACGAGTTTAGTTTCCACATATGTTCAAGTGACTTCCAAGAGGAATTCAAGTCTAAGGGGAGGGGGATGTAGTGCCCACTTTCCTTCGACACTTTTTTGCATTGATCCTAATACTACTGACTATACTATGGACATTGTTATAGTTTTCATTTAGTGTGATGTTATATGTTAGATCATGGATTATTGTTGACTTTGATTCATACATAACGCATGATGTATATTGGAGACATTGTATATAGATGTTAACATGTTGTTGGACATGGTTATGTGTGTGTGTGTGTGTGTGGATGTTGTTAAGACATGTGATATTTGGACATATTGAGTAGACCGATAAAATTGAATTAAAATTGATGATGATATAGTTGTTGATGGAATTGTAAGTGATATTGTAGATTTTCTTGATGATTGTTATGATTCATATATATATATACAAATATAGATATATATATATATATATATTGATGATTTTTAAATTATATTTATATTCATTTGGATGTTCTGATATGGCCATAAGGCCAAAGAATTTATTTTATTTTTGCAGGTTAAATTATATCACAATAAACATCAAGGGATTGGAGACCAACCACATTAGAATTCTAGATGAATTCAACAAGGTCACCATGGCAACTTGTAATTGTTTGTGTGTTTGTAAGTTGCTTTAGATTTCCATGGGGGGGTCCCCTTCGAATGTGACCAAGGGATTTATGTTTTCTTTATTTGGTTCCTTTGTTTAATGTTTGCATGTGTTTATTTAGTGATGCATTGCCCCTTTTCTTTATTTATTAAGTGGTGTGTAAATATTATGAGTAATCATGTTGTTAAGTTAATTAAGTAAATGGGTCATGAGAATGTAATTGATAGAGTTGTCGACTCTTGGTTTAAGTGTTTAAGAGGTGTGTAAGAGATGTGTAAGTTAATTTTGAAGTGTGAAAAACTCCACCTTCTTTGAAATCCGAATTTGTCCTTGGAGGCCAATTTTGGAGGCTTGTGGGACAAGTTAGACTTGTCCCACACCTCTTGAATTTATATACCAACCTTACCTATGGTTGGAGAGTTAAATTTAGACTTTCATTATGCATTCTTGTAAGTCAAGTTGTATGTTTTTATTGCACTTTCATACATATTTATAATTTCAGTCCTTGTGGTGTGGGCTTGTTTTGGAGTGTGTAAGTAAACTGCCATATTATCCACCCACCTAATTATTATGCATTGGAGAATGAATTTGACTTTTGTGTTGCGGTTGAGGATGTGTGATGTGTCATCCTACATGGATCCACCCCATCCTCTTCTCTTCCCTCTTCTATAAAATTTAAATTCCTTACCTTGTTTTGGGTCGCTTCACCTTTGGATAGTTCATTTTTGGGCAAATTATTTGTGACATTTTGAGAGCTCTTGCTTTGGAGAAGTTTGAAGATTGTTGAATGCTTGTGCTTGGTGGATATTTGGATTGCTTTCATTGGAATAAAGTTATTGTTTGGAACTTGGAACAAATCCATCATGGAGAGGTAGGAGCTTAGCTCTTGAAATGCTCCTCTTTTATTTATGCAAATGTTATTATTGTGACTGCTTTGGCATGTTTGTGGGTTATTGGGTAGATAGCCTAGGAATGGTGTAGGATAAGGCTATGAGGTTTATTATTGTGGGAGGCATAAGTGTTTTGGGGAGGTTTAAGTGTGAAGGGAGTTTGGATTTAGGTTCCACCTTACAAATAAATAGCTTGAATTTATTTACTTGTTATGGGGTGCCATAAGAGGTTGGGGAGGCATAAAGAAATGTGAGGAATAAGGGGTACTTGAGGAGGCATAAGGGCATGTTAGGGATTTGAAATGTTATATTTTGGTGGTTTGTTCTCAGGTGGTGATACCCATTTCCCCTTTAGAAGGTATAAGTAGCATCCCCCATAGTTTCTTACTCCTTTGGCTTGCTTGATGAAGCATGAGTATTGTTTGTGTTTTTTATCTTTTGGTTGCTAAAACTATTGTTTTGTTTTAGACTGTGTTTCAAATGTGAAATTTACATATGAAAGATTGCCTTTTTGTTATGGAAGTTTTTTTTCCATGAGTTGAAACACATTTCTTATTGCATTGTGGTTGTGTGATTCCCGCTAAAACAACCCACTTAAGACCCAAGAACAACCTAGGATTAGTCAGAAAAATTATGGGATAATTTTTTTTAATGGTGAGACTACAAACAAGCCTCAAAGAAACAGTTGTCACAAAGAACTATATCAAGTTCAATTATGTTAAGAAGATAAATTTTTCCATTATAACTAACATTAAAGATCACAATATAATTAATGAGTAAAAACAGCCGAGTAGAGATTAAAATTTCCTTTAGGTACTGATTTATCAATTAATTAGATTAACACTAAGATTAAACATTCCCTAATAAAATTCAGAGGGTTAAAGGTGGGGCAAAACAATTAAATACCCCAGGTATTTAATTTCCACTAGGTCCAAAAAATAGACATGGTTCTCATTTACATGGGGTTAGGAAAAACATTCACTTACCCCATGACATGACCCCTTAAAGGGTCAACCCCTACTTTAGAATTAACATTTTTAAATTAATGGGGAGTTATTTCCCACTTACCCACTCTTAGGCTTACCTTGCACTTTAACCTGATTTTGTACATATTTAATGCACTAAACTTAACCTGAAAATAAAACCATTAGATAGGAAATTTTCTTCCCCCTTTCCAATGATATAAAGAAGTCCTTCTAACTCCCTATAATTCTTAAGTTATGGGCCGGCGGGCCTTGGGAAGAAAATTTTTCCCAAGGGCGGGCCTATGGGCCTTGGGAAGAAAGTTTTCCCTTAGCACCAATTGGGCAAAAAGCACATTTCACTTCCGTGCACCCACGATGGGGTAGGAAATAATTTTAGCACTGCCCCCGCACACCTGCAAGCCTATAAGGGACACATTTCAGCATTTCCAAGCCTCGACAGGAAGTTAGGCCGCCAGAAGGACTTAAGACATTAAGTGTTTTTGCCAAAAGTGTTAAGGGATCAAAACAATCCACACCTTCCCCATCACCCAAGGTGCCATGTGTCAAGCCCAGATTCATGTGGAGAAATGGACTTGTAGGGAACTTAAGAATTAAACACCTTTGTGATACAAAATCGCAAAGGCTAGGATTAACCCAGACCTCTGCCGACATCAAATGATACCACATGTCAGGATCTCATTGGTTGTGAGCGGTGGGGTGGCAGAGAAACTTTTAATTTTTTTCCAAAATAATTTGAAATGTTAAGGTCAAGAGATCAACCACTCCTCCACCATCGTCTTGTGAAGCCAGGTGTCAGCTAATTCATTGGCTCTGGGGAGGCTGGCCGGTAGAGAAAATTTTAGAAATTTTTTGACAATTTTAAAGCTAAGTTTTAGAACACAGACCTGCACGCCCACGGAAGTGCTTTTTTGAAGGAAAGGGTGGGGATGTGGGGCTGCAGAGAAAAGTAGGAATTTTTTCCAAAAAAGTTATTTGAAAGCATTAAGGATAAAAAGATTCGCTCCTCCACCAATGCCTCGTGAAGCCACGTGGCAGCACCTGATTGGCTGCGGGTCAGTGGGGTTGCGAGGAAAACTTACAAATTTTTCCAAATTTATTTTTACAAGTGTGAAAGGTTAAAATCAATCCGATCATTTTTCCGATGCCCAACGAAGCCACGTGTCAATCAAGGATTGGTTTTAGGGCGGCAAGGCCGCTAAGGAAAAATTGGCAAATAATTTTTTTGGACTTAGATCATTTTTAGACAAAATGAAGGCTTGCGGGTCAGCGGAGCGGTAGGAAACTTCATGAATTTGTAATTTTTGGCAAAAAGAAAAAAAAAAGTTTGTAGCCCGCAGGTCCGCCCAAGAATATTTTATTCACTTAAATTTGACAGTTAGATTATTTTTTTAAGCCAAACGAAGTAAAATTTTAGAAGGCTATAAATTTTGAATGGGGACTCGGTTCTGGGAAAACAAGGACTTTTTGGAAATCTCTCAAAGCCCTCTTTGCTCAGGAAGCATAAAATTTTAATTTTCATAAATTTTGTAGGGTCAATTTCGAGAAAACGTTCTGCAGGCTTCTAAAATGTCAACTGGTAATTTTAAACTTATAAACTTTTTGTTCAATTTCGACATTCTTTATTTCTCAACATCTCAACAGACATGGAGGATTACACTTGGAGGAAATTTAGGTTATATTTTGAGGGTTTAACTTGTTTTATTGATTTACAATTCCAAATTACCAGTTTTTATACAACAAGATGTCTGTAATTTTTCCTTTGCCCAATCTTAAAGATTCTATAATAATTTCTTAAGTGTTAAGGTATAATTGAGATCATTTCAATCATATTATGTTCAATTTGCCATTTCATTTGTCTTCTATAGTTGGCAGAGTCATCCTATACATTTTCTTATTAATATTTTGTAGCTTTGAAAGCATCTAACAGAGATCAAGTTCAAAAAGATCGATTTTCCATTTATCATCTTCTAAGTGTTAAAATTCATTCCAGATCTAATCTAACACATTAATTTGATTAAAATCAAAGTATTCAAATGCCATATTTCGATTCTGATTTCTAAAACATTCATTTCTAAAGAACAAAGCATTATTACATTTCTCCATACATATTCACCTTTTTCATCTTTCCAATCAAAATTTCAAAATACATTCAACAATCTGATTTCAATACCTGATAATGTCATTTGAGAAAATTAATACAATATTTTATTGATTCAAGAAAGATACCTTTATAGTTCTTCTTTCATTCCTCGATTACAACGACCAGAAATTAAAATTTCTTTCACATTCTTTCAAAATCATAATGCAGAGTACATTTCTTTTACATTTCAAATTACAACTTTCATAGCCAATACAAAACATCTTTCCATCACAAATAATGTACAAGGTCCTCCACCTCAAAGTGGGAAAAATTTACAATAGGAAATATTCCCAACAAATTATTGTCAAACTTCTCTTTTTTTTTCACTGTTCCAGAATAGCAACATGAATATCCTCCACTTTCTCTATTTCCATTTGATCACAACGGATCAGGGGAAAGACAACACTCTCCACCTAACCAAGACATCCAATGAAAAGGAGAAGTCATCCTTCATCATTGGCCCTTGAGCCCCAACCACAATGCAATAAGAAATGTGTTTCAACTCATGGCAACAGTAGGATTCCACAAAAACACATGTAATTTCACATTTAAAAACACAACCCATAAAAAAAACTGCAGTTTGCAACCACAAATAAAAGACAACAAACAACACTCAGACTTCCTCATGCAAGCCAAAGGAGCAAGAAACTATGGGGGATGATGCTTATGCCTCCCAAGGGGAAATGGGTATCACCACATGAAAAACAACCACCATGTGTGTGTGTGTGTGTGTGTGTGTGTGTGTGTGTGTCATTTTAAATCCTTGACATTCCCTTATGCCTCCCCCAAGTACCCCTTATTCCTCACATTTTCTTATGCCTCTCCAACCTCTTATGACACCCCATAACGAGTAAAGAAATTTCAAAACACTTATACCTCCCCAAAACACTTATGCCTCCCACAGAAATACCCCATAGTCTTCTCCTACACCATCCCTAGGCTATCTACACAAACAGACCCGCACACAACCCAAAACATTCACAACAATAACATTTTCACAATAAAAGAAGTGAATTTCAAGAACCAAGCTCTTACCTCTCCATAATGGAGTTTTTTTGAAGTTCCCAACCGCAAGCTTTCCAATGCAAAATAGCCTAAGATCAATGAAACACGGGTATGTAAAAAGTCTGTAACTTTCTCAAAAAGAAAGAGCTCTGAATAACAAATAATTTGCCCCAAAAGAAGTATGCAAAAGTAAAGCAACCAAAAGAGTGTAACCCCAAACAATAAAATGAATTCGAATATATAGAAGGGGGAAGAGAGGAGGATGAGGTGGATCTTTGTAGGATGCCACATCACACATCCTCAACTCCAACTCACAAGTCAACTTCAATCTCCAAGACACAATAAATAAGTAGGTGAATAATATGAAAGTCTTACTTACACACTCAAATCAAGCCCATATCTCAAAGGACTGAAATTGATTTCAAGCAAGAAGTGTAATTAAAACATTTATCTAGACTTACAAAAATGCATAATGAAAGCTAGATTTAAACTCTACAACCATAGGTATGGTTGGTATGCAAATTTAAGAGGTATGGGACGATTTTAACTTGTCCCACAAGCCTCCAAAATCAGTCTCCAAGGACAATTTCGAATTCTAAAGAAGATGAAGTGTTTCATACTTCAAATTTTACTTACATATCTCTTACACATCACCTACACATTGCTTACACATATCTTATAGCATTTAATACAAGAGTCAACCAATCCAATAATTACTTTCTTATGACCCAATTTGATTCATTTATCTCAACAATATGATTACTCACATTATATACCACAATTTATTTAAATAAAAGTGATAAACACATCACTTAATAAACACATACAAACATCAATAAAAAGGAACCAAATAAATAAATACACATAACCCTTGGTCACATTTAAAGGTGATCCCCCCCCCATGGAAATCCTGTGATGCCCAGTTAAAACAACCCACTTGAGACCCATGAACAACCTAGGTTTTGTTAGAAAATTAGGGGAAAAAAATTTGATTAGGAGTTAACGACCAAAGTCTCATAGACAGTTAAATTCAACTAATAACTTATCCCATTCTAATAATTACTGATTTCACATTATAAAGCAATAAATTTAATAGGTCCACACCTAGCTCAAATCTCCCTAGGGATTAAATTAATCACTGATTACAAATGACCTTTTAGCTAAATAGTCCTTGAATAAAATTTAGGGTTAAGGGACCTAAACAATTAAATACCTAAGGTATTTAATTCAAAAGCAGGATTTAATTACAGTGAGGAAGGGAATACATATTTAAAACAACAGAGTAAGGTCTCACTAACCCACTCCCATAACATGATTGAGAGAGTCTACACCTAGGTTACAAGGCAACAACTACCACTAACGGGTTCTGGAGCAACTCAAATCCACCAGAACAAAATTCTCTTTTATAAAACAATTCTTAGAGGTCACAAGATCCAAAACTTAGGGCTAGAAGTTTCAGTTACGTTCAGGGAGAAATTTTACTCCCATACCCACTCTCTAACAGGCTCATAGTTTCAACTTGATTTTTCTCATACTTAACACTTCTAAAATTTTCATAAACCATTCACAATGCATAGGAAATTTTCTCACCTTTCTGGTGATATAAAGAAGTTCTCCTAACTCCTTACAGAACTCACGATATGAGTAGGTGGAGTTTTTATGTCAAATTTTCCCCAAGGGGACACGTGTAAAGAGGAGGTGGAAACCATTTGGTGGGTTGGCGGGTTGGCGGGTCAGCGGAAGTGGCTTAAGGAAATTTTCCTTGCACTGGGAGAAATTTTCTAATTACACTCTGTGCCTTCGCAGGTCCTCCAAGGACATGTGGTGGCCTCTGAGTCATCTCCGAAAATAAGGGAAGGGAAGGGAGGAGCGGCAGAAGGATTTAGGGCACGTCGTCCATGGAAGAGGAAAAAACCAAACAACACTCTTATGCCCACGGGTCTGCTTAGGGACACGTGATGCTCCACATTTTATCGTGGGAGAAGGGAGAAGAAGGGGTGTGGAGTGGTGGGAAAGGTTGGTGATTTTTGCCAAAGGGGAAAAAGAGAAACAAAAATGAGGCACGGGTCCATGCGCCCGCAAAGGGAAAAAAACCCCATGGTGAGCGTGGGAAAACATAGCCGCGGGGGGGAAATTTCAAAATTTTCCAAAGGCCAAAAACTGAAAAAAGACAAAGGGTATGCCGCCACACCCCCCCCCCCACCTGTTACCACCCCCAAGGTGCCATGTGGCACGTTCTTATTGGCTGAGGGCTGGCGGGGCTAAAATGAAAAATGTTTCCCCAAATATTTACAAAAAGGCTAAGGGCAAAGAAAAAAGGAACCGCGCCTCCACCGTAGCCCCAAGTGGACAAGTGGTGCCCTCTGATTGGTTGCGCGCTGGTGGAGGAAAAAGTGAAAAAATTCACATGTCAATTTTTTCAACAACAAACTTTTCAAAGGCAAAACGACGAGAAATGTTGTGGGTTGCGGGTCCACCAAGGAAAATTTTCCCACATTTTCCCGCCAAGTCAAAAAAACTTCAAAGTGCCATAACTTGAGAGCTAGAAAGCTCAATTTTGGGAAAACAAGGACTTTTTGTAAAGATATCGATGCCCTCTTTGCATAGGAAGCATAAAATTTACTTTTTGATAAGTTTTTAAGGGTCAATTTTGTAAAAAGGATCTGCAGGCTATAATTAGTGAACTGGTAGTTTTCAAAAATTTCAAATTGATTAAATTATGGTCTCCTCCTTCACTCAACATGTTAAACAGACATGGAGGATTGATCTAGGGAGGGTTTAGAGTGTTTTAGGAAATTTAATTTGTTCAATTGATTCAAAATTGCATTTGTCCAACAAATGACAGGATATGGTTGAGGAAGAGATTAAGCTCAATTTTTGCACTTTACACTTTATCTTCTTAAGTTTCCTTTATCAATTTGAATTCCTTATCATCTTGGCATAATAATTTGTAACATTTTAAAGTTGATTACTAAGTGCATTTCTGGTCTGTATAATTTTATTGCATTCCTTTTACCAGTTTAAAAATTATACACAATGCCAGAGATCAATTTCATTGAAGGAGATATTCATTCATTTTTATCATATAGGTATGGTATTTACTTCCTAAACTAATCCATCACATTCAGCTGATTCTAAAAAATATATTTCCATGTTAAATTACAAGTTCTGATTTCAAATTTTATATATTTTAAAGAGAAACAATACAGTATAGTTCCCACCTACGTGTTTCCTCTTCTTGCAATTAAACAGAGATTACATTTACAATAGGAATTCAATTCCAAAGCAACAATGTGAGTTTGAGAATGTAGATTATTCCTTTATTGATTTCTAACGACTTTACAACTTATTCCTTTCTTTTAACTTCATAATACAATATACAATACATGTAACATTCATTCAAAATCATTTTCAAAACAAAGAACGGGATATAACTCATTACATTTCTCACTTCAATTTTATTCTTTCATCATCAATACAAGTATCTTCTCATTTACACTAATTATGCAAATCATCCACTTCAAAGTGGGAAAGGATTTCAATAAACTTGCTCACAAGAAGGGATTGTCAAACTTTATATTCCTCTTGCTCAAAATAGCAGCATGCTGATTTTCTCTTTTCTCGAAGTTGATCAAAACAAAAGAGGGGGAAAGGGCAACAGTTCTCCACCCAACCAAGACATCCAATGAAAGGAGAAGCCTTACTTCATCATTATCCCCTGAGCCCCAACCAAGATACAATAAAATATGCAATTCAACCATGGCAACAACTGGCTTCTACAACACAGCATTCTTTCACACACACATTTCTTTTTTATAAACATAATGCAACACCAAAAGCAAACAACAATTCACAACTGCATTCAACAACATTTAAAAGTAGAACTCAATGCTTGATCTTACAAGCCAAAGGAGAAAGGACTATGGGGGAAGCTACTTATGCCTCCCAATTGGGAATTGGGCATCCACCTATAATCATACCACCAATATAACATATCATATCCCATAAACCTTATGCCTCCCAATCCCATCCTTATGCCCCCCCCCATAATTTTCCCTTATGTCCCTCGACAAGTAAGAAATGCAAGCTATTTATTTTCCATGGTGAATCCCAAACCCAAAACTCCCTCCACAAAAATCCGATGCCCATGGCATTTCCCTTATGCACCCCCACAATAATTCCCCATAGCCTTCTCATACACCATTCCAAAGGCAGTCTACCCAACCAACCAATAAATAAAACAATGCATGCACCATACACACAACACAATAATAAAATAATAGCAATAAGAAATAAATAAACACCTACCTTTCCATGGTAGCTTTTGGTTCCAACAGCAAGCTCTCAAAGCCAAGAACACAGTCCAAAACAACAATCTCAAGTAACAAGTTATCTCCAAATTCCTCCACAATCCACAAGAGCTCCAAATAGAAAAAATGTGCCCCAAAGGGAGTTTACAAAAATCATTCAACAACCAAGCAACCATCTTTTCCATAGCTTCTCCAAAGTAATATATCCAATCATAAGAAAAATGCACCCCAAGATTGCATACCAAATGTTTCAACAACCCCAAAACAAGAAGAGAGTTGGAATTATATAGAAGAGGGAAGGAAGAGGATGATGTGGATCTAAATCGGATGCCACCTTAAACATCCTCAATTTCAAATACAAAAGACAATATTTAATTCTCCCAAGCACAATAAAGAGGTGGGTGAAAAAATGACAAGTTACTTGCACACACAAAAGAACCCACACCTCAAGGGATAACAAAATAAATGAAATGTAAGAAAGTTCAATTAAATAACATGCAGAGGATGAATATAATTCATTATAAAAGACACCAATCACTTTCCCAACCATAAGTATGGTTGGTAACATAAATTTAGAGGCATGGGACAAGTTTTACTTGTCCCACAAGCCTCCAAAAATAGCTCCCAAGGGCGAATTCGAATTTTTCATGGAGGTGGAGTATTTCATACTCCAAAACTAACTTACGCAAGCTCTTACACATCTCTTACAAATTAAATAGAAACATAGCCAACAACTCTTATAATTACTTTCCCATATCCCAATTTAATTTCTTTAAATTTTAATCAAATGATTCTCACATTAATCTAACACAATTTTAATTAAATAAAAGAAGGAACACATTACTAATAAAATACATACAACAATAAATAAAAGAAACACATTAATAAAATACACAAACCCATGGTCACATATAAAGATGATTCCCCCCCCCCCCCAAGGTAATATCTAATAAACAACACACAAGACAATAAAATTAGTTGACATGGTGACCGTGTTGAATTCACCCAGAATTGCATTTTGGTTGGTCTGTGAGTCCCCCGATGTTTTTTTGTGATATTTTTACCTGCAAAAAACAAATACCTCCTTTGGCCTCATGGCCATATTAGAACGTCCAAAATGAATATATAATATAATCACAAAATCATCTATACATATGAACCATGACAATCATCAAGGCAATCAATAAAATCATTTACAATTTATATCGACAACTATGTCATCATCAAATAATTTTCCTTTTCTAGGTTTATTCATAATCTCCAAAATCACATGTCCAAATAACTTCCACTAAACATCCATGTCAATAGTATATCATCATCCACATGTGAGTGTCTCTAATAATCACCATGCATTATATATAATTAGATTCAACAATAATCTAGGATCTGACATCTAACACCATACTAAATCAAAACTATTAAAATGTCTGTCATATAGTCTACAATATCATGATCAGTAATAAAAGGTGCCAAAGGGAAGTGGGAACTACAAATCCCTGACACAATCAAATACACAAACAAATACAATTTGTCATGGTGACCTTGTTGAAGTCATCTAGAATTCCAATGTGGTTGGTCTCCAATCCCCCAATGTTTGTTGTGATATTTTAAACCTGTAAAATAAAAATACCTCCTTCAACCTCATGGCCATAGTAGAACATCCAAATGAATATAAATATAATTTCAAGATCATCGACATATATGTAAAATCTCAACAAACATCAAGACAATCAGCAGTATCACTTACAATTTCATCCACAACTATATATATCATCACCAATTTTAATTCAATTCTCATTTTCTAGGTCTACTCAAAATATCTAAATATCACAAGTTCGAATAACATATATAATGTAACCATGTCAAAAAAAATATCAACATCAATACCCAAAATGTCTCTAATAATCATCATACACCATATATGAATCAAAGTCCACAATAAACCATGATCTAACATCTAACATCATATGAAATTAAACTATAACAATGTCAATAAAATAGTTAGAAGTATCAGGATCAATATCACAATGTGTCGAAGAGAAGTGGGCACTACATTCCCCTCCCCTTAGATTCGACTTCCTCCTGGAAGTCACTAGAACAGATGTGGGAACTAAACTCGTAACAAAGTAGCATCCTCCCATGTAGCTATAGTCTCGTCATATCTATATTCCATTGCACCCAGACCTTATCAATCTCTCTGCCTTGAAGTCCCAAGGTCCTGTGATTTATAATGCAAACGGGATCCACCATCACCTACCCCTGATCCTGCACCTGTAAGGATGTCCAATCTATCACATGATAAGGATCTGCAACATATCTCTTAAGAACTAAAACATGAAACACATCATGTATGCGAGACAAGCTAGGTGGAAATGCTAGATGGTAGGTCAAAGGGCAGATACACTCTAAGAACTCAAAAGGACTAATGAATATAGGAGCTAACTTAGAACCTTTTCTAGAATGGATGGGGATCTTGTGTGTCCTGAAACGAATGAAAACCTTCATGCCCACATAAAAACTATGGTTGGTCCTATGTTGATCCACGTACTTATTCTACATGTCATGTGCCTCTTACAACATCTGTCTAATCATAACCACATGCTGCTCCATGTAATGCAATAAAGTTGGTCCTAGAGAAACCTTGTCCCAACTAAGGGGTGTCCTACACTCTCTACCATACAAAGCCTAAAAAGGAGCCATGCCTGAACTCTAAAAACTATTATTTTAGGAAAACTCCACTAAGTATAGGTACTCTTCCCTTTTGGACTGCCGGTCCATAATGTACATCCTAAGCATGTCATCCAAGATCTGATTCACCCACTTGGTCTAGCCATCAGTATTAGGGTGATATACTGTGCTAAAGTTGATCCTTGTCTCGAGGGCATACTACATGGTGGTCCAAAAATGGGAAGGATACAAAGGATCACAGTCACAAATGATCTTTTGCGGAATCTTGTGCAACCTGAAATATCATCAAGATATACCCATGCCACTGCACTAGCTGTATAAGTGGTCTTTAATGGAGATAAATGAGTCATTTTTGTCAATTTATCCACTGTGACCATGATGGTGTCATGGTGGTATCTCAACATCGGTAGCCACACAATGAAGTCCATGGAAATGGTATCCCACTTCCATTCTAGTATAACATGAGGATAAAGAAGGCCAGTTGGATGTTGATGCTCAGCCTTCCCTTTTGGCACTCTAAACAGCATGACACGAACTGAGCCATGTCTCTATAAAGTCCTCTCCAATGATACAATTTTCTCAAGGTGGCATGCATCTTCTTCACCCTGGGATGGGCTAAATAGGGTGCTTGATGTGCCTCTCCGAAGATGTCCTGCCTCAAGCCTCCATCTCTAGGAACATAAATCCATCCTCTGTGCCTAATAAGACCATCTGCCTCTAAAGAAAAACCATCGAACTTCTCCTTAAGGGGTCTCTGAGACTCGATCTCTGCTCTAGCTGTAATGTAGAAGCTGTCGTGAGGAAGTTATTGTAGAATCCTTCTCCGTAAATTCGTGCTCACTGAGGTGGCCATAGCCACATGTCTCTATCTACTAAGAGCTTCTAGAACCACATTCTTATTCCCTTTCACATTCTTTATCTCCATATCATACTCACAAAGCAACTCCATCCAACACCATTGGCAAGCATTGAGATTGGGCTATGTGAAGAGGTGGCAAAGACTCGGGTGATCTGTCCTGAGTGTGAATCTCTGACCAAGAAAAAAGTGCCTCCATCAAACGAAATCGTGCACAACTACAGAAAGCTCAAGATTATGATTCGGATAATTAAGCTCATAATCTTTGAGTTTGCGAGACTCAAAAGCCACTACTTTGCCCTCCTACATCAACACACCTCTAATCCCTATTAAAGAAGCATCTGTGCAAATGAAAAACTCACCCTTTAGATCCGGTACTGCAAGGATAGGTGTTGTAGTGAGACATTCCTTCAGTGTCCTAAAGTCCTACTCACACCTGTCTGACCAAATGAACTTCTTCCCTTTCCATTGAAGGGAAGTGATGGGGTGTACAATCCGAGAGAAGTCCTGAATAAATCTTCTATAGTAACCTGCTAATCCCTTGAAGATGTGCACCTCAGTCATAGTAGTGGGTGCTGGCCAATCCATAATAGCTCTAATCTTGGAAGGATCGATGGTGATACCTTCCCCAGAAATGATATGACCCAAATACTACACCTCCATCTGAAAGAATGCACACTTCTCCAAGTTCCTCGTAAAGCTACTGCTCACGAAGACACTAAAGAACCTGGTGAAGGTGCCCCTCATGCTCCTCACGCATTCATGAGTAAATCAAAATGTCATCAAGGAAGATGAGCACGAAGCGATCTAAGAAGGTCCTAAATACCCCATTCATCAAACTCATAAACAATGCAGGGGCATTCATCAAACCAAAAGGTACCACTGTGAACTCATAGTGGCCATATCTCATACGGAAGGCAGTCTTATGAATGTCCACCTCCAAAATCCTCAGCTGATGGTAGCCTAACTTAAGGTCTATCTTAGAGAAAGCTGTGGCTCCCTTCATCTGATCAAACAAATCATCAATGCGCGGAAGGGGATAATGATTCTTGATCGTTACTTTGTTCAGCTAGCGGTAATCAATACACAACCATAAGGATCCGTCCTTCTTCTTTACAAAGATCATTGGAGCACCCCAAGGGGATGCACAAGGATGAATTATGCCTTTCTCATGAAGGCCCTCAAGCTACAACTTGAGCTTGTAGAGCTTAGGGGTAGTCATCTGATAAGGTGCTCGTGAGATAGGCTCTGCTCCCAGAACCAGATCTATATGAAAATATATCTCCTGTGGGGGTGGTAACCCCAGTAGCTCCCCTAGAAAGACATCAAAAAACTCTCTCAAAATGGGATGGTCATCTAGCGATGGTCCACTAGACCCATCTTCTGATTGGTCACTAACTATGACAACAAACATCTGACAACCCCGTCACACACACCGCTTAAGCTGCATAGCGGAGATGGTGTGAATAGAAACGGGTCTCCTGACCCCCGCTATCACTGCCTCAACTCCTAGATCATCTGTACAAGATATGATCTTGTGGTAACAATCCACTCTGGTTCTGTGTGCAGATAACCAGTCCATGCCCAAGATGACTCCATAAGAGCCCAATGAAAGGATACAAAGATCTGAGGTAGTGGTGAAAGGTCCCAAATCCAATACACACTCCTTAACTAAGGATTCTACAGATATCTTAGCTCTAGAAGCCATCTCAACATCCCAACTATGACCCTACCTAACAGCCACCAGCCTGCATTACTCTACTAAAGATGGTGTAATAAAAGAATCAGAAGAACCAGAATAAAACAAAATGGAGGTAGGAATACCACCAATGTTACCTGTAGTCTCAATAACTGTACTCTGATGCTCTACCTAGATGGTTCTTGACCACTGCATACATCTTATGACTACGCCCCATGTCACCAAAAGTAGGCTCTGAGATCTGTGCCTTACCCTTGTTATTAGGGTTCTGTGGGAAGTCTCTCCAAAAATGTCTAGTAACACCACACCCAAAACAACCACCTGATCCTCTCCCCTGAGTAGCAGCTCCAGTCAGCACCCTAGAGGGGTGTGTTGTGGACCTTGATGACCTTGTTGTGGACTGCTGAGGTCTCTATTGGTGATTTCCTTTTGACGGAGCTCTAGGTGCTCCTTGTGTCCTAATGGGACCCCTAGGAGGAGGCCCCATACTTCGACCCCTCTGTGCATCAAATCTCTGTGGAGGTCTATATGGTGGGCGACTACTGCTGCTACTACTGTGGTCTAAAATATGACTGTGTTGAACCCTGTCCACCATGAGGAGGAGGTACTGACCCCCTTGATCATTTTTGTCCTTGCATCTACTGTATATGGCTCCGGACTTGGTCTCTAGCCTGTCTGGGTCTTTCCCTGAGTCTCCTCTTCTATATAGGCCTTCTCAATGGCCTCAGCCAATGTTCTATGGACAATGGATTCGTACTGCACCTCCAATGTCTAGATTTAGCCCCTGGATGAACCTATGGATCCGCACCCACTCATCCTGCATGTAATCAACATACTGGAGTAGATCTAGAAATCTACTCTCATACTCAGCCACTGTAAGAGATGCCTGTCAGAGGTCATGAAACTCATCAATCCTCTGTTGTATGAACCTCTGAGATAAATATCTACTCCTGAACCGCTCCTCAAAGAGCTCCCAAGTAACTATCTCAGAATCAACATGGAGCTTCTGCTCCTCTATCCTCCACCATACGCCTGCTCCATCCCTTAGAAGATGGATCACAACACAAGCTTTCGTGTTGCTAGAAAAAGGGCAGATATTGAAGCATCCGCTCAAGCTCACCAACCAGGCCTCTTCCTAAAATCCACCTATGTCACAAGAATAATGAGCTGGCCATAGCTTTAGGATCTCCTTGATATGGTCTGTAGCGGTGGTTTTCCAACCCCTAGACCTCTCTGCAGACTCATCTCTAAGCCTAGAGCTCCAAGACCTATCTCTGTGTCCCGAAACCTGGTCTCCATGTCCCCACTATGGTGACTCTACTCTGACTAAATCCTCATGGGAGTTCTCTCCTCTATGCTCCTAGCTATGCCGAGGAGATGCATGAGCCTCAATGGATGTCACCCTATCATGTCTAACTGAATGTGCTCCTATGGTCCCTCCGCATAGAGCAGCATTAACATCCTGAAGTGTCTGTAAAATCTGTGGTAGGATGGCTGCTACAACATGATCCGGTGGTGGAAATCCTAAGTCTATGTGAAAATACCCCTCATCCCATCTGTGCCTCCTGCACAGACCAAGGTGAGAGTTAGTTCTTCTTTCTAAGTTTTATTCAGTTTTCCATGTTTACTAAGTATGTAATTTCAACAAGGTTGTTCTCTAGATTTGAAAGTGTGCTAGGTTTAATATTGTACTAAGTTTAGAGTTCATGTCTCAAGTTTTCTAGTGTGCCCAAGGGTCCAAGATTTGAACCCATGGCTCTGATACCAAGTGTGATGCCTGCTAAAACAACCCACTTGAGACCCAAGAACAACCTAGGATTAGTCAGAAAAATTATGGGATAATTTTTTTTTTTAAGGTGAGACTACAAACAAGCCTCGAAGCAAGAGTTGTCACAAAGAAATATATCAAGGTCAATTATGTTAAGAAGATAAATTTTTCCATTATAACCAACATTAAAGATCACAATACAATTAATGAGTAAAATTATCCAAGTAGAGATTAAATTTCCTTTAGGTGTTGATTTATCAATTAATTAGGATTAACACTAAGATTAAACATTCTTAATAAAATTCAGAGGGTTAAAGGGGTCAAAACAATTAAATACCCAAGGTATTTAATTCCACTAGGTCTAAAAATAAACACGGTTCTTAATTACATGGGGTTAGGAAAATATTCACTTACCCCATGACATGACCCCTTAAAGGGTCAACCCATACTTTAGAATTAACATTTTAAATTAATGGGGAGTTATTTCCCACTTACCCACTCTTAGGCTTACCTTGCACTTTAACCTTATTTTTCACATATTTAACACACTAAACTTTTCCTGAAAACAAAACCATTAGATACGAAATTTCCTCACCTTTCTAATGATATAAAGAAGTCCTTCTAACTCCCTATAATTCTCAAGTTATGGGCCTTGGGAAGAAAATTTTCCCAAGGGCAGGCCTGCGGGCCTGGGGAAGAAATTTTTCCCTTAGCACTCTCAGGTGAAAAGCACATTTCACTTCCGTGCACACATGGTGGGGAAGAATGTTTTTCCCATGTGCGGACCGTCAGAGAGGGGAAGAATTTTAGCGCTACCCCCGCATGCCCGCGAGCCCATAAGGGACACATGTCAGCATTTCCAAGCCTCGGCGGGAAGTCGGGCTGCCAAAAAGACTTAAGACATTAAGTCTTTTTGCTGAAATCATTAAGGGATCAAAATGATCCACACCTCCACCATCACCCAAGGCGCCATGTGTCAAGCCCTCCAATTCGTGCGGAGAAATGGACTTGTGGGCAAAACTTAAGAATTAAACACCTTTGTGATACAAAAGTGCAAAGTTTTCTTTAAAATTAACCTGCGCCTCCACCGATGCTAGATTATGCCACGTGTCAAGCTCTCATTGGCTGCATACAGCGGGGTGGTGGAGAAACTTTTAATTTTTTTCCAAAATAATTCTGAAATGTTAAGGTTGAGAGATCAACCGCTCGTCCGCCATCATCTCGTGAAGCCACGTGTCAGCCCATTGGTGCGGGGAGGCAGGCCGGCGGAGAAACTTTTTAGAAATTTTCCAAAAATTTTAAAAGCTAAGTTTTAGAACAGATTCCATTGCATATGGAAGTAATTTTTCAAAGGCAAGGGTGAGATGCAGGGCCACAAATAAAAGTAGGAATTTTTGCCAAAAAAATTATTTGAATGCGTTAAGGCTAAAAAGATCCGCTCCTCCACTGACACCTCGTGAAGCCAGGTGATAGCACCTGATTGGCTATGGGTTGGCGGGGCTGCAGGGAAAACTTACAATTTTTTCCAAAAATTTTTGAAAGCATGAAAGGTTAAAATAAGAGTTCAAAACATCCACCGGGCCTTGTGAAGCCACTGTGTCGATCAAAATTGGCTGTGGGGCAAAAGTGGGCCGGGGCGTGGGGGAAATTTTCCAAATTTAATTTTTTTGAACTTAGATTAATTTTTAGACAAAATGAAGGCTTGCGGGTCAACAGAGCAGTAGGGAAACTTCATGACTTTGTGCTTTTTGGAAAAAAGTGAAAAAGGAAAGTTTTAGCCCACGGGTCCACCCAAGAATATTTTATTCACTTAAATTTGACAGTTAGATTTTTTTTTGAAGCCAAACAAAGTAAAAATTCAAAAGGCCCAAATTTTTGATTGGGGACTCGGTTCTAGGAAAATGAGGACTTTTTGGAAAGCTCTCGAAGCCCTCTTTTCTCAGGAAGCATAAAATTTTAATTTTGATAAAGTTTATAGGGTCAATTTCGAGAAAATGTTCTACAGTCTTCTAAAATGTGAACTGGTATTTTGAACTTATAAACTTTTGTTCAATTTTGACATTCTTTCTTTCTCAACATGTCAATAGACATGGAGGATTGCACTTGGAGGAATTTAGGTTGGATTGTGAGGGTTAACTTGTTTGATTGATTTGCAATTCCAAATTACCAGTTTTTATACAGCAAGATGTCTACAATTTTGCCTTTTCCCAATTTGAAAGATTCTATAATAATTTCTTAAGTGTTAAGGTCTAATTGAGATTCATTTCGATCATATTAGGTTTAATTTGTCATTTTATTTGTCTTATATAATTTGTAAAGTTGTCCTATACATTTTCTGATTAATATTTGTAGCTTTGAAAAGCATCTAACAGAGATCAAATTCGGAAAGATCTATTTTCCATTTATCATCTTCTAAGTATTAGAATTCATTCCAGATCTAATCTAACACATTAAGTTGATTCAAATCAAAGTATTCAAATGCCAAATTATGATTCTGATTTCTAAAACATTCATTTCTAAAGAACAGAGCATTATGACATTTCTCCATACGTATTCACCTTTTTCATCTTTCCAATCAGAATTTCAAAATACATTCAACAATCTGATTTCAATACCTAATAATGTCATTTGAGAAAATTAATACAATCTTTTATTGATTCAAGAAAGATACCTTTACACTTCTTCTTTCATTTCTCGAATACAACGACCAGAATTACAATTTCTTTCACATTCTTTCAAAAGTAGAATACATGGTACATTTATTTCACATTTCAAATTACAACTTTCATAGCCAATAAAAAACATCTTTCCATCACAAATAATGTACAAGGTCCTCCACTTCAAAGTGGGAAAAGGTTACAATACGAAATATTCTCAACAAGGACTGTCAAACTTTTTTTTTTTTCTTGTTCCAGAACAACAACATGAATATCCTCCATTTTATTTATTTCGATTTGATCACAACAAGAGCAAGGGAAAGGCAACACTCTCCACCCAACCAAGACATCCAATGAAAAGGAGAAGTCATCCTTCTTCATTGGCCCCCGAGCCCCAACCACAATGCAATAAGAAGATGTGTTTCAACTCATGGCAATAACAGGCTTCCACAAACACACATGCAAATTTCACATTAAAACACAGTCCAAAACAGAATGTAGTTTACAACCACATTAAAACATAGGAAATAAAACTTAGGCTTCATCATGCAAGCCAAAGGAGAAAGAAACTATGGGGGATGCTGTTTATTCCTCCAAAGGGGAAATGGGTATCACCACCTGAAAACTAACAACTACCATACATATATATACATATACATATATATATATATACACACATATATATATATATATATATCATTTCAAATCCCTGACATGCCCTTATGCCTCCCCCAAGTACCCCTTATTCCTCACATTTCCTTATGCCTCCCCAACCTCTTATGGCACCCCATAATGAGTAAAGAAATGCAAGCTATTTATTTTTAAGGTGGAACCAAATCCCATCTCCCTCGACAAACACTTATACCTCCCCAAAACACTTATGCCTCCCACAGAAAATACCCCATAGTCTTCTCCTACACCATCCCTAGGCCATCTACCCAAACCACCCACACACAAGCCAAAACATTCACAACAATAACATTTTCACAATAAAAGAAGAGAATTTCAAGAGCCAAGCTCTTACCTCTCCATAATGGAGTTTGTTTCAAGTTCCCAACCACAAGCTTTCCAATGCAAAATATCCCAAGATCAACAAAACACAGGTCTGTAAAATTTTACAACTTTCTCCAAAAGCAAGAGCTCCAAATAGCAAAAGAATTCACCCCAAAAGAAGTATGCAAAAGTGAAGCAACCAAAAGAGTGTAACCCCAAAACAATAAAATGAATTCGAATATATAGAAGGGGGAAGAGAGGAGGATGAGGTGGATCTTTGTAGGATGCCACATCACACATCCTCAACTCCAACTCACAAGTCAACTTCAATCTCCAAGACACAATAAATAAGTAGGTGAATAATATGACAGTCTTACTTACACACTCAAATCAAGCCCATATCCCAAAGGAATGAAATTAATTTCAAGCAAGAAGTGCAATTAAAACATTCAGCTAGACTTACAAAAATGCATAATGAAAGCTAGATTTAAACTCTCCAACCATAGGTAAGGTTGGTATGCAAATTTAAGAGGTATGGGACAAGTTTAACTTGTCCACAAGCCTCCAAAATCAGTCTCCAATGATAATTTTGAATTCCAAAGAAGATGAAGTGTTTCACAATCCAAATTTTACTTACACATTGCTTACACATATCTTACAACATTTAATACAAGAGTCAACCACTCCAATAATTACTTTCTTATGACCCAATTTGATTAATTTATTTTAACAATATGATTACTCACATTATATACCACAATTTATTTAAATAAAAGGGATAAACACATCACTTAATAAACACATACAAACATCAATAAAAAGGAACCAAATAAATAAATACACATAACCCTTGGTCATGTTTAAAGGTGATCCCCCCATGGAAATCCCTAACACAATCAAACACACAAACAAATACAAGTTGCCATGGTGACCTTGTTGAATTCATCTAGAATTCCAATGTGGTTGGTCTCCAATCCCCCGATGTTTGTTGTGATATTTTAAACCTGAAAAATAAAATACCTCCTTCGGCCTCATGGCCATATTAGAACATCCAAATGAATATAAATATAATTTCAAGATCATCGACATATATGTGAATCTCAACAAACATCAAGACAATCAACAGTATCACTTACAATTTCATCCACAACTATATCATCACCAATTTTAATTCAATTCTCATTTTCTAGGTCTACTCAAAATATCCAAATATCACAAGTTCGAACAACATCTATAATGTAACCATGTCAAACAATATATCAACATCAATATCCAAAATGTCTCTAATAATCATCATGCACCATATATGAATCAAAGTCCACAATAAACCATGATCTAACATCTAACATCATGCTAAATTAAACTATAACAATGTCCATAATATAGTTAGCAGTATCAGGATCAATATCACAAGGTGAAAGAGGTTATATTCTGTATGTTGTATTTGAGGAATGGAAGGAAAGTAGTTGTAAAAATATCCTTTTAAATCAATAAAATATTGTATTACTTTTCTCAAATGGTATTTTTAGGTATTAAAATTTGATGGTTAAATTTATTTTTAAATCTCTGGTGGAATATGTATGAATAAATTCCATAATGTTCTATTCTTTAGAAAGGAATGTTTGAAAATCAGAAGTTGTAATTTGACATTTGAATACCTTGATTGAATCAACTTAATGGGTTAGAGTGTTTTGGAATGAATCCATAGTTGAAATTGGTAAATGTAAACAAATCTATTCGAATTGGATCGTTGTTAGATGTTTTTATTTTTTTTAAAAAACTGGCAAATGTTTTATCAAAAAGTGCATATCAACCCTGCAGCCTTGGAAAATGAAATAAAATGATTGAATTGAGGTTACATGATCAAAACGACCCCAAAAAAATTAAAACACTTGGGAAATTTTTAAATAACCTTTCAAATCAAGCAAAGGCAAAATTGCATTCGTCTTGATGTTAAAGGTTACAAATTTTGAATTGTAAATCAATCAAACAATATATACCTTGAAATCTATCCTAAATTCCTCTAAGAGCAATCATCCATGTCTGTTTGGCATGTTGAGAAACGAAGGAGGTCGAATTAAACAAAATTCTATACGTCAAACATCACCAATACACATTTTTAAAGCCTGCAAAATGTCTTCTTAAAATTGACCCTTCAAAGTTTATCAAAATTAAAATTTTAAGTTGCCTGTGCAAAGAGGACTTGGAGAGATTTCAAAAACTTCCTCGTTTTCCAAAAACTAAATCCCCAGTCAAAAGTTATGGCCTTATGAATTTTTACTTCATTTTGGCTTCAAAAAAAATCTAACTATCAAAATTAATTAATAAATTATTCTTGGGTGGACCCGCGGGAGAAAAACATTTCCCTTTGCACTTTTTCCCAAAAACGTTAAAGGCATTATGTTCCCCGCCACTCTGCTGACCCGAAAAGCTTTCGTTTTGCCAAAAAATAATCTAATTTTGAAAAGAAAAATTGGAAACATTTTCCCTGTGGCCCTGCCACCCCACCTGTCCTTTTGAAATGTATCTTCGTGGGCACGCGGGCCCTTAATCCCTAACTTAGCTTTTAAAAAAATTGGAAAAAAATTCTAACTTTCCCCTCCACCCTGTCGGCCCACAGCCAATCAAGTGTTGCCACGTGGCTTCACGAGGCAACGGTGGAGGCACGGAATATTTTTAAACCTTAGCACTTTTGAGATTAAAATTTGGAAAAATTTCTAAGTTTCCTCCATGGCCCCACTGGCCCACAACCAATCAAGTGTTGCCATGTGGCATCATGAGGCATCGGCGGAGGAGCGGATCCTTTTAAAAACTTAGTGCTTCAGAAATCCTTGGGAAAAAAAAATGCTAAGTTCTTCCGCTGGCCTGACCACACACATCCAATGATAGCTTGACATGTGGCACCTTAGGTGGTCGGCAGAGGCACTAATCATTTTGATCCCTTAACACTTTCGGTAAAAAGGCTAAATGTCTTAAGTCTCTCCAGCGGCCCGACTTCCCGCTGAGGCTTAGAATTACTGACACGTGTCCCTTTTGGGCTCGCAGGTGCATGCAAAGGCAGTGCTAAATTTATTCCCCCACCCCTGCCCAGCCCATGCATGGGAAAAATTTACTTGCCCGCCCCCACCACGTTGGCATTGCGGGCGTGCAGAGGTGAAATGCGCTTTTTCGCCCAAGAGCACTAAGGGCAAATTTTCTTCCCAAGGCCCGTCCGGCCCATAACTTGAGTTTTATATGGAGTTAGAAGGACTTCCTTATATATCTGGAAAGGGGAAGAAATTTCCTATCTAATGGAATGGTGTTTAGGAGTTTTTTAGTATGGGAAAAATGATAAAAAGAACTAGATTGAATCGTGTAGGTCAGTATGTAGGTGGGTAAGAGGAAAACTACCTTCCTTATTTTTTCAAAATGTATTTCTAAAAGTATGAGTTGACCATTCTGGGGCCACCTTATGGAGCAAGGGGATGTTTTTCCTACCCCCTTATAATGAGATCTTGTTTTATTATTTTGGCCCCTTTAGCCCTCTAAGTGTAATTAAGAAATATTTAACCCTAAGTGTTAATATAATCTGATTATTAAATTAACACCTAAAGGAATTTAAACTATACTTGGTTAATTATACCCACTAATTCTAATGTGGTCTTTTATATGTTGTTCCAATGAAAAACCTTATCTTTTAACATGATTGACCTTGATGTACTTCCTTGTGTCAACTGTTGCTTCGAGGCTTGTTTATAGCCTCACCTTGAACAAAGAAACATTATTCCTTAATTTTCCTAATTAACCTAGGTTGTTCATGGGTCTCGAGTGGAAGTTTTAGTGGGCACCACACTTGGTATCAGAGCTGTAGGATCAAAGCTTGGACCCTTGGGCACACTAGAAAACTTGAGACATGAACTTTAAACCTAGTACAATATTAAACCTAGCACACTTTCAAATCTAGAGAACAACCTTGTTTGAAATTTCATATTTAGTGAACATGGAAAATTGAATAAAACCTAGAATAGTGAACTAAACCTCACCTTGGTCTTTGAAGGAGGCATAGACAAGATGAGGGGTCTTTTCACATAGACTTAGGCTTGCCACCACCGAATCATGTTGTAGCAGCCATCCTACCATAAATTTTACAGACATTATTCCTTAATTTTTCCTAATTAACCTAGGTTGTTCATGGGTCTCAAGTGGGAGTTTTAGCGGTCATTACATTTTCATTTGGAAACATTCAATTTAGTTTGGAACATTGCCTTCAGCATAGTTATAATTTAATCTAAATATTCCAAATTATGTTTCACGCTTACATAAGAATTGTATGACAGGTTTAAAAGAGTGTTTAAGGTTCCATCCATTGGCATGGCCATACATAGTGGAAGTATTAATTTTGAAGGTTCACTTTCCTCTGTCATTATGAATTTGAGAATGAATTTTTGTATGACCTCATATATATATATATATATATATATATATATATATATATATATATATATTTATTTAAATGTATCCTTCTGCAAACACATTTTATTTTGAAATAGATTGTGATACTAATCCTTTTTAATTATTATTGTGCTTGGAATTTAAGAAATAAAGCATGTAACCTAAGGGAAACATCAAACTCCTTGATGTGATGGAGTGCATAATATGAATTCACGGCATATTCCATTTGATTTTTTTAGTAACAAATTCATTTCCTTTGAATGTGGGAAATGTTTTAAAAGTTAATTTTAGAATCAAGAAAAAATATTAAACTTTTAGTACACTAAAACCTTCTCGTTACAAAAATTATTAAACAAAGTTGAAAGGAAAAAGGCATTCTTTGGACACATAATTTTCATATCCATAAGTTATAATGTTATTGGTATTCTTGCCCATGTGCTTTTCCTTTGGGAGTTGAAAGTATCCCAAAGGGTTACATCAAAGTCTATGATGTGATAGAATATGAATGAAAAGAGTTATCTAGAAATTATTTTTTGATTGTCACCTCATTATTGTTGGTGTATTATCCAAGTTGATTTCAAAGATAAAAGTTGAAAATTAGTGGAACAAAGATTTGTTATCTCGTTTTTAGTGATTCCAGCCAAAATTGAGATAACCATAGAATTTTTTTTAAAAAAACCTCCTAAAAATGCCCTTTGAAGGAGATTTTCAGGTTTTCGGGTTTCCATCGCATGCAAACATGTCTTTTACATGCTTCATGTCGAGTGTCTTCCGAAACCTGAAACCCGATTACATGCTAGTGTATCGGGTTTTCGGAACCCGAGAGCATCGGAACATACCTTACAAAAAACATGTTACATGTTGCTTGTTTCTCGAAACCCAAAACCCTTAATGATCCTTTGTGTCGGGTTTTCGGAACCTGGGAGCATCGGAACATACCTTAAAAAAAACATGTTACATGTTGCTTGTTTCCCAAAACCAGAAACCTGAAATGATCCTTTATGTCAGGTTTTTAGAACTCGGTAGCATCCAAACACGTCTTTTACATGCTTCATGTCGGTTGGTTCCCGAAACCCGATTTGTTAAGAAAACCTTTGTTTCGGGTTTTCAGAAGTGCTAAGCATGATGACATGGCATTAATACTGAGTTTTCGGTTAGTTGGCACACGTGTCGGAGGAGGTGTAATAAATGCTAGGGTTTTATAAATAGTCTAATTTTACACGTCATTTCTACCTGACATATTTTTGCTGCGTGGATTTTTCGTACATGCTCCTTCGACCTCCAAACCCGACTGAACTTCTTGACCAATTTTGTGATTCATCGATCATTTTTTGAATTTCTTGAAGGTATTTTTCTCTTCTTATCATTTTGGGGTCTTTGGGTTTGTTTTTGAAGTGTTCTTTCGGTGTTTTTCCTCTTTTCTTTTTCTTGCCTCTGGGTTTAGGGTTTAGGGTTGTTTTATTCATTTTCTGATTGAATTTCCATGAAACCCCTTGTTTAAAAATTCATCCTAG
This sequence comes from Taxus chinensis, assembly GCA_019776745.2. Taxonomy (NCBI): domain Eukaryota; kingdom Viridiplantae; phylum Streptophyta; class Pinopsida; order Cupressales; family Taxaceae; genus Taxus; species Taxus chinensis. The sequence continues at coordinate 436,429,995 of CM034155.1, forward strand.
GTGTTTTCTTATTTCCTTCCATGGATATACTCTTGTGTTTTTTGAGAATAAATCTATAAAACCTAACTTACAAGCTTGGAGGAAATTTTACCTGTTCTGACATCCCAAAAACCCGACACCCTTTGTTTCTGGGTTTTATCGAGTTTTACAGGGTGTCCGACACTGTTTGGTTTCTGCAGTGTATCAGGTTTTGCAAAGTGCTCAGCATCCTCTGACTTCCGATTGTGTCAGGTTTCACAGATTGTCTGACACTGTTTGGTTTCCGTAGTGTGTCGGGTTCCGCAGGGTGCTCAACATCTCCTGATTTCCACCTGTGTGTCGGGTTTCACGAAGTGTCCGACACAACCTAGTTTTTGATTATACTCTGCAGTGTGTCAGGTTTCACGAATTGTCCGACAGGTCTCAAAGTCCGGTTGGTGTGGCGGGTCTATGGGGTTGCTCAATAAGCTTCCAAGCCCGATTGGTCAAACAAGAGTTATCTAGGCATTCTTTCTTCAGGACTTCTCATGTCGGATCCTAGATCATCTAAGGATAAGTCAGACAGGTCAGGAAAGATGAAGTACAAGTACCAGAAAATGGAATCTCCTTCCTACATAGATTACAATTACGACATCTGAGACACAGAGCTTGGTAACATAGACATGGAGGACTTTTGGAACAGAACCAAGGATTCTTCTCAGAGTCCCTGGATGAAGTCAATAACCAATAGTGGCCTCCCTCTCGTAGCAGGATTCCCAATGTCTACTCAATGCCCCGAGTTCATTCTGGCCTGTGCTTCCAATTATGACTCAGATTCCCGCTCAGTGAAAAATCAAGCAGGAGAAACCATAGTGAAGTTGGACGGAGGTTACTTTGATGACCTCTTAAGATTACCCAAATTTAAGGAATATGTCGATGTAGATCTTAAGTCAACACAGAAATCCTGGGACAAAGATCAAGAAGATTGCATCAAGCATGTGAATAAAAAGTTCCTGATCAAGGCCAAGTCAACCGTCTCTAGGTTTCCCAAATTTGTCCCCAGGAGTGATTTCATCCTTGAAATCAGTGACATCATCACCCTGTTGAGTCAAGTATTTGGACTCCCCGAGTCAAGAGACTTCCAAGGGTGGATGTATCAATTCATGGTCATTATAAAGAAGAACGAACAAGGGATTGATTGGAGCAGTCTTATAAGTAATGAGATTGATTCCCAGATGAAGACAGTCTTGACTACCGGCAAGTTTTATATGTCGTCATATGTCACCTATGCAGCAGCCGGCATGAGGAATTATCCAGGGTTGGACGCTAAGGGAAGTAATTCAACCGAACATATATATTGGTATTTCCCTTAGCTGACAATGAAGGGGTCTGAGGATCAATTCAGAAGAGTGAATGATGCCTTCTTTTATGAGAACATCTGCATGTTGAACCCTGATTTAAGAAAGAGAAGAGTCTCTGATGAGGCATGGGCTGAAGTATCAAAATGGGGTTGTATCTTCTTGCAGTTCAAGAAGTTCACATACCTTCGGGTGGTCATGTACCCAGGCGATCCTTTCCGATTTCCCAGATTCCCAGGTGATAAGCTAATACTGATGGAGTTGGTTAGACAATTGTTGGATTTTCACAAATTCCAACAGAGTAAACACAAGGGTTGCCATATCCTTCCCTATTTCCATTGGAAGGTACACGTGCTCGACAGTGGTTAAAGCTAAGAATGTGGTGCACGAGCTTCAGGACAAGTTGAAGAAGCACATGAAGCACAGAGATGGATTTGATTTCCGAGGAGTCCTTAAATCGTACGGGACTTTATATCTACATGTGCCCAACATAGAAGATATTTGGGTTGATCTTCAGGATGAAGTTTCCATCCGAAGAAAGGACAATAGCAGGTTGAAAATTGAAGAAATCCAGATGCTAGATTTATCTGACATCCCAGAGGGCACCACGAATAACGAGAGTGTCCTTGATGCCTCGTATGATGGGTTAAATGAAGACCGATATGTATTCCCGACCATTGATTGGTCCATCGCTGAGAAAGCTTCTATTGCGGGGAGAGCTGCTCAAATTCTTGCCCGTACTAAGGCGTGGCTCATTTCTTGGGGAATGAGTTATAAAGAAGGGATTTTTTCAAAGCTAGATACTTTGGAAGTGGGACCCTCCAAGGGAAAAAAGGAAAAGGATAAGAACCCTTCCAAGAGGCCAATAAAGGTTAAGTTTGTCAGAAAGGGAGAAGATCAAGTAACCACATCAGTGGCCACTCTCCCACAAACAGTTGAGGTTCTTGATTCACCTCCACAACTAGAAGTAGGAAATCCTCCTTCAGGAGAAGAGATTGTTCAACCTTCCATTCCTCTTTTGGTTGACAGGTCGTCAGAGGTAAGTCTTCCTCTTATCTCTCAAGCTCTAATTTCAGAATCATTGCCTCCTCCCATTCAGCCTTCCTTGCCTTAGATTTCTTCACCAAGTTCCTCAGCCATGGCTAGTATCTTCTCTAGCCTCTCACCTCTCCCCATTGGACCCCAGTTAACCATGGATATTCCTCCTCCTTTTGTGCCTTCATTCCCTGATCCCATTTCCATGGACACTCCACTTGCAGTGGTCACTACTCAACAAGCTAACCTTCCTCCACCTGAGGATGTGACCGTAACACCTAAAATGGGAGAAACTTCTTCCAATACGCCTCAATGGTTAATAGATCAGACCCCAAGGAAGAGGAAGGTGGTAGTTCCCCTACCAGCCTTTGATTTCAGTTCCCTCAAGGTAACTCCTACCAAGTCAGCCAAGAAACCCAAAATACTTTCAAGGATTTCAGTGGATGCCTCAAGGCATAAATTTACAGAAATTACTACTCTTACGGCTGTTAAAACCAAGGATGATATAATGGTCACATATTATCAAATCACAAGGTTTGATCTAGGAAAAGTAACAACAGAGGGAGCACAACAGGATGCATAAGATGCCATGAATGTGTTGTGCCAGAAGCTAAAGGAAACTAAGGCAAATAGAGATGAGCTAAAAGAGAAAGTAGAGTAGCTGACAGAAGTACTACTCAAGCTCTCAAAGCCTCCTGAGTCAACACCATCATCCTCTACTCCTATCAGGTTTGATTTCTCATTGGTACCCATGATTGAGAAGATTAATGAGAAGGGGAGAACGGTCAATGAATGGATCCAGAGGCTGCTCCTGCAAGGAAAAGAAGTCATTGATGACACCGTGGAAGTCTACAAATCCTTGGAGGATATAAAGAAGGATGGAGAGAAAATGGATGATGAATTTTCAGCAGAAGTTGGGAACCTAGAGTTAACTTTTGAAGCTCTCCAAACGCTGAAACAGGTTCCGTCCCGCATCTTGATCGAAGAAGGCATCATTCCACATGGGGACAAGCATTTTCAACTGACCAAATCCATTAGATTCAGAATAAAGATTCTCAATGAAGCTTGTAGAAAATTGAGGGAATCAAGAGATCAATTGGTCGATGGCACGAATGACATAGAAGAAGAGCTAATCAAGATCTGCGCTAAGGTGTTGAATGAAAGCTCGGGTATTCTACCTGTTGATGATCTTTACAAGCAGATCCAAGAATCAATTCAGCATGAACCAACTTATGGCTTCGGTCTGGAAATCATTGATAGGTTTGTGAAAATTGAACATTATTTGGAAACATTGAGGAAACTCAACAAGAGACTGAAGAAGCTTCCTGGCAAAGCTAGTGATACTCAGGAAACATGTGAAGTTCTGAGTGATCATTCCACCGCGCCTGATGAAAATGAGATGCAGGGTATAATCTGAAAATTCCAAGAATTTCGGGACAAGCAGGCTTTGTTGGAGGAAGACAAAGATGATGAAACAGAATAGGCATAATGTTGCATGTCATTTCAATCCTAAAATTGACATGTCTTTTTCATTTTTGTTTCATCACATAGGAAGCAAATTTTGACTTGGTCTCCTGCATGAGAGTCAAGCAAAATAGGACTCTCATTAAAAAGACTATTTTCTAGGATTTATCCTATTTTCTCTCAACTCCTTTTATTATAAATAAGGGATGCTTATGCATTCCAAAGGGTTGAGATTTTTGGAATATTGAGAACTATTGTGAAGAAGAAAAACTTTGTGTTTTCTTTTAATCATTTGAGGAATATAAACTGATGCTATTTTTGTAAGCTTTGTGTTGTGAGATGTATCTTTCTTAAGATGTTGTTCTTATGTTCATAATCTTAAGCTATTCTTTGTTTAGCATCTTGATTGTTCTAATCATTTCAAACATTACATTTGTTATCTAAAACTCGTATGATTATTTTGTGATCTGCGTTTTCTCGAAAGAAAATACGTTCCACTCATTTCCTTTCCATTGTGTTTCTTCCATAATAATAATTTCCTTTCTAATCCTTTCCATTTCGAAAAACATCAATATCTTCACCTAGTGTGGATATAGATTTCGGGATTCTATCCCAATCCCAATGGTTAGATTAGTGTGAATATTGTATATATTATTTCTGTTGTGTTTTAGATTAGTAATAAACAGGCAGCCTCACCTGTCTTTGAGGAGGGATTTTATCCCATGTACTATGGTTGAACCTCATATTTTGGCTTGACAATTTATCAAACCAACAAGATTTTATATTCTTCTAATTATTAGAGTTTCCGTGTAATGGGAAATTGATTTAAGATACAAATACGTATGACATTCTCATATATATATATATAATACTTCAAAAATGAAGAAAAATACCCATGCTTTTATTCAAGTTATATAAGGGATGCAAGAAACTATTAATGTATAAATAAGCCTAATTCGGAATGTATTCCACATATCAAGCACATGGAATATTCTAAAGTATGGAACACTTTCTGTTACGAAAAATCTCCAAAGAAATTTGCTTCTCATTTATCTTAGTGACAAACAAATTTAAACTAATAGCTTGTATGGTAAAATGGAAGAGAGAAACACAACACAAAAAATAATGTGTTAATACACCAAGAAAGAATTATAAGTCTCATAAATCAAAACTGTGAATAGTTGATAAACAATGATAAACACATTTATCTAAATATTTTAGGAAAACAAAAAATATTACTATTTAATAAAGATAATGTTTCAACAAGCCAATCTAAGAACCATTAAGTCACTTAAAAAATTAAAATAACATACTTCTTTGTTATCTTATCTAAAATTAATGGTGTTCACAAGAACTTTCTCATTTTTATTGTTATGAAAAAATTACTACAAAGCAATGTATTAATCCTTTAAAATTAATATGTGATCATGCTTAATATAGACTACTCTAGATTTTTCTAAATAGAAACTAATTTAAAACTAGTAGATTAAAAACAATATAACTTATATCACTTTCCGTGACTTTATTTTTTTACCTTCTTTAAATAACGTGCATCATATAAGTAAACTAATATATATATATATCCCCTATCTACATTGATATTCTCTAATATCCTTTACTTTTTAAATTTTAAATCTTATATAAATACTATAGTGCACAAATATGGAATAAAAGCTCCTAAATAAAAATTCCCCAAAGAGTGACTATTCAATAAACAACATGTATCTAAAATTCTTCCACTTGATTTTGAGTGGTCTACCAATTATTTGATATGAGATCTTAAACAAACAAGACCATGTAGTCAGGGCCTTCAAAAATCAAGGCAATGTCATATAGTAGTTGTACAACCCTATACTAGGACAAGCTTCAATTCTAGTAACATAAATGAAGCATCTTAATTCTCATATCAATATATTTTCCATGTCTATACATTCAAATCTTCACTATTCCATTATATACAACTAATTAGGTTTTATATTATCATATGTATTTAAACCATCATTCTATTGTTTATCATTGTTACAAATGTTAATACATTGTTTTTATTATGCATGGTTAATTTTAAACTACTTAATTCATAACAACCTCTTAATATAAATACTTGTACATCATATATATGGTGTTGTATATTGCATTTACATTCACATATATTCTTAGGGTGTAAGTGAAAATTTTCTCATTTGTAATATCCTCAATAATACCACCATCACAAATAGATTTCTACTTGTCACTATGGTACAAAAACTATCACCATACATTCTCCCTTCATCGAAACTACATATTTTGACACAAAAATGTTGAAAGTGTATTATAAAGTATATACATTATTTTATTTGTTCATTGTACCATAAAAAAATACAAGAGTCTTTCTTTAGATCTAACTTGTTTCATTTCTAACTAGCTACATGAGTATAGGCTAAATAGCCATAAACTTTTAGATGTTTGACATTAGCATTCTTTTCATACCATTCTTCATATGGAATTGTCTTATTAAGTATCATAGTGGGAGTCTAAATTTTTAGAATATATATTGTTATAGAAACCACATCAACCTAAAAATAGGTGTTCAATCCTTTTTTTTGTAATGTGTTATTATTTTCCATTTCAACTATATATTGTATGGTTCTTCCTTTCAGTTGCACCATTTTTCTACAGTTTATAGCACGTTTTCAACTATCTTTTGATACAAATCATATCACAATAACTCATAAAATATTTTTAAAAAAATCACCTCCATGATTATCCCTCAACCACGTTCATTCTCTAAAAGGGAATTGTAATATTTAAATATACTAAATGCATCATATTTGTGCTTTAGAAAATAAAACCAGGACTTCCTCAGTAATTGTAAAAAAAAATGTAATGAAATATGATGACTTGCATGAATTATTTTGTACATGTATGATCAAGAATATCATAGTGAACTAACTCAAGTGGATAATGAGCCCTCAACGCACTTCCTTTTTAAAAAATCATTTTTCATATTTTCCTCTAAGACGTCCTTCACAAAACTCCGTTTGCTCTTCAACCTTTAGTAAACCATGAACTATTTCTTATGATGTTAGTAATTTTGAACTTCAAAAATTCAAGTGTTAATAGTTGAAAGTATACAACCTACATTTATCTTCCATTGTTATATTGCAAAGTATGCTTTTATATTCTCCAAAATTCAATGTCAAAAACCTATTCTAGGTCATTAGAACAATTTTTAAAACTTTCTTTTCTTAATTTTCATCAAATATCATACATTTTATGTGATCAACCACAACATTGTAGTTCTTCTTAGATTAATATCCAAAACTTAACGAAGTGTGTTTGAAATTTAGAGAACAATGGATATCACTAATTTGCTTCTTACCTTATCTAGTGTCGACTTATTTAATTAGGTTTTGTTGAAACCTCAAAATAAATCATCATGATATCCGATATTTCTATTTTATCCATATGATAAAATATTCCACGATTCCTTGACATGTGGTTGGAACATACTGAATCTAGGTACCAAAATTCTTTAGGACTTTTATAAATTATTTCATATGAAAAGAAATAATTACTTGGAGAACCATCCTCATTAGCATAATTAGCACTTTTGCCTTCTTTACAATATTTTAATATACATTCTCTTTCAAAGTGACACCATATTTTGTAGTGATACTATTGAATATTTCTCTTATCAAAAAAATGTCTTTCTCTTCTTTTTGTAGTTTAAACACCTCTTCTTCCTTTTTATCATCTTGAATAATTGTGATTTTGCCATTTCCTTTTTCCTTAGTTACTTTATTTGTTGGTGTTTGTACTATCTAATTTTGCACCTCAGGAAAAATTAAACAAACAAAACCTTGCACAGGAGAAAATGGAGGGATTCATTCAGTCATGGGAGCTTGCATTTCAAGGTTGGTCCATATGTTGAAGAAGGCAAAGAAAATTGCAAAGGAGGTCGGGAAGTGAAAAATCCTTGAAGTCTAAATTTTAGACTTCGGAGGTAGAGCCTTCCAGAGGTAAGAGAAGCAAGAAAAAACACAAAAACGTGAGCCAGATCCCAAAATCCCAAAATTCCAAAGTCCAAAAGGGTTCATATTTTGGAATTAAAACTCACTTTCAGGGTCAACAGCGCGGGAAATTTCAGGAACAACAGGCTCGAAAGTCCAAAGTTCAAATTTCAGACTTCGAAAGTTCAGGGTTTCGGACTTCGGAGGTTCGGATTCTTCGCTGAGAAAAATGGAAAACATCAACAAAAATCTCGTAATCTTGAAAGTCTGAATTCTGAAAGGGTTTCGATTTTGGAGGTCAAACTTGGTTTCAAGGTCAACACAGAGGGATTTTTGGACTTTCAGAGGTTCCGATTTCAGAACTTCAGAGGTATTGGTTTCGGAGGTTCGGGTTTTGGTGTCTCGGAACTCTCAAGAACTCAATCAGATGAACAATAATCTAAACTTTGAAATGAAAAGGTCCACACTCCCAAAACCCCGAATTCCAAATTTTAGACTTCAAACTTTCAGGGTTTTGGAGGTTTCTGCTTTAGAGTTTTGTTTTGGGGTTGAGGTGGCAAGAAGTTTGAAAGGCACAATGTCCAAAACTTGAAGTCTCAATTTCAGGCTTCAGATTTTAGAAGGTTCAAGTTTCAGAGTTTTGGAACTCTCAAGGTGATTTGAATGATGAACAATGTCATGGATTCCAAAAGGTGGGAAGTCCGAAACCTGAAGTCTGAATTTCAGAATTTAGGGTTTTTGATGTTCGAGGTTTGGAGTTTCAAAATTTTGGAGCCCCAAAGAAATAAAATCACAACTAAAGGTCTGAAGTTTTGAATTCTAAATGTCTAAAATTTTAGATTTTAGACTTTCAAGGTCTCAGAGTTTTCGCGCACCCAAGAAAATGAATAGTAACATCAACCTCCAAAGCCAAAATACCCAAAAGTCTAAAAAAATTTATTTCAGAGGTTGCAAGGAATTTCAGAGTCCGAAGAAATAGATCCAACCACTTGCCATTAATGCAGTATGGCATCCCTATCTTCAGATGGCCATAGCTTTTAGCTGTGAGCTCATATTTTCACAATAAAGGACTTTTTGGAAAGCTTACAGTCTCCTCTACACGACATGATGTTCAAAATGAAGAAATATAGTCCTCCATTTTAGAGGATGTTCTAGGTTTCCCACCTACCCCAATAATGAGGTATGGGCTTACTTTCTTGCCCAGCAAGGCATAGTACATGGGGGTATGGATTTTACAATGACACCCATCATTTTTGTAGGTGAATTCGATGCATTTTTGGGTGGTTGTAGCAGGAATTTGAATTCTTCTTTCCTTATTCTCTTATTCTTCATATATATTGTAAGGACGGGTATTTTTCTAATCTTGGACATTGGCTTTGCACCCTGCCTTCTTCTCTTGTCTGTAAGTGATCTTTTCAAATTCAAACCTCCCATCTAAATTTTAATGCAAGCTTGTGCCTCTTGGTCATTGTAATGCACTGTATTAGATTGGTGGAGAAATAAAAAATAAGTCTATGTATGATTTCAACCCTCTCTTGTGTTCATTGCCTTCACCTGATCTCTCATTGCAATCTTGGTTATCTGTACATGGTTATTATATTACATTTTTAATGGTTAGTGGATTCTCATCAGTGGATCAATTTTTGGTGTGTTTTCACCCTTCTTAATATGATTTTTGGTTTCCATCTCCATGCAAAGTAGGTGTCCAACATTCCTTTTGGTACATATCCTCTATTAGTTTAGGTTTAATTTATTCTAGTCTTTTTAACCCTGTCTCCTTCGGAAGTTAGAGTAGAGTTTAGGTGGATCCTCTACAATTCAAATGTGTGCATCAAAATAGAGGAATAGGAACCGACCTTTATCTGGAGAGCTTTCCCAATTGTAAAGTCCTGCACTTTCAGAAAAGCTCCATGTTATGCAATCACACTAATAGTTTCAACCTATCGAGTTGCAGACATTCAGGGGTGTTGTGATTACGCATCAACAGTACCTTAAATCTTTTTTATCATCAATTTTGAGGAAAAATATTTCTCATCACTTTCTTCTAGTGTGTCTTTCAGTCTTTCTTCACGGGACATAAGAGATCCAACTAAATGATCAATTCAATAGTATTCAAACATTTTCTTGCTTAAATGATAATGGTAACATGATTCCACATTGGTATTAGAGATCTTAACTCATTTTCCATAGCAATCTCATCATCCAAATTTTCCCTAAGAGTAGTCATCTTGTTTACCTAATCATTTTCTCTAGCACATAAATCACTCACACTTTGAGTTTCACACATCGTCAAATTCTCAAATTATTTGTTCAAAGCCTACAACTTAACTCATTTTCCACAACAACCTCATTGTCCAACCTTTTCCCAAGATTATCCATCTTATTGACCTATGCATAAATCACTCACACTTTAAACATCAAATTCTCCAATTATATGTTTAAAGTCTACAACTTAACCAATTTGAATAAATCACTACATTAATAACATTCGTGTATATCCTTCCATGCATTTTTGGCTATCTTTGCACCTACTGTTAGCTGACAAAGGACATTATGACATTATCTAGATCTATTTCAATATGAATGAATTTTTTTTGAGTTTTTCTTCTTATCTTTCCTTTTCTTTTTATTTTTCATCTTCATTAGATTAAAAAGTGGCCCAATGATCTAGCTCTTCAGAATTAGTTTTTATAATATATAAACGAACAGGAAAAACAATCATAAAAGGGTTAAATTGGAACATGGGAAAGCATAGATCATCCTCTATTCTAGAGTTTCTATCTATGAAGTTAGAAACTTGTGTTAGTTCGTTAATAATACAAAGCTGATATGAAAGATAGTTAGAATTCAATAAGGGCTAGTATGTGAAAAGAATGCATGTAAAGGAAAAACTTAATAAATAAAAGTAGTGATTTTTACCTTTGACAATTCGAAATAGAAATGAGTTAATTGAATTATTATGCAATGTTATTGTGCCCCAACATCTATAATTGTAAAAGATCTCTTATGTAATAACAATGTAGCAAATATATTAGTAAATAATAGGCTTACAATTTTTTGTTTTTTTACATGTCTTATATCTTTGCGCTGACCTTGGTCTTTTTCGATTTCCTTATTCACCTATTGAATCTATTTCTTTCAGATTTCATAGGGGCAGTAAGGAATATGACCAACCTTTCCTCTTAATATAGGTTATCCGGTGATATGGTCTCCCCAAGTAGGCTGACAACTCAGATGAGGTGGTTATAGAGTATGTTTTAAACCTTCCAATAACATTCGCTTGAAATTTGCTAGAGCCTTCTGAATAAACCATTTTGTATAATACATTAAGATTTGTATTCCACGAGAACACATTTCTATCAGGAATTTTACATAATTTTCTACACCATTATGGCTCCACCTGACTTGGAATGCTCTTACAGTAATCAGTTTCCCTGTCAAAGTGTCCACGTCTACCAAAGCGCCGCCCAACATTAAAATCCCATTTCCAAAGCTATCCTTTTTGCATAGGATATCCACACATTGCTTACACATATATCTTGGAAAAATACAAAAAAATAAAAAATAAAACCTGTTACCTTAGGATTTGATGGAGGAATGTGCCCTATTTTAAATCCTCCATCTCAGCGCATGCTGGGATTTTTTTGGAAAAACTAAGTTTTCATTATGCTTTGATGGTCATCCAAGCATGTTTTTCAATCTCGCAACTTGGCACAGGTTAATAGCGTTGGAAATATGCATGTGCTACACTTATAATTTCCTCCCATAGATTTTTAGGGAAAGTTAAATTTAGATTTAAATAACATTTTTTTTAGCTAACTCCAGCTTTATCCTATTATTATTTTTAAAGTTAAATTAAATAAAACAAATAATTTGTTTTATTCATGCACAACATGCAGTGTAAATTTAAAGAAACAGTTTAAATTTAGAATGCTCCAATTTTAGAGATGTTAGGAGGTTTATTTTTAGGAGAGAGTTATGTTTATTTAATTAGTAGTAATTGTAATTGCATGATGTAAGTGTAAACACACAACTGCATGCACAACTTAGATTCATATGAGTAGAGGTTCTGACATTGACAAGCTTGAATGAATATTAATTAATTTTATGCACAAGAGTGCTGGTTTGATGTAAATTACTATGTATTTATTCATTGCAAGTTATTTTATTGTTTATTTTTTTATGTTGTTTGTTGTTTAAGACTACATATTTTCTACAAACTAATATCAGAGTGTTGCTTTTTGCAGCAACTTATTAAATTGGTAGCAAGCTATGGCTTCTACATATGGTATACAAACACCACAATTTAATCAAGAGAATTATGAGTATTGGTTTTTGACCATGAAGGTGTTATTCAGATCCCAAGACATATGTGAGATAGTTGAGATGGGTACACAGATCTAGTAGATGCAATAGCGTATAACACATTTTCTCAGGCAGAGAAAAATACTTTGAAGGAGCTATGAAAGAAATATGGTAAATCTCTTTTCTATACTCATAGGCAAGTCATGAAAGAATTCTTCCAAGAGTGGTAGTAGCCAGTGAAGAAAAGACCACATGGGAGATACTTTACAAGTTGCATATCAAGGTAAGGAGAAAGTAAAAACTACCAAGTTGCAGTTACTTCGTAGATATTTTGATAATTTATTAGTGAAAGATTCATATTCTGTAAAATATTTTTTTACTTATGTAGTTGGATTAGTAAATCAAATAAAATCTGATGGTGAAACTCCTTAAGATAGAAGAATTATTGAAAAATTTCTTAGGAGTTTTCCTACGAAATTTGATCCTCTAGTTGTTACTATTGAAGAAAATAAGGATCCGAGTCAGTTTTTTATTGATGAGTTACATGCATCACTAATCAATCATGAAAAAAGGATGAATAGATCACATGAAATTTTAGATTAAGATTTTTCATATCATACAATAGGTAGTCATGGAAAAAGAAGGGGAAGTTTTAGTCCTAGAGGTAGAGGAAGAAGTTCATCTAGAGGACGCAATAGTGGTTCATAAAAATCAGGTGGAAGAGGATAGATTCAAGAACACAGTTATGGTTAGAGACAAGATAAGTCTCATGTTTAGTGTCCATTATTGCAAAAAATATGAGCACTATGCTTATGATTGTAAGAAATAACAATATGATCAGGAGAGGAAAAATCAAAATCAGGTTGGAAGTTCTACTTCTAAATCTATATTTATTGCATTCACAAGGATTTTCGAAACAATATCTTCTTTATCATCTATTAAGTGTAATTTTTCAAAAGAGAGTCCATGTGATGTATGGTATTTGGATTCAAGTTGCAGTAATCACATGACACGTAATCTAGATTTATTTTCTAGTTTGGATGAATCAGTGAAGAGTGATGTTACTCTTGAAAATAACAATATTGTGTCTATAAAAGGAAAAGGCATAGTTAGTATTCTAACTAAACAGGGGGAGAAAACAAATATGCATGATGTTTACTATGTTGCAAGTTTGAAGCACAATCTTATGAGTATTCAACAACTGGTACAGAAAGGATACATGGTTTATATGGAGGATAATGAGTGTGTGATTGTGGAAAAATCTCCTAGCACTCAGTTGATTGAAAAAGTGAAGGTGAGAAGAAATAGGAAGTTCCCTTTGATATTAAAACCAGGAAAAAATAAGAAATCAGATCTATTTTCCGCAAAATCACCATCTCAGTTCACAGCCAAGTCCTATGCTAAGTCAAATCAGTCTTCTAATGAGTTCTGAGCTCAGGTAAGATGAGTCCTTGCACTAAGGTAAATGATTCCTACGCTAAGGTAACAAAGTCCCGCACCAGTGTAAAAGAGGTCTACATTAATGCAAGTGATTATTGCGCTAAAAAATGTTGAGTCTTATGCTAAAGGAACACAATCATATTTTCAACTAGTCATTAAAGATGAATCATGGCTTTGGCATCTAAGGTATGGACCTTTAAAATTTAGAGGTTTGAATTTGCTTCATAGAAAGAATATGGTAAAATATTTGTCACTAATTCAGAAACCAGAAAGGGTATGTGAAGGTTGTATTTTGGGGAAGCAACACATAAAATCTTTCAAACTTGGGAAAATAACAAGAGCAAGTGCACCACTTGAAATTATGCACTCATATTTATGTGGACCCATGCAAAAACCTTCTATTGGAGGTTGTTCATATTTAATGAAATTCATTGATGACTACACAAGGAAGAAATGGGTATATTTTCTAAGAGATAAATCATATGCCTTTCATACATTTCAGCAGTTGAAGGCATTAGTTGAGAAGCAATGTGGATACTACATCACAGTTCTTAGGACAAATAGAGGAGGTGAGTATGTTGCTAATGAATTTATGAATTTTTGTAAATGTCATAGTATACAAAATCAATTTACTACCAGGTATACACCACAACATAATGATGTGGCAAAGAGAAAGAATAGAACCATTATGGAAATGGCAAGAAGTATACTGAAAGTAGAGAACCTTCCAAATGACTATTGGGTAGAAGCAGTAGCAAATTCTATTTACATTCTAACAGGCATGTCCAAGAAAACTTGTTAGGAACATGGTTCCTCAACAAGCATGGACAAACAAGAAACCAAGTGTTTCTTATTTTAGGATTTTTTGTGTGTAACGTATACACATGTACCTGATGTGCTAAGGAAGAAGTTCATCAATAAAGGATAAAAGTGTATTTTTGTTGGGTATTTAGAGAATACAAAAACATACAAGTTGTACAATCTGGTCACTAGAAAGGTTGTGATCAACAAAGATGTTCGTTTCATTAAAAATGAAGCATGAGATGGAAGTATAGAGAAAATAGTGAGTATAGCAACAACTATTCTACATGATGATATGATAGATGAAACTATTAAAGCATCAAGGTACTATATCTGTCAAATCTTGGACAGGTACCAAAAGTCGCAACACAAGCTACACCTCCATCTACAATTCGTAGGTCTCCAAGATTTCATCCATCTTTAGCTATGCAAGAGACACACAGAAAACACTACAAAAAACTCCATCACCACAAAGTAGTCCATTATTGAATAGTCCCACACAATAGAAAACATGGAATATTAGTGACATTTACAATGTTGATATAACTAACTAAGTTTAAATTTTTTCCTTGTTTTCTAAAGCTGCAGATTTAGTATATTTTGAAGAGGCTATAAAAAATAAAATTTTGGAAACAATCATGGATGTTGATATTGATGTTATAGATTTGAATCATACATGGGACCTAATGGATATTCAAAAAGGAAATGACATGATAGGATTCAAGAGGGTATATAAGACTAAATACAATGTTGATGGAAAAGTATAGAAACATAAAGCAAGACTAATATCAAGAGGTTTTATGCATCAATATGGAGTTGGATTAGAATGAAACGTTAACACCATTAGTACATTTGGATACAATAAGAATGGTTTTAATAATTGCAGCTCAAAACAAATGGCATATTTATTAGATAGATTTAAAATCAACATTTTTTTATGGTTTCATTGAAGAGGGATTTAATGTGAGTCAACCAGAAGGTTATGAGATTGAATTTCATGAAGTAAAAGTATACAGGCTGATGAAAACACTTTATGCTCTCAATCAAGTACGTAGAGTTTGGTACAACACATATTGATTCCTATTTGATTGAGAATGATCATTTCATTAGGAGAATCAATTAGCCTACCCTATACACCAAGATAAACGACCAAGGTAATATTATAATTATTTGTTCATACATAGATGATTTAATCATTACTTAGAAATCTAGATCTACATATTTATTAAAATAAGCCACAAAGAAGGAATTCGAGATGATATATCTTGGTCCTATGCATTACTATTAGGGCATTGAAGTCTAACAATCAGAAGGTGAAGTTTTTATTTCACAAGCAAATTGTATGTAAATGATGTTTTGAAAGATTTTTAACATGTTGAATTGTAAGCTAACACCAACACTAGTTGCAGTAGGTTTGAAGTTGAGAAAAGAGGATGAAGGATCATTTTTGGATCCAACATTGTTTAAAAATTTGATTGGAAGTCTTATGTATTTGACGGACACAATGCTTGACATCGTGTATGGTGTGGGCCTCATATC
This sequence comes from Taxus chinensis, assembly GCA_019776745.2. Classification (NCBI taxonomy): domain Eukaryota; kingdom Viridiplantae; phylum Streptophyta; class Pinopsida; order Cupressales; family Taxaceae; genus Taxus; species Taxus chinensis. The sequence goes on from CM034155.1 coordinate 436,445,884, forward strand.
AAGGTTCATGGAATATCCAAAAGATTCACATTGGCAAGCTGGAAAAATAATTTTGAGGTATGTGAATGGAACAAGAAATCATGGAATTCTATATTCAAGTTCAGATGAGTTCAAACTCATTGGTTATACAGATAGTGATAGTGTTGGAAGTATAGATGATCGGAAAAGTACATCCGGCTATACTTTTCACTTTGGAACAGGAGTGGTTTCATGGGCATCAAATAAACAGCCCATTGTCACGTTATCTTCAGCAAAAGCAAAGTATGTAGCAACAACAGGAGCAGCATGTCAAGTTGTAAGGATGAGAAGAGTGTTGACAGATTTACAACAGAAACAAGAGGAAGCTACACAGATTTTTTGTGACAGCAACTCAGCCATAGCGTTGTCCAAAAATCATGTTTTTCATAAGAGGAGCAAGCATATTGATACAAGGTATCATTTCATCAGGGATCTAGTAAACAACAAGGAAATCCATCTCGAGTTTTGTAGATCCGAAGATCAGTTTGCAGACATTTTTACAAAGGCTTTAGCAAAAGAAGTTTTCATATATTTGAGAGATTGTTTGGGAGTTTTTGATCCTGCACATGGCAGATCTGAAAAAGCAAACACAGCTCTAGAAGACTAAAAGCTACAATTTGAAATTAAGGGGGAGTGTTGGAAATATGCATGTGTTGCATATTTAATTCCAACCGTAGCTTTTTAGGAAAGCTAATTTTAGCTTTAGTCTTGTTTTAATTTGCTTTAGTTAAGTTAGCTTGATCTTATTTTTATCATTAGAGTTAATTCAAATAAATATGTTTTAATTCATGCATAACATGCAACTATTTTAAAGCATGAGTTTAGATTTAGAATGCTCAGTTGAAGAGCTGTTAGTGGGTGAGTTATTCTATTTAAATAACAGCAATTGTAATTCCTTTGTATGCACACACAAAGGTGTGAAATCTACACAAGCAAGGAAGGATGTGCATTGAAAGCACACAGCTGCACACACAGCTTGATTGTAAAGAGTTGAAGCTCTGAGTATGATGAAGCTTTTATTAATGGAGATTATGCATAGCAGTGTTGGTTCGAATATTCATCTATTTATGCAAGTTATTTAAGTATTCTGTTTATTTCTTTTATGTTGTTTGTTGTATAAGACTACAAATTTTCTACATGTTTCTCTGTTCTCTGATATCTTATACCATTGTATGTTATATTGTCCCTTATGAGAAACGTTATGGTCATCAAGTGGTATAAAACAGACCTCTTTCTTAACGAGGTTTTCAGGATCTCTAGTTAATAATGCTTGATTTTATATTCCAACAAGTTGCACTGACCCTTTTTTGGTCCTACAATGTTTACCACATGCAGCAAACAAACACTGCAGACATGCTAGACGAGGAAGTTGAATAGATCAAGCTCCTTTAGCGACAGGCTCAGGTGATACAGAATGCAATGTTGCAATTGGTTCTTGATTTTCATAGGCTCATATTCCTCATGGTTCAATTCAACATGCATGACGCCCACATAACATGATAACAACTCTGATAAAGTTGGCTTGATATGTTGTAGGATCTTTCTGAAATTCAGTCCAATTGCACATGTTCAAGTAAACAAGCCCCAAAAAATAATTAGCTTAGGGAGGGTGGTAAATTTGTGCATTTGAGGATTTTGAGCTAACAACTAACAATGTCATTGCTAAGATGGAAACAAGAACTGCACTGTATTTGTATCTTCCCATGCTAAATTATATTGTTTATCTCCGTCATGGAATTTTTGAATCTACATCAATGTTTACAATTGAATGTTTTGAATCAAACTGCAGGATTGAGGACAAGTTACATGCAGCTTACATTTGGCAATGTTTCCAATTCAATTTATTAACTCCCCACCACAAGCCCTTACAGAAAAAAGCCTTTCATAGCAAACACCCATTTACATGTAAAGGAAAAGATCCCTTCACCAGCTATCAAGCGTGTACATGCATTTGGGGTAGAATGCACTACAAGTTCAAACCTCCTATCAAAAGCGCTTATCCACGAAAAAAATCACAAATATAAACACGACCCTTATAAAAAAGAATGTGAAATCATAAATACAAACAAAAAACTTCAAATAAATAGAAACTGTGGGAAAAGAAAAATGACCTAAAGGTTGTTCTCATTGCCACTCAAAAAGCTCAGAATGGGCTTCCATTCATAATAAATAACAGATGAAGAAAAAATTTGAAATGTGTTCCACATTTCATGGAAATTCAAGTATAGAAATAACTATGATACAACCAACCTTGAGAAGAAAGATTTGAAATGTTTACATAATGTTTGTATGCTTCAATTGAGGGTGACAAGAAAATATCCCAAATACAGAATCACCAACGCAGGACGATTATGAAATAAATTTGAAGGAACTGTACAGGATGAGCCGTTTCCCACGAGATTCCATGGGCCCCACGTACGCAGCAATCCAATTCAATTGCCGCACGAAACACCTTACAACTGCGTAACCCGTGAGGCAACCATGGTTAAGCGTTGAACCGTGGTTGGATCGATTTTCGGAACCGGCAATTTCCAGTAAAGAGTTCATGTTGAGGACCAGAGTATCTTGGCGCTCTCACCAATAATGCTCTGTAGCACAGAGACAAATCCAATTTGTCAGATTAATGGTTAAAATTGGAATTTGTGGGATTAATTGAGAAAAATGGACATTAATTAGGGCTAACACCCATTGAGATTTCTGCTGGAATTCGAATGTGAATCAATTGGATTACTTACCGGTATTGTTTCCGTGCTTCCCGTGTTTCATTTTCACCAGCTCCTGTTGCATCTACATGAAGAGTTGCATTATCTGAATCTCCATTTCCCTCATGAATTCCATGCATTGTTTTTCCATATCAATGAAGTTATGGAGCTTCGAACTCTCAACCCGTTCGTACACTTCGCCAAAATGCATGAAAGGACTGACACGGACGTGAGCAGGGAAGGACACCACGACCGCATGTGGTGGACGTGACACCTAACCATCAACTATCTACTTCCTCCGTTGGATTTCAATGACGCTCTAAGGATTAATGTCATCCATTTGATTTCTGACATTTGTCAGAATAAACAGGTTCGACTCCACTACAAGAATGCCTTACGGCATAACAAGTTCCTCCAAACAAGCAACAAAGATACAATAAGCAAGAATATAGGTAAAGAACAAAAATAAAACTCTCCTAAGTAGGAGGAAAAGCTATTCACTAGCAGTAGCAATCTTCTTCCAACCATTCTTTGAAAATTCATTCAATAAATGATAGTGAATTTACAACCTGGTTTATGGGGAGAAAAAATGATTTCAGTAGGTAAGATATTTTATTTAGTATTTCCATGGAATAAAAAGGTGACAGAATTACCTCATCCGCATTTGTTATGATTTCCAATAATTTGTTGGAGGCTCCAGTTCGCTGTTTTATTACAGACTTTTGTAAGACCAGATTATCAACATCCCCAGCTCCAACCTGTATGTGGCACACTTTGCAATGTCTACGAAAGTAATTGCACGCTATTTTGCAGAGAGTAGCCTTACCCATTCCCCTTCTTCCATAAACAGCCAAGATATGTGTGGCCGAAGCTAGCCTTGTTTCTTTGTAGGGCGGATGTTTGATTTTCTGTATCATCTCCTGCCAATCCAGTATACATTACTATTAATATCATACTACTATGATCCTTCACAATAGGTGAGATTATTGGTGAGATATTTTTTAGGAAATTTTCTTTTTTACAATTATGGAAATTGGTACCTGAATGATTCTTTCGGCTCCCTGCACATATGTGAGATCTGCAGTGATGTAAGGACGAACTATTTCATAGATAATTTCAACAATCCTATTGATATACTCCACCTCTCTCATTCCCGGCTAAAAAACCACGCCATTAGTGGCCTTCAGCTCTCTCAAAACTTCTGTCCATAGCTTGAGATCTATTCCGCTGTCTGTTGCAGACCACTGTTGCCATTTTTTCAGCCACCATTTTTTATTCTCCGCGTCTTTTTCTTCTTCAGTAGAAATCCTGAAGAATAAGGGAAGCAATTTCAGATGAGGATTCATTCCTGACTCTCTGGCTTGCACGCAGATTTGGAGCTCAAGCATTGGCCAGATTGGCATGCTGAAAAATTCCTCGGACAAGACCAAAACAAACACTTCGCAGCGTGTTATTGCATCGAAAATGAACTTAGGGAAGGACTACGCAAATGGAAGAATTTCAATATCTATAAAAGTATATCTATGTTGGCCTTTCAGTTCCGCCCACAGCCGGTGCGCAAAATCTTTTTGAGCTCCAGAATGGCACAAGAAAATTTTGGTTCCTCCCAACACGCGTAACTTCTTGTATTTTTTTCCTGACGAACGATTTGCTCTAAATAATTCCATTTTTTTAGATTGCTGGTTGTGTAGCGGAAGAAAAGTAGTGTTTACGAAAATCGAAGGCTGAGAATAAATTGGCATTTTGCTTAAATAAACTGGAGGTGCAAATGAGGAGTGCCGAATTTAACTTAATCTAACTATATTTTATGTAGATTGAAGTTCTGCAGTCATGGTGAGCATACTTGGTTTTTTAATTAATTTATTTGTAGGAGGCGTTACATATGCGAATCCAAGGAGCGAATCCTCTTAACCCAGTGTGAATGCACGCAAGTTGCTGACACGACGAAATGTCTTTCTATGCGTCAAATTTTCTGCTTTAAAGTTTACCCCACTACGGGAGTACGGGAATTTCAAGTGGGTTTTGCAAGGCGTTTAGACGTTTTTACTCATTTCACTTTTAAAATATGACGATGGGAAAAAACTATAATTTAAACATCAAAATGATACAAATTTAACCATATGTATATATAAAAGAAAGTTAATAAATTAAATATTATATTATATATTAATTTTTTTTAGATTCATCAAAAATGATACAAATTTAACCATCAAAATGATACAAATTTAACCACATATATATAAAAGAAAGTTAATAAGTTAAATATTATATTATATATTAATTTTTTTTTAGATTCATCAAAAATATAAAAAAAAAATTCAAAATATATAGAAAATAAAAAATTAGAAATTAGAAAGAGTAATTATTTGATTTTTCACAAATAAAAATTAGAAATTGTAAAGTGCAATTAATTTAATTTTTTACAACTAAAAATAAGAAACTGCAAAGTGTAATTATTGCAAATTCTCATAACTTACACTCATTCTAACCAGAGGAGATGCACCATATAAATCCCCGTAAAACCTGATAGCATTTAGGAAAACAGGAAAAATTATGGTGTAATTTTTTTTTGGAAATGGTTATAAGGCATGAGACCGAAATTTTACTCTACATCCTGGATTATAAATTTTTATTATTTAGTTATTTTTATTAACAATTTACAAGGCATCAACGGAAAATAATTTATCGACAAACTAAGACAGTCCTCAATTTTCAAAATTAATATTAGGTTTATAATCATTTACTAAGAAGACTCCAAAATTTTATTTAAATAATCTCCATTAACCTTTCACAACATAACTCCATTAATCCCTTTTAAATTAATTTTATTTAAGGTACAAAAATGATTTTATATTAAATCATACTAGGATAATAATCTTGCTTTGTTAAATGCATGCATTTTATAATAAGTTCATTATTCTAAACGGGCAAGATGATTAACTTATTTAACCCTTTACGCCCCATTTAACAATACACACCCATCTTTTATTTAAAAACATTCCCACTTACATACCCCATCACTTAAGTGATGTAGGTTCATTACACTGTTAGATCCTACACCATTAGATCTAGGTTAAACTAAAGAAACCCTAGAAATCCTTATGGGTTCTCTTATATTCATTTTCTAAATCTAATCTCTCATTTCTCTTGTTTGTGTTTTGTAGGTTAAGGAAGAGAGGAAAGAGGATGAAGCCATGGAGGCCATTAAACCCTAGGATTGGAAGCTCACAAGTTAAGTTTTTGATCATTAGGACAAGCATCTACCCTCCTTTGTGGGTTTGCTTATCCTCAAAATTTTCCATTTTTAATGGTTATTATTTGCATCTCATGTATGAAAGAAACTACCCAAATTGGGTTGTGGGTATTTTCCCAATAAATTCTAGTTTATTTTGAGATTTAGGTTGTAAATATACACATTTGCTTCTAGTATATTTCTCATTTAAAAGTGTCTATTTATACATGTATTTTTATTTTATTCTAATTAACCTGAAATTTTCTTTTATATTAAAAAAAATGAATTAATGTGTGTACATAATTTTACATATATATATATATATATATATATATTACAGGCCGCGGATCGAGATTATGCACAGGCCGCACGCCCACCCCATTTTTTTATATCAATGTCGGGGGTTTCATTTTAAATTTCAGGGGGTTTTAAAGTTCTTATTTGGGGGGAGGGTTGCCAACCCCACCTCCACCCCATATATTATATGGGTTGGGAGTGGGGTCGGTGCCCATCCCACCAACCTTATTTTTATTAAAACCCCTAACTATTTCCTAAGCCGTAGGAACTAGCCTACATAATTAAAATTCTTCTTTTTTCTTAACCAAAAATTAATACTAAAATGTTCATACAGTGCTGCATTATTTATTTAACTTTAATTATTAATAAATACTATTAGGTAATATGTATTACCATGCAGAAAGTAAAGTAAATTACCTATTAAATCTAAGGTTGTTTGGGAAGTTGTATGGTAAATTACATACACATATATAGATTTAGTATTGCCAAAATTTGTAGTTATATGTGTTTAAAACAAATCATTTCTTTCATAATCATTTGTAGAATGACTATAATGGTATAGGGGATTTTAATCGCTCTCACATCAATTTAAATATGTAGGTATAAAAATAAACAATTTCCTTTACAACCAGAATGACCTCTGGATATTAAATTTGTCAAATATTTCTTCTTACAAAATCATTGAAATGTGAGAAACACAAGGCATAATTAAAGTTAAAAAAAATGTTTCTATTAACACAACTTGCCAAATACAAGAGGATCACATGCATTTTCACCCAATAACATTTATCATATCAAAACAAATTTTACCATACAACTTCCCAAAAAATTTAGATTTGATATATCTTATTCTTGTTATTACAAAACCATTACAAGGTTCCCATTTTGATAAGAAAAATGCAAATCATAGTAAACCATTTACAAGAATCTAACCAATGGATAATATTACATCCAATTTACTGTTGGTAAAATTTACAAGTTGTAGGAGCCATAATAGATCAAAATTTCAACTCCACATGCCTTTTCCCAACAAGAGCACTTATTCCATTGAGCTCCACCATCTTCACCAAGAATCAAGCACACAAAAAAGTGGGGGAGTAGGCAACACTCTCCACCCAACAAAAATATCCAATGAGGGAGAGAAGCCTTCTTCCTCATTAGCCCCTGAGCCCCAATAAGGAAGCAATGAGGGCTATTAGACAACCATGGCAACTAAAAAAAATGGCTTCCACACACATTCAATCAACCAATATAAACAATGAAATAACACAATACCAATTTCTTTACAACCAACCAAAAAATATCAAAACACAAAGGCTTCATGCTAAAGCCATGGAGGAGAAAGGAACATGGGGGTTCTTCTTATGCCTCCCAAGGGCTTGGGTGTCCACCTAAGAGCCTCCAAAAACTCCATCAAAATACACACAAAAATCTTATGCCTCCCTCCAAGAAGATACACCACTCTTATGCCTCCCTCAAGAAATCAACCCACTCTTATGCCTCCCTCACTCTTATGCCTCTCTCAAGAAATAATAAGATAAACACAAATCATATTTATCAACAAGGTGGACATCCCAACCCAACTCCCTCCTAAAATACCCAAAAACATTTCTCTTATGCCTCCCTCAAGTTTTTACCCCCATTTCCATTTCTCCCACAACCTAGGAATCAAGTCTATTTCCCACAATCATAACCAATATACCAATCAACATCTACACATAAGAACACAAAAAAATAATAAGGTAAAAACAAAGGTGGAGATCTACCTCAAAAATGAAGAGTATCAATACACAACAAGCTCCAAGCCTTCCAAAATCCTATGCAACCACCATCCACTCCAAGCTCCATTCTCAAGGAAACTCTCCAAAATTACAAGCATTCCCCCCAAAAAAGAGAAAGTAACCCCAATACTTCCCAAAAACTCCAAGAAATTGAAAAGAGAGAGAGGGAGATGGTGTGGCTCCATGTAGGATGCCACATCATTTCATTCTCCATCCACATCACCAAGTCAAACCCATATCCCAAGGCAAAAGAAATGGGTGGTTGAGAGGTATGACAAACCTCTTACACACACCACTCCAACCCACACCCTTTAAGGACAAAAACTTAAACACATGTAAGAAAGTGCAATTAAAACTCACCTTTTTCCTTCCAAAACACATAATGGGTTCTATTTTTGACCCCCCAACCCATAGGTAGGGTTGGTATAAGAAATTAAGAGGTGTGGAAAAAGTTTAAATCCCACAAGCCTCCAAAAGGACCCTTAAGGCCAAATCCATGTTTTCAAGATGAGGTAGAGTGTACAACACTCAAGTTGCTTACACTCAACTTAAAACACATAAACCAAAGAACCATCTAATCTAATAAATGACTTCTTTTTGTCCCATCCATAATTAGCTTAGTAATATGATTAGTTCACTAAATTAAGACACATAAACCAATTAATGATAAAAGGGAATTACATCACAAATTAAATCACATACACCAAAATTAAATAAATCAAAGGAAAATAACTACACACAAACCCTTGGTCACAATTGGGGTCATCCCCCCATGGGAACCCCCTAACAACAAACAACAAGACAACAACATTACACAAGTTGCCATGGTGACCATTTGCCAATACCCCACATTCCTTCGTTGTTGGTCTCCTATCCCCCGTAGTTTGTTGTTGTGATATAATTACCTACAAAAATCACACAATACCCCTCTGGCCTCATGGCCATATTAACAATGTTGAACTAATAAAACACTTATATCTACATATCAATTTCAACATCAAATATCATAACTACTATTGCTAAGACCAAGTAATTCAACAATTACTCCAATTTTCAACATTTCGATTCTACTCATACATCAGTTTGCAAATAAGATCATAAACCAACTGAATCATCTAATTTAATAAATACTTTCACTCATTCACAATTTCACCAATTCTCCAATATCAAAGAAATCACAAAATAACTATGAACATTGTAATAAAATCAATACGAAAAATAATTCAAAATATCAACATATATCTAAAGTGAAGAAACATCATTATCTTCCATATTGAATGCCTATCAAAAGTTAATCAGTTCAGTTATAGTAATGTCTATCCTTTGATTTCCATATCACAATGAGTTAAATTTGTTCATCTATTAATATTTACCGGTAATAATGCACAATGATGTCTATGTGTCCATTCACAGGGATAAACTAAATACAACAAAAAAATATCGAAGAGTAATGCTATCACAATCAATTTATAACAATGCAACCATTCTAGCTAATTGTCTTATCCTTAAATGCCCAACATGGTCCACAATATGACATACAATCAAAATAATAACCAAAACACAATAGTAATCATGATGTCTCACACATTTTAGTTGTATGCTAACTAGAGTACAACAAAAAGGTTTGAGATTATAATCAATTTGGAAATTGATAACACGGTTTAATCAGTGTTGAAGAGGAGTGGGCATTACATCCCCCTCCCCTTAGATTTTACTTCCTCCCAGAAGTCACGGAGAAATAGGTAGGGAACAATGCAAAAGAAATAGGATCACACCCTTTGTGGAATTTATTTTCTTCAAACAAGTGTGGGTCTACAGAACCCAAGTGTGGTCCAATGAAATTAAACAAGAAGAAGGTAGAATGTTATTCATAGTGCTAAACTTTCTTTAAGTGAGGTTGTAAACACTTAATTCTATAGAGTAACTCTACGTGATCAACCAAGCTACAACACATATCATCAAAACATGAAATGGCCAAAGGAATCTCAAGAATAACCACCAAGTAAAAGAATAACAAGGGAGAATTTCATGAACTCGAGGTGACCACATAGTCTCTCATGGATACAACATACTGCAATAAAAAAATTTAATGCTTCCACTAAGGTTGAGTTACACTTCAAAGTTCGTTATTTAGACAAGGCTAGTAAAAAAAATCAACCATGACCATCAATTTGTATGAGAAAACATGTCTACTCAAAGGTCTCACAAATTGGAGATCACACAAGACAAGGTTTAACAACAAGGAAGACACTAGAATTGGCAAAATACATTTACAAGAAAGAAAACTATTCATGGGAAGCACTTTTATAACTCGAGAGGGTACAATTAAATTTTCATGGTAAAACTGAGCAAATTCATGACCAAAAGTTTTCCTATAACTTGAATTTGTACTCAAAATTGAACACACAACACTAACCTAATTTAGAAACATCAAACATTTAGATAATATTTCCATTAGAAACTAACATATCAATACAAGAGACACCACTCACTCTACATAACACAATGGGATTTATTTATCTTAAATCCTTCTCAAGCTCAAAATAACCATAAGAGAGCACATGCATAAATCGTAACACCAAAGAGCACTCAAGGGAGCTAGAGAGAAGAAAAAGTAACAAGAGGGGTCCAACTACAATCTAGAGGTGCATTGTACCAAAAAATGAGTAACAACTTATGAAAACAACTTGCACTTTATTTCTCGATGACAAAGGGGGACATACAACAATGGGGTGTCTCAAGAAGGGGAGAATAAAAGGAGGACTTCCCAAAGTTATGTCATATCCTTAACATATGTTTCCTTAAAATTACAAATAACCTAGGTCACCAAGGACTAAGTCAGCACACAAGGAAGTTGCTTTTCTCAAAACAAGAGATAAGACCCAATCCCAAAAGGCCACAACTCACACTTGTCAAGCTATGAGGAAAAAGGGTACGACAACCCAAACTCCTACAAGGGAAAATCACATACTTCTATGAACAAGGGAGTATTACGCAATTAGAACACATCACTAACAACAAGGTGTTTCACAATTCTAGGTAGGCGGCAAAACTAAGGGTTCAATTATACATTGCACTCAATACACATAAATCTTACTCATTTTATAAATCAACTATTAAGTCAAAATTTATAGTTTAGATTTTCAAGCACTCTTCTTACAAGTTTTCCTAATTAAAATCTTCCTTCTATTATGACATCACATGTTTGTGTCATTAAGAAGCACCACTAATGTTGGCATGATATCTCTCCTATCTGCATAGGAGACAAAATTATTTATTTCACTTCTAGGGAAGGTAAAAGGAAAAGTTTTCTTTTTATTTTCACATAGTTTTATTTCTTCTATTATTCTACCAAGCTTATAACAAGGAACCCTTTTTTTCTAATTTACTTGTCAAGTTTCAACTCCAAGCCCCTCAATTATGGTTTTATTATGAACAATTAATCATTTCACTAAATATATTTTAATGAGAAGGAAGATTCAAACACATCACATTATTACCTTTATGGGGATAAGAGATAAATTAACATCTCGCATTTTTTTTAATTCTAAAGGAACAAGAGACCATTCAGCATAACAATTACATCATTAATTTTGTAAGAACTAGGAAAAAATCAACCAACATGTATCACACCAATATTTCAAGGGTTTACCAAATAATTACAAACATCACTAAACACTCCAAGTGGGTCTCCACAAGTATCAAAGAAGTTACGAAGAAAAATACCCATTAAAGAGGCATATTTACTTTTACGAATTTAAGAGGTTTAACAATGTTTGTTGTTTAGTCTCAAAATTTTGTTCACATAATAAGACAATGGAAGTTTCTCAAACAACACTCATACTTCCACAAGATACCACCAACCAAACAACAAGATGACAAGGAAAATTTTACTCCAAGGGACACCACATTTCTCATTAGAAGACATCAAATACAAGAGGAGAATCAACTAATCTTCAAACATGGCTTCAACGACCAAGAGTTGTAGTTTTAAAATAAGGGCACAACATAAGCACATATGAGATTAAAATATTATGATCTAATCAAAGGTAAAATTTCTAAAACAAGGTCCAAAAGACCCAAAAGCATCCATAAGAGTCTCCACATAACCCAATGATTAATAGGTCATAAAATGGTAATTCATAACATTCTAAAGATTTAAGACAAGGGTAGACTTATTTATAGGTCAACGAGAGAAACCAAGTACACTTATTTAAACACATTACCTGAATGGGCTTAATTCTAGCCATAATTACCAAGATACATACAATCCACCAATCAATACTTTCTATAATGAAACAAGGAAACCATGATAAAACTTAGCATGCCATTATGGAACATCACTACCAAAAAAACACTTATCCACTAAAATCTACAGTCAACCAAGATTCAATCCAATCCTAACACAATCCATAAGCCCATAATCAAACACATCTACTCTAACGAGGATCAAAGCTCTTACCATATTGTAAGAGAATCACCACCACTGCTATCAAACTCCCAACTAGACCGCACTACACAACGAACTCTCTTTCTAGCAAGGATGAGCAACGAAATAGTCACTCTAAGATCCTAGACACACTCAAGGTTTCGTCCTTCCAAAACCAAGGCATAACTTAAAGCACCTAAGAAGACATTCAAGGCACCTAGGGTGTACCCCCATACGACAAAATGTCACAATACAAATAGTGTAGAACCAACTCAACAACATGCAAGAAAGAATCATGTAACATTTAGCTAAGTAGCCAACAAGATAAATGAGCTCCGAGTCACCAATCAAAGTAAAATCCAAGAAATATTGGCAATCAAGGAAAGGTGGCTAAGTAGCTGCATTGCAATGTCTGAAAAATTCACGTAAAAATATAAATAACTAAAAAAAGAGCCTCAGAGTTTCTCAATCAAATCATAAAATAATATGTTGGTCCTCGATAAAATAACACAATCTTACGAATGTAAAATATAGGAATTCAACATCACATTCACTTTTCATCCCTTCATGGCTGCCAATAGGGGTACTATACCTCGAGCTCAGTTCTAAGAATGCATACGCAAAGCTGGATCAAATGTGACACCAAGACCTAATATCCACTTACTCATACGGGGATTAAGTCACCAAAATGACAATCAAAACTAACTCGTCTAACCACTGAAGGAAAAAGGGGAGCTTTAGGTGACTAAACAACTTCTAATTTACTCTGTTTGACCCCTGAACACAACCACTAATGCTAAACCACAAGAATCACACCATACAATTTATCATTCCAACAAGGAAGAGTCTCAATGGATTTATCGCATCATACGACTAAAGCAAGAGTTAGGACTCATCAAACAACATCTTTTCAAAGGAGAAACAAGTTCCTGCTACACCAGAAGTTCACAAAAATATCAATCTAATTCAACATTTTCAGTTAACCGGGTTCTACAAAATGCCATTAGGCGAGTACAATAATTCAAACAACTTTATTATTTATTATTATTTTAATTATGGAGGTTCAAATTATGCTAACTAGTTTACGGGTTTCAATGTCAGCCTAGGGTCCAAGCGTTGAACCCACAAATCTGATACCAAGTGTAACGCCCACATTTTTCCCACATAAATCCCTCAGAAACCCAATAGCAAATAGAAAAAATTATGGAATAATTTTTTTTTTTTTTTAAAAGGTTGCAAGGCATTAGCTAGGAATTTAATCTAAATCCTAGATTATAAAATTTTAAACAATTACAAGGCATCGGAAAACAATTATCGATTAATTAAGACCCAATTTTTAAAATTAATATTACGTTTTAATTCTTTCTCAACAAGACTTAAATATTTTATTTAAATAATCTTCATTAGCTTTTCAAATCATAACTCCATTAATCCTTTTTAAATTAATTTTATTTAAGGTACAAAATCAATTTTATATTAAATCATACTAGGATAATAATCTTGCATTGTTAAATGCATGCAATTTATAATAAGTTCATTATTCTAAAGGGGGCAAGGTGCACAACTTAGTCTAACCCCTTAGGCCCCATTTAACATTACACACCCATATTTTATTTAAAACATTCCCACCTAAATACCCCATCACTTAAGTGATGTAGGGTTCATCCTACACCATTGGATCTAATCTATCTAAACCATTAGATCTAGGTTAAACTAAAGAAACCCTAGAAATCCTTATGGGTTCTCTTATATTCATTTTCTAAATCTAATATCTCATTTCTCTTGTTTTTTTTTTGCAGGTTAAGGAATGAGGAGAAGAAAATTAAACCATGGAGGGCATTAGAGAGGATTGGAAGCTCTCATTTGTTAATTTTTCATGATTGATTTGCAAGGATTACCCATTTCCTTTGAAGTATTTGGTTCCCTCTTGGATCTATTTGTTTTTAAATGGTATTTTCATGCAAGATTTATCATTGTATATACAATGACTTTGTATATACCCATTTGGGTAAAAACTAGAAACCCAATATATATTTTTTTAAAAAATATATCTATTTTTATTTTACCATATTTGTTTTTATTTATACATTTTATTCTTAAAATTTATTAAAATTTCAGAGGGGGCTTGTATTAATACAAATATGTATATTATATAATTTAGTAAGAGGATATATATAATATATATATATACAGGTATATACATACATACACATACATATATATATATAACCCACAGGACAATGGCCACACAGTTTTGAGAACACGCATGTTCCATAGATATGTAGAAATAGATTTATTATATATGATATCATATTATATTTATATTTAGGGCTTATAGTGTTGGGGGGATATATATGCGGTATATACAGATGTTGGGGGCGAGGGGCACCGACCCCACCCCCAAGATGCACACGACCAAGATATAATTTACACTTCTCTTATAAATGTTCCAACTCCCGCCCGGCTAAAAGTTAACTCTTTAAATTGTTTTTTAAGTCATTTAAATAGTTTTAGTTGAAATATAATATACATATAATATTGTATTTATAATAATATTTATAAATATTTAAATATATAGAATTTATTTATATATTAATTTAGTAATATCATTACTTATAAGGTTTAATATTTTTTTATATAAGTGATTATTAGTATATAATAATATCAAAACTAGTTTAATTCCATTTAGTATAATTTTTAAAAAATTGCAAATTTTCTTAATAAGGGATCGATATGCAACAAAGTAGGATTTATTAATTGTATTCTTTATACATTCATTGGATAAGGGGAAATTAAACTACTCTTAAATGAAATTTAATTCAATATTCAAGTAACAAGGATTGTCCAATAATGCAATTAATCAATATTTACTTACCCATCCAATAACATTAATCCTTTAAGAAAATAGATTTTCAAATAACTCCTAAACACAAATTTTAAGTGAGAGCTTAATTTCCATTTATAAGATTATTACAAGGTTTCCATTCATATGAAATAATGAGAATCATAATAAACCATTTACAAGGATCTAACCAATGATAATTTACATCCAATAACTATTTATAATTTACAAATACAGCCATAATAGAACAAATTTGCACTCCACATGTCTTTCTCCAACAAGAGAACTTCATCCATTGAGCTCCACCATCTTCATCAAGTCAAGAACACAACAAAGATGGGGAGTAGGCAACACTCTCCACCCAACCAAAATATCCAATGAGGGAGAGAAGCCTTCTTCCTCATTGGCCCCTGAGCCCCAACAAGGAAGCAATGAGGGCTATTAGACAACCATGGCAACTCAAAAATGGCTTCCACACACACATTCAATCAAGACAAACAATGAAATAACACAATACCAATTTCTTTACAACCAACCAACAAATATCAAAACACAAAGGCTTCATGCTAAAGCCATGGAGGAGAAAGGAACATGGGGGTTCTTCTTATGCCTCCCAAGGGCTTGGGTGTCCACCTATGAGCCTCCAAAAACTCCATCACAATACACACAACACTCTTATGCCTCCCTCTAAGAAGATACACCACTCTTATGCCTCCCTCAAGAAATCAACCCACTCTTATGCCTCCCTCACTCTTATGTCTCCCTCAAGAAAATAAGAAGATAAACACAAATCATATTTATCAACAAGGTGGACATCCCAACCCAACTCCCTCCTAAAACACCCAATAACATTTCTCTTATGCCTCCCTCAAGTTTTACCCCCATTTCCATTTCTCCCACAACCTAAGGATCATAGCTATTTCCCATAATCATAAACAATATAACAATCAACATCTACACATAAGAACACCACAAAATAACAAGGTAAAAACAAGAGTGAAGATCTACCTCACAAATGAAGACTACCAATACACAAACAAGTTCCAAGCCTTCCAAAATCCTAACCAACCATCCATTCCAAGCTCAAACACCATTCTCAAGAAAGCTCTCCAAAATTACAAGCATTCCCCAAAAAAAGAGCAAGTAAGTAACCCCCAATACTTCCCAAAAACCCCAATAAATAGAAAAGAGGGAGAGGGAGATGATGTGGCTCCATGTAGGATGCCACATCATTTCTTCTCCATCCCACATCACCCAAGTCAAACCCATACCCCAAGGCATAATAAATGGGTGGTTGAGAGGAATGACAACCCTCTTACACACACCACTCCAACCCACACCCCACAAGGACAAAAATTAAACACATGTAAGAAAGTGCAATAAAAACTCACCTTTTTCCTTCCAAAACACATAATGGGGTCTATTTTTACCCCCCAACCCATAGGTAGGGTTGGTATAAGAAATTAAGAGGTGTGGGACAAGTTTAACTTGTCCCACAAGCCTCCAAAATTGGCCCTTAAGGTCAAATCCGAACTTCCAAGGTAGGTAGAGTGTACAACACTCAAAATTACATACACTCAACTTATTAAACACAAAACCAAAGACCCATCTAATCTAATAAATGAATTATTTTTGTCACATCCATAATTAGACTTAATAATATGATTAGTTAACTTAATTAAGACACATAAACTAATAGTTGATAAAAGGGAATTACATCACAAATTAAATCACATGCACCAAAATTAAATAAAAGAAATGAAAAGAACTACACACAAACCCTTGGTCACAATTGGGGTCATCCCCCCCATGGGAACCCCCCTAACAACAAATAACAAGACAACAACATTACACAAGTTGCCATGGTGACCAGTTGCCAATACCCCACATTCCTTCGTTGTTGGTCTCCTATCCCCCATAGTTGTTGTTGTGATATAATTACCTACAAAAATCACACAATACCCCTCTGGCCTCATGGCCATATTAACGATGTCGAACTAATAAAACACTTATATCTACATATCAATTTTAACATCAATATCATAACTACTATGGCTAAGACCAAGTAATTCAACAATTACTCCAATTTTCAACATTTCGATTCTACTCATACATCAGTTTGCAACTAAGATCATAAACCAACTGAATCATCTAATTTAAGAAATACTTTCACTCATTCACAATTTCACCAATTCTCCAATATCAAAGAAATCACAAAATAACTTTGAACATCATAATAAAATTAATACGAAAATAATTTGAAATATCAACATATATCTAAACTGACAACACATCATTATCTTCCATACTGAATGTCTATCAAAAGTTAATCAATTCGGTTACAGTGATATTTATCCTTAAATTTCCATATCACAATGTGTTAATGTCATTCTTCTATTATTATTTACAGGTACAATGTGCAATGATGTCTGTGTGTTCAGTCAGAGTGTTAGATTAAATATAGAAAAACAATTTAGAAGAATAATGATATCACAATCAATTTATAACAAGGAATACGTTCTAGCTGATTGTCTTATCCTTAATTTCCCCTCAAGTACACAATACTACCATACAATTAAAATGATAAGCAAAACACAATAGTAATCATGATGTCCCACACATTTTATTTGTGTGCTAACTAGAATGTAACAGTAAGGTTTGAGATTATAATCAATTCAAAATTGATAACATGGTTCATTTAGTGTCGAAGAGGAGTGGACATTACAGCTTCATGAATCACAAATTACAATCAGTAATTTCAGACAACATTTCTGGTAACCTCATTTTAAGGCAACCTCATTTTAAGCATCTCAATTTCTCCATCAAATGAAAATTCAAGAATTTTGAGTCTTTCAGCAGCAGAAATATTTACCTGCGGCTACAAATATGATAGTAGAGACGTAAGTTTGAGTCGGTTTCTTTTACATAGTCTATATTTAGGGATAGATCGGCCATGGTTTAACAAGGTACAGAGACTGCGTTTAATTTTTATTTGGACCAACCGTTTAATGCCCGTGGCAATGTTTTATTGTTTAAATGTGGGGAGGTCGTTGACCCCACCCCCTTCCCATAATAATATGGGATGGGGGGTGGGCTCGGTGACCTCCCCCCCCTCCCCAATTATATACAAACAAACCCATACAGAGTCGCGCATACAAACTTTACTCAAACGAATTTATTACCTCCCTTTTTTTGTTTGGTATATCAATAAAAGTATATATATATATATATATATATATATATACTAATATACTATACAATGTAATTAATCTAATTTATAGTCAATAAATATATATTTAATATATATATATATATATATATATTTATAAATAAATTTATATAATTAAATATTGTCATAATTATTATATATATATATATATATATATATATATATATATATGTATACATTAATTTTTTGTATTTATTTAAATGGTCAAATAATTAATGTAGCATAGGGTAAAACAAGTCAAGAAATTTATAATCAGGGAATGGAAATCCTGTTAGGAAATAACTTGGGATAAAATATGCGAAACAGTCCCTTTCGGAATCGCAATAGTAGAAACTAATATGCAGAAAATATTATAGATCTGAAATAAAAGTGCAGAATAAAAATAACACAACACAAAGAGACAGTATTTAATGTGGTTCATCCAATTTGGGCTACGTCCACCAAGAATCACTTGCTCATATTTTATTACAAGCCACCGCTCTCTTGATACAATACCCAGATCTATTTGGAGCTATGCTGAACAAACTCCACAGAATTCACACCTGAATTCATATACATCTGCAATGGTACATACTTACTACCATATGCACAAAACCACATAAGTAGACAACTGCTTAAGTAGTTTTACGAAACCATGGGTATCAAAACCATGGGCCAAAACCATTCCATAAATCTATAGGTCAAAAATACCACCCATATGATAAAAGCACATTTCCCGGTATATCGGGCATGTTTTGTGGCCAAAAACAATTTTCAACACCAGCGAGACAAATGTGGAAATTCTACAGTCTTCAACACTTTCTCACATAAAAACACGCTCCACAACCTAACACATCCACCACAACATAATGAAGAAAGGGACATGATTTTTTTAGATGTTGTACTTACATGTGCTCTAGTAGGTATGTATGTAATGTGGTGGAAAAAATATTGTTGGTCTGGTGTTCAAAAATATCATCCATAAAAAAAATGTAATGTCTCTGAGTGTAATTATTGCATGTGTTGGTATACATGAGAAAAGTGAAGGTGCACTAGAATTATTTTTTCAAATGCAATATTCTAGTGTTTAACCATATTTCATAATGTTTATTGGAATTCCTTTTGCATGGTGGACCTTCTTGGTTAATTTGGGAAACTACACAAAGCTCAAAATTTAATTAATAATGTTACATTAAAACCCATTTCCAATGCATGGGGAGCCTTACTTGAGGCTTGCAGAGTTCGTGGCAATTTAGAGCTAGCAGAGATTGCATCCAAGTGGCTTCTTGAGCTAAAATCTGAAAATGCGGGAAAATAAAAACTTTTCCATTGGTGTGTTATGAGTGTGTAGGTTGGTCCTTGAGGAGCATGTGAATTTAGTCACTTTGGCTACAAAAATGCTAGTGAACTGCTTGACGAAATCACTATTGCGTGATTCTGCTGGTTGTGACTGTGGACCACCTGGAGCCCTCGCATACCCTACTTTGCTCATCATTGCAGGAATGGTTTCCCTTACCTTTTCTTTCATAATATTCATAATTTGGGTTCTTAATTTACAATATAATAGAAATGTTAAACCACTAGATAATCGTACAAATGGATATGTAACCAAATTTAAATAGTGTAAAGAAATAAAACTTCACCTTGTGATTGACGAAACTGATTTTTCAATTTAAACATTAAATGTGGTCTATACCATAACCTTATATGATGATACTAGAGTATATGAATTAGTGCTCGTATCTGGTGGTATTGACAAGAGTTAGATGATGTCATCAAATCAAATAACCTTTTTGCCTACCTTGCAAAGTTAGAAAAACATAAATTCCAGGGGCTTACAAAACAACATTCTGAGCAAGTAAGAGTTGTCGAATGTCATATCTATTCCTTGTTATATAGATAATCGCTTCAAGCATTAGCCCAACCTCATGTGACTATTTTCACTCTTTTCACCACTTCTCTAGGAGCCCCATCACTTCGTTTGCACTTTTAGGGAGCTTTTAAAACTAAAAAATTTGGTTTTCGTTTTGACCCACTGTTTGAACCCTGAGCAACAAAATGTTTATCCGCCTTTGCAAACCCATAGTATTTTTACTAGAAAATTACCTGGAACCTTCAATTTTGGAAAAACCATTATTCTTGATAGTTTGGCCAAGGCATTTTCTAGGCCTCCAGTCGTAGTTTGACTAGGTCAAACTGGACCAATTACGACTAGTGGGTTCTAAAAACTCATCATTGTTTGAAAACCATTCGCCAGTTCTGAATTATGTCAGTTCCTATGTATTCTGTGTGTATACGAGGACACGTAGAAACCTATACATGGTGTGTTTTCCTATTGGAAGACAACGTTCAAAAATTTTTTTCTTAGCCTCCAGGCCTAGATTGAACACATTTGCAACTAGCAGGAAAACGTAAAAAGAAAGTTGTACGACCTATGTCGGATTACCAAACCACTGTGGAAACTTGTTGACACTTTTTAATGATTTTTTGGGACTCTATATTATGGATTTTTATGTGAAATTAGACTTTTGGGAAAATAGTGTTTCTCTCTCTTTCTATCTCTTTCTCTCTCCTTGCTTATGAAATGATGTGAAATGAAATGAAATGAATACATGCCTCTAAACCTTCTCTTTCGAATGCAAATTATAATTATTATTGTATGTAAATGGGAAATTGAAATACATTAATTATGCTAGATTTAGGTGGATGGCATGCCAACTATTTTTCATTGATTTCATGCTCACATATTTTTTACAAGGTGCAAGTAAGATGGGGAAACAATGTGGGTGTGATTCATTGTATATTTTTAGAATTTTATGTATGCTAATAGAAGGAAATTTTTATGTATTGTTATGTTACAATAAATTTAGTAATATTGGGCACTATGAATGAGATGAAGGGATGCTTTGGGAAATGTGCATGTGACTAAAGGTGTTCTTTTGATTCATATTTGCATATGGGAAAAAAAGGGTTGGATATATGTATGTTAAATGAATTTGAATTTAAAATATTGTAGTGCATTTCCAATGTTCAATAGATGATTAATTAATTAGTGTGTTGTATTCTTACCTTGTAAATGTAATAAAGAGATCTAAATGAAACACTCAACCTTAGTATAAGACTCGTGTATAACTACCTTTCTTGTGTGAATCCTTTTAGTGTGGAAAACTAAAACCTTAGGATAATCTTCAATCGCTACACTCGATGTCACCTTCTAGCTTAAGTAAATATGATCCCTAGTTTGAAGTATCGTCATAGTCTGTATGTTTAGTGACATCATCATAAACCCGATGGTTAGGAGTGACATGGTCAAAATAATTATGGTGCAAGCAGAGTAAACATTTCCTTAGGATCCTAGTGGATTTTCTTGTCTTATGAAGTTATATTTAGAAATCAAATTCATCATCAAAATGAATTCCTTGTGGGATCCAGATGACACAAATGGAACTAGTGAAATAGTTGTGTTATGACTTAAACTCTGGTTAATGATCCTTTTTGTTCCTCGTAGATAATGTTGCTACCTTGGTTAATAACAACATATCACCTTGGTCTTTCATGAAGGTGGTTTAGCATAAATATGTTCTCTCACCTTAAACTCATATATAATTGGGGTGTTGATGCTTAGGTGCAATTGGAATTAAACCAAACCTTGGCTGATTAAGGGGTTAACTTACGGGTGGAAATTGTTCATAACTCTTAGCAAATGCAATTATATTGTAAAATAAGTTGACTTAAGAGAAGTTTAGAAATAAAAAAAATTTAAAAAATGGTCTCGCTACCCCTTATTCCTAGTCTCCCTTTGTACCCTGGTGAGTGGCCCAAAACCAAACAAAGGTAGTAAGTGATATTCCTTAAATTGATCTCATGGTGGGATTTAAATGACACAAGTGGATGTCCTTTTTGTAGCATGTTTTTAATATTGCAGTGTATAAGAGTAAAAAAATGGGATGTCTCATGTTAAGCTCCACTCCTTATAGTAGCGAATCCATTAGTGAAAATTATGTGTTATTTTGTTTACAATTGTTATAAAATAATGTCAATAATGAGACCATAGTACAATGTAAGAGTAAAGAATATAAGAGTAAAATGATATTTGAGGTTAGGAATAATGTCACTCTTAGAGTCCTTGTAACTCAGTTAGACATTTTCATGTGTTAAAAAGGGTATGAATTTCCCCTTGGTGATATCAATCTTCGAGAAAACAAAAGATATATATAAATCTAAATAATATTTGATGTGGAAATGTTGAATGGATTCAACAAGTTATTGAACTATATTAACTATGATAGGGAAATAAAGTTACCATGATCAAAGAATGTTTATGGGAATATGTATATTGAATCTAAATCTCCCTTAAATCCTGTTGGTTGGATATTTTGTCAATCCAAAAAATGAGGTTCAACCACAGTATATGGGATTAAATCCCTCCTCAAAGACAGGTGAGGCTGCCTGCTTATTACTAATCTAAAACACAGCAAAAACAATATATACAGTATTCACACTAATCTAACCATTGGGGTTGGGATAAAATCCCGAAATCCACATCCACACGATTCAAAGGTATTGCTTTCGTAAATGAACTGGGTCGGAAACTATTACAATGAAAGAAGAACAATGGAAAGGAAATGAGAGAAACGTATTTTCTTTCGAGTAAACACAGAGCACGAAATAATCATACGGGCTTTAGATCATAAATATAATGTCTGAAATGATTAGAAACACTAAGGTGCTAAACAAAGAATAGCTTAAGATTATGAACGTAAGAACAATGTCTTAAGAAAGATATATCCCACAACACAAAGTTTGCAAAATAATATCAACTCCTATTCTTCACAATGATTAAAAGAAAACACAAAGTTTTTCTTCTTTCCAATAGCTCCCAATATTTCAAAAATCTCGACCCTTTGGAATGCATAAGCATCCCTTATTTATAATAAAAGGAATAGAGAGAAAATAGGATAAATCCTAGAAAATAGTGTTCTTTAAAAAGAGTTCTATTTTGCTTGACTCTCACGCAGGAGACCAAGTCAAAATATGATTCAAAAATGTGACGAAACAGAAATGAAAAAGACATGTCAATTTCAAAATTGAAATGACATGAAACATCAAGACTTAATCTGAATCATCATCTTTCACTCCTTCATCTTTCTCTTCCTCCAGCTGAGCCTGTTTGTTCCAAAATTCTTGGAACTTTCGAATTATGCCTTGCATTTCATTTTCGTCAGGCGCAGTGGAATGATCATTCAAAATTTCACAGGTTTCATGGGTATCACTAGCACTGCCGGGAAGCTTTTTCAATCTTTTGCTGAGCCTTCTCAAGGCCTCCAAAGAATGTTCAATTCTTACAAACTGGTTGATGATCTCAATACCAAATCCGTGCATTGGTTCATGCTGAACAGACTCTTGGACTTGTTTGAAAAGATCATCAGCTGATAGGATGCCTGAGTTTCCAACTGACACCTTTGGAAAAATCTTCAGCAACTCTTCTTCCAGATCACTTTTGCCATCAATCAATTTATCCCTTGATTCTCTCAACTTACCACAGGCTTCGTTAAGAATCTTCAGCCTGAACCTGATGGCTTTGGTCAGCTGGAAATGCTTATCCGCATGTGGGATGATGCCTTCTTCTACCAAGAGTTGTGATGGTATTTGCTTTAATGCCTGGAGAGCTTCGAAAGTCAAATCAAGATGTCCAATTTCTTGAGAGAAATCATCATCCATCTTCTCTCCATCACTCTGAATGTCCCCCAAAGATTGATAGATTTTCACAACATCTTGAATCACTTCCTTCCCCTGTTGGAGCAGCCTTTGGGTCCATTCATCGACCACCCTTCCTTTTTTATTAATCCTCTCAATCGTAGGCACTGATGAGAAATCGAATCCGACAGGGACAGAAGAAGATGGTATGGATTCAAGGGGTTTTGAGAGCTTAAGAAAAACCTCTGTTAACTGCTCCACCTTTCCCTTAAGCTCATCTCTGTTGTCTTTTGTTTCTTTCAACTTCTGGCACAACACATTTATAGCATCCCGTGCATCCTGTTGTGCCCCTTCTGCTGTCACTTTTCCTAGAGCCACCCTGGTTATCTGATAATCAGAGGTTGTTACGTCCTCTTTAGTTTTGTCAGTCGCAGGAGTGGCAATCTCTGTGAACTTATGCCCTGAAGCGTCCACCAAAACCCTTGAAACTGTTTTGGGTTTCTTGGCCGATTTAGCAGTAGGAGCCTTGAGTGAGCTAAAATCAAAGGCCGGTATGGGTACAATCACCTTCCTCTTCCTCGGAGTTTGCTTGAGTAGCCATTGCGGCGTATCAGAGGGAGTTGCCACGGTTGTAGAAGCTGGTATCATACTCTCAAGGGGAGAAGGTTCTACTAGTGGAGGGGGAATAGTTACCAATGTGGTAGCAGATTCAATAAAAAGAGGCACAGGAGGGGGCGTGTTGGTGATTACTTGGGTCCCAGCAGAGAGGGGTGAGAGTCCAGAGAAAATACTGGCCATGATTGAAGAAGTTGATGGAGAATGAGGAGGTAGGAGTGGTTGTGAGGGGGGGAGGCGTAGATTCAGACTCCAAAGCCTGGGATGCAAGAGATAAGGTCTCTTCAGTTGGGCAATCAACAAATGATGAAACCAGAGGCTGGCTTCCTTCTCCTTCCAAAGAAATTTCTCCTATTTCTGGTGGTGTTGGTGATTCTGGCACATCCACCATTTCAACTGGAGAAATAATTGAAGAGATTTCTCTTTCTTTTCTCTTTTTGACAAACTTGACCTTTATAGGCCCCTTAGAAGATTTTTTGTCCTTTCCCTTTTTGGAGGGCCCCGCCTCTGAAGCAGCCAACTTTGAAAACTTATCATCTTTAAAACTCATTCCCCAAGAGGAGAGCCATGCTTTGGTGCGTGCAAGAATCAGAGTTGATCTATCTGTAATGGAGGCTTTTTCACTGATCGACCAATCAATAGGTGGGAAAACATATTGATCTTCATTCAGTCCATCATAAGAGGGATCCAGAACACTTTCATTTTCGCTAGTACCTTCTGGTAAGTTAGCAAGCTCAAGTGTTTGAATCTCAGCAAGTGTCAATCTGCTATGATCCTTTCTACGAATAGCAACCTCATCACGTAGATCAATCCAGATGTCCTCTATGCTTGGTCTGTGCAGGTGCAGAGTTCCATACGCCCTGAGGACTCCTCGAATGTCAAACCCATCTCGGGGCTTCATGTGCTTCTTCAACTTATCCTGAAGCTCATGGACAACATTCCTAGCTTTCACCACTGTCGAACAAGTATACCTTCCAATAGAAATTGGGAAGGATACAGCGGCTTTATGTTTACTTTGTTGGAACTTGTGAAAATCCAACAATTGCCTAACCAATTCCATCAAGATCAGTTTGTCCCCTGGATATTGGGGCAGACGGAAAGGATCCCCTGGGTACATGACTACCCGTAGATATGTGAACTTCTTAAATTGCAAGAAGACACAACCCCACTTTGAAACCTCAGCCCATGCTTCATCAGATACTCTTGTTTTCCTCAGTTCAGGATTTAACCTGCAGATGTTCTCATAAAAGAAGGCATCATTTACCCTTCTGAATTGGTCTTGAGACCCTTTCCTTGTCAGCTAAGGAAAATACTGATAAACATGGTCCACCGTCCTGTTTCCCTTGGTATCCAACCCGGGATTGTTCCTTATACCGGCCGCTGCATAGGTGACATATGAGGACATATAAAACTTTCCCGTAGACAAAATTATTGTCATTTGTGAATCTATCTCATTACTAATGAGAGTGCCCCAATCAATTCCTTGTTGATTCTTCTTGATGGTGATCATGAACTGATACATCCACCCTTGGAAAACATTTGATTCGGGTAAACCAAAAACCTGACTCAACAGAGTGATGATGTCATTGATTTCCTGAATGAAATCACTTCTGGGGACAAGTCTTGGGAATCTTGAAATAGCCGGTTTGGCTTTGATCAGGAACTTCTTATTTACGTGCTTGATACAATCTTCCTGATCGTTATCCCAAGCTTTCTGAGCTGACTTAATATCTAACTCTCCATATTCTTCAAAATTGGGCAGCTTGAGGAGGTCATCGAAGTAACCTCCGTCCAACTTGATCACAACTTCTCCCGCCTGGTTTCTCACAGAACGAGAAGCAGAGTCATAACTCGAAGCGCAGGCTAAGATGAATTCAGGGCACTGAGCGGACATAGGGAAACCCACTGCAAGAGGTAAACCACTATCGACTATCGATTTCATCCATGGAGTTTGGGAGGAGCTCTTTACCCTACTCCAGAAATCCTCCATATCTATATTTCCGAGCTCTGTATCTCAGATGTCATAATTGCAATCGATATAGGATGGAGACTCCACCTTTCTGAATTTGTATTTCATCCTTCCTGACTTCTCAGTCTTTTCTTGCGATGGACCAGGGTCCGACATGAGGGATTTAGAAGGAGGAGAGTTTCGGAGATCAGGAGATGTTGCACACTGTGAAAACCCCGACCTACTGAAGATGCCGGAAGGGTGGAAAAACCCGACACACTGAGGAGGATGTCGGGGAGTCCAGAAAACCCAACACACTTTGAAGATGTCGGAGATTTTGAGAAAACCCGACACTTTGAAGATGTCAGAGATTTTGGAAATCCCAGCGCCTTGAAGATGTCGAAGATTTGAGAAAACCCGACACTTTGAAGATGTCAGAGATTTGAGAAAACCCGGCACTTTGAAGATGTCGGAGATTTTGGAAAACCCGACACGTCAAATTTTCTGATATACTGCGGGTTTTTGATACTGCACAGCACCCTGCGAAACCCGAGAAGAGGGAATAGGGTTTTTGTTGATTTTAAAACATGCAAGTTCTTTCTTCATCATTTATATCCAAAACATATTTTAATTACAACAACATTCCGGGAAATAACACAAAGTGATAATTCCAAAGAGATGAACCCTAAAACATAAACCTGGTTTTAGAAAACAACCCTTAAAATGGAAAAGAGAAAATCCCAAACCCAGATGAGAAACTTGGACGAATTCCTCACATAATTAATCCATAAAAACCACAAAGAAATACTGAAGAAAAATACCTTCAACTGGGACAACGAACGATCAAAAATGAGCAATGCAATCGAGTACAGAGGTGAATTTCGGGTTTCGGGGTCGAAGAAGCATGTGCAAAAATCCACAAGGTAAAAGTACGTCTGGTAAAAATGACGTGGAAATCCACATATATATATGAAAATTTGCAATTAATACACTTCAGCTGGCACGTGCCAACCCACCCGACAACTCGGCATTAATGCCATGTCAGCATGCTCGGGAGATCCGGAAACCCGACACAAAGGTGTTTAGAGAAATTCGGGTTTCGGGTTGCGGGAAACAATCGACATGAAGCATGATGCTTAGATGCTTCAAAGTTCTGAAAACCCGACATGAAGGACTTAGGCAATTCGGGTTTCAGGTTGCGGGAAACGATCGACATAAAGCATGATGCTTAGACGAAGGCATGCTCCGATGCTTGGAAGGTCCGCAAACCCGACTCGCCTTACTTGAAGCGGGTTTCAGGTTTCAGGGAACACAAGACATGAAACATTCAAAACACATGTTGTCCTGCTTGTGAAACCTGAAAACCCGATTATCTCTCATAAAGGCAATTTTGCAAAACCAGCTTAAAAATTTCGTAGGGTTATCTGATAGTTTTGGCGTAAACTCAAAACTGAGATAATAGCTGGCTCCAGTTGGGGACTTTCTTTGTGATATCAAAGGAAGAGAACTCAGAATCTCTGGTTTTATCCATTGGGCTACGGAGTCAGAAAAGAAGAAAACCGAAAAACAAAACAAACAAACAAAGAAGACTAAAAGCAAACACACGACATAAAATAAAGTATATACAATGCAAGAGAGCGTCTTGCATTAATGATGGAACAACTTCAGATGTTGTCCGCTGAAAGGAAAAGGGAGTAACCCTCCATCCAGATATGATAGAAGGAAACTATTTTCACCATTCAGCTCATGGATCTTAAAAGGTCCTTTCCACAAAGAGTCGAACTTCCCGTGCATTCCTTTCTACTCTCTCCTCTTATCCCAAAGCAATACCAGGTCTCCAATCTGGAAATTACGCTGCCTTGATTTCTTATCAAAAAAATTCTTTACTTTGCTTTGATGATCTGCAATGTGATCAACCACCTTGCTTCGTTCCTCCTCTAGCCTAGCTAGATACATAACCCTTTTCTCAATAGAATTTTGAAAAGTCATGTCTTCGACTGCTTTGGCCAACTGTAAGGCTGGCAACTCCACTGAGATAGGTATCTCAGCATCAATCCCGTACAGCACTTGGAAAGGAGACATTCCTATAGCTTGCTTTGGGGTAATTCGATCAGCCCACAACGCGTCATACAATGCTTTGTGCCATGCCCTCTGGTTTTCATCTACTAGCTTCCTAATTATGGTAACCAGGTTCTTATTGCTGGACTCAGCTTACCCATTTCCTTGGGGATAATAATCAGATGAGTGAGCCAAGGTGATGCCAAATCCATAGCAAAATTCTGTCATCTCATGCGATGAGAAATTAGAGGCATTATCAGCTACAATCTTGTGAGGCACACCAAATCTGACAATTATATTTTCTTTAAGGAACTTGCACACAGCTTCAGAGGTTGCTTGCTTGATTGGTGCGGCTTCCACCCACTTGGTAAAATAGTCTGTAGCAGTCAGCACGTAATTATGTATGGCACTGGAGGCAGGATTCAATCTTCCAATGAAGTCAATTCCCCACTGGCGAAAAGGTTCTTTGATCACTACGGGCTTCAGGGGAAGAGTTGCTAACTTGGGACGACCAACGAAATGTTGACAAGCTTCACACTTAGACACCCACTCTGCTGAATTCCGAAAGAGAGTAGGCCAATAGTACCTATCTCGTAGAATCTTATAAG
Organism: Taxus chinensis; assembly: GCA_019776745.2. Taxonomy (NCBI): domain Eukaryota; kingdom Viridiplantae; phylum Streptophyta; class Pinopsida; order Cupressales; family Taxaceae; genus Taxus; species Taxus chinensis. The sequence goes on from CM034155.1 coordinate 436,475,319, forward strand.
CTGTTACAGAGGATGAAAAATGTCCTCCACATGCTAGGCTATGGAAGGACTCTAACAACTTTAATTGTTGTGATTTATCAACACAACGCAGGAAAACACCATCAATACCTTTCTTGTATATTCCGTTATCCCACAAGAGGTATCTTGCAGATCTCAACTTGACTGTCCTCTTCTCCTTTTGGCTTAAATGTGGGGGGCATTCACCATAAGTTAGAAAGAAAGAAATATCCGTGTACCATTCATCAGTTGTACTCACGAAAAGCACCATGGGCAACTCTGAAGAAGTATCTTGAGTCTTTTCACATTCTGCTTCAGCATGATTTTCTGCAATCAATTGGCATAGGCCCCTTCCTCATACTAATTTGGTAGGTCTGATGTCCAAGTCGTATTCCTGAACTTTAGCTATCCAGGTACCTCGTTGGCTCCGTAGCTCTTGTTGAGTCAAAATGGATTTAATGGCAGTGTCAGGAACGAGAACGAGGGTATGGGAGTTTAGTACATAGTACCTGAAATGTTTCACCGCTCGTACCACTACATAAGCATGCTTTTCAATTTGTGACATCTTCAATTCATGTTCCTTCAATGGGTAGCTCATAAACGCGATGGGAGCTTCAATGCCCTCCCCGTTCTCCTGCATCAAGATGGCTGACACTAGCAGAGGCGTAGTTGTACATGATGAAATCTTTTTTGAAGTCTGGACATACTAGGATAGGAGCGCAAGCAACTACCCTTTTGATTTCATCAAACGCAAGCTTCCCTTCAGTACTCCATCGAAATGGAATTTTTCCTTTCATCATCCCAAGGATATCCTTAGTTTTATCAGCAAAATCAAGTACGAACCTTCTTAAGAAATTAACTTTCCCGAAGAATGAATGGACCCCAATTTTACTTGTGGGTAGGGAAAGGCTTTGAATGGATTTTACTCTCTTTGGGTCAATTTGGTTCCTTCTTTAGTCACGATATGACCCAGCAGCTTTCCTTGGGTCACTCCAAACATGGACTTCTTGGGATTTAATGAAATCCTGTGACGCCTGCATCTCAAAAGTACTTGCTCTAAATGATCATAATGATCACTCTGTTTTTTAGAGAAAACGGTCAAATCATCTAAATATACCACTATGACTTTTCCCATCAGGTCTCTGAATGCCAAGTCCATAGCTCTCTAAAAGGTGGCTCCGGCATTGATCAAGCCAAAAGGCATCCTCCTGTAAGCAAAGGTACCCCATGGGGTTGTGAAGGTCGTCTTGTGTTGATCCTCCGTAGTTACCTCAACTTGATTTTATCCTGAAAATCCATCGAGCATGGATAGCATTTTTGATCTAGTAATAGTTTGTAAAACCTGATCCATGATAGGAAAAGGATAATTGTCCTTCAATGAAGACTGATTCAGGTTCCGGAAGTCAACACAAATTCAGATTTCACCATTCTTCTTCCTGACAGGAACGATGTTAGCAATCCAGGTGGAGTGATGGATTGGAAAAATAATTCTAGCATCTAACATCTTCTAGATTTCCGCAAGGATAGTTCATGAGATCTTGGGATTGTAATGTCTTTGCTTTTGTCTGTACGGTTTCACATCAGGCTTCAAAGGGATACTGTGTTGTATGTCTTTGGGCTTGAAGGATTTTAAATCTGCATAAGACCAGGCTAACACATCCATGTATCTCTTCAGAAGCAAAGTGAATCTTGCTTTCTCTTCAGGGGAACAACATTTCCAAATATTCACCATCCGAGGTTGATCAGACGAACCTAGATTGATTTGATCTACTTCCGAGGAAGAAGCTCCTTCAACTTGTCTCTTGTTTTGAATAAAACGATCATGCTTGTCAAACAAACCCTCCAGAGAAACCAAACCTTTTGGTATCTTGTTTCCTTTAAGCTGGATAAACTCACCATCAACCTCTTGATATGGATCTAAGATAGTTTCATGGAAAGTTGATTCCGAACCTTCAAAGTACAGCTTACTAAAATTGTCAACCTTTTCTAGAAAAGCCAACACCTGTTGATCATCATTGAACACTTTCCAGTGAGTCGCATTATCTAGGATACTGGGACAGTACACAATCTCAATAGTGTACGTATCTTTTTTGAACTGAGGATGAGGAAGAAGGAGGGATGTAGACACGGCCAAAGAATCAGCCTTGTCATTATAATCTCTCAAAACTACCTTAATAGAGAATGCATCAAAGCATTCTATACTATCCCAAACTTTGTTCCTGTAGTGTCTCAAGCGATCATTTTTTACCTGATAGATTCCCTTGACCTGGTTGACAATCAGCTCCACATCCCCCTGAACCTTGAGATTTCAAACTCCCTTCTATCTGGCCATTTCTAATCCTAGTAACAGAGCTTCATATTCAGCCGTGTTATTAGTATTATCAAACTACAATTTGTAAGCTGATGGGAAAATCTCAGAATTAGGAGATATAATAACTACACCAGCGCTTGATCCGGTGGTTGAATAGCTACCATTGAATTCAAGGGTCCAAATAGCATTAGGATATTCTTTCTTGACATCTACAGTGGGTATCTCTGAAGTCATGAAATAATTTCCGAAGCTAGCATCTTCGAAAAGAATTTGAGCTTTAGGATCATTTGATTTAGTTACCAATACCTCGCCTGAGGTTTGGGGTGAAGAACATGATGAACCCCATTGACTGGGATCTTGGCTTTGGTCCAATCCATATTAATCTCTCCCCCGACATCCTTACAAAAACCTCTACCCAAGAGGATACCGTAAGCTGCAGGGATGTCAGCAACTAGAATGGTCATTTTCACTCTCTTTTCTGGGAAAGCAACGAATGTGAACTGTGCATCTTTGATTTGACCAATCAAAGGAACTTGTTTGGTTTCCATAGAGTAACACCATCCATATGACTTAGTCAAAGTAATCCCAAGGGCACGGGATACTTTTGCGGGCATAACATTGTCGGAGGCCCCTGAGTCGATGATGCAATTGCTGAGTTTAAACCCATTTATAAGTAAAGACAAATAAAATGGTTCAATCTTTCCCGAAGAAGAAGCAGAGGTCAAATTGTTCTAAGGTGGGGATTGAGTAGGATTTGGAAGGAGACCTTTTGAAGGTGATGGAACAACCGCTTTACTTCTGATGAATTTGGCAAGTTTTTCAAACTGTTCAGGATTTGACTGAAGATATTCGGCTTCCGACATCTAGATTTTGGTTCTCTTTGCATGATCAATAATGTCAAAATTAGTATAGGAAGGGGTGATGGTAGGCTCAGTTCTAATCACATGAGCTTGAGCTGGGGCATTGACCTTAGGAGAAATAGAATGAGGGGAAGTTGCCTTTTTGGTGACTTCTCTTTTAGTTTGTGCTGAAATAGGAGTACCTCTCTTAACCATGGCTATGGGAGATTCCTTATTCTTCTCCTTGGGGTTTTCAAGCGGTTTTCTTGGATTCTGAGATTGGGATCGAGTGAAGACAAAAAATGACTGACCATCCAACACACATTCATCTTCATCATATTCCAAATACCCAATGCTGGAGTCGCCAGCCAAATCGTCGTAAGACTCATCAGCATATCCTGAAGCTTCAAAAGCCTCGGGAGAATCTTGTTCTTCTGGTTCTTCCTCTTCTTCAATTATTTCTACTGCCGCATTAACAAGAGGAGCTTTAATTGCTAGCCTCGGCTGAGCAGGAGTTAATCGCGGCCTATCCCTTGCAGGCGCGCCATTGTTGTTATTGAAATTCCATCTAGGGATATCCTGATACGGAACATTGCTCACCTGCTAGGACATTTGCTTTTTTAAAGTGATCAAATCATTAGCCATTTTTTGAAACATAGGATCAGTATTACCTTGGGAAGAACCTTGATTTTTAGCCTTGGGTACATCTTTCCTAATCCTTCCAGCCAAAATGAGATCATCCTCTATTTCAATAGTTGTTGACTGAGCGACCGCCAAATCAGGGATAACCGACCTTCTTAATAAAAATCTCACATCGGGAGGCTGAGCATTAATGAAGAAGCATTTCTGATTTTCCGGAATCGGTACAGCTATTTCCAGAATCTTTTGGATCAGCTTATTAAACTTTTCCACAAAGTCCCGCATGGGTTCATGCGATTCCTTCTTCATATGAGTAAGTTGAGCTAACAAGGCATGAGAATATTTGGCTGGTTTGAAACGTGCTTCAAACTTGGTCTGCATGATAGCCCAGTTTGTGATGCATGCATTTGGAAGGTGATAAAACCATTCAGCTGCTGCACCGTGCAACGTTTCAACGAAGAGTTGAACAGAGACATCTTCATGAGCTACTCCAAGGACACTGCATGCTACAAAGAAAGATGCAACGTGTTCATCAGGATGCTGCTTCCCATCCCCATTAAACTTGGGAATGTTTTTACGTGATCCATGTGGTAATTCATGTAATGGTGGAGTTAAAGAAAGAGGACCAATAACTACGCCCCAAGGCACAGGTTGTACTGTCATTCTTCTGAAAAGAGTGTGTATAGGGATCTGAGTATCAGAAAAGAGTAGTGCACGAAAAGTTGCAGATGCTTCCCATTCCACGGGGATCCAGTTTCTCCGAACAGGCGAAGAACTTCTGGTTCGGTAAGAAACAATGCTATTGGGGGACAGGCTGAAATTGTGCTGTTGTAGCAACTCAAAGAGTAGGTCAATTTCACCTTGGGCTCAGCGGGATCGAGTGAAGATCTTTCTGGCCAGCTTGAACTGGAAAAGAGACCTTTAAAAATAAGGCAAATACGGAGTAGCCAGACACCAAGAGGATAAGCTTAAAACTATAAATCCATATTCCCCAGCGGAGTCACCAAAAACTGTTGGTTGGATATTTTGTCAATCCAAAATATGAGGTTCAACCACAGTATATGGGATTAAATCCCTCCTCAAAGACAGGTGAGGTTGCCTACTTATTACTAATCTAAAACACAGCAAAAACAATATATACAATATTCACACTAATCTAACCATTGGGGTTGGGATAAAATCCTGAAATCCACATTCACACGATTCAAAGGTATTGCTTTTGTAAATGAACTGGGTTGGAAACTATTACAATGAAAGAAGAACAATGGAAAGGAAATGAGAGAAACGTATTTTCTTTCGAGTAAACACAGAGCACGAAATAATCATACGGGCTTTAGATCATAAATATAATGTCTGAAACGATTAGAAACACTAAGGTGCTAAACAAAGAATAGCTTAAGATTATGGATGTAAGAACAATGTCTTAAGAAAGATATATCCCACAAAACAAAGTTTGCAAAATAATATCAACTTCTATTCTTCACAATGATTAAAATAAAACACAAAGTTTTTCTTCTTTCCAATAGCTCCCAATATTTCAAAAATCTCGACCTTTTGGAATGCCTAAGCATCCCTTATTTATAATAAAAGGAGTCGAGAGAAAATAGGATAAATCCTAGAAAATAGTGTTCTTTTAAAAAGAGTTCTATTTTGCTTGACTCTCACGTAGGAGACCAAGTCAAAATATGATTCAAAAATGTGACGAAACAGAAATGAAAAAGACATGTCAATTTCAAAATTGAAATGACATGAAACATCAAGACTTAATCTGAATCGTCATCTTTTGCTCCTTCATCTTTCTCTTCCTCCAGCTAAGCCTGTTTGTTCCGAAATTCTTAGAACTTTTGAATTATGCCTTGCATTTTGTTTTCATCAGGCGCAGTGGAATGATCATTCAAAATTTCGCAGGTTTCATGGGTATCACTAGCACTTCTGGGAAGCTTTTTCAATCTTTTGCTGAGCCTTCTCAAGGCCTCCAAAGAATGTTCAATTCTTACAAACCGGTCGATGATCTCAATACCAAATCCGTGCGTTGGTTCATGCTGAACAGACTCTTGGACTTGTTTGAAAAGATCATCAGCTGATAGGATGCCTGAGTTTCCAACTGACACCTTTGGACAAATCTTCAGCAACTCTTCTTCCAGATCACTTTTTCCATCAATCAATTTATCCCTTGATTCTCTCAACTTACCGCAGGCTTCGTTAAGAATCTTCAGCCTGAACCTGATGGCTTTGGTCAGCTGGAAATGCTTATCCACATGTGGGATGATGCCTTCTTCTACCAAAATTTGTGATGGTATTTTCTTTAATGCCTGAAGAGCTTCGAAATTCAAATCAAGATGTCCAATTTCTTGAGAGAAATCATCGTCCATCTTCTCTCCATCACTGTGAATGTCCCCCAAAAATTGATAGATTTTCACAACATCTTGAATCACTTCCTTCCCTTGTTGGAGCAGCCTTTGGGTCCATTCATCGACCACCCTTCCTTTTTTATTAATCCTCTCAATCATAGGCACTGATGAGAAATTGAATCTGACAGGGACAGAAGAAGATGGTATGGATTTAAGGGTTTTTGAGAGCTTAAGCAAAACCACTGTTAACTACTCCACCTTTCCCTTAAGCTCATCTCTGTTGTCTTTTGTTTCTTTCAACTTCTAGCACAACACATTTATAGCATCCCGTGCATCCTTTTACACCCCTTCTGCTATCACTTTTCCTATAGCCACCCTGGTTATCTAATAATTAGAGGCTGTTACATCTTCTTTAGTTTTTTCAGTCATGGGAGTGGCGATCTCTGCGAACTTATGCCCTGAAGCGTCCACCAAAACCCTTCAAATTGTTTTGGGTTTCTTGGCCGATTTAGCAGTAGGAGCCTTGAGTGAGCTAAAATAAAAGGCCGGTATGGGTATAATCACCTTCCTCTTCCTCGGAGTTTTCTCGAGTAGCCATTGCGACGTATCAGAGGGAGTTGCCATGGTTGTAGAAGCTGGTATCATACTCTCAAGGGGAGAAGGTTCTACTAGTGGAGGGGGAATAGTTACCAATGTGGTAGAAAATTCAATAAAAAGAGGCACAGGAGGGGGCGTGTTGGTGATTACTTGGGTCCCAGCAGAGAGGGGTGAGATTCCAGACAAAATACTGGCCATGATTGAAGAAATTGATGGAGAATGAGGAGGTAGGAGTGGTTGTGAGGGGCGAGGCGCAGATTCAGACTCCAAAGCCTGGGATGCAAGAGATAAGGTCTCTTCAGTTGGGCAATCAACAAATGATGAAACCAGAGGCTGGTTTCCTTCTCCTTCCAAAGAAATTGCTCTTATTTCTGGTGGTGTTGGTGATTCTGGTACATCCACTGTTTCAACTGGAGAAATAATTGAAGAGATTTCTCTTTCGTTTCTCTTTTTGAAAAACTTGTCCTTTATAGGCCCCTTAGAAGATCTTTTGTCCTTTCCCTTTTTGGAGGGCCCCGCCTCTGAAGCAACCAACTTTGAAAACTTATCATCTTTAAAACTCATTCCCCAAGAGGAGAGCCATGCTTTGGTGAGTGCAAGAATCAGAGCTGATCTATCTATAATGGAGGCTTTTTCACTGATCGACCAATCAATAGGTGGGAAAACATATTGATCTTCATTCAGTCCATCATAAGAGGGATCTAGAACACTTTCATTTTTGCTAGTACCTTCTGGTAAGTTAGCAATCTCAAGTGTTTGAATCTCAGCAAGTGTCAATTTGCTATGATCCTTTCTACGAATAGCAACCTCATCACGTAGATCAATCCAGATGTCCTCTATGCTTGGTCTGTGCAGGTGCAGAGTTCCATACGCCCTGAGGACTCCTCGAATGTCAAACCCATCTCGGGGCTTCATGTGCTTCTTCAACTTATCCTGAAGCTCATGGACAACATTCCTAGCTTTCACCACTGTCGAACAAGTATACCTTCCAATATAAATTGGGAATGATACAGCAGCTTTATGTTTACTTTGTTGGAACTTGTGAAAATCCAACAATTTCCTAACCAATTCCATCAAGATCAGTTTGTCCCCTAGATATCAGGGCAGATGGAAAGGATCCCCTGGGTACATGACTACCCGTATATATGTGAACTTCTTAAATTGCAAGAAGACACAACCCCACTTTGAAACCTCAGCCCATGCTTCATCAGATACTCTTGTTTTCCTCAGTTCAGGATTTAAGCTGCAGATGTTCTCATAAAAGAAGGCATCATTTACCCTTCTGAATTGGTCTTGAGACCCTTTCCTTGTTAGCTGAGGAAAATATTGATAAACATGGTCCACCATCTTGTTTCCCTTGGTATCCAGCCCGGGATAGTTCCTCATACCGGCCGCCGCATAGGTGACATATGAGGAGATATAAAACTTTCCCATAGACAAGACTGTTGTCATTGGGGAATCTATCTCATTACTAATGAGAGTGCCCCAATCAATTCCTTGTTGATTCTTCTTAATGGTGATCATGAATTGATACATCCACCCTTGGAAAAAATTTGATTCAGGTAAACCAAAAACCCGACTCAACAGAGTGATGATGTCATTGATTTCCTAAATGAAATCACTTCTAGGGACAAGTCTTGGGAATCTGGAAATAGCCGGTTTGGCTTTGATCAGGAACTTCTTATTTACATGCTTGATACAATCTTCCTGATCGTTATCCCAAGCTTTCTGAGCTGAATTAATATCTAACTCTCCATATTCTTGAAAATTGGGCAACTTGAGGAGGTCATCGAAGTAACCTCCATCCAACTTGATCACAACTTCTCCCGACTAGTTTCTCACAGAACGAGAAGCAGAGTCATAACTCGAAGCGCAGGCTAAGATGAATTCAGGGCACTGAGCGGACATAGGGAAACCCCCTGTAAGAGGTAAACCACTATCGGCTATCGATTTCATCCATGGAGTTTGGGAGGAGCTCTTTACCCTACTCCAGAAATCCTCCATATCTATATTTCTGAGCTCTGTATCTCAGATGCCATAATTGCAATCGATATAGGATGGAGACTCCACCTTTCTGAATTTGTATTTCATCCTTCCTGACTTCTCAGTCTTTTCTTGCGATGGACCAGGGTCCGTCATGAGGGATTTAGAAGGAGGAGAGTTTTGGAGATCAAGAGATGTTGCACACTGTGAAAACCCCGACCTACTGAAGCTGCCGGAAGGATGGAAAAACCCGACACACTGAGGAGGATGTCGGGGAGTCCAGAAAACCCAACACACTGAGGATGTCGAAGACTTAAGAGAACCCAGCACTTTGAAGATGTCAGAGATTTTGGAAAGCCCAACACATCAAATTTTCTGATATACTGCAGTTTTTTGATACTGCACAACACCCTCCGAAACATGAGAAGAGGGAATAGGGTTTTTGTTGATTTTAAAACATGCAAGTTCTTTCTTCATCATTTATATCTAAAACATATTTTAATTACAACAACATTCCGGGAAATAACACAAAGTGATAATTCCAAAGAGATAAACCCTAAAACATAAACCTGGTTTTAGAAAACAACCCTTAAAATGGAAAAGAGAAAATCCCAAACCCAGATGAGAAACTTGGACGAATTCCTCACATAATAAATCCATAAAAACCACAAAGAAAGACTAGAGAAAAATACCTTCAACTGGGACAACAAACGATCAAAAACAAGCAATGCAATCGAGTACAAAGGTGAATTTCAGGTTTCGAGGTCGAAGAAGCATGCGTGAAAATCCACAAGGTAAAAGTACATCTTGTAAAAATGATGTGGAAATCCACATATATATATATGAAAATTTTCAATTAATACACTTCAGCTGGCACGTGCCAACCCACCCGACAGCTCAGCATTAATGCCATGTCATCATGCTCGGGAGATCCAGAAACCCGACACAAGGTGTTTTAGAGAAATTCGTGTTTTGGGTTGCGGGAAACAATCAACATGAAGCATGATGCTTAAATTCTTCAAAGTTCCGAAAACCCGGCATGAAGGACTTAGGCAATTCGGGTTTCGGGTTATGGGAAACGATCGACATAAAGCATGATGCTTAGACGAAGGCATGCTCCGATGCTTGGAAGGTCCGCAAACCCGACTCGCCTTACTTGAAGCGGGTTTTGGGTTTTGGGGAACACAAGACATGAAACATTCAAAACACATGTTGTCCTGCTTGTGAAACCTGAAAACCCGATTATCTCTCATAGAGGCAATTTTGCAAAACTAGCTTAAAATTTCGTAGGGTTATCTGATAGTTTTGGCTTAAACTCAAAACTGAGATAACAAATCCTAAGATTTCTTTCTTGACATCATGTCAGATTCGCTTGTGTAGCAAGGGTAAAATTTAAACATTGATTAAATGTTTGAGAAGCATATTCTTAACATAAGAATGAGAGAATTATGAAATTTTTATGTAATTTGAAATATTCCAATTAATTATGTAAGTTATGGAGATTGTCGTCAGAGATAAAGAGCCAACTTAAATGGTTGAATGTGAAATGAATTTAAGAATCTGTAGGTGGAAAAAGGATAAAATTATCCTTGCACGATAATGTTCTTGGAATTTCAATCGTAACTAAGATGTAATCATGGTAATGATGTGTTATGGGTTTTCCAATCCTTGAGTCGTTTTCTTGTGGTTGGGTCATTGTTAGTATTCGTCTATTAGGGAAAGTGTGGCATAGACATGTATATGGTGTTGTCATGTGTCTATGTGAGTCTATGACTTATGTAAGTGTAAGTGTCTTATGCGTTGAGTTCTCTACTTAGAGCCCTTGTGGTGTTGTGTAGTGAGAAATGTTAGTCAAAAAAAAAATTATTATCCTATTATTTTTACTTTTGTATTTGTGTGTGTAAAATGTGGGCATTACATTTGGTATCAGAGAGAAGGTTCATGCTCTCGAACCTCTGGGACAGATTAGAGTATTGATGGTTTTGAATGGTGGTGGTAAATATTGGATGAGTAATGTGATATATGTTGGAATGTGAACAATGTTGTAATTATGACCTTATGGAAGCACATGTGGTGCATGTCACTTGGTGCATATTTTTTATCATGTTGATGTGCTTGTGATGAGATTATTCACTCTCCTTTTCATGGATTCAATGAGGATTTCACATGTGATGTGCCACCTTGGTGTGTGTGAAAATAATGTTGTTGTGGATTACGGAGTGTTGGAGTTTCTTGTTATTCTGTGGTATGTATGTGTAATGAAACTACTTGTATAATTCAGATTAAGAGCAACAATAGAACACCAAATAACACAATATTTCAGAATAATGATCTCAATATGCAATTAGAATAGCTTTGCCACTTCGAGGGGGCAACCTCCAAACCATATAATAAGACTCAAATGCTCAAAATGATAATGAAATACTACCTATAATCCCCTATATATACTATTCATATGTTATGGCCATCACCAAGGCCAACCTATTAAGCATGAGAAAGTATAAATTATATAATAAAATGATATGGTAAGCCACAAGTTGGCTACTCATATCCTAATACAAGCAATAGATTAAGGGCATAGCATGCCCTTCCCCTTAAAACCAACGTTGAATAATCCTGGATGTTGCTGCAAAAAACCTTCATCCTCCCAGGTGGCATCTTCTATGCTCAGATTCTTCCACTTGATCAGATATTCCTTAATGTCTCTAGTTCTCAGCCTCTTAGTACGTGTTTACAGAATCTCCTCTGGCTCCAAAATGATTCTTCTTTCCTCGTCAAGTTTTGGTAACTCTTTCTAGGCTTCAAACTTCTGTCCAATAACTTTCTTCAAGCATGAAACATGGAATACTGGGTGTATGTGTGAAGATGGAGGCAACTCTAGTTTATAAGCAACACTACCAATTTTCTATAGAACCTGATAAGGGCCATAATATTTAGGAGAAATTTTGTTTTCCTTTTTCTGTTGCTTTAGGGACATCTGTTTGTAAGGCTAGAGACGTACAAAAACCCAGTCACCAATTTCAAAATGTCTTTCACTACGGTGTTGATCTGCTTGTTGTTTCATCTTGTTTTGTGCTAATGTTAAATTTTCCTTCAAACAAGCCAAAACATGTTGTTGATGTTGAATGTGTTCCTCAACATCTGACCTTAGTTTGCACCCTCAAGGAGGAAGTGATAGAAGGTGGATGGTAACCATATAATGCTAAAAATGGGGTCATTTGAGAAGAGGTATGAAAAGATGTGTTATACCACCATTCTGCCAGTGGTAGCCATTTAATCCACCTTTCCTGCTTATTTGATACAAAACAACGTAAATACCCCTCTAAGAATTTGTTGACCACTTCTGTTTGCCCATCAGTTTGAGGATGATAAGATGAACTATGAGCTAACTGAGTACCCAAACATGAAAATAATTCCGTCCAAAAATTACTTGTGAAAATAGGATCACGATCACTTACAATTATCTTTGGGGTTCCATGTAGCCTTTGAACTGTCTCCAAAAAAATAGTTGTGACTGTACTGGCTGCAAATGGATGTGATAGGGAACAAAAATGGGCATATTTTTTGAGCCTATCCATAATCACGAAAATAACATTCTTACCCTCTGAACAAGGAAATCCGGTGATGAAATCCATGGAGACCTCCTCCCATCTCTGGCTAGGAATTGGTAAGGGTTGCAACAGACCTGGTGTCTTAATTGTTTCCCCTTTGTTCTGTTGGCACACTAAACACTCTAATACAAAATTTTGTACATCCTCCTTGAGTCCTTCCCAAAATAATTCTCTTTTTATTCTATGATATGTCTTCAAAAACCCAGAGTGTCCTCCAACAAGTGAGGCATGTAGCTCTGCAAGAATCTTATGCTTCAACTCAGAATCTTTACTCAAGTATAACCTATCCTTGTACCATAGGGCATTACCTTTCCACTCAAATTTGTTATATGTCATAGATCCTTGCTTGATATTATGTATTAGAGATTGTGTATCCTTATCTTGATTCCATTCCAATCTTGCTTCATCCACCCAATCGGTCGTCAACATGGACATTCCACATAGTAAGGCATCTGCGGATGTATCTCGTCTGGACAATGCAGCTCTACTACATTTTCTTTACCCTTTTTGTATATGATTTCAAAATCATACCCCAACATTTTTGTTACCCACTTTTTTTGTTCCTCATATGATAATCTTTGCTCCAAAAAGTATTTGAGACTATCATGTTTAGTTTTTACCTTGAAGTGTCTACCCATGAGATAGGGCCTCCATTGCTTGACTGCATGAAGAATAGCCATCATTTCTTTCTCATAGACAGGTTTGAGCTTATCTTTTCCTTTGAATTGGCAACTCTCAAATGCAATTGGTCTTCCTTCCTACATTAGAACTGCTCCAATCCTGATCCTAAAGCGTCACATTCAACAATGAAGGTTTTTGAGAAGTTGGGAGTAGCCAAAACTGGGGTGCTGCACATGGCTTCCTTCAGCTGCTTAAAGGATTTAGTGGCTACGTCTGTCCAATGGAAGGCATCCTTCTTTAGCAATGCAGTGAGTGGGGTTTCTATTCTACCATATCTCTGCACAAATCTTTTGTAGTACCATGTTAGTCCTAGGAACCCACGAATATTTTTGATATTTTTGGGCCTTGGCCATTCCACCATAGCTTTGATCTTCTGAGGATCAACTTTGACGCCTTCATGGGATACAATATGACCCAAGTACTCTACCTCTTGTACACCAAAAGAACATTTGGATGGCTTTGCATACAGAGTATGTTTCTCCAAAAATTCCAACACGTTATTTACATGTTGTAAGTGTTCTTCCCATGTCTTACTGTAAATCAATATGTCATCAAATAACACTAATACAAATTTCCTTAAAAACAGCCTAAAAATAGTGTTCATCAAGCTTTGAAAGGTTAAGGGTGCATTTTTAAGACCAAAAGGCATTACCAAAAACTCATAATGGCCCTCATGATTCCTAAAAGCCATTTTATGAACATCTTCCTCTTTTATCCTAATTTGATAGTACCCCGAACGAAGATCTAATTTTGTGAAATAAACAGCACCATGCAATTCATCAAGTAAATCATCAATTACTAGAATAGAAAACTTATCTTTGATGGTGTAATTTTTTAGTTCTCGATAATCTGGACACATCCTCCATGTTTCATCCTTCTTACGTACCATGACCACTGGTGAAGAATATGCACTCTGGCTATGCCTGATGATACATGCCTTCAACATTTCCTCCACCATTTTCTCGATATCACTTTTCTAGGAATATGGGTATCTGTATGGTCTGATGTTAGGTGTTTGGATCCCTTGAATCAACTGAATGGCATAATCATGATCCCTAACTGGTGGTAGTCCCTTTGGAATTGCATCAAAAATAGATGAGTGAGAATCCACAATCTTCTGAAGATCGGGTGGCATTGAAGACTCTGTATTTTATAATTCTATGGAAAATAGCTTTGATATAAAGCCATCTACTCCTTTTCTAAGAACCTTCTGCATCTGATGAGAGCTAATAATTTTTGGAGACTTAGCTACCATCCCATTCAATTGTATTGTCCTTCCATCTGAATGAAATCACATGAACAATTCTTGGAAATTCATCTCTATAGTACCTAAGGTTGTGAGCCATTGGACCCCCAAAACAATATCTGCCCCTCCCATAGAAATAAAAAAACATAGGTGAGTCTAACATGTAGTCTCCCATGGAAATCTTGATACTATGGCACTTTCCTATGCACTTGACTGTCCCACCATCTGCAATCATAACTTGCATTTCTGGACCTGGGTAAATAAAACAATTGAGGCGGGTAGCTAACTTACTATTTATGAAGTTATGAGTACTCCCCGAGTCAATCAACACCGTCACCTTCTGTTTTTTGAGATAGCCAATAACCTTGAGTGTTTGAGGAGTACTAATACCTGAAAATGCATGGCAAGAAATTGTAGGTTGGTGATCCTCTACTTCATCTTCTACTGGTTCCTCAGCCTCTCATATAACTTCAGTTCCCTCATCATCCTCATTACCTCCGTCAATATAGAACAACTTATTCTCAACACATTTATGTCCCGGTCCATATTTGCTATCACAGTTAAAACATAATCCTTTTGCTCTCTTTTCTTTCATTTGTTGAGGAGTCAGTCTAACTGGCCTAACAAATGAAGGGGAAGAGATGCTACAGTCTTTGGTGTTAATGAAAGTTGGCCTCCTACTACAAAGAACTTTTTCCTCTGCCTGACATGCCATGATAAAAGAATCAAAAATCTTGATTGGATTAAACATACGTACCTCATGTTCGATGTGGTCCTTAAGACCCCCAAGAAACAGGTCATTCAGATTCTCTTCTGGAATATTCTCCACCCTTAAGGATAGGTTTTGGAATTGATGCACATAATCTTTAACTGGTCATGTTTTTCGTAACTTTGCTAATTGACTAAAGTAGTTCTCTGAAACACTGGAACTATAGTGCAATTGCAACTCCTTAGTAAAAACCGTCCAAGTGACACCTAGACCATTCTTCTACCTTTGAGCATATAACCAATTATACCAAATAAATTGTTCACGTTCCAGATATAGGGATGCCAATGTCACCTTTTGTCTTGATGGTGTTTGATGTAACTCAAAGAAGTTCTCCATTTGATTTATCCAATTCAGGGGATCCTTACCATCAAATTTGCACATATCCACTTTCGGCATCATGTTCTGTGGTTGCAAATAAGTTTGATTCTGATGGGATTGGAAAAGTGATCCAATATGGTTAGTTTTTCCATGATTTTGAACTAAAGGTCCTCTTTGGTTGATATGGGCTGGATTTGGGCCATACTAGTTACCCTTGACATGTTGCATGATATCATCCAACCGATGATTGATTTGGGTTGTCTCCTTTAGAAGCCATCTCAGATTGTACATTTCGCAACTCATACTCAAGTTGGCTCACCTTATGATCAAATGAGGTAAACCCTAGTGCTGAGGAATCTATATTTACCCCTTCTGACTCCATCTCTTCAATCACTACCCCATCTTTATCTGGGGTTTTACCCGGAGTAACTGAATTCTTTTTTGCTCTTGTGGAAGGCCCTGCCATGATGTCAAACCTTAGGGTTTAGGTCTTCGATACAATTTCAGTCGAACATGAAGAAACACAGAGAAGATACTAATACTATTTTTTTGAGATATTTCTGAAAATGTAAAGAACTTGAAAAATTTTCATAATGTGCACTCTAGGGAGCGATTTTATGAAAAACCCTAAATTTGTAATAACGTTTGCAAAATAAATCAAAAAAGTCTAAAATTTTTAGGGAACCTTACTTGAAATTCTTTACAACTCTGGTAAAAATATCTCCCACCAATTAAATTTGGTTCGCAATATGTGGTGGAAACAAAAAATTAGGGTTTTTACCCTAATTTCGGCCCAGATCGCAGCTCTGATACCACTTGAAATTAAATTACTTGTATAATTCAGATTAAGAGCAATAATGGAACACCAAATAACACAATATTTTAGAATAATGATCTCAATATGCAATTAGAATAGCTTTTCCACTTCGAGGGAGCAACCTCCAAACCATATAATAAGACTCAAATGCTCAAAATGATAATGAAATACTACCTATATTCCCCTATATATACTATTCATATGTTATGGCCATCACCAAGGCCGACCTATTAAGCATGAGAAAGTATAAATGATCTAATAAAATGATATGGTAAGCCACAAGTCGGCTACTCATATCCTAATATAAGCAATAGGTTAAGGGCGTAGCAGTATGTGTGTTGATGTGGTGCATGCCATAATTGGTGTATAGTGAATTAGATTGTATCGTGATGTTGTCACCGTGTTGTGATGAATTGTGTGTGTCACCATGTTGTAATTACAATTGACTATATGTTGTAATGTTAGACATTGTGTTCCTCATACGTATAATTCATGTAATATGTGATGGTTTCATGTCATGATTTAGGGGCATATGGTGAGCTGTATGATCCCTATTGTATAGTAATTTCACTTTGGGTGCATTATGTGGTAATGTGATGTATCATAACCTGTAAAAGTAATGATTGGTGTTATACCCTGTATATATACCATGCATAAGATGCTATGGTTAATGTGTGAATCACCATTGTGTTAGTGATGTAATTATGTGTTATGTTATGAACCCTACACTAACCGATCCTAAGGGAAATCGGTAAAAAGATGTATGTTTGGAGTGAGTAAATATGTACCATTGACCAGTCACTCGAGCCGAGTACGAGATAGAAAGTGGATTATTACATATGTTCAAAACCCACTTTTGTTCATTTGGTATGTATGGCACTTGCTCAATGGGTGTCATGCATATTGTGTTTCGCAGAACACCTTAGGCTTAGTAGATGGCAACTTGTACTCCTTTCTCTCTCCCTATATGGTTATCATATGGATTCAACCTAAGTGTATTTACGACTATGTTGAGCCTTGTGAAAGTTGTGGAGGGATGATTCAGTAAAAGATGATGATAGTTGTATTATTGGATATGTTATTTTACGAGATGAGGATCAATGTTTTTGAGTGTCCAGAAACTCATTGAGTACCCTTTTGGTGGCCGTATAAATCCACATAGTTATTGTAATGTGTTATTCTCCATACACATGTATTTTATTCGTAAATTGAACACTTTCCCTTTTCTTGCTAGAACCAACAATTTTCTTGATAGACCATGTTCTTATATTTTGGGCATTTTATTTGGTTGTTGCACTAACATGCAGATTTTTGCACTAACCATGGCTAATTTGGCCATTTTATTTTCTTAGTTTTAAATATTCTGTGAATCAAGTTTTAAAAATTTTATAGCCTGGCCCAAGGATGGGTATTTTGTCCACTTGGCATTTGATATGGATTTTTATGTTGGTTCTAATGTTGTAATGTGTTGAAATAGGGTCATGGGATTCACCATGGAGTGGTGGAACCTATGGACCCACTTCATTGTATGGGGGTACGACCCAAAGAGTTACAGATAACTAGCAAGTTGTTGAACCATGAGTTATTATGTCACTTGGGTTAGAGGTATATGGACTCTATGTGCCTAGGGCCATAGGGTGACCGACCTATTTTGGGGAGTGAAAAGGAAAATTTATCTTTATTTTATTACTTGAGGGAGGCATAAGAGAACTTGAGGGAGTCCATAAGAGACTTGAGGGAGGCATAAGATGACTTGAAGTGGCTTGAGGGAGGCATAAGATATTTGTGTGGGTGTGATTGATTCTTTGGGAGTATATATGGAGGTTGTTTCAGTTATGTTTTGGGAGGTGTATGGAGTCGTTTGGATGTTATGAGTTATGTGTACTCAAGAGACTTGTGTGAGTGTGTGTATGTTGTGTGTGATGTTGAGGATTGATGTGTCCTTATTAACTTGGAGTTTATAGTTTTGATTCCATTTTGACATGTATGTATGCCTAAGCAGGTATATATTGTTTGGAGTTGTGTGAAACATTCTGGCTTTATGTGTACCTCTTGATTCTAGTTTATTCCATTGTTTCCATTTTGACACTTAGTATCTTACGTTATGGTCAGGAGTACTTCGTTGTGTACCTGTTGGGAATTCCATGTTGTAGACAAGTTACTATGTTTGTAAGGCTATGTATGTTCCTTTAAATGGTTTGGTTGAGTTCTTGTCATGTGATATAGTTGTGAAAGTACATATCATGATGTCTTGTGAATCATTAGTGTTGTGTTTGGAATTTGTGTGTCATTGTGATGTCATTTTTTGTTGGGCACCCACAAAAATAAAAAAAATAAAATCTTAAAAAAATGAAATATTAAGAGCTTGAGAACAAGAAATAACGTTGTTAAGAGAAAAGAGTAATTAGGCAATAATGTAAACTGAAAAATTGCCAATATTCACAGAACATTAAGAACTTGTTAAATTTTATCCCCCTTCTACGTGGTTGCACTATTGCAATTAATTTCTTCTTTCGCTAGTGACATGAGTCGTTGATTGTTCCTCCTTGATTATGTGTACCCTCTTCTAACATTACTTCATTGTTTTCGCATTGTACCGATGAGTTGCTCTTATAAGAGAGATGGGTCATGTAGTGCCGAATATAAAAAATAAATAAAATAATAATACGTAATAATAATCGAGCATAATAATAATGTGTCGCATAATAAAAATAAATGCTAAAGAAACTAAGGGGAGGGATAATAATAAAGTAAGTTTGAAAAAAAATAGGCAAGGGGTGGTTGGTGAATAATGGTGGAGGATGCGTGGAGAGTAGAAAGGCACACGGGCTTCCTAATAAGACACATGGGCACCTTAAAAAGGTATTATAACTTGTCATGTTATGTGCATAATAATAGTAAATTCACTCTATTTGTGATCCAGGAGGAAATAACCATAAAGTACCATTGTGTTAGATGCTGTAAATGTTACAGTGATTGGTTAGTTGCAGTATGTAACTGCATTTAGGAGGTTCAATGGTCTTGGAGAGGTAAAATGCATGATATCTTGTGAAGCCATTGATTTTGTTTGTGTTTATACAAAAGATATGGTTTCTGGATGTCAGTCTACATTGTTTCCCACATGCTAATAATTAAACTAAAATGATTAAATTGGAGTCAAAGGAATTCCCATGCTACATAAATTACAGTCGCTGAAATGGTATGGTATAAGGAAAAGAAATTTACAAGTATAGAGTTAGAGTTTTCAGATGTTTATGCAGAACATTTAGCAGGATTTTAGTTTTCATGAGGGATACATAAGATAGCCTTGAGGAGAACTGCATGACATAGAACTGACTTGAGGGAGGTCTTATTAAGAAACGTGATTGAGACATGTAATGATTTGTACATGTAGGATAGTGCATGAGATGGCTTTGTTGAATATTCTTAGAGTTATTTCAAGCAAATATGTATTGGCAGGTGTAAATCTGTTCCATCTACCTTTTCTTATGCATACCATCCCAGCGTGTACTACAATGTGAGCTCTAGAGCTAGGCTATGTGATGTCCATCAAGGATTGCATCACCGAATAGACGATATAGTTTTCTATTTGGGGTTTGCTACACTATGTATCTAATAGTTATTGAATGGCACGAGGGTTGTGGATAACATGGGTTGTATGTCCAAGTTGTACGGGTATACCATGTTACCCTGAGATATGACTTATCTTATGAGTCACCTAATTGTGTTGCTTGCTCATGTTTAACTACCGTACACAATCTACTTAATGCAAGCTATATATTTTCCTTATCTGACTTTCAGTTGAGTTCCCAGTCTAGGGATGAGATATCCAGTGCTTGAACTTCCCATGCCAATGGCTTGTGAAACATTAAAGTTGTGTTTAGCCACTGATGTGAGATAATGAGTGATGTAAGCTTTCTGTGTGAAATTTTCACACAAAAATACATTAGAAGGGGTAAATACCCCTTCTAAATAAGGGAAAATTCAAAAGATTGAGAGCATCGAAGAAATTTGGCATCATGAACAATGATAATTAATGCAAAGCATAAGACGAGCTCTCCAATCTATATGCAATGAGATTAAAAAATGGGCAAGAAGAATGCCTCTAAATTTTAGATGGTCACAGTCCATTGAAGAGACATCCAATAGGTTGTCCCTTCTAGATTTTTCATTACGACTTGGCACAGTTCGATCTTGACATAGAATAAGGAAAACCATGCTCTCATAAGATCACCATAATGCAATGTGCACGGTCAAATGACAAGGAATCTCCTAAATAATTTACCTATAAGCCCAACACTGGGCAATTTACTAAATTCATGAGGAGATAAGAGAGCAGTGGGTGAATATTCGTAAATGGTGAATATTCCATTTTTGAACCACTTGAAGATGGAGTTTTCTGGTGCGGGTCATGACTTGTTCACCTTGAAAATTATAGTTTAATTTATGATAGGGGTCGGTCATCTACCCTTGCATAAAATAGCCCCATATTCAGTCTAGATAACTTCGCCAGCGTTAAATGATTGAGACTGTCAGCTCAAACACCTGGGGGCATTTCTATTAATGTGGTTAGTTACAACTAAACTGCAAAAAACACATGGCTACAATCTATGCCAAATGTAGTTTTGAAGCTCTATCCATAAAATTTATCAGTTGGGCCAATGTATTGATTTCTATGTGTACAGGCTTGACAAGGAAATTTCCAACAGTACGCAGATAAGTGTGATTTCATTGAGAAATCAAGACACTATAGTGCCTTTTGATGCAACAAGGCAGCTATTTTGTTGTCTGCATCAGCATGTTTAATGATCTTCGAGAGGAAAAGAAACTTTCTGTTTGTTGTATGTAGAAGAAAAGAATAATTTTGAGAGGCACGTTACTAGTCATATGACCTGCTTGATAGATTGCCAAAAGGGTTGGTTTGTTTGGATTCCCATGAATATGAATGTGTACATAATACATTGATTTCTGTCATTGAGATAAGTCAACCATTTCAGCCTTGATGTCCCAATCTGTCAGTTTACTTTTCCCTACATCTCCTGGCTTGTTCTAAAATACCAACACTAGACTAGGGTAGGGACGTTCATTAAAGCATTAAAGATACAGGAATTTTTTCAGATGTTATAGTTGCAAGATGACAACAAGGCTTTGGGTCAAAATACCAATTCAAAAGAAGTAGCTGTTGATTCACAGCACCCCTGGATGCACATGAGGCTTCTAGGTTGATGTTCAGGCATCCAGTTGATTGCACAACATGGAGTAGCTACTCTCCAAGCGTGGGACTTGTAAAACTGAGAGAGGAATCTCCCGCAGAAGGCTGGTTCCTGCTCCTAAACTACCTGCCACAAGCTATCCAGTACAGGCAAGCTAATCTAATCCTAAAATGCCAAGGAGACAGAGAGAGAGAGAGAAGGGAAAAACAGCAAAAGCCTACCTAAAACGGTTACACCAGAGAAGGAGAATTGAACATCTATCAAAATTGCCTATGGTGATCAAAGAGAGGTGAGCAATGGGAAGGATGGATAGATGAGCGTCCCAAGGATAGATTTGCAGAAAGTGTCCCAAAACTCCATGAAACACAGCTCCAGAATGTTCAAACATGTGAAGAGAGGCAAGAAGAAAATAAGCAAAAACGAGAAAGGATGGGGCATCACAAAACACATTTTTCCGCTTCAGAAGTTTTGCATTAGTAAAAGGCAAAAAACGCCATTACAGAGCAGGGAGGAGGTTTGAACTCCATTTTTAACCCATTAAATGAACAACTCTTTTTCAAAATGAGCCAAAACTGGCTTTTTACATTGCCTCGAACCCAGGGGACAGAAACGTAGGAAAACGTGCAAGCCCATTCCTCACTGACTGCAGATGCATTTCAGCATGGAGGAATGTCATACCCTGTCAGACCAATTTTTGAGGAGAATGCGACCCATTTGTTGGCCGCTAAAAACTTCTAGCCATTGACCCATTAGCATTAAAACGGGTTGTTGAAAGGGCTTCTGGCCATTACCACACGTCAGAGCCGTTTCTCAATTTTATCTCTTCAGATTCGCAAAATCCTAGAATCTAGAGCATCTCACTAGCTTTCCGTTGATATAAGGAACACAAATCCGATCTCTGGATCAAAATATACGAATTTGAAGAAAACATGCAAAAATGGATTTGAAAAGCTTTTCCCCGCGCTTCGCCACCTTGATGACACGTTCATGTGTTGATTGGATGAGCAAGGTCTTCAGCCTGTCGGGTTGGATTCTCCTCTGCATTTTCATCGGGTTCTAGGAGGTGGGTCGACATAATGCTCGTGTTTTCCCGAAACCCGCTTCCGCCAGATTATCCAAATTTTCCTTTGTTGTCGGGCTTTCCGAGACAATGTCAGGTTTTTAGCCTTCCGGCATGTTCTTGCCTTTGTCAGGTTTTCCTTTCCTCCCGGCACAAGGACAGCACCTTCGATTGGACCCTGATTCGGCTCCTTCGCGTACATTTGTCCCAAACTTGACTTTGGGCCCTTTGTGCTCATTTCGGCCGGTTTGGTCCATTTTTCCCAGACGTCCCATTTGATTTTGGACCCTCTGGACAGCCCGCTTGTCCCACAGGCGTCTCTCTCTGCAGTTAGCCAATTTTTTCCTCTCGGTGCATTTCGCGTCATTTGTCCCAGATGTCCCATTTGATTTTGGGCCCTTTGTGCTCATTTCGGCCAATTCGGCATTTGTCCCAGAAAATTTGATTTTGGACCCTCTGGACCTTTTTCGCCCGGTTCGGGCATTTTTAGCCCGCTTGTCCCACAGGCAGGTTAGCCAATTTTTTCCTCTCGGTCGAACCGGAACGTCCATTTGTCCCATACCTGCAAGGGGTGAATACTTCGGCCGAGCCGGCCGGATAACAATATCCCGACTGCCCCTCACTTAGATGATTTTTTCCTGGATCAACCTTCTGGCCTTTGCAACCCTTCTAGATGTTTTCAGAGCTTGCTAAGTTCCTCTCAGACAGGGGAGATGAGGGGTCCCTGCAACAGTGTGGCCCCGAATCAATCAATGCACTTGAATACTCATGCATGTTATGAAACTGGGGGGTGAAATTTTGACAATTAGCATTGCTTGAAACAGAGAAAACGTGGAAAAGGCTTCAATGGTAATGATGATTTTAAAAATGAATCAAGAGTTGGTGAAACAAATCAATAATATCAGGAAGTGGACAAAAGGCATCACCAAAAGGTTACAGAAGTTGAGAAGCTAGGTCAAATAGTTCGTGAACTAGAGGAGGTTTTACTCTCAGGGGGTGTTGTTACAAATGTTGTTTGTTATTATCAACGACATGTGTATGAATTAATGGTTAAGAATCCTTTTTTCTTCAAAAATGGCCTCTTGTGGGATGGAAATTCACATGGGTTTGTTAGAAAGTTCATGGAGCCCATCAAGCAATGCAAATTCAAGCTTCATAGCCTTTACCAGCATCCTCTACCCTATGCCAAAAAGGAGGATTTAGATCAGGGAATGGACATCCATCACAACATAATGAAGAAAGGGACATGATTTTTTCAGATGATGTAGTTATAGGTGCTCTAGTAGGTATGTATGTAATGTGGTGGCAAAAATATTACTGGTCTGGTATTTCAAAAATATGCTAATCCATAAAAAAATGTAATGTCACTCGTAGTGTAATTATTGCATGTGTTGGTATACATGGGAACAAGTGAAGGTGCACTAGAATTATTTTATCAAATGCAATATTCTAGTGTTAGGTAAAACATATTTAAAACATAATGTTTAAACAAATTTCCTTCTGCATGGTGAAACTAGTTCTCGGGATAATTTGGGAAAGTATTTTCACAAACCTTCAAAATTTCATTAAGAAGGTCTACATTAAAATGAACCATTGACTGAATGCAATGTGGAGCCTTATTTCAGGCTTCCCACCAGTTCCTAGCAATTTTGTGCTGGCAGTGAACTGTTATCCATGTAATGCTTCTTGAGCTAGAATCTGAAATTCGGGAACATAAAAAATTTTGCATTGGTCTCTTATCGAACTGACATAGGTTGGACATTGAGTATTATATGAATTTAGTCACTTTGGCTTGTTAGACGGTCGTGAACTTCTTGAGGAGATCACTATTGCGACAAAATCTTGAAGTTGTAATTTGATAGACCATGCTTGGAGATCCTCGCATCACCACTAATTCTCTCATCATGGATCAGGCATGGTCTCCCTTACCTTTTCTTTCATAATTTTCGTAATTTGGGTTCTTCTTTTGCAATATAATAGAAACATTAAACCTCTAGATAATTGTACAAATGGATATGTAACCAAATTTAAATAGTGTAAAGAAATAAAACATCACCTTATCATTGACGAAACTGATTTTTCAATTTAAACATTTGATGTGGTCACTACCATATTCTTATATGACGATAATAGATTATCTGAATTAGTGCTCGTATTTGGTGGTATTGGTGAGAGTTAGATGATGTCATCAACTCAAACAACATTTTTGCCTACCTTGCAAAGTTAGAAAAACACAAATTCCAAAGGCTTGCAAAACAACATTCTGATCCCGTAAAAGAGTTTTCAAACGTAATATCTATTCCTTGTTATGTATATAATCACGTCAAACATTGGCTCGACCTCGTGTGACTGTTTACACTCTTTTCACTGCTTCTCTAGGAGCCCCGTCACTCTATTTGCACTTTTAGGGAGCTTTTAAAACTAAAAAATTAGCTTTTGTCCTTGAGCAACAAAATGCTTATCGACCTTTGCAAACCCCTAGTATTTTTACTATTAAATTTCTTAGAACCTTCAGTTTCGGGAAAATCACTATTCTTGATAGTTTGGCAAAGGCATTTTCTAGGCCTTCGATCGTAGTTTGACTAGGTCAAACCAGACCAATTAGGACTGATGGGTTTAGAAAACTCATCATCGTTTGAAAACCGTTCGCCAGTTATGAATTCTGTTAGTTCCTATGAATTCTTGGTGTATATTAGGAGATGTAGAAACTTACAAATATTATTCTTTCCCATTGGAAGATAACTTTCGAATGTGGTTTCTTAGCCTTTGGGCCTAGATTGAACATTTTTGTAACTAGCAAGAAAACATAAAAATAAAGTTGTAAGACCTCCGCCAGATTACCAAACCACCGTGGAAACTTTTTGACACTTGTTAATGATTGTTTGGGACTTTTTATTATGGCTTATCGTGTGAAATTTTACTTTTGGGAAAATAGTGTTTCTCTCTCTTTCTATCTCTTTCTCTCTCATTGGTTACGAAATGATGTGAAATGAAATGAATACATGCCTCTAAACCTTCTCTTTCGAATGCAAATTATAATTATTATTGTATGTAAATGGGAAATTGAAATACATTAATTATGTTAAATCTAGGTGGATGTCATGCCAACACTTTTTTATTGATTTCGTACTCACATGTTTTTTTGCAAAGTGCAAGTAAGATGGTGAAACAATGTGTGTGTGATTCATTGTATATTGTTAGAATTTTATGTATGCTAATAGAATGAAATTTTGATGTATTTATTGATGTGTAATCACATCACTCCTTAATGTTTGTAACTCGATGGGTTGAGAATCTCAATGTGATTGCATAACATGGAGCTTCTCCCAAAGTGTGGGACTTTGCAATCGGGGGAGCTCTCTAGATGAAGGTCGGTTCCTATTCCTCTGTTCAGATGCACACATTAAAATGTAGATGATCTATCCTAAAATCTACTCTAGCTTACCAAGGAGACAAGGTTAAAAAGATGCAAGAAAATAAATCTAAACTAACAAAGGTGATGCACTAAAGGAATGAAGAACATTTTATTTGCCATTAAACACAAACCATTGAAATGTAATATAACCACCATACACAGATAACCAAGATTGCAATGAGAGATTAGAGAGGTGAAATGAACACAAGAAAGGGTTGAAAATCATCTACAGACATGTATTATTGCTCCATAAATTTGATATAGTACACTAAAATGGCCAAGAGATAAGATTTGCATTACATTTTTTATGGGAGGTTTTAACTCCACAAATCCACTTACAAACAAGAGAAGAAGAGAGGGTACAAAGCCAAATTATCCAATCTTTAGAAAAATGCCCCTCCTTACAATATATAGGAAGAAAATGAAAGAAGGAGATGAGAAGAATTCAAATTCTTGCTTCAACCACCCTATAATGCATTGAATTCACCTTCCACAATGATGGGTTTCACTATAAAACCCATGCCTCCATGTATTATGCCTTATTAGAGAAGAAAGGAACCCATACCTTCATCATTGTGGTAGATGAGAAAACTGGGACACCCTCTAAAATGGAGAATTGTATTTCTTCATTATTAATAACTTAGTCTCACGCAGACGCTGAGATCTTTCCAAAAAGTCCTTTTTTGTGCAAATCCGAGCTCCGAGTCAAAAGTTATGGCCATCTGAAGGTTGAGGTGTCAACCTGGAAAAATGGCGGGTTGTTGATCTTTCCTTTTCAGAGTCTGAAATGCATGCAACCTCCGAAATCCTAAAATTCAAAATTTCAAACATTTCCTTTTCAGAAGTTGAGTTACTATTTATCACCCAAATCACCTCGAGAGTTCCAAAACTCTGAATCTTGAATCTCTGAAACTCCGAAACCTAAAAGTCTGAAATTTCAGACTTTCAAATTTCAGGATTTTTGCTCACTTTTTCCAATCGGTCATTCACTTTATCCAAAACCCTGAAACCTGAAAGTCTTTCACCTCCACTCTCACCTAGATCTCTGAAACCCCAAAATTTGAAAGTCTAAAATTTGGACTTTCGGACCTTTTTTCTTTCAGGCCTGAAATCCGCCTTTAGCATACCCTCGAAAGCTCCACCTCTGACATCTGATTTTTTCAGACTTTTGGAAATTTTGATTCCTCGAAATAGCTCAAGCTCCCAGGATTCTCTGCAATGTGTTCAGTTTTCTCGAAATGCAAGATCTCTTGACTGAATCATTCCCATTTTCACAGTGCACAAATTCATGTTTGTTCAATTTTGCATGTGGGGAAAAATTGTATAACATTATTGTTAAGTTACAGTAAAGTTAGTAATTGAAATTGGGAAATATGAATGAGATGCTATTTTTAGTGCTACTTTAGGAAATGTGCATGTGACTAAAGGTGTTCTTTTGCTTCATATTTACATATGGGAAAAAAGGGTTACATTATGGATATATAGTTTCTTGTGCATTTTTGAGTTCTCTACTTAGAGCCCTTGTGGTGTTGTGTAGTGAGCAGTGTTATTAAAAAAATAATTATCCTGGTATTTTTACTATTGTATTTGTGTGTGTAAAATGTGGGTATTACAAATACAACTTGGTAAATTAAACTTACAATGCAACTTTTCTTTTAAAAATACAATTCTACTAGTCGTCCACCTTAAGTGAGAATTACAACAAAATTTATACAATGAAGGATTTCTTTTGATTTCAACAATTACTCCTGTAGACACACCAATTTCACATCTATCCTAAATCAATTAATTCCCCTTCCTCATTTCCCACAAAAATATACTTCGAATTAATCAAATATAATTTGATTAATTATCCATTTCAAAAATATAAAAAATAACTCAATCCTCATCACATGTCATTATTCTCCATGTTTTTCCACTATTGAATTAAAAATTCAAATTCAAATCCTCACCCACCCTTTGTGGTCCCCACTCACCTAAAATCCTCTACTTATGAATTAAAAATATAATTCAAATCCTCACCCATTCTTCGTGGCCCCCCACTCACCTAATCTTGCACACATTTTCAAACCACTCACCTAATCTTGCCCACATTTTCAAACCATGATTACTTAAATTAATCTAAGTTAATCACTCCCTCTGGCTATAAATACAACCTTACCCCTCCCCTCTAAACAGACGGAGAATAAGCTTGAATGCCATATCTAAGTTCTTGCATCCTTTAAGCAAAGAACATCATTTTGCCTTGTCCTATGCCCAAATAGCCTCAAAATCCTTTTTTTCATCTAGTGCAAAGTAAGAGGATTGTTGTTACAGGAAGGCCTTGCTCCATCTTGAAGAAAAGCACCTACATATCACAAATCAGGGCTCAATCCAAGTTTCCTAGCCCATTCTGAGGTTTGCTACGGAATCATCTTACTATCATGGGACAACCAATCCGGAAAATACATTTATTTATTTACTTTTGCTAAAATAACTACTTTGTAGGAAGTTAATCATTTATTTTTTCTTTTATTTTAATCAATCATTTTGTGATCTAACTCTTTCTTTCTGTTTATTATTATTGTTTAACCTTGCTGTCAAAATTTTAGCTTCTCAGGTAAAGTACAGATGTCAGAAAATTAAAAAAAACAGCTCCCGGGACGTTTTTCTCACGTTCAAAATTTTCATTCAGAGTGCTACCGTAGCCCATCTTCCGAACTCCATAAATTTTACTCCCGAACTCAGAATGACTTCATTTATTTTTTTAACGGAAAGGTATCAAAAAGATCTATGCAATGAAAAAATAATTTTTAGATTTAGACTTATAGAAAAATTTTGGTTTCATATCTTCTAACACCTATCATTTTAACAAAAAACACCAAAATTATAGTTTTTTTTTTTTTTAATTATTATTTTTATTTTATTTCACGTAACAACCTCACACGTATGCTCTTTCCTCGCACTTAAAAAGTGATCTTGGAAATCAGAAACGTGAGGCCACTCGGGCTCTGCACAACAATTTTTTTTTAATTTTTAATTTTTTGCCTTACATTTCAATTTTCCCCGACAACACTTCTAGGTAACGTTTTCACCCTCTTCTTTCATCATTTTTCTTTTTTGTGAAAATAATCATTATCATTATTTCGCAATCATGATTAATTGCAATAATTATTAACATTTTAAAAAAAACTATTCTAATTGTATCAGCGTATGCTCTTTTCTTGCACCTTCGAGCAATCTAGAAAATCAGAAATGGTCACAATTTTTTAATTTCTTGTTCTAACATTGCAGGATCCTCTAGCTTTGTTTTCCAACTATCATTTTAATAATTATTTTCCTTTGTCATATTCTTAATATTTGTTTGGTCGTTGGTTGTGTATGCTCTTTTCCTGCGCCTTTGAGCGATCTGGAAAATCAAAAACAACCACGATCACTTTTCTAACATTTCATTTGCAGGATAACTACTAATTTGTTTTCTGTAGAACCGCGTTGCTGGAATATTGTCAAAAAACAAAAACAAAACAAAAACAACAAAAATCCCGCAAAAATACCACCATTCAAAGATAATTGCTGAAAC
Source organism: Taxus chinensis (assembly GCA_019776745.2). Lineage (NCBI taxonomy): Eukaryota > Viridiplantae > Streptophyta > Pinopsida > Cupressales > Taxaceae > Taxus > Taxus chinensis. The sequence goes on from CM034155.1 coordinate 436,504,725, forward strand.
CAAAAAAAAAATTACGCTCAGGTACGTAATTATTTTCTGCTGGTGATTTATTTCAAGTTGGAAAGAACCCTGCGTTTAATCACTTTATCATATTGTTTTTGCACGTAGACGAGGTGGATTTCATCACCACCAAAGCTACACCAGTGACGTGGACTTGACTACCATGCACCAACAGCATTTACATCTGCATTACACTTTGAGACCTAGTCTCATCACAGCGTTCGGTATTTACCTCGCCGCTGCTCTTCACTTACAGGTAATGTTGTCGTGCAGCGCATGTGAGTCACGCCTAAATAGCTGTAACAACGAAGCCTGGGCATCATCCCTGTAAATCTTCAGGGAGTTATAAGTACACCATACACATTCATCCCTCCATCACATTCCACCTTTTCACAAAACCTATTCTGGATGTGGTGATTCACTCCGAAACAGGAAAGTAAGAATTGGTGAGTCTCCTCCAGTGCTCTAAGGGTTCCCCGTATCAATTTTTTCCCCGTACAGAATTAGGTATATCAGGACTAGGGTATATCAGAGGACGCATCTTCTTGGAGTAATAAGAGCCTGCATCCACCATTTCACAGCATACTTGTATGATTGCATGAAACAATGATCATTCCCGAAGCATCTACCTCTTCAGCCAAAACAATTTGATACACATAACTGCTTGTTGTTTGTAAACAAAATAGTTTATCATTGTTTTTATCATAAAACTTGGCTAATATCAATGTGTTTATTGTAAAATTCAAATCATAATCGTGTTCCACAACACCATTTCTCGATCGATTCAATACCAAGCAAAACATTCAAGCAATCCCACAATGAAGATCAAAACGTCACACTGATTTCATTAGCCTACTTCAGCCAACAACAACTCCACTATAGCTTGTTTTCAGCAATATCCAATAGATATTGAGTGACTTGCATTCACTCCTTATCTCATCAATTGTCAGAACATCCTTTATAGCTTGTTTCAAGTTATATCAAAATGACATTGGGTGACTTGTTTGAGTTCACTCATTATTTCATCAGCTGTCAAGTTTAACAAAATCCCATCCAACACAAATCCCTTCACATCTTATTTTGAGTTCGCACCTGTGTTGAGTCACTTGTTTGAGTTACTCTTCCTATCAAAAATCTAGAGCTTGTTTAAGTCAAACCAATCAACATATTTATCATTGCTTGTTTGAGCTATATCTCACTTGTATTGAGTACCTTGTTTGAGTGTACTCCTTACATTTTCATCTACTAAGCTTGTTTAATCCAAACCAATCAAGATATTCGTCATAGCTTGTTTGAGTTATATCCCACTTATATCTCGAGTAGCTTTTTTTTAAGCTTTCTCCTTATAGCCTTGTTAAAACTTGATTGAGCCAAAATAAAAATCACAATCAATAGGTTGATTACTTCATCACACCTTTCTTCGTTCTCCCTCTCTTTCAAACATGAATAATTCACGAAAAACATCACACAATGAGCTATTAGAACAAATTAATAAGATGACAACACAACTCTCTCATATGGCTACCCAAATCAATGAGCGATCACCCAAAAAGCTGATCATACAACCTCATGAAGAAATCAGTTCACGTAAAGTCCAACGTCAGTTTACCCCCCTTGGAGAAAGTCTCTCTAGTGTTTTTCATCAACTAAAAGAGGCTAAACTGATAAGATATCCAATTACAAAACCCTTTGTCAAAGGGGAACTGAAGCCATGCTGCTACAAACCTAACACATACTGTGACTTTCATCACATTGATGGTCATCACACAGATAAATGTGTGCGATTTAATAATTACGTCCAAGACTTAATTGATGATGATGTCATCTCTGTAGAACTTGATGACAATGCTCTTGCAACCAACGACACATCCAATACCACAACTTTCCATGAAGAGCTGACTACTGTCGAAACTCCTATATATATTGAAATTCCACGAGATCATGATGACAACAGTCAAGACTCTCTTATTCCAAACCAATCCATATCTTCTTCAAATTTCCTTCCATTAGTTCAAACATACATTAAACCTGTTTTGGACAACAACATTCTTCCAACATCTACTGAGCACTTGAACTTATTTCGAGACTCTCTTTCAACCCAAACATACATTGAACCTGTTTTGGACAACAACATTCTTCCGACATCTACTGAGCACTTGAACTTATTTCGAGACTCTCTTTCAACCCAAACATACATTGAACCTGTTTTGGACAACATTCTTCCAACATCTACTGAGCACTTGAATTTATTTCAAGACTCTCTTTCAGCCCAAACATATATCGAACATGTTTTGGGCGACAACATTCTTCCAACATCTAACGAGACCTTGATCTCATTTCAAGACTCCCTTTCAAACCTTGATATTACTGTTGACACTACAGATGAGGTTTCATCAACATGTACCATTAAGTTTGATTCTATTCTTCCAATATTGGCTCTTATGCCTAACATCTCTAGCCTTTTTGTCGAAACACAACCACATCAAGTTTGGACACTTGTGACAATGCAACCCGTCATGTCCATCATGCTTTCAACTATCGATCTTGAAGGCATCTCATCACTAATTAGTCTCACCTGTCAAGACTTCTATGTGCATCCATTCTACGAGGTACTTATACCTAGGAATATCTTTACACAACATTTTCCATCTTTAATTGTAAATCTATCCTCAAAACAATCAATTAATGGAAAAATAGAAGCAACAAACCAAATAACACAAACCATCATTGTCAACACACATGGAAGCTATCGTCTTAACCAAATCTACCCCACTCTTTGGGCTTACCGCACATCTTATCACACACCTACTAGAGCCACTCGCTTCTACTTTATTTATGGTTGGGAAGCTATTTTACATGTCAAGGTTGAATTTTCATCCTTCATAATATCCTTCAAAGATGTAATCAATAAAGATTATTATCAACAGACACGCCTTAGTAAACTCGAGCTTCTTGATAAAAAACAACTCAATGCCCTAGATCATCTTCCATTCTATCAAAATCGGCTATGGCATAGCTACCATGAAAAATTCAAACCTAGAAAATTTAAGGTCAATGATCTCATTTTGAAAGAAAATCGAAAGAATACACCCAAAGAACGAGACAAACAAGACAAATTTGAGCCGAACAGAATCATAGATACTTTTAGCTTTGGAACTTATAAATTGGTCATTGACATAGGCCAAGTCCTTGAAAAACCCATGAATGCATTCCATTCAAAGAAATTCTATTCTTGAAAGCACTCTCTATTCCGAGAAACAACAATGTGTACATTGTTCCTTCTGTCTTGCTTATCTCTGAATAAATTTATTCATTTCCATTGGCAGACATTTTCATTATCAAAATCACATCTTCATATTTATCATCATGAGACAAGTGTTAGTATACATCCTACTAAGTTTTTGAGCATCATACTTCTTCCACTTTCAGTCGCTTTCCTCTATGGTCATACCTAGAAGCTTACTGATGGTAATATATCCCTTTCTAATACATTCTCTCTTTCATAACAAAGCTCTAAACTTCGTTACCCAGTTCGTTTGGTCGTCCATATCAGTCTTTGGTGTTGAACCCTCGCGTCCTACTAGTCATGTGGGGCTGAGATTGGGGGCAGATGTTTCTTCCCAAATACAAAGCACTATTGTAAAAAAATCCATCAATTCAATAACTTATGAATAATTTATTGTCACATCTTTCGTCCTTCATAGTCTTTGGTGTTGAGCCCACACTTCTTACTGGTAGTGTGAGACTGGGAATGTGTAATGTCCCTCTTTCTCGGTTAGTTCGGTCGAAGACCTTTTGCCCTGTTTTGTCTACCCGACGGCTAAAAGGGTGTTTTCAAGGGTGACTTCAGTTTATTATTCTTTTATATGGTGCTCGAATTAAAATAAAATATCATTAAAGCACATATAATGAATTAATAAACTGTTTGGGTAACTTTGACTTAGGAAAATGTATTTAAATAAAATTAATAAATTATTTAAATGCAATTCCTAGCCCAAAGTGCGACTTGCTTGGGTATGTTGATTAAACCCAAAAATGCGACCCACTTAGAAAAGGAAAATAATTAATTAATTATTAATTATTGGGTTTGGCCAAAAAGTGCGACTTGGAGATTTGGAGGGTTTTTTGGCTATATGAAGAAAATACGACTTGGGGGAAAGGGCATTCAGATTATTATTATTTTTACAGAGCAGTGAGCACAGAGCTTTTGCAGAAAAAATCCAAGGATGGAAACCCTCTGGATAATTACTCTTGCGAACGGAAACCCCAGGAGCAGTGAGAGAAGATTCCACCCAGGGATCTTCATTGTTTACACAGGTTATTTTCATTTCAGCAGTGACAGATAGAGAAATAAATTGCAGCAGTGGGCATTCCGGCAACATCAGGAGTGGGGCGACTTGTTCTACAGTTGATGTATGCATTTTTAGAGGTATTTTTCATGATAGTTAATTGTTATACATTTCAGCCATATATATATGCCAAATCGATTTGACTGGGATTCATTCTGGCTGAGTTTTTGGGTAGTATCTGTATTATTCCATCTGCAGATTTCTATTTGTGTGTGCCCTAGTTATTTGTCATTAAAAATCAATGTTGAATGTATGGCTGCGTTATTTATGAAGAAATCAATCATTTAAACCCTAGGCGCCATTTCTATAAATACCCGGTTTGCGGGAGTTTGTAGTATTTTGATTATTATGCAATGTGAGAATGTTATTTCATGGATTCATCTGATATTACCAGTTCAGCTCTATACCTGAGCTTTATATATATAAAAAAAAAAAAATCAGACAAAACGGATTTGGGATCTTTCAGTGGTATCAGAGCAGTGTATCCTCCCAGCCTGTGTGGGAAGGAACAGCCAGGGCATTAAAATAGAAATCAGCCTTGAATGCATCATAGAGAGGACGGTACACATAGATACTACACCCACAGATGAGCACGGCTCGAAGCTGGTATTGCAGGTGGTGACAGAATGGAACATTTGGGTGAGAGACCTGAGAGTCCTCGAGAGGAGCATGCAGATCTAGATAGGGATTTTATTCGGGATATGGCCGCTACACAGAGGTAGTTGTTATAGACCATGGAGCGCATGGGTACTACTTTGGACAGGTTGGCACTGGATAGGCCGCGGGACAGGCATGGCAGGAGGGATAGATCTATATCCGTTACTAGTAGCTACAGGAGTCATAGCAAATCACCTTCAGACCTTGGGAGTGTTAGGGGATCGCCACGCCGTGAGTGGAGGCATACCCATACAGATGAGAGGAGACCTACACGGACAACAGATAAGCCCATGCAGCCTAACTTCTTACCTAGAGGTGACCCCCTAGAGATTGAGGGACGGCCGGAAGAAGCAGCTTTCCCAGATACCATCATGGCAGTCAGCAATGAGTGGAGGAGTTTGCCACAGCATGTGAGGGATGCATTTCCCCTCCCACAGTATTGTGCTCAGAGGAGAGACAGCATGAGGGTTGGACAGGATAGGAGACCTAGAGCACAGCAGAACAGGGATTTGCAGTAGGTTACCAATAAGGTAACCCTTTCCACTTTTGATGGTAGTGGAAAGATCAGTGCCAGGGCTTGGATTCACAAGCTCGACACCTACCTTACCCTCAAGCCCATGAGGGAGCAGGAGGCCATACAGTTCGCTACATTGCACCTGGAGGGGGTGGCTTATGATTGGTGGCACCATGGGTTAGTTACGCAGGGTCATGAGCTTCTACATTCATACAGGGATTTCAGTGATAGATTGATTGCGAGGTTTGATCGCAAGGATGTGGAGCTATATTACAGGGACTTGGCACAACTCAGACAAAGTGGACATGTTGATTCTTACATCAACGAATTTCAGCGGATAGTCGTTATGGTTCCAGAGATGCCTGAGAAGAGGGTGGTTATGTTATTTATAGAGGGCCTCCATGATAGGATGAGAGGATTGGTCAAGGCTCTTAAGCCTAGGACATTGCATGATGCCATTCAGACGGCATTGGACTTGGACACATCTCCCACTTCCTATCAGCCCACTTCTTATCAGCCCAATAAGAAGTTTCCCACGAGCTCCAGGCCATTTCAGTGCTCTACCGCCCCATAGAAGAGTGCACCACCTCCTAAGGTGGATCAGGAGACTCGTAATGAGTTAAGGAGGAAGAAGCTTTGCTTTCATTGCAAAGACCATTGGGAGCCTGGACATCGTTGCATTGGTAAAGGCAAGGTGCATCTCATTGAGGTGATTTCAGATGGAGAGGATGATCACTCGCCAGGTACAGATGTAGAGGATGAGGGCGGTGACCATGATGCACAGGGGGAGCAGCCCCAAATAGAGCTTCGCGAGGGCGAGGCATTGGATTCATCTGATGTTACTATTGCCACACTTTCAGGCGTTCTTAGGTACCATCCCTTTTGTCTGAAGGGAGTGCTTCAGGGGCAGTGGATTTTTTGTCTGGTTGACAGTGGAGCTACGCACAATTTCATTGATGAGGGGTTGGCGGCGAAGCGAGGATTACAGGTTGAGGAATTTTATGGGTTTAGTGTACGGGTGGCAGATGGATTTGCTATCAGTTGCACTAAGAGGATTCCACGACTTAGCATTCAGATGGGGGACTATACATTGACCGATGACTTCTATGTTATTGGACTTGGTGAGATTGATATAGTATTGGGTATTCAGCGGTTACAGGCCCTTGGCAGATACGTGCAGGATTTCCGTAGGATGGAGTTAGAGTTTATGGTGGATAAGAAGAAGATTGTGCTTCGGGCTCTTTCTGACGGTGGGCCTAGAGTTGTTTCAACACGCAGGATGGAGTCTATAGCGAGACATGGAGAGATTGCATGGGCAGCCCAGTGTTTCATTTCATCCAAATCCTCTTCAGACGATGAGCAGCCTTATCATATTGACATCCAATCCATACTGGATAAGCACGGTTCAATGTTTGGTGACATCCCTCCAGGTAGACCACCAGATAGAGGGTTTGAGCATGTTATAGAGCTTGAGGAGGGTGCTAAACCCGTGATGACTATGCCTTATCACCATCCTAAGACATACAAGGATGAGATAGAGAAGGCCATTAGAGAGCTCTTGGAGATGGGACACATCCGTCCTAGCTCTAGTCCCTTTGCTTCTTCAGTGGTGCTAGTAAAGAAGGACGGGACCATGAGGATGTGCATTGACTATCGTGCACTGAACAAGAAAACCATCAAAAATAGGTATCCCATTCCCCACATTGATGAGTTGTGGGATGAACTGCATGGATCTATCTACTTCTCGAAGATTGATCTTCGATCAGGCTACCACCAGATTAGAGTACAGGATGAGGATATCCATAAGACAGCCTTCAGATGTCACTATGGGCACTATGAGTTCTTGCTGATTCCATTTGGACTCACTAATGCACCTACCACATTCCAGTCATGTATGAACCATCTCTTCAACAAACAGTTGAGGTAGTTTGTATTCGTGTTTTTTGATGATATTCTGATTTATAGCAGGACATGGGGTGATCATTTGAGGCATCTTGATGAGGTACTTAGCATAATGGAGACTCAGTCTTTGTTTGCTAAGATGTCCAAGTGTGAATTTGGGCTTACAGAGATACTGTATCTGGGGCATGTCATTGGGGCCAATGGGGTCAAGGTTCATTAGGAGAAGATACATGCAATGCAGGATTGGCCACCACCCAAGAATATCTCTGACTTGCGAGGATTCTTAGGGTTATGTGGTTATTACAGGAGGTTCGTGAAAGGCTATTCCCAGTTGGTAGCTCCGTTGACAGATCTTACACGGAAGGGTGCATTCAGTTGGTCAGATGAGGCACAGGTGGTATTTGAGAAGCTTAAGGTAATTATGAGCACCTATCCAGTTTTGGCTCTTCCAGATTTCTCACGGCCCTTCATTTTAGAGTGTGATGCGTCAGGATTGGGGATTGGTGTAGTTCTTATGCAGGATCATCATCCTATTGCCTTTGAGAGCCGGAAGCTGAGAGATAATGAGAGACTGTATTCCACCTATGATAAGGAGATGCTTGCCATTATGCATGCCTTGGCAAAGTTTAGACAGTATTTGGTGGGTGGAAAATTTGTGGTGAGAACTGACCACAACAGTTTGAAATATTTCCTGGAACAAAAAGAACTCAATGAGAGGCAACAAAAATGGGTCAGCAGGATCTAGGCATATGATTTTGACATTGAGTATGTCAAGGGGATGAAGAATGTAGTGGTTGATGCACTTTCCAGGAAATCCCATCTCGCTGTCCTATGTTCGTTGAGCGAGATTTCAGCAGATTGGAAATCTCAACTGTCAGTTGAATATTCCAAAAACACATGGGCATGTGATATTATGGATGGAAAAATTCAGGATGATCGGTATAAGGTAATGACTGATTTGATTCTGTATAAGGGCAGAATTTACCTAGTTCCTGAATCTAAACTTAAAGAGAAGATTATGCATGCTATCCATGATACACCACTGGCAGGACATCCTGGGTATTTTAAAACATACAGGCATATTAGAGAGAGATTCTCCTGGAAGGGTCTCAAGGATGATGTCCTGCGCCATGTCCGTGAGTGTATGACTTGTCAGCAGAACAAGTCAGAGCATACTTTCCCAGCAGGTTTGCTACAGCCATTCCCAGTTCCAGAACAGAAATGGGAGAGTATTTCTATGGATTTCATTACAGGTCTTCCCGTGGTGCAAGGGAATGATCGTATTTACGTCGTAGTGGATCGGTTGACAAAATATGCACACTTTTTTGCTGTCCCTACCAGCTTTAAGGCACCTCATGTGGCTGATTTGTTCTTCCGTCAGATATTCAGGTTGCATGGGCTACCGAAGAACATAGTTAGTGACCGGGATAGTAGGTTTATGAGCATATTTTGGCAGGAGCTTTTCCATCTGGTCTACACCGAGCTGACTCCTAGCACTAGTTATCACCCTCAGATGGATGGACATACAGAGATTGTGAACAAATGGATAGAGGGTTATCTTTGCAACTACGTTACAGGACAGCAGAAGGCATGGGTTAAGTTGTTGTATTTATGCGAGTATTGCTATAACACCACTTACCATATGTCTATTGGTATGACTTCATTCCGAGCTCTGTATGGATATGATGCGAGATCCTTTGTTGATATGGCATTTGGGGATAGTAGAGCTCCCAAATCTCAGGAGAGTTTACAGGATATTCAGGAAATCCTTAAGGTGCTTAAGGAAAACATGCAACAGGCCCAGAATCAGCAGAAAATATATGCAGATAGGCACCGAGTGGAGAGATCATTTGAGATAAGGGACATGGTTTTTCTACGACTTCAGCCTTACAGGCAAAGTACTCTCAAGAAGAGTGGGGCTGAAAAGCTCAAACCGAGATTTTATGGGCCATACAGGGTGTTGAGGAGAGTTGGTGAAGTGGCATATGAGCTGGAGTTACCTGCTGAGAGTAAGATACATAATGTTTTTCATGTGTCTTGCTTGAAAAAGGATTTTGGGCAGAACATTATTTCTTCTACAGATTTGCCACCCCTGGATGAGGAAGGGAGATTAGACCTAGTGCCAGAGGAGATCTTGGACAGCCGAGAGAGGAGACTAAGGAACAGGGTCATTCAGGAGTTCTTGGTGAGGTGGAAGGAATTGCCAGAGGAGGATGCTACATGGGAAGGTGAGATTATATTACAGCATCCAGCTCTACAGTTGCTTGGGGACAAGCAATCTCAGGAAGGGAGGACTGTAATGTCCCTCTTTCTCGGTTAGTTCGGTCGAAGACCTTTTGCCCTGTTTTGTCTACCCGACGGCCAAAAGGGTGTTTTCAAGGGTGACTTCGGTTTATTATTCTTTTATATGGTGCTCGAATTAAAATAAAATATCATTAAAGCACATATAATGAATTAATAAACTGTTTGGGTAACTTTGACTTAGGAAAATGTATTTAAATAAAATTAATAAATTATTTAAATGCAATTCCTAGCCTAAAGTGCGACTTGCTTGGGTGTGTTGATTAAACCCAAAAATGCGACCCACTTAGAAAAGGAAAATAATTAATTAATTATTAATTATTTGGTTTGGCCAAAAATTGCGACTTGGAGATTTGGAGGGTTTTTTGGCTATATGAAGAAAATGCGACTTGGGGGAAAGGGCATTCAAATTATTATTATTTTTACAGAGCAGTGAGCACAGAGCTTTTGCAAACAAAATCCAAGGACGGAAACCCTCTGGATAATTACTCTTGCGGACGGAAACCCTAGGAGCAGTGAGAGAAGATTCCACCCAAGGATCTTCATTGTTTACACAGGTTATTTTCATTTCAGCGGTGACAGATAGAGAAATAAATTGCAGCAGTGGGCATTCTGGAAACATCAGGAGTGGGGCGACTTGTTCTACAGTTGATGTATGCATTTTCAGAGGTATTTTTCATGATAGTTAATTGTCATACATTTCAGCCATATATATATTCCAAATCGATTTGACTGGGATTCATTCTAGCTGATTTTTTCGGTAGTATCTGTATTATTCCATCTGCAGATTTCTATTTATGTGTGCCCTAGTTATTTGTCATTAAAAATCAATGTTGAATGTATGGCTGCGTTATTTATGAAGAAATCAATCATTTAAACCCTAGGCGCCATTTCTATAAATACCCGGTTTGCAGGAGTTTGCAGTATTTTGATTATTATGTAGTGTGAGAATGTTATTTCATGGATTCATCTGATATTACCAGTTCAGCTCTATACCTGAGCTTTATATATAAAAAAAAAAAATTCAGACCAAACGGATTTGGGATGTTTCAGAATGGAGGAAGGTGCCCTTACTCGTCTACGTCTTGTCTTCGGTGATAAACCCTTTCCTCTTACAAGTGGCATGGGGCAAAGCGTAGAGGTTCATTCTCATACAAGCATAAAAACATTGCAAAATATTCAAGAAAAACAAAAAAAAGACAAAAAATAAATTCACTCGCCTATATTTTGCCTTTGGTGATGAGCCCTTGCTTCTCACTAGTAGCATGGGGCAAGGCATAGGGAGTCATTTCAAAAATACAAAATCTTACAGTGCTTACAAATTATAGAATCCCCAAACACGTAATTTAGATGCCTAAGTGAAGAGAGAACTATCTCTTAACCTCATATCTTACCAATCAACAGGCCACATAACTGTCTAAGTCTAAGCACATGACTCATAAAGTGAAATCCATTTTTGAAACTGGTTCAGTACCGTTATGAAGAATGGAGTCACAATTTCCCAAAGGGATTGTTGTTAGCATTTGTCTCTATATTCATTATCTACCTCTTGCGTTCTTCTTGATTCTCGGTGATAAGTCCACACATCTTACTAGTTGTGTGGAGTCAAGAATGGAGTTGAAATTTTTTTCATCATATCATCACCACCATATCCTGCCAGTGGAAAGAGAATTTATGTTATTCTAAGCATAAGTTACAACATGGAACACGGTACATATGGATAATATCCATGTTTATCGCCTCTCAAAAATAATTCTGCACTTTGGTCCATAAATTGCTAATCACAATGTAAAAATCCAACAACATTTGAAAATCGTCAAAAATCCAAAAACAGTATAAAAATCCAAAAATCTAAAAACATTTGAAAATCGTCAAAAATCAAAAAATCCAAAAACATTTGAAACTTGTCAAAAACCCAAAAACATTAGAAACAATCATCCAAAATCCAACAAAAACATTAGCCAAAATCGTCAAAAATCTAAAAACATTTGAAAATCATCAAAAAAGTCAAAAACATTTGAAAATCATCAAAAATCTAAAAACATTTGAAAATCGTCAAAAATCTAAAAACAATGTAAAAATTCAAAAATCCAAAAACATTTGAAAATCGTCAAAAATCCAAAAACCATGTAAAATTTCAAAAATCCAAAAACATTTGAAAATTGTCAAAAATCCAAAAACAATGTAAAAATCCAAAAGTCCAAAAAAATTAGAAATACTCGTCAAAAATCCAAAGACATTACACAGAATCGTCAAAAATCCAAAAACATTTGAAAATCGTCAAAAAATTCAAAAACATTTAAAAACATCGTCAAAAATCCAAAAAACATTAGAAAAATATATATATATATATATATATATATAATAAACAAAAATAAAAATATTGTAAACTCCACAAAATCGCAAAAACTCTAAAATAACCAACACAATTCAACCTTTGGACTATTATCCCCAACGAATGATCCAATCACCTTATGACTACCAAATTCAAACCACTTCTCCTTACGTGAATCCTCGCTTGGGGCAAATCTGGCTCTCATTGCTTCCTTGTTTGAGAACAATGACCCAATATTTTACTATGTCCTCGTACCCCTGCTTGGGGGGCACATCCGATCAATCCTCACTGTGGAACACGTTAGGGACATGTTTATTGGTTCTTGTGTTGCATTATTAGTTATAAATTATTAATTACTTTCTTGCATCTTGTTATATTACAGGGGGCATCTTGATTTTATGTATCCTGGTGTTCTCTGTAATATTCTTAAGTTATCTGATTGCATGTCGTACTGGGGCATCATACTTTCTTGATGGCCTCTGTCTATGCTCTCTTCCATTTGCATATCGTATTAGGGCATCAAACCTTTTTGATGGCCCATGTCTATGCTATCACGCATATTACAGTCTAGTCATCCTAATCTTTTATATCACGATGCATCATGTTATGTGCTATATTAAAATTAAGATGTTTTTCATCACGTGAGTACCTTCCTACATGATCCACATCTTACTTTACACACCATCCATTCACCCATACTAATGGATTCTCCATTTTGTGAATCCTACTTGATCACCGTTGCAGTTTGTGAATCCTACTTGACGATCTTTCTCAAGTAGCATTCACTATCCAGTAACTCCTTCTCCCCCACCATGATCACCATGTATTTGATCCATTCATTCTCACTCCTCATTTTTACTCCTCCGCCACTTATACCCATATTACCCTTCTCACCATTCCTGTCCCCTCTCACCCATTGGTATTCTTTCCTTTCACCCTTTTTCTTCCCGCTTGACAATCTTACTTAATAACCCCTTCTATATGGAATCCTCAGTGGAGGTTTACCCTCTCCCTAAGATCTTCCCGTTGTAGAAGCTTCTTCACCACCTGCCCTCTCATCAAATAACCATCACCACCAAACACATCTTCCAACTCCACCTCTTCTACTTCCCATTCCCGCATCATTACTCTCACCACGTGGGCATCCCAATTAAGGATTCCCCTTACACTCTCCACCCTCCACTACATATATTCCTTCATCCATTCATGTTACACTCCTTTGTGTCCTTTCTTTCTTATTATCACCTCATCTCATATCATATACCACTTAGACATACCTCACTCACTCTTTTCTCATCCTTCCCCAAATCCACCTTATGCCTGGTCATCCTACTTACACGCTCTCGTAGTATGGAAAATTCACTTGAGGGTTCCCCTTCAGTCCATTTTGTCATACCCTTTTCCCACCAACTCTAACATCATCCTTCTTCTTCCTCAGCTTAGCGATCTTACTTAACCATTCCAGCTGCATGGCAATCTTACTTAAGACTTCCACTTAAGGTTGATCTTCCTTGTGGCCTTCCCCCACCCCATCATATTTCCCCCATCTTATTTCTCCCACCTCTCATCGTGATCATCTTCTTCACCCTACCATTCCACCCCTATCCCCAATATCATTTTGTCTTTCTCTTTACATATCATCCTTGTCGGTTGGGTGACCCTACAAAACCTCTCCAGCAGTATGACGATCTTACTTAAGAGATTCTCTTAAGCATGACATGTCATCCTACACTTGCCCATCACTCTCCAATATCACCATCCATATTTCCTCTTCATTCCCCATCATCACATCTTTTTACCACCACTATCACCCTTCTCTGCTTGGCAAACTTACTTAACCACTCACCCGACATGGCGATCTCACTTAAGAGTCCCTCTTAAGGATGATCTGTCTCCTTGCCTTTCCCCATCACTACACACCCTTCACCCTTCATTTTTTCTCGGCATTCCCCATTATCACATCCTTTCACCTCCTTTTTTATTCTCGCAAACACCACTTCTCACTTGACCATTTTTCATCTCCAGTTTTGCTCACATGGAAATCTTACTCAACCACTTCTGTCACATGACAATCTTATGTCAGGGTCCTCCCTACACTTAACTTGTCATCGTGAACTTCTCCCCCACCTCATTCTTCGTTCACTTTGTTGATTGCTTCTTCCACCTGGTATCTCCTATTACCCACTTTTTCCTCCTACTATTATCCTTTCTCCACATATCCTCTTACAACATACAACTCATCTCTTCCACCTAAAATCACATTCTTTTCCCTCATTTTCCCCTTCTTGATCCATCACCCTTCATACCATTTCTTTCCATTATTTTCATGTCTTGGTTCTTCATCCTCACCTCGTTCATCCTCATCACCCGCATCCTCCCCTCACTTTCACTTAGTCCCAACTCATCCCTCCCATCTTCTTCACTCTTTCCACTTCATCTTCTCAAATTCCCCCCACATTTCTACCCACACACACATTCGCCATTATTGTTAACACTCATATATCATTTTTTCATCATCATCTTCTCTTCCCGCTCTAATAATTGTCAACGGGTTTTCCCTAAAAATTATCAATCCTCATTCCGCATGACCTCATTCACTCCCTTGGACCTTCTAGAGTTTCCCTTCATTCCTTCCCTCTTCTAAGCCCACCACTCATTGTCAAAGGGTTTTCCCTAACGTCCCTTTGTTGGCGTTACCCTTTCCAGTCCTCATTAGTTTTCTCTTTTTCTTCATTTTTTCTCTCACCCTTCCCCACCACTCATTGTCAAGGGGATTTCCCTAACGTCCCCTCATTGGCATTGCCTCTTCTATCCCCCATTCTCTTTTCTCTCCTATTCTTTTCCCTCACTCCCACCCTTTCTTGTCGATTCTTACCCATCTCTCCATCTCCTCTTTTCCCTCTTCAATATCTTTACTGTCTTCATCATACATCCTTTTCCTATTTTCTCGTCATCCTAGTATCCTCATTTCATGCATCTCCACATCTTTTCCAATCGATGTCATTCCTCCCCTCTTTCTTCTTTGCACATTCCTTATACCGTTCCCTTTCCACTTATTACCCCCTTCCTATATTCCCTTCCTTCTACATCATTTTCTTTGTTATCCTCTTCTCTCTTCCACCCCTCATCTTATTTCCCTTCCCCTGTATCATCTTCTTCCCCTTTTCCCATCACATTTCCTCCTTACTTCCCCATCAATAACCTGGTTTTTCAGCGTTGTCCTATCTTTTTTATCATACCACCCTCCACATGCATCTCCATATGGTCTGTTCCATATTCTTTGCCTTGGTCTTCCTCGCAATGACACAATTCCTTCAATCTTCTCCTTGTATTCATTCTATCTTCGTTTCCCCTCCCCTAATTTTCACGTTTCTTCTGACCACTTCTCCTTTTCTCTACCACCCCTACCTTTTCATTCATTTCGTATCTGTTTCTCTTCCTTTCTCTCCTCTTTTTCACATTTTCCTCACCCCTCATAGTTTTTTTTTTCTCCGTTCTGCTTCTTCTTTCATCCTCTTTCCATTTTCCTCCATTTGAGCCCCTACTCCCACCTTGTTTTCTCCTTCTTATTTATCCTTTCACGTTTCCTTATTTTCTCAACTCTATCATTTATTTCACTTCCAAGCATCCCTTTTTATTATCTTTGTTGCTTCCTTCATTTTGCACATCTCTCTATTTCATCCCTTCACCCTCTATTCTGTCATTTTCCTATTTTTGACTTATTTTTCCTTCATCATTCCCTTCTTCCCCTATCATCCCTCTCTCTTATTTCTACTTCTTTCATTCCTTTTGTTCCCCTCCCCTATTTCCCTTACTCTTCTCATAATAAACCCCCAATCCTATCCATTCCCTTTTCTCTTTTCCACACACCCTCACACCTAGCATTCAAGGTCGATTGAATCCTTCCTCCATTTGCGTTGTGTGGTCATTCCAGTCTCTTCCACTCCATTATCGTCCTCTTCTCCACCAAATCCATTTCCCTTATTTTCGAGAATTCTGTCGTATATTTCATTCTCGTCAGTCCTCTCGAGGGGTCATCACCACATGTATCCATAATCACATCTTCTCATGACATTTTTTTCTTGGAGGATACTATGACATCCGTCACTCACCACTTTCTATTCTCCCCAACAAACATTTGATCTACCTTTTAAAAAGTAGATTGAATTCTTCCCCCATACCGTCTACTTTCTTTGAAAGGACACTACTTTCATAGTACCCTTCCAAAGAGGGGAAAATGTAGACACCCCAATTTCACATCTATCCTAAATCAATTAATTCCCCTTCCTCATTTCCCATAAAAATATACTTCGAATTAATCAAATATAATTTGATTAATTATCCATTTAAAAAATATAAAAAATAACCCAATCCTCATCACATGTCATTATTCTCCATGTTTTTCCACTATTGAATTAAAAATTTAAATTCAAATCCTCACCCACCCTTCATAGTCCCCACTCACCTAAAATCCTCTACTTATGAATTAAAAATATAATTCAAATCCTCACCCATTCTTCGTGGCCCCCCACTCACCTAATCTTGCACACATTTTCAAACCACTCATCTAATCTTGCCCACATTTTCAAACCACTCACCTAATCTTGCCCACATTTTCAAACCATGATTACTTAAATTAATCTAAGTTAATCACTCCCTCTGGCTATAAATACAACCTTACCCCTCCCCTCTAAACAGACGGAGAATAAGCTTGAATGCCATATCTAAGTTCTTGCATCCTTTGAGCAAATAACATCATTTTGCCTTGTCCTAATGCCCAAATAGCCTCAAAATCCTTTTTCCCATCTAGTGCAAAGTAAGAGGATCGTTGTTGCAGGAAGGCCTTGCTCCGTCTTGAAGAAAAGCACCTACATATCACAAATCAGGGCTCAATCCAAGTTTCCTAGCCCATTCTGAGGTTTTCTACGGAACGCAAAGGAGGATGTAAGATTATTGGTATTTTATTTCCTTGTTAGTAGTGTATTTTTCCTAGCATACAACTCCAAGTCCCAAGTCTTCCACTAGAGCTCCATCATTTCTTCACTTTAATCACAACAACAAAAAATGGGGAAGAGGCAACACTCTCCACCCAACCAAGAATCCAATGAGGAGAAGAAGTTATCATCCTCATTGGCCCTCGAGACCCAACCAACATGTAATAAAGGATGGATCCAACTCATGACAACAACACAATGCTTCCACATAACAATACAAATTTTCACAACCATATAACACACATTCAACACAAGAAAACCATCACAATATTACAACTTTCAAAATACGCGAGGCTTGAAATTGTAAAGCCAACGGAGCAAGGATCTATGGGGATATCACTAATTCCTCCCAATGGGATTAGGTTCCCACCTTAAAATCATCCAATATACATTTAAAAACCCATACACAAATCTTATGCATCCCTCAAGATCCTCTTATACCTCTCACATTCTTTTATGCCTCCCTACAATCTCTTATGTATCCCTCAAAAGAACCAAGTAAGAAATGCAAACATTCTCTTATCCAATCTGGGGCACCCAACCCAACTCCCTCCCAAACATGAAATAAAATCTTATGCCTCCCTACATATAAGATCCCCATAGCCTTCTCCTACACCATAATTATGCATTCTACCCAAGAACTTAACAAGCATACAAAACATTCACATACATGCAATACACACATAAAAACAAACAAGTAAAAAGAGTGTAGCTCCTACCTTACCATAGTAAGAACTTGATCAAGGAATCACACTCCAAGCTCCTTTAAGCTCAATCCAAATCCAACAAGCTCCAAGAATTCAACAAGCACTCCAAAAACTCTCTAACTTCAAAAATACAATAGCACAAATGAAATGAAGTAACCCCCAAATAAACAAATAAAGTTGCATATAAGAAAAAGGAGAGAGGAGAGTGAGGTGGCTCTATGTAGGATTCCACATCACTCATCCTCAACTCCATATCACAATTCAAACCTCAACCCCAATACACAATAAATTGGTGGTTTAGAGGAATGACAAGTCTCTTACACACAAAACCCAAACCCACACCCCCTAAGGACAAAATTTAAAACACATGTAAGAAAAGTGTAATTAATGTCACTTATTGTCTTACAAAACACATAATGGGGTCTATTTTTGACCCCCCAATCCATAGGTAGAGTTTCTATAAGAAATTAAGAGGTGTGGGACAAGATTAGCTTGTCCCACAAGCATCCAAAATGGCCCTTAAGCCCAAATCCGAAATTCCAAGGTAAGGTAGAGTGTACAACACTCAAAGTTACTTACACTCAAACAAAATCACATAGTCAAAAATACCAACAACTCTAATAAATGACTCCATTTGTCACATCCCCAAATAACTTAATAAACATGATTAAATTACTTAATAAAGGCACATTAATCAATAATGATTAAATAAATTACATCACAAGTAAATCACATACTCTACAATAAATAAAATAAAAAGGGAAATAATTACACACATAATCCATGGTCAGAATTAGAGGTTATCCCCCCCATGGGGACCCCCTAGCAACTAAAACAAATAAAATAACAACATTACACAAGTTTTCATGGTGAACTTTGTCGTATCCATCTATTATTCCATTGTGGTTGGTCTTTAATCCCCCTTTTGCTTGTTGTGATATAATTACCTGTAAAATCACACAATAACTCCTTCGGCCTTGTGGCCGCATCAAAAACATCAAGGATAAAATATACACATATTAATCAATAAAAATCCTCATATAACTAAGTCATCATCTCAACTAAACAATGTTATCATTTGTCCAAAATTTCAACATATCAATTCTATCTTTTATCAATATCAACATGATCATGAGACTAGTTCAAATGCTAAATCCTACTCAACACGATGATAATTCTGAATGTAAATAATATATATGCCAACAACACATCATCATCATTAATATAAATATGTTTCTCTATGCCTCTAAGAATCCACACAATCATAATATGAATCATAATCCATCAATAATCAGAATATCTTTATCATCTAACATCGTGCTAAACCAAATTGATACAATAAAATCCATGTCTATAGTCAACTGTACTCAAAATTAAAATATAATAAGTGTCAAAGAGAAGTGGGGACTACATCCCCCTCCCCTTAGACTCAACTTCCTCTTGGAAGTCACTAAAATATGTGTGGAAACTGGACTCGTAGCAACATAGCATCCTCCCATGTAGTAGTGATCTCCTCATACTGGTCCCATTGGACTTGCACTAGATCAATATCTTGGCCTTGAAGGCCCAAGGTCATACGCTATGAAATACACATGGTTTCCATCATCATCTTCCCCTTCTCCTACACATGTAATGTGGTCCAATCCAATACATGATATGGATCTAGGATATATCTCCTAAGAACATATACGTGAAACACATCATGCATGCGAGACAAGCGGGGTGCCAAGGCTAGATGATAAGATAAGGGACCGATCCACTCCAGTATTGCGAATGGACCCATGAATCTAGGAGACAACTTAGAGCCTTTTCCGTAATAGATAGGACTCTTATGAGGTCTGACATGAAGAAACACATTCATGCCTACCTCATAACTATGATCAAATCTCATCTGATCTGCATACTTCTTCTGCCTATCTTGTGCCTCTTGTAACCTCTTCCAGACTAAAACAACATGTTACTCCATGTCCTATAACATAGCTGGTCCAAGAGATACTCTATCCTGTAATCTGTCCCAACTCAACGGTGTCTTGCACTCCCTGCCATAAAGTGCCTAAAAATATGACATGCCAATCAAAATTTGAAAATTGTTGTTGTAGGTAAACTCCACCAAATGCAAGTACTCCTCCCACTTTGACTGATGATCCATGACATACATCCAAAGAATGTCCTCTAAAATCTGATTTACCCACTCCATCTGACCATCTTTCTCTGGATGATAGGTTGTGCTAAAGTTGATACTCATCCCAAGGTCCTGTTGATGGTAGTACAGAAGTGTGATGTGTATAAGAGATCACTGTCATAGATGATCTTCCATAGAATCGCATGCAGTCTAACAATATCGTCTAAGTACACTCTCGTTATAGCACTGGCTATGTAGGTGGTCCTCACTGGAGAAATGTGATCCACTTGCGTCAATCTATCCACCATGACCATGATGACATCGTGGTGGTATCTCGACATCGGTAGTCCTACTATGAAATCCATGGAAATGGTGTCCCATTTCCACTCTGGGATAGCATGTGGGTAAAGAAGGCCAACTAGATGTTGATGTTCGGCCTTCACTCTCTAGAATTCTAAAAAATGTGACACAAACTGAGCTACATCTCTCTGAAGGCGTCTCCAATGGTATATTTGTCTCAAGGTGGCATGCATCTTCTTCACCCGTCGATGGGTTGAATAAGGTACACAATGAGCCTTTACCAATATATCTTGTCTCAAACCTCCATCCTTAGGTACATAAATCTAGCCTCTATGTCTAAGAATTCCATCTGATCTAAAGAAAAACCATCAAATTTCCCCTCAAGGGGTCTCTGAGACTCAATCTCTGATTTAGCTGCAAGGTAGAAGTTGTCGTGAGGAAGCTACTGCAAAATCCTGCTCCGTAAATTTGTACTCACTGAAGTAGCCATTAATGTCTTTGTCTATCAGAGCATCGGCAAAAATATTCTCCTTCCCATTCATATGCTCTATCTCCATGTCGTACTTGTAAAGTAATTCCATCTAATGTCATTGATGAGTGTTGAGATTGGGTTGCGTGAAGAGGTGGTGTAAGCTCAAATGGTCTCTCCTGAGAATAAATCTCCTGCTAATAAGGAAATGTCTCCATCGAACCAAAGCATGCATAACTACTGCAAGATCTAGGTCATGAGTCAGATAATTGAGCTCATGATCTTTGATTTGGCAAGACTCAAAGGCAACCACACAGCCCTCTTGCATCAATATAGCACCTAGTCCTGCAAAGGAAGCATCCGTACAAATGAAGAACTCTCCATGTGGATCTGGCACTGCAAGAATCGGTGTTGACAAAAGGAATCCCTTCAGGGTACTGAAGGACTACTCCCATCTATCAGACCAAAAAAACTTCTTCCCTTTCTGCTAAAGGGAAGTGATGTGGTGTGCAATCTGAGAAAATTCCTAAACAAATATCCTGTAGTTACCTACCAACTCCATGAAGTTGAGCACTTCGGTCACACTAGTTTACGTGGGCCAATCCATAATAGCTTGAATATCTGAAGGATTGATGGTGATACCTTCCCCAGAAATTATGTGAGCCATCTACTGCACCTCTAACTAAAATAATGCACACTTATCCAGGTTCCCCTAAAGTTGATACTTACAAAGACACTGTAGAACATGTCAAAGGTGCTACTCGTGCTCCTCACGCATGTATGGGTAAATAAAAATAGCATCAAGAAAAATGAGCATGAACTGATTTTCAATGGTTTGATGACTGTAAATGGTTGGAAATGATCTGAAAGAGCCTTGATACTAAACATGTGATCTGAGTAGCTATCTGGCCCAAAACATGTGGTACACCCCAAAACATACCCCTGTTATGGACCTTTCTATACACTTTGGTATCTTTGTACTTTTAGCCTTTGTAACTTTTTTTTCCTATTTGTTACTTCTTTTTCTGCTCATGTCTAGAATTTGGAGCTCTGATACTATACAATGATTTTTGTGCAAGTGATTCAATCTTAAAAATCATAGATGGTGAGAGAAAATCCTACAAAATAAATGTTATGTGGGTTGTGGGAAACCCTATGTAATGTTGATGTCACCATTACACTGAAGAGGAATCAGACCACATGTAGTTCTTTCCTAGCATGTGATATCTTGAATGTATGCAACCAAATTGATAAACATGACCTTACAACAATGGGATTATACTTGATACTTTCCCCGACTTGACTTGACCTTGGTAATTTTCCTTTTGTACTTGCACATCTAGGTGGATGATTTCCCTTTTATGAGTATGCAGAGTATGTGGAGCTCAAGGGAGTCTTGGAGTAGATTTTCTTATGATTTCTCTTAATGTTTTCTTATTGGAATCTTATGTGTCAATTAGAATAAAACCTCTCCTCTAATGAGATATGAATAACTTGTTTATATATGTGTTTTGAATTTGAAAAACTTGAATAAGTTTGACTAGGAGTGTACCAAAGGAATTCAAATTTTTAAAAAAATTGTTAAAGGAGGAGGGACCAAAGCAAACAAGTTGACCCGTAGTGTATGGGTGATATGGACCTCCTTGTCCACTATGGTCTCAAATGCATGTGTGGGTGATCTAGGAATTAGATTTACAATGTGGAAAGGTATAACCTAATTTGGTGGATTAATGTGTCCATTATGCAAAAAAGTAGGTTTTGTTTGACAAGTTTCCTTGCTACCTGTTTTAGATTAGTGAAAATGCAAAAAGAAAGATAGCAACTCAAATATGAGAGGGTTTAAGGTACCTCTAGATGGGATGACGATGTGTAGGCGTAAAATGAGAGACCCTTCTTCGTAATGAGTTAAATGGAATGCAAATCAAATGAACTCAACATTAAAAAAAATGGGTTAGTAGATAGATGGGAGGGTTTCCTAACAATGTCAGTCCTGAGAAGTGAAAACTTCCTAGGATGGATATCAACCCTCCTTTTGATAAAGATAAGTAAAATCAAATATTGATAAATTGGATGTATTAGATTTTGAACTAAAACAAAAACTGAAATTCTAGATATAACATAGAAATGCATATCTAATCTAAATGGATGCAAAGAAAGTTAAACTTGGGTGGGTCGACGGTGACCCGAGACTGCAGAGAACGGTTGATGATGACCGAGGCAAGATGAAAAGAAAATGTAGAAAAAGAAGTATGAAATACCTCCTGTATCTGGATCTAAATTTTATTTGGATCTGGAAGTGGATCAGATATGGGGGAAGAGTACTACAGAATAGGCTTGATCTGGATCTATTCGAAAGGATGCAAGAAAATTATGAATATTTATGATGAATGCAATAATGAAAAAGTTGGTTGACGGTAACCAAGGTGAGTCGGTGGTAACTGGGGATTGGTAGAACAAATCTAAGATGATAGAAAGGGAAAAATAACATGATCTAAAAGTTGAGACACTGTGGAAAAATAAAGATGATGACTAGGGATCTTAATGGAAAAAAGGACAGAAAAATGGAAGTTGGGTCGACGACGACTAGGTAGGGTTGATGTCGACTGGGACTGGTCTACAGTTGGATAAAAAATGGATAGACTGAAACAAATACCTATAGATGAGAAATAAAGGCCTGGGAATGGCTCAGAAAAAGAGATCTTACTGATAGCTAAACCTACACAAGATCTGATGATGATAGTTACAAATGAATATCCAAACATGCAATGATGAAAGAAGACTCCAAACCTCCAAGAGTGGGATCAAGATATTCAAAGATGACTCCAAGAGAGTGATGTTAGTTGCAAGAACACACAAAAAATTATAGAAATCTCAGAATAGTTCTGGAAGTCTTCATAATTGCATCCTAGTGAAGGGAGGAGTAAGGGCAGATTTATAGGGTTGACGACGACCCAGATGGGTTACCTCTGATCATGGGTATCCATCCATTTGGGTGGTGGGAAGGTGGTGATCTAGAGACAAAAAGCCCATAAGAGGTGAGATTGGCGTTTTGAAGGGTTAGGACTAATTAGGTTGCTTAGGATGAGTAAATGGGTAGGTGGAAGGTGGAAATTATTAAATAAAGGCCATGGATATGTGAAATCATTAAATGGTGGCATAGAAAGGATAAAATAGTAGATTTAAAAAGAGGAAATAAATTAAATGTGAGTTTAGAACTAACTAAACATTATTAGGGATGACTAAGGAGGAATAAATGATAGGAAATAATGATAGGTGGGATAAATTGAATTTAGGAGGGATGAAGGGAATTCGAAAGGGAAGAGAGTTATGTACGTAGAAAATTTGATGGAGAGTGAACATGGGGTGAGTGGTAGTGATACCAAAAATTTGTGTCTACATTTGCCCCCTTTTGTCGAGTAGTTTGTGTTGGGCAAGCCACGCGACAAAAATGAGAAGGGATGAAAATATGATTGATGAGGTGTTTCCCCTCAAACTAGGGGCCGATGAAACAAAGGAAGTCAATCATGAGTTTGAAAGACATAGATGATGAAAGGATGGAAAGGATAAGAAAAGAATATGATGAGATAAGATATCTTGAATGAGGATAAATAAAAACTAAAAAAAGTAAATAAAAATATAGCGGTGATTTCAGAATCACTTATGTAGGGAACAAAGTACAACCTCAATGGAGATGATGGAAATGTCCTACGAATATGTGATTCAAAAAAACCCACTGCAAAATGGAAGGAATCCAATGGGAAACTTATCAAATGGATGTGTAAGTTGTGGGACCAACGGGTCAAAGGCAGACATCAAATATGCACAAACAAATGTGAAAATGGTTTAGACAAGGATCACAACAAAAAGGATAGGGTGAGAAAAAAATTGGATGTGATGTCCTTCGTATAAGAGGAATTGAAAATATGCATCTAGGGTGGGATGGAAAAAAGGTGTAAAATAATTATGCCTCAAGAGGAAACACAAATATGGATGTAAAGGTGAGATGATGAAGAAGATGATGGTGCCCCAAGAGGGAACACAAAGATAGCCACAAAGGTGAGATGATGATAGATAACAAGGCTCAAGGGGAAAATAAATATGTTGAATGAGGACCACACAAGGAAAAAGTAGAAGCAAAGATAATTTTAAAGTAAGGATTAATCAAAAAGAGCACAAGTAACATTTATTAAAAAGGTAGGGTCGGCTCAACAGTGACTAGGTAGGCTTGGCAATGACCAAAGATGAAGTGACGATTACCCAAGGGGGGTCGACAATGACCAAGGTTGATGGGCTATATAAGCCCATGGATTGGCCTACAAAGCTCATTTTAACTATACAAAGTGACGATCAAGAGCTCAGAGTAAAAAAAAGAGTTGAGATTGTGAGCAAGATAGAGGCTAGTGGAGCATTGAGGAAGTGCTAGAGGGCCCACAAGATGGTAAGTGCATAAACCCTAGCTTATTTTTAAGCATTTTGATGTTTTTAATTTAATTTTTTACTTTTTTCAAAAAATTGGGTCAGCACAAGGGGTAGTCACTAATGACTGGGTACTGTCGTCATCGACTGGGCCTAAAAAGTCATCAACCCATGCTAGGAGGTGTCGACCCAATCTGGGTCGATGTTCAATATGGCTACGATGGTTGATTTTGGATTTGGATGGTGAGGAATCTAAATTTTACATGCTTAATTGGTTTTGTAGGCTCGAGAGACTTTATATATATGATATAGAGTGTCACCATTGTATGATCAGATTAGAGGGGGTGTCATAGATGTTGAGCATTACTAGCGGATTCCATGAGATGTTGGGACCACTTGATTGCGTAGATTATGTCATTACTAGTGGATTCAATGAGATGTTGGTCTAATGATTGCATTAGTAGATAGGTTGGATGTGCATATGAGCATAGTTTTGTTCAAGAAAGGAAAGATGACTGTGACTCTCGAGGCTTCCTATATAGGGGAAGCCCATACAGCTCATCACAGTAGATAGCATATTGGGGATTTGTACATGGTTGTTTAGAGCTGATTCCCCATATATTACCTTCTCATCTGGGTTGTTTCACATAGATACACAATATGAGCATGGGGTGGCCAGGAACTGATTTATATGCTTAGTGATGATGTCCATTTCTAGTTATGTACTACCGAATTTAGGGGGTGTGAGATTCCAATGAACGCTGGTGGGCGTAGTTGCAGACATTATTGATCACAGGATGGTATTTTATTTTGTCATAGCATTTTTGGCACATATATATTATGATTTTTGCATGTACACTAAGATGAGGGTGGGATTAAATGTAGGATTTTTGCTTCATTATTGGGAATATGAGTATATTGCACTGATCAGGCCACCAAGACTGTCATAGGTCACGAGTGATCACATTAAACTGGTCATAGGATTCTTGATATGGTGAGAGGATATGGTTCATGGTGACAGGAGAGAGAGAGGGGATTGGAGTGGTATACAGATAGACTAGCAGAGCTTGATGTGGAGCAGGTGAGGTGGTGGTCATACCGTAATTATCCTTTATGGCTAAAGGAAAATGTAGAGTTGATAGGGATGAGACGGATGGTATGGGTATAGAGGTGGAGGCCTGAGATTATATTGGTCATCTAGTTTGATAGGGTCAGGAAGCAGTTTGGAATAGTACAAACAGTGCCTAAGGAGCCTATTATATATAGGTGAGATGATTCGGAGAGGGGCCTTCTGAGTCTTGATACAGAAGACCTATTGTAGGGGGTAGTGGCACTGTGGGATGATGATGATGATGATTTCTGGGTTAAGGCTATATTTTTGGAATGAATGACGACCACATGGGAAGCCCAGATGGTAGCAGAGGGGGCTGAGGGAGGTGATGAGGAGGAGGAGGTGCCAGTTGAGGTAGATGTAGCACCTAGAGTCGATGAGGGTGATGATGGAGGGACTTTCGTAGAGATAGCTCGATTGCACACAGAGCATAATTTAGCATGGCTGGAGAGAGACAAGGCACTCTAAGAGAGGGATATGATGCATCAAGATGCCATAGTCCTATGCCAGGAGAGGGACCAAGCCATCTAGCAGCGGGATATGTACAAGAGGTAGTGAGAGGCCTATAGAGCTATATTTGGAGACCTATCACCGATACTGGCGGCAGAGTTAGGGAGTGGTACACTAGCAGCATCACAAGGGGCTAAAAAAATGGCACCACCAAGTATAATGCCCCTATATCTATATAGAGAAATGGCAACAGAGGCACAATATTATGAACAGATTATGACATTGAGGTTGTCACGGATGCAGAGATATGCAACATATCTAACTGAGCAGTGGGGAGTCAAGGGTGTAGCACAACCAGCATCGTCTCATAGCAAGGCAAGCATGTTATAGACACAACGAGATGCGAGCCATGATGGAGGTGATGAGGCCTATATATTAATTCAGGAACATGCCCCAAGGGAGAATATTTGAGACTTTTTGATGTAAAGTTTACTGATTTTGATAATGTATCGGCTTTGAGACAGGACCCTTAGCAACCTGTGATAGATGTATAGATGTATTTATATGATGATGATATATATGCATGATTTTTTTTATTCGTCATGTGTCATGTGTATGATTTATGGAATTGATGATGTTTATGTTAGATTTATATGTGGATGTTTAATTATGATTATTATAAAATTGATTATGATGTCATGGATTAGATGTAGATGTTTATGGATTATATTATGATGTTATGGTTTAGATGTAGATGTTATGTATTATGGATTATGGATTACATGTAGATGTGGATGTGATGTGATATTTCATGATGGATATGTAAATGCTAATGTGATTAACATGGATAGATAGTTCTTAGACATGATGAAATAATGGATACAAATAATGTGATGGACTTATAAATATGTTAATTATTGTTTTTTACTATACTTAAAATTATATACATAAGAATGGATAAAATGGTTAAATTAGGAAGAATATGATGAGAACATGTTAGATGTGACTTTGATATAATGTGACCAAAAGGAGGTAAACAAAACTCGATCATAGTAAGGAGTGCATGAAGAAATGATGCTTTAAACTGAATTGGAGGTAAACAAGAAAAGGAGCCAATCAAGGCAATGCACTTGCAGCCAATAGCAGGTTTTAACACATAACCATTGATAGTTAGTAATCCCAAAGATCACTAGGAAAGTATTGAAAATGGACATATAAACCTAATTTCGACATAACAAAAGGGTTTGGATGACACTCATACGTGGGAATATAGGTTGTGCATATGTGGGTGTCCCTATTTTTATGCCCCATCTCTGAGTAATATGATGCAAATTGATCAACGTGAGAAATTTTCTATGGATGAAAAAATTTGATCGATGCAGGAAGATTTCTTAGGATGCTTTCTTTTGAAACTTTATGCTTTTAATTTTGAGCATTTAGAAGGCTAGTCAATACAGGAAGCCTTCACTGCCATGATATGAGATGGTAGCCATCCTTCGAGGGAGTGGTCTACATTTTACTTTTATGCTTTTTGGAATTTTTTTATTTTGCTTTTATAAATGGCAGGATAATATATGCATGATATTTGTCCTTTAAGAGATCATTCTATTATTTTTTTGATATTTTTACTTTTATAAATAGCTATACTTCGAGGGATCAGTTTGTTTTCTTTGAGTAAGATAGATTTTAGATGAGCATCCGAGATTTTTGAGTTATTATGGAAGAGTTGGGGATAGCTAGCTAAACCACTTAGGAGAGGATAATGAGTGTACAAGTGACACCCAAGGACCCTTAGTGTGGTTTCAGTAGGTAAATAAGAGGGAAAATTAGATGTAATGATCGCAGGGTTCCCACCTAGAAGGAGGAACTCGTCATTAAGGAATATGTTATGAGTAGAGTTGTGGTGCCCATATTCAATATCATAGATAGGAAAGTGAAGGTAGACCACATAATTACAAATCATTACAATGATAGATGGAAATAGCTAATGGATGGATGGATGAACACTTAGGTGACTAAGTTCTCAGTTGTATGTATGTTAACATTAGAAAGGCTGCGAGTGTAATGAGTTAAGAGGTTTTGTTTCTATTTTACCATCAAGATATGTCAAATGATAGGCTCCGAACCCGTACTTATGTGTGATAATTTAAGCCCCAATCCAGTTAGGAGAAAACTTTCCATGTTGACTTTGTTCTTGAGTAGTGACATCCCTATTTTATTTAAAGACAAAGAAACTGATATTAAATTTGTGTTCCTTGAGGTGTTTGTTGTAAGCACATTTGACGCATTCCTAATGGACATGGTGATGTTCAAGAGTGAGAAGGTGGCGTTCTTCTAACAACTTAAGTTGTGTTAGATGCTCTTGGTGATAATATTCATTAGAAATGAAGTCACGAAGATAAACATGCAAAGAAGGGATTTTGACTTCAAGAGGAAGAATGGATTTGAAGCCATAGATGAGAGAGAAAGGAGTAGTACCTTTAGAGGTGTGAATGTTAGTCTGATAATCCCAAAGAGTGAAGGGATATGAAGATGCCAATTACAACCTGATTTATCAATAGTATTTGCAATCATATTGTGAAGAGTTTTGCTAATGGCTTTGGCTTGACCATTAGCTTGAGGATAATATGGTGAAGATAAGCTAAGATGAATATTGAATGAGTCGTAAAGCTTCTTGAATTCTTATTTTTTAAGGACTTTCTGTTGTCTGTGATGATTTTTTGAGGGATGCCAAAATAGAAAATGATATGCTAATAGATAAAATTAACAATTTGATTGGCTTTAGTTGATGTGAGTGGAATGGATTACACCCATTTGGTGAAATAATCTATCACATTGATGATAGAATGATGGCATTGGTAAAACATAGATTGATAAGGCAAATGAGGTCAAGCCCCCACTGTGAGAAAGGCCAAAGGTCCTGAACTGAATTTAAGGCCTAACTAGGTATGTGGATTATCGTAGAATGTTGCTGGCATTTGACGTATTTTTTAACATATTCACAATAGTATTTATTAAGAGAGTGCCAATAATAACAAAGGACATGATTGGTGATGGGTAGGCCACTAAAATTTACACCATAGATGTTGTCGTGGACCTCTTGGATAGATCAAGTGGATTCATGAGATTTAAGGCAACGAAGCAAAATGACATCGATGTCACACTTGTAGAAGATGTCACCAAGGATGACATAGTGGTTAGCACACTTAAGAAAATACTTTATACCATTTTTAGATAGGTCAGAAGGGATCTTGAATTGAGAAATATAGTCGAAGATTTGAGAAGACCAAATATCGTGAGGATTAATGTCAATGTATTCGACACAAGGACTCTCATGAACATGGGATGGTTGATCAAGATGTTGATCAATAACATAACTTATAGATTCCTCAATTGTCTATGGGATGAGGTATGCAAGAGAAGACATAGTGTCTATGAAGCAGTTAGAAGAACGAGGGATAGTTTGAATAGTGTAGAAATCAAATGCACCAAGAAGGAAATCGATAATATCCTTATACTTTTGAAGGATCTCATTTTTACATTAATATATGCCTTTGACTTGATTAATGATGAGTTGAGAATACCCATAAATGTCAAGTATTTCAACGCCAAGTAAGATAGTGGTTTTGAGACCTGAGATGAGAGCCTCATACTCGTCCATATTATTTGTGCATTCGAAATTGAGATTATAAGTGATAGGAATAAGAGTGTCCCAAGGAGGAATGATAATGACCTTGGTGCCTCCCCCTTGTTGACACTTAGAGTTGTCAAAGAAGACTGTCATTTTAAGAGTAGAATACTCATGGTCAAAGTGGAATATGGACTCATCACAAAATTTCTTATGAGGAGGATGACTATCATGAAGAGAGGTGTTAGAAAGTTGATCTGTAATAGTTTGGCCCTTAGTTGATTTTTAAGAGATGAACTCTAGGTCAAACTTGGTCATGAGCATGAGCCATCGAGTGATGAAATTTCTATGTATGGTATTGATAAGATAAAAGGTAGTGATGATGTAAGTCTTATGATTTAGTAGATAATAAATAAGTTTAGAGGTAGCGAATAAAATGGTGCAACACATCTTTTCAGCTTCACTGTAGCGAGTCTCATACGCGTGAAGGGTGTGAATGATGTAATATATGGCCTACTCCCTGTCTTGTTCATCATGATGTGTCAACATGGATCCTAAAGCATGATTAGAGGTAGATACACAGAGATATAAGGGATCCCCCTCATGCGGGGATGTAAGCACGGGTGGGGATAGAAGATACTGCTTAAGATCATCAAAGGATTTATGGAAATGATGGTCCCATTTAAATTCAATATCATTGTGAAGGAGATGGTGAAAAGGTTGGCAATGGTCAGAAATTTGTGAGATGAAATGAATAATTGACTGAAGGTGGCCTTAAAGACTGCAAAGTTGTTTCAAGTTAGAAGGAGGAGGAATCTTGAGGATAGCCTTGATCTTTGTGGGTTCAACTTCAATACCTATGATAGAGATGATAAATCCAAGGAGTTTACCAGTCAACACTCCAAACACACACTTGGCTAGATTGAGATAAAGGAAGAAGCGGATAAGGTTCTCAAAAATGACCTCAAGGATGGAAAGGTAGTCATGTAGATGTCTATATTTACCCAATAGATCATCAACGTAGTCCTCTACAATCTTATGGATGAGATCATGAAATATATAAGTTATGGCTTTCTGATAGGTGGTTCTGCCATTTTTCAAACCAAAAGGCATGACACAATAGTAGAAAGTACCCCAAGGAGTTATGAAGGAAGTCTTATGTTGGTCTTCTGGTGTGATGAGTATCAAATGTTACCCAGATAAACCATCCATAAGAGAAAGCATCTTGTGGCATGTGGTAAGGTCTATGATTTGATCAATGTTAGGAAGAGGTAAATCATCTTTAGGGAAAGAGAGATTAAGATATTAAAATTCAATGTAGATATGAAGCTTTCCAAAAGCTTTGGAAATGGGTATGATGTTGGATACCCATTACTAGTCGATAGGAATAATGAAGTTAGCTAAAACAAGGCATTGCAACTCCTCTTTGACAAGGAGAGAAACTCGAGGGTGCATACGGCAAAGCTTTTACTTAATCGACTTAGCGTTAGGAAAGGTAATGATGTTGTGGACGATGATGGAAGGATTGAGACCCAACATGTTGGTGTAAAATCATGTGAAGGATTTTCTATGTCGAGAAAGAAAGGTGGTGAAATATTTGAGCTCCTATGTATCAAGAGATTAACCCACTTTGAGGATACGGGGATCTTGAGGAGTCCCAATGTTAATGTCGATGGTGGATTTGTTAAGAAGGGTGGAGGTGTCTGGAAGTAAGGTCTTGTGAAGATAGGAATATTCTGTCCCCATGTAAGAGAGGATGGGATCATCTTTGGTGCATTGAAGAAAATAAATGGTAGGGGAATATTACTCTATGATTTCTGGGAATTAAAGAGGGGGGACCTAGTTTCACCTTCACATTGATAAGTTACTGGACCCAAGGTGATAGTGGAGATTAAAAAAAATTAGAGGAGATGGACATGGTTTCATCTGTATCCATAACCTCATGGGATGGAGAAGATGAAGGTTCAATGTCCATGAGAGATAAAGATGGAGGTAGAGGGTTGGTATATTTTTCCTTATAGCCCAACTGAATTTTTTATGTGGTTTATGAGATTGATCAATGATGAGGTCATGGATGCCTTTTTTATAACACCCCATTCCAAATCCTTTCCAGATGCAATGATGAAGATAGGTGTAAACAAATGATTTCATGTAAATACGGTCAAATTTGTTGGTATATAGTTTAGTGTGAGGCTAAATGTCAATGTTGGAAGAAGGTTGATCAATGCCACCATAGATGAGATGTGTATGAAGATGAGGTGGACTAAAGGGAAAAATATTCTCGACGTCTAGTTGATACATTGGAGATTTTTTTGGTCTTTCGAGACTATTAGGAGTTGGAAAAACATTAAGGGTAAGGAGGTGATACTCCCCTAGTGATATTTGATCCATTACTTTGTCTAAAGATTTATCATCAAGAAGTTTGGATGTATAAACCGATGACCTTGTGTGGGAATGAGCACATCATTAGGATGGTAAATCATGTTACATACTTTGAATGGGGAGTGTCTACGAGGAGAGTTAATATTTTCCCCTCATTTTCATACTTGATGCATCGATGAAGGGTGGAAGGAACATAACGCATGGGGAGAATCCATGGTCGTCCAAGTAGGATGTTGTATTGGAACTCCCCTTCTATGATATAGAATATCTCATGGAGGATTTTTTCACCAACGCGGATGGGAAGAATAATTATTCCTAAAGTGGGGGTAATAACATCATTGAAAGAGTGAAGGACCGTGGGTGATTGGGAGATAATGGAATTAGGGAGCTTAAACTGATCAAAGGTGTGAGATGAGATGATATTTATGATAGCTCCAATGTCTATCATAACATAAAAAATGAATTTTTCATTCATACACACAGTGATGAAGAGTGGAAGGTCATCCTCTTTGGGTGAGATGTCAAGAAATTTGGTATCGTTAAAGGATATGGAAGTAGAGGCAGCAAGTGCTCCAATAAGAGATGTAAAGGGCTAAGTCTCATCGTTAGGAGTAGGGATACACTTAAGACATTTAATGAGATATTTCTAATGATCTGGAGAGATTTGAATGAGCTCATAAAGTAACATATTAACTGAGGCCTGATGGAGTTGTTTAATAACACTCTACTCAATAACCATAGGCTGAGTAGAAACTAAGATAAACACCTTAGGATTTGATGAAGAAGGAGGTGAGGTAGGCTCACTGGAAGGAGCGATGATGATGAATTTAGATTTGGATTGAGCAGGTGGTAAGAATCCATGGGGATAGGAACAAGTTATGACCCAAACAACTTTAATGAAGAGAGGCAGAGCCTCTTTTGGAAATTTTGATGTTGGAGGAGGAATGGTGATGTATGTTTTAGATGAGTGAGGATATTTAGATGTTCTAGCGAATGAAGATTGATATGAAGAAGAGAGATTGGTGGATTGAAGAGAGTGATCTCCTTCAACAAGAAGGTCATCCTCATCGATAAGCTTATAAATGATGGTTTGGATGGCTCTACAATGTTTGATTTCATGTCCCAGTGCATGATGTTATGCACAAATAATATTGAAACCGAACCATGAAGGTCTTCAACCACATTGATCGAATGGTTTGATAGGTGGGAGATTCATTGCAAATGCTTGAAGTACACATTGAAATATTTCAGTGTAAGATCTAATGGGGGTGGTTGGATAAGGAGTTGTAGATGAAGTAATTTTAAGAATAGTGGATGAAGGTAAGAAGGAAGGTTTACTTTGATGAGGCATTTTTGGAGCCTTTGATTCCTTCTTAGTCTGGGAATAAAAGGAAGGTGGTTGTGTCTTAATTTTGGTGTTGATTGGTGGTGACTTAGATGGTTTAGAATCTATTTTGGCGATTGTAGTGATGGATGTCTTTGAAGAAGAAGTTTATTTAGGATAAGGGCTAGGTTGTTTCAATTTTTTAATAATGGGGGACTTAGATAAAGGGGTTGGCCCTTAGATGGATTGTGATTCTCCTAAGAGTGGTGATGTGCACTAGATTACTTAAGATGGTTAGTCTTAGGATGAGGAAGCTCCAAATTTTTATGTGGGTGTGTGAGGTATTTTTGGATGGGCATGCCAAGGTTTTTAGACTTAGTCTTTGAGGATTTATCCTTGGCAGGGATGATGAAACTTTTGACTACAGGTTTTTGGAGGTAGAACTTGGTAATGTAGATTTTGTTTTAGATTTTGAAGGTGGAAGTGGCTTTTGTATGATGCACTTAACAAGATCTAAAGGGGTGGTAGAATATATGGGTTTAGGATTGGTGGATGCAGGGATGATTGGATTTATATATGTGGCAAGAGTGTCAATTGTAGATGGGTTGATTATAGGTGTTTGCATGGTGGATGATTTAAGAGGTGGTATGGATGTGGATGTAGATTCAGATGTTGATGTGGGTATAGTAGTACTAGTAGATGTAATTGATGTGGTAGTAGGCGTAGATATGTAAGATGAAGGCATTGAGGTAGTTATAGGTATAGGACTAGATGTGATAGGTGAGGATGTGGATGATATCGATGGAGAAGTGGGTATGGTCAAGGTTGATGGGGATGTAATAGTTTTGGTTATAGTTAATGTTAATATGATAGGCATATAAGTTGATAAAGTCATGATTTTAGGGGTAGAAGCAGTGGATGATGAGATGGGTGTAAGTGATGGTGATTTATTTTGTCCTATAGTATTAATTATAAGGGAATTAGGTTCCTGTGCTATGGGGGTAAATCTGCATTGTTGGGTGCATGAATAGGAAAGGGTTGTTTGAAGACGTCAAGAGGTTGATTAGGTGGTGCATTAGGATTATCTACTTGAATGACACTAGATTCTATAAGTTTTTGGGAAATGTATTTAAAAGACAAACACTTCTTAATGTCATGGTCATGAACTTGATGATATTTGTAGTAATGTTCCTCGTGATACCATGTTGTTTTAGGTCGGTATTCATCAAATGGTCAGATAGGAGGAAGATGAATAATATGGACCGACATTAACCTGTCAAATATTGTGCTATAAGATTCCCCAAGAGGAGTGTATTTAGGAGGTGATCTAGAAGCACATTGTGGAGGATTCGTATGAGAAGTGGATGTGGAAGAAGATATAACCACGATGGAATTAGCGGTGTTTTTAGGTTTATCACCATACATGAAGGACTTAGTGAATTTCAAATTGGGTTTGTTTGATCAAATTTTAATACAGATTTTCTCAAGGGTGAGGATTTCAAGTTTGTGAACCCTAGTAAATGCCTCTTAAAATGTTTGTAACGATTGAATTTTAAGATTGGAGAAGATATGCTTCACATAAGACCATGAGAAAATTTTAATTAATTCAGTCTGTGTAAGGGAAAATGATAGGTGGTTAATTATGCCACGCCATCGTGGAAAAAATTCTGCAATAGATTCGTTGTCATATTTTTTAATGGAGTAGATGTTTTTTATTGTTATCTTACATGTAATTTTGATCTAGAAATGTTCTAGTAACAGTTGCACGAGTTAGGTGAAGTAAAACGATGAATGTTGTGGGATGTCATTGTACCAGTCTAGTACGAATCCAACCAACAACATGGGGAATGTGTGAAGTGTGAGGTCTTGATCATAGGAGATAAGGTAGCATGTATTTTTGAAAGCAAGAAAGTCGTATTGAAGGTCTTCCTTGCTATTGAACTTGGAAAAATTGAGGATAATATTTTACGGGGACAGATAGATTGATTGGTTCATTACAAAAAAATTCGTATGAGAATGTGGTTTTAGATCCCAAGGTAGCAGCCTCAAGATTATCCATTCTACTCAATGTTTCTTATATAGGATTGTTATAAGGATGTGTTTTAGAAATTAAAGGATGTGATTATGATGCATATAAAGTTGATGGATTAGGTTTTTTATAAGGTTGGTATATTTGAGGATGAGTAGGATTTGGTGGAAGCAGTTGATAAAGAGGGATTTAGTTAAGGGGTTACGATTGGATGGGTTGAGATAAAGGTTGCTGTGAAATTGGGATGTGATAATATTGGTGAGATTGAGTTGGTTGTTGAGAAATGGGACACTTGATGTAGGTTGGGTTTGAATGTAAGTGATAGGCGGTTGGGATAATTGAAGTGATTGATTGGGAAGTATGTAATGATAAGCACCTTAAGGAGGAGGTTGATGGGTTTGAGTTGATTCATATGGATGAGTTTGTTAAATGACCATGTTTTCATAGATTTTGGAAGTGCTAATGGGGGGTTGATTTGAATTAATCTATTCGGGTGGAGGAGGGAGAAAGTGAGATTCTTGACATGATTGAATAGGAGCACAAGTGATCATGATAGATAATGAGGTGATGGGGATAGAAGAGGTGATAGTGGTATAGATGTGAGACAAGTTAAGAGGG
Source organism: Taxus chinensis (assembly GCA_019776745.2). Classification (NCBI taxonomy): domain Eukaryota; kingdom Viridiplantae; phylum Streptophyta; class Pinopsida; order Cupressales; family Taxaceae; genus Taxus; species Taxus chinensis. Next base: position 436,541,333 of record CM034155.1, read on the forward strand.
ATGGGAACCACCAATTGAGTATTATGATGACCATGAGGGATGGTGGAATAATATTTTTGGGATCAAGCTCATGTTGTGTCATATCAAGTGCATTCATAGCTCTAGGAAAGAAGACAACAATTTGTGATGTAAGGACATGTGTAGATTCAGGATTGGAATGGTAAGCGTAAATTTATTACAAAGGAGGTCCATCAATGGGTATGTTGGTAGACTTGCAAATTATATAGTCATAAAAGGCAATCATATTAGCATCAAGGATCTCTTGGAACTCCACACACCCACAAGGTATGATAGGAGGCCCAAGAGCTTCGGTGGAGGTGGTAGAAGGGGATATTATTGGTCTAGATGGAATAGAATGATGGTAAAGAAAGGTATTATTTTTTACATGGGTGGTAGGTTAGATGGTTTGGGATTCTTGAAGAGAGGAAATGGGAACCATGGGTTGAGTAACTACAGACGAAATGACCAAAGGAGTGGAGGTAATAAAAGAAAGAGAGGAAGTTTGCTATGAAGAGATAGTGGAAATAGGAATGTTGTTGGATGTAATGTTTTGTTCCATTTTTCTTAGGATTGTGTAATAATTGGCATAAAAAAAAAAAGGAAATAAAACTATGATACTTTTAATCAATTCAGACAAGTCACATAGCAAAAATTTGATTATCTTGATTATTAGAGATGTGAAAAAAAAATGAAAAATAGGATTAGATGGAACCTATGGAAATGGTCATTCTATGGATGGTTTTAGGTAGCTTAGGTTGGAGTCCTCAATATACCTGAAGGTACATAAGGCCCAAATATGTGTTGGTGTTAGTATGCGGCTTGGTATTTGGGCCTACCCCCACACTTCACTGTCCCGCAGCTAGAAGGGAGTCAAGTGCTTACCCAATATACCACTCACCATCTTATTTATACTCATCCAGAATGGCGAGTAATCTTTCCTATTGGGTGAAGAAATCCCAATAGTTCCACATGGGAGGAAGTGTTTTAGATGTGTAAATTAATTCATGTGTTTTGATGTGTGTGATAGAGTGTATGCAACAAGTTAAACCCCCTAGTTAAAATAGATTTCCAAGCAAGTATAAGGGGTTCTTATTAGATCCAAAATGAAATATGATATTCGATGAAAGTAGCAGATAAAGGATGCAATCCAATAAAAGAAAGAGATGGGGAATAAAAATAAGGAATTCCTAGATAAAAATTTTCCTTTTTATCTAGATTTTTAATAAGAAAATAAATCCAAGCCAAGTCACGCACGCACGCTAGCAAGCAAGAAACGCTCCTTCCTACAAGGTTAGTAGAATATCATAAAAGAAAATAGAAATGAATAAACAAATGAAAAAGAATCATCGAGAAAGGGTTCAGTTCCACTGAGTGTGCCAGAATGTTTCACAAGTTTCCTCACTACCTATTTCATATTATTAAAAATGAAATAAGAAAGCTAACAACTCAAATATGAGAGTTTAAGGTACCGTTAGATGGGATGACGATGTGTGGGTGTAAAATGAGAGATTCTTCTTCACAAAAAGTTAAATGACCCTGAAAATCAAGTGAACTCAACAAAAAAATGGATTAGTAGATAGATGGGTGGGTTGCCTGACGATGTCAATCTCGAGAAGTAAAGACTTCCTAGGATGGATGTCAACCCACGTTTTGATAAAGATAGATAAAATCAAATATTGATAAATTGAATGTAGTGGAATTTGATATAATGCAAAATCTAAATGAAATAGAAACTGAAATGCTAGATATAAGATATAAATGCATAGATATGATCTAAGTGGATGTAAAGTACAATTCAAACCTAGGTGGGTCGATAGACGACCTGAAGCTGTAGAGATGGTCGATCGACAGTGACTAGGGTAGGATGAGAAGAAGATGCAGAGAAACAAGGCATTACAAGACCTCTTATGGATGGATATGAAGCTGGTCTTGATTTGGAAGTGGATATGAGTTGGAGGAAAAAGCACTGCAGAACAAGGATGGATTTGGATCTATTCGAAAGGATGCAAGAAAATGATGAAAATTGATGATAAATGCAATAAAGATAAATCTAGTTGATAGAAACGATCGGACTGAGTCGACGGCGAAACTAGGGACTGGAAGAACAAATCAGAGATGAAAAAAATAGAATGAATGGTAGGATCTGAGGGTAAGAGGCTGCATTATGGAAGCAGAAAGATAATGATTGGGGATCTGGAATGACAAAAAATGTGACAGCAAAATAGAGGCTGGGTCGACGATGACCAGATAGGGTCGACGACAATTGAGTACTGATCTAAGCTTGGATGAAAATGGATGGATTGGAATGAAGACATGTAGAGAAGAAATGGAAGCCTAAGAATGACTAAAATAAAGAGCTCCTATTGATAGCTAAAACTGCACAAGATCGGACAATGATAGTTGCAAAGAAAGATCCAAACATGCAATGATGAAAATATACCTCCAATATCCAAGAGTGGGCACAAGATCCTGAAAAGTGACTCCAAGAGAGTGATGGTAGTTGCAAAGACATGCAAAAATGAAAGTAAGATTGCGAAAGCTCTAGAAGTTTTCAAAATTGCATACTGAGAAAAGGAGGAGTAAGGGCGGCTTTATAGGGTCAACGATGACTTGGATGGGTTGTCACCGACTGCGGGGACCCGTCCATTTGGGCGGTGGTAAGATGATGAGCTCGAGACAAAGAGCCCATAAAATGCGAGATTAGGGTTTAAAAGGATTGGGACGAATTATAGTTGCTTAGAATGAGTAAATGGGTAGGTGGATGGTGGAAATTATTAAATAAAGGCCATGGAGAGGTGAAATTATTAAATTATGTCCTAGAAAGGATAAAATAGAAGATTTAAGAAGGGGAAATAAATTAAATGGGAGTTTAGAATTAACTAAATATGATTAGGGATGACTAATGGATGAATAATGATAGGAAATAAGGATAGGTGGGATAAATTGAATTTAGGAGGGAAGAACGAAATTTGAAAGGGAAGAGAGGTATGTATGTAGAAACAACGATGGAGAGAAAACATGGGGCGAGGGGTAGCGATACCAAAAATTGGTGTCTACAAGTTGTACATGTGTAAGAAAGAATGAATGGGATATAGCTAGGGATATGATAATTGGTCACATTGAGCAAGTATGGACTAGTGCAAGAGTGTCGTATAGTTTGTGTTGTTTTAAGTCAGGAATAATCAAAATGAGTGTCTATATTTTCCCCCTTTAAGTGTGGAATTGAAAATTATGTGGTTAAAAGAAAATTTGTCTGAGTGTGTAGACACTCTTTTCCTTCACTCGGAGTGTAGGTTGTGTTTGTGCTAGTACTTTATATTTGTTTCGGTTGTGTTTGTTTTTCTAGGATGATTACTTGTAGAGAAAAGAGTTGTCAATTTCCATGGTATAGGAAATCAAAATTTAACATTAAAAACTTGAACTTACTGTGAAAATAGCAATATGTAAAGTAGAAAATCAAAACAAAGGAAAGATTCCACTTGATTTTTTTTAAAAGAGGGGGAGGTCGTACTCCTGCTACTATTTCCATGGATATTTTCTAAACTTTGTTTTAGAGCTGGTTAGAAGGACATAGGGTTGACTATACCCCAAGTGGAATGTTCCAAGGAGAATATAAAGAAGTGAAAATGAACCCTACATAAGAGAATTATATGGGGAACATTTTATTTGTTCCCCATGCCTCCAAAAAATATAAGTAATGGTAAGTCAAACCTACAAGGAAAACACTCACCTCAACACTTCCCAATACCCATGTATAAGTTCCAATACAGATGAACACAAACCCAATTGATTTGCAAATCATGACATACTGTACCAAGGAAATACTAGTTTCCATGTACCCTTGGTGCCACCATAACCTAAAATATACCATGCATTTTTCATTGAAATTGAGTCAAGGATTTATAAATTTCCCTGAGAAACTATACCAACTGAGAAATTTATTGAATCTACCCTAGGGACAGGAGCGTGTGGAATGGGCTAAACATTCATACGTTATGGTCCCTGTTGTGTGGTTCTATCCTTGTGTATTTCATAACCCAATTCTATTTCTAAGACATTTTCTAAGCCTCTAAACTATCTAATTTTTTACATGTTATTTTTTATCTGATTATGAGCTTCTGTGAGGCTGAAATATTACCCGATAGTTATGCCCCTTTTTGAGGCATGTGAGAGGAGCAATGTGAGCATGGCCCAAACAAAATGACATGTAGTTGATGTGCACATGTATTTTAGCATTCTTTCAGGGGGAAATTGGGAGTTTGTTATACCATGGGGAAAACATGGTATTTATAATAGAAAAACTAGCAAAGTGTTAGGAACAAGTAATAGTAAAACAACATAGTAGATGTAAGAAAAAGTATGCAAGGACATACAAATAGAAAAATCATGGAAAACAATATGTCACATACATTGGACTCCACTCAAGATGTCATAATACACTCAAGGAACTAAAGGCCAACAAGAAATAAAACAAGTACATAGGGAACAACTCACAAACAAGTGAAAGAAAAGAGGAAACTTGTAAAATAATAAACAATCCATAGTATGAAAGTGATCTCAATTTGAAAGTGACCTACAAAACAAATACTGCACATGAAGAACGTATTAGCATATTAGATTAATCAATTTTATGACACGATGTATGTACTAAGTGAATGAACCAAGATAAAGTAAAGTATAAATGATTGGAATAATAGCACATGTATGTGAGGAAGTGTAAAGTGGATGGCCCCAGTAGTTGTGGAAGAACTAGTAGAGAGAAGTGTTAAGCATCTTACATCGTGTGACAATTTGTGTATATCGTCCATTCAACTCAATATACCACGTGACCACGCTTGTTTATAAAAAAAATGATATAACATACTATGTATCAATAAAACATGATAAGTAAAGTGTAATATGAATAATATAAGTGTACAATAGAAATAACTAAGAAATAACAATGCAAATGTTTTTGGATGTTATGTATATATTTGAATGTATTTGAATTTTTAGAATATATTAATTTTTTTTACATTTTTAGGACCTTGAGGGCATAAATGAAAACCTATTCTCTGAAGATAAGGAAAGGTTATCCAAGAATTCCCACAGGGAGGAAATATTTGATTTTTTAGGAATTTTTTATGAATAGATAGTATGCATATGAAGAGATGAAGCAAAGTTTCCCCTCAGTGTGTATATGCAAAGTGAGGTTTGGGTGTGTATTTTCTCCCTCAATAGTCAATTTGAACCTATAAAAAAGAGTGTCATTGGGAAATGAGGGGGGATTAGGATGCCCCCCAATGTAGGAGTAAGACAAAAACTAATCAATAGTGTCATTTGAATTTGGATCAAATCCTATAGGGCCCAGGTCAACGATATAATATGTTAAAGTTTATGGGACCTAAATAATAACCCTTTCATATGCAAGTGATACATGTCCATGATATATTCTTCATCATTGTAAGGTGGGAAATTTTTGGCCATGTGTTGATTCCAATATATCATGTGATGCATTTAATCGGGTAAGGAATCATTAAAACTTTTGATCATGCTTTTGTGCAGAGGGTGGGTGATATTGGTATGATGTTTATCAATTCTACCTCTAAGATTTCATCACCAAGATTGGTGAAGTGTAAGTGGATAAGGTTAGGTTTCAATAGAAACCCACACCATTTTGGAAATGATTCTAGGACCAAAATCAATTAGAAGCATGATGTAGCACGAGATAGTTGTGGAAGAGGACTAATGTCCACTAGATTAAGTCCTAAGTGTTTGAGGACTTTATATGTGCACATGTTGTCTTTAGTAGGATTGAAAGGCACGTGTTTTCAATATTTTCTGTGAATGTAGAGTTTGCAAGTGAATGTATTGATCACATGGTGTGTAGGTCCTATTTGTGTATCTAACTAAGTGTATGGTATATGTGGTGACTTATAACCTTGAAAAATGGTGATGGTTCATTGGTCTTGAGTGTATGAATTTATTTCAATAGGGTATGACAGTCACTAGCCATACGTCTAGATAAGTAATGGTAATTATAAAATAGGGTGTCTAGCTATAGAGAACATATTTTAGCAAAGTGATTCCTTTTAGTGTGGTGAGTAAGAAATCCATGATCTAAAATAATGGGTAGAAAATCATGTGGGGTATCTTGGTTTGTTGGAATGGTGACAAAGCTAAAAATAGGAATAGTATCAAGAGTATGAATATAATTTTGAAAATAAAACATGGCATTAGTAGTAGCAGGTGGATTGGTACGAAAAAGTTGATATTCACCAAGGTTGGTTTCAGTATAAAGATAATGGAACATGGAGTCATCCTCATCAATAGGGTTGAAATATAACTTAGACAATTTCTCATGGGTAATATGTAAGGAACCATCATCATCATCATCCAACTCGTCAGTATCAACATTAAATTGTGGAACAACATTCTCTACAAGATTTAAATTAAAAGCAGAGGATGTCATAGGAGAATATATGGTACGAGATATAATATCGATAGAAGGAGATTGAGTGGAATAAGAACGATGGTATGTTAGTGTGTTAGTAGTTATGTTTGATTCCCCAAGAGAATATGTATTTATTCAATGAGGGGGAATTGGTTATGACGGTTGGATAACCATAAAAGTAACATGATCAATTTTACAATATTTAAATGGTTTGGGAATAGATGGAATGGTGTTTTCATACCCATCATAGGAAAATTTAACACGTTGATGTACCATGGATGGGATGGCCCTCGTGGTATGGACCCATGATGGCCAAGAAAAATATTGAATTGAAATTAAATATCCATAATATAAATTAAAGTGGGGAATTTTTTAGGACCGACCTGGAAATCCAATTTGATTGTTATTATAGAGGTTTGAGTGGTGGTGTCATAGATTCATGCAATAAGATTATAATTTTCAATGGTTGTATCAAGGGTGCCCAATTACGTCAATAATGATAAAGGACATATGTTCAAGGTATATCCATTATCAATGAGTTCAAGCTTATTGAGGAAACCTTGGATGTGAGCTATAATTAGAAGAGGATGACAAGGATCACTAGAAGATGTGAGCGTAATATCCTCATTGGTGAATGTAATTACTTTATCAATGAGCTTGAAATATTCTATGATAGATGCAAAATCTATGGGGGTTATCACATTGTAATTGAATAGAGCTCAATGCTCCTTCTAATGTGCAATGATAATCGATAGCTTTACAAAGAAGATCAAAAAGGGGTATCTAAGCAAGGGTGGTATTTAATTTAATACTAATATTATAATATTTGGATGATTCATTGAGCCAAGAAGGTTTTGTACCAAGAGGTGGAGGAGTGGTGTAAGACCCCCCATGGTGTTGGTTTGTAGAAATGAAAAATTATTAGCCATGTACGTGAGATAGGAGTTACACACATAGGCATGCGTGTAAGGAAATAAAGTAAGCATAGGAGAGTGTGTGGAGGTGTGTGCATCATGAAGGAATAGGTTAGCATGGTTGCGCGCATATACACAAGAATTTGGACTTAGCCGATTTTCTAGACATGGTTAAAATAGAAAAGAATAAGATGGAGTGCCACTCAAGAAAAGTCAAGAAATAAACAAAATTATGATGACTTAGTAGCCAAGAAAAGTAAAATAATGCATATGTAGAGCAAGGAATAGGACAAACACATGGAGAAGGCTAATAATTTGGTTACGGAAAATAAAATCATGGGGTTACTTATAGTTCAATCTATTGTTAACACATGTTGTAAAAGCATGTGATCTATTTGTGAGCATGCCTATTTTTAGGAAGGTACATGTAAGCAATGAAGGGAAAATCCCCACCCTATAAGTATAGGTGATGCATATTTTTTAAGAGAGAGCTCTACAATTCTTGATTCTAAGAGTTTGAATAAAGGTCCACTGAGTGCAGAGCTTGAGAGACCTTGATTGTTCTTGAGTCTGTATGAGTGCGCGCAAGGTCCAGTGCATGGATGTACTAGGTTATATTATAATCAGATTCTATGATATATGATGGATTGTGTTTGTAATGGAAAATTACTTTTGGAATGCAAATATTATTATGTTTGATCATGGGTTAATTGGTATACATATCTTGCTAGTTATTGTCTATGAATGAATTCCTTATTATATGTTTTGTTGAATTGATATAGTATGATGTATTTCTAGTATGAATGGTTGTTATAGTTAATATACATAGATGCTAACATCTTTCTAAGAAAATGAAGGAGGGCCCTGGTGCTTACACGTGATTCAAGTGAGATTCTAATTTTTTCTAGATGAAGTGCCAGTGTACATAGCTACTATTAGGAAATAAAAGGCTACATTTTAGTTCTGTTGTTGGGACCTCTTTTCAATCTGTCTACTAGAATATTGTATGAAGATGGCATTATGACTATCTCTAAAAAATATTGAAAACTAGATTTACGATGGCCAAGACACATTTGCAAAGAAATATATCATTGGACCTGACTTTAATGCACGAAAATGGGTAGAAGATAATCTATATGACTTCTTATATGAGACATTCTTCAGCTTCGTCCTGGTAGATTTGTACCAATGGTTTTCAGCATACACATCTAACAATGGTGTTAGGCTAGGAAGGAAGCAGTCTTGGAGACAAGAAGACTACCAAGTTGATTCAGACGAGTTGTGGAAAAAAATTAAAGATCGTTGGTGGGAAGGTGTAGTATGTAGTTATACCTTGGAATACGTAATTTCAACATACTCTTGCCTAGAGGAAGCATATTTCTATTTCTTTCCTGATATGAGAGGATATTATTTGCATTCAACACCCTTAGCTATCAAAATCCTGATTTTTTAATTGGGAATGGATAAATTACCTATGGCGATCTAAAATCCCAACATGCGCAGGGGTAGGAGTAGGTAAGGGAAGGACGGTGGCTTCCCTAGCAGAAGAGAGATAGAGAGAAGAAATACATCTCAAGTATAATGATACACGATAGAGCTTAGTTGATGAGGTGTTGAGGTAGAGAAGAATGATGACAGGTGGAAGTGATGAGAGCCCCACAGAAGGTGACGAACAGTGGGTTCATGTCCTCCTGAAATTGGGAAAGCATAGTAGATATACCCCTTTGGCATCTGATGAGAGTGAGTCTGAAGAGAGAATGAGGACTGCAGGTGTGCATCTTACCTAGCCTAGCTACCTATCCCTTGTGCAAGGTGTTCAAGATCCAAAGGTAATTGTAGAAGAGCATCATAATGAGGGTAAGAAAGTAGAATCTCCATGTTGGGTAGGAGAAACAAGTAGACATATTTTAGTTTCTTCTAAGGAAGTGTGACAGATCAAGGATGTACACATGGTCAAGTAGAAGAAACAGTATTTAGAGAAAGTGTATTTGGGGGTACTTTCATAGGCACATCATCAGCCTAAAACGTTAGCATGCAACCCATTAGAAGCAACCTTATAGGTGTGGCTATAGCGCAGATAGTGGTGTTCAATTCAGCATAACAACTGGGACATCGGGGAGTTCATCTACGGAACTACAGGTCATGATGGGAGACTCATGAGGTTCAGGAAAACCACCACACAGAGGAAATCCTAGAGGAGAGTCATGTTATGGATCTAATCCCAAGCTAGAACAAGGTGCACAACAGCCACAATAACATCCATCAAACCATAACCTCAACAACCATAGTAGCAGACACCTCATGTTTTATTTGAGATGTCTCTTCACTTGCCAAAGTATCGAGGTGTGGAGGATGCAGTTGAGAATGTACAAAAGTGTGAATTATTATGAAGAGCTAAGATCATAACAAATTTTGATAGGAAGACAAGTCAGTTTTCCACCACACTTCAAGGGCGCACACATGTGTTATAGAAATTATGATCTACATAAGACTACAGTGGATTATGATGCATTGTGTGCTAAATTTTTTGCTAAATTTCAAATTCCTTAGTTTGAGCAACAAAGTATCAGCACACTAAAGGATATTAAGAAGGGCTTATCTCAAAGTTTGAGGGAGTATGATGCACAGTTTAAAACTCTATTTTCCAAGCTATCTTATAATATTCATCATATCCAACATGCACATTGGTTCGTTGGAGGCTTGCTAACTTTGTTTCTAAGGGCCTTATCACATAAAACATTTACTAATCTTCATGAAGCTTTGGAAACATCTCTGTGTCCTAAAATGGTTGGAAGTGTAGACACGGGAGTGAGCCCTTTTCTCAAGGCGTAAATAGCAGCACTGGCTACACAATTGGAAAAACTATCTGTCAATTCGGCACATGAGACATGTAGCGGGTTATGGTGTACCGATTGCAATGTGGAAGGGAATGCTAAGGATAGTTACCTGTGCAGCAATGTGCACACACTATGACAATCTTGAGAGATTTTTCACAAGAATCATGATGTCTAAAATTTTCTCCTCTTACAGTGCACAACAATAAAGAACATCTCTATGTACTACAATATTTGCAATGCATATACCCATGATACAACTGAATGTCGTTTAATCAACCATATTCATGAGCCATGTGAGACTGGATTGTAATAGACCACTGTGACTAGTAGCTCTTAGGCACAGGAATCCCATCCTAATGAAGGGCACAACAATGGATATGGTGGGTTCTGAGGTGGATATAGAAGAAAAGGATGTGGTGGTAGAGAAAGGTTCACGTGTGGGACTTGTTATACTTGTGGGTCCCCAACTTATTACCAACACGAGTGTCCTAAGAATAAGGTATATGCGTATTTTGGAAATTCACGTAAGGTTTAAGATTTCCCTAGTCTTTATGCTCACATGTGAAAGAACAACAAAAATAATAAGGGTGAAGGGATGATCAAGGTAGAGCGCGTGAAGAATGACTAAAGGACACCTAATAAAATAGTTGATCCAGAACTACAACCATTGTTAGTCACTATGTGTTCAGAAGTAGTGCGTGTGTGAGCCTCTTAAAGTGAAACCCCTTATCAGAAGAGACGAGGTTATACATATTAAGTATCTAGATGTTTCTCATCAGAAAGAGGTATACTAGAAGACCATGGGATTCATTAGGGATTTACAGGGAGAGATCCAGTACTTGAAGTCGCAAGTGCACGAAATGGAATGTGTAAATAAAATTGAGCTTCTGCATAGGGATGTAGATGATTTGAAAGAGGTTTGTAGGATTTTGTGACATGAAAACATCATCCCCTTCCTAGGACAATGGTTACACAAGAAGGTACCTCGCGCTAGAACTGAGAAAGAGCACCAAATCCTCCATGTGAATTTACCACCATAAGACCACAAGTATGACTAGGATATTACGCTAGATGTAGTGATAGATGGTTGGTTGGTGAGTAACATTCTAATTGACACAGGTGCAGAGGTCAATTTTGTAACTTTGGATACCTAGAGTCAAATGGGAAGGCCATAATTATATTCATCCTCTAATGTGTTTGTACGACAGAAAAGTGACATGTGAGGATGATAATCGGCAAGTGACCTTCCCCGTACCCAACCTCCCGAGGTCGTGCCGAGACAGCCGGTAGTTTTAAATGTGGGTGACTTAGATGAAGTCACAGCTGGGATTATGGCCATTTTTTCATGATAGAAAATCTATAGGTGAGGATGAGAATCGGCAAGCAACTTTCCTATGGCTAACTATAGGAGGATCAATGACTAAGATCTGGTAGTGTGATCTCCTGGTAACTAAAATGAAAAAGGGGAGATTTAGAGGCTATGAGAAGATAACGTAAATTCCCTAGTGGTTTATCTTCCTAATTAGGATCTAAGTGTTAATCTAGTTTTGAAGTCTCTAAATTAACTTAAACTGAAAATAACAATTTATACTACTATTGAAAGGGAAACTAATATAAACAAAATGCACGATTGAAACATTATAATTACAAACAACTATTTAAAATACTTTTATACTAAAACTAATAAGCAAGATAACCTGGTGTGGTTATTCACCTGTGAAAATGTGTGAATCTAGATGAAAGATAGCTAATTAACTTAATTGAAAACCTTCAATCTTACCTCAGAAGTGAGGAATAAATCATAGATTCTCAGAAACTATCATTCCCCACAACTTCCCTGGCAATATTGAAAGTGAGATTAACTAAAATAAAATGATTCAATACTATATTTGATAATAACTTTGATGATTTAAACCTGGAGTTTAGTGAGCAGAGGAAAATCCAGTTGTGTTGTAGCTTGTCCCCTCAGAGTGATCTCTTCATTCTTGCATGTTCATGTGAATCCAGAAAGATTAGGAGTATAGCAGCATCGGCAAGAGAAGGCACTGGGACGATAGTTGCTTTGAAGTAAAAATGGCACAAAGCACAAGTAGGAGAAGGATGATGCAAGTGAACTGGCTTGGCCTATGTGATTCCTAGTAGGGTCATTTCAGCAATGATAAAACAAAATGATAAACAGCAGCTACTCAAACAATGAGCAATAACAGCTTCAGAGAAACACAATGAAGTACAAGTAGCAGAGGGATGGTGCAAGAGAATAGAGATTGGCCTATACAATTCCTAGCAGGATCGTTATAGGTATACAGTGAGGCATAACTAAATGTGCAGGGTTCTAATACATGCTAAAGATAAAATGATTCATAAACAAAATCTAGGACTGAGTATTGAAGACTGAAGCTCAAGAATGAAGACTCCAGACCAAAGAACCAAGACCATTTATTTGTAAACAAGTTGCATATTTATAGCATTTACAATCACCAGAAGGTAAGTTAAAATTGAACTCTCTCACCATTAAACAAAGAGAAATTACTATTTACCAGGTGGCTAAAACATAAATGCAAGCAAGAGTGGTTGAGAAATGCGGATGCAAATTGAATTTTACATTTGAAAAAATCATCGGAACATTCTAGAAAATGCGCACATGACCACCTCCCTGCACAGGGAGGCAGTTATAGGACCGCCGCCCCACCGCCCAGGCAGGGCAGCAGTTTTATAACTTAAAGGCAAAACACAAGGAAAAAGGGGGTAGAGGTTAGAACAAGATATGCAAACACTAGATAAGGCTTTCTAGGATGTAAATGTACACTTTGGCGAGTTCTTTTGGATTCTAAACACCTTGTGAAGAGATTTGAATCATCATTGGGGTTTTTCGTAACCTCTTTCTGATAGTACAGTACATACAATTTTGGGTACGTACAGTGTTGTATATAGAAAATAAAACAAGGGTCATGCCCATTGGTGTACTCAAGGATGCTTTAATCATTATTCAAGGAGCAAAATTTACAAGTGATTTATAAGTATTGGAAATGGTTGAGGCATATAATTTCACATCATTATTTGGGAATACTTTGTGATATGCAAATAATGCAGACCTACACTTCAACAAAATATATATTAGTTTTGAGAACAACGAGGAGCACATACTTATACCCTTGGATGATGGTAAGGCAGCACCTTACATTGAACCTGTTAGTTAAGAGGAACTTAATAGAATCTATGCACATACAGTGCATGACCCTGAGAACGTGGGACCATCTAAAGAGGGTGTACTTCATTGGGAATATGTGTAGTCTATCAATGACACCATTAGCGTTGCTTGTGACATGAGGTCAAGGGAAGATTCACTTAGATGATCAGGTCCTGCATGATTAGGTGCTTGGGAAACACTCAGTTACCTAGGTATACTAGAGAGGAAAAACCTGACTTGTTATTGTGCACGATGGAGAACCAATGGAAGAATGAGGGAGATAGACAAAAATATTATGGTATATACATTACGCAGAATAGTATCACACTAGTGGGAAACACATAGACATAACATGTTAGGCTGGCATGAGGTAAGAGTAGCCTTTTTGATAAGGTTTACTCATAATAATATACCTTCTCTTATACTTGAGTATGATTGGAAAACTCTTGCTCTAGTGCATATACATAATTATCAGAAATAATGGACATAAAGATAGGAAGCTTCACCACCATCCCTTTGGGTGCATAATTTCTACACTACTCTATGAGGATTTGTGCGAGCTTGGTATGTAGATACCGCATTAAAATAAGAAATGGAAATTTGGCACGATATAACTGAAGGTATTGCTCACACCTTCGATTATTTTTCAACTAAGCCACTAGTACATAACACCTTATAAATTATCAAGTGTGTCACATTGGGAGATAGTACAAAAATAGAGGAACTTGTGGTTCAGTTGTTAGTAGAACTTAAGATTGAGGTGTGTGAGGATGTGTTGGAGATAGAAGAGACACTATTGGGTCATGCATGAAAAGAGAAGGAAAAGGGGAAGTTGGTCTACCTCATTGATGATGAGGAAGTAGAGAACCTGGATATTATCCATATAGAGGGTGCACGTGAAGTGATGGATTCTATAGATGAAAAGGCACGTGTTTACCATGTTCCTATGAAGACTAAAAAGGTTAATATTGGGACTAAGGATGCACCTAAGGATTTTATTATTGGACACTATTGGTCAAAACAAGAGGTCATGAAAATAATTGAGCTATTACGTGACTTTCATGACCTATTTCCAAGGGTTTATCGTGACTTAAAGGGCGTGCATCCCTCATTAGAAGAAATGAATATTAAGTTGAAATATGACACATTTGGTTCAAAATAGGCCTTATATGATGAACCTAAACCTACATGTTTGGTAATCATTGAGCCAATTGAGGAATCTAAGAGGATCACCCCCATGGTGATCATCATCAAGAAGGATTTCCGGATTAGGATCTGTGTTGACTACAGGGTACTCAATGCTTCATGTGGCATAGATCCTTTTCCTACACCATTTATAGAAGAGATCCTTGAGGGAGTTGCAGTGCATGAAATCTATTCATTTAGTGATGGATGTTCAATGTAACGCTCAAAATTACTAGAACTAGAAAATGAGGATTTTTTTTTTAAACATACATAAAAATATATTACACAGATGCAATCATACAGATTTGTTTAGTCAAATTCTTTAAATCAAATTTGTTATTTTGATGTATCTAATAACATCCCTCTAAGCCATGTGCAGCTAAGAAGGGTGTATCCAGATCTCCACGATCTCCCTTTGCCACTACTTTGAGTGACAATGCTTATTAGCATTTTGGCTCAACCTTTTTCAGGTCATGGGAACCATGTGAAAGTCCATGGGTCTACCACGAAGCTAGTTTTCCGACTTCGTATTCCGGTTTCTGATCCTTTCCTACCTCATGTTCAGTGTTCAACTTCCCATGATCAGGTTACTGGAAATTTTAATTTAATTGGAGGACTAGGTGATCAGACAATGCACAACCATCAATGCATTACTTTGGCCAAAGTTTTCCGCCATGCAGGTTACAGCTAAACTCAAGATAGCACACTAGCCTTATGAGTTTAAGTCTTTCGCCACCTCACAACTATCCCTTTCACAGTTATCTAGATCTTATAGTTTGTATTTACTTTATTTCCAATTTAACCTATCTTGCAAGAGTTTATATTGAGATAAATGCCAAAGGCCAACTAGGATCATCATGAGATAAGTACATTCGTTACACTGAAATGTATCTATTTCAGCATTTCACATGTACTTATCCCTTAATATGCCTGATGGATCTTTTCATCTATTTATCTTCCCATTTAGTTTCTCTTTTCCTGATGCTTGGTTTTTTAACCTTAAATTACCTTTTACAACGATACTCTTCCATTCTCTATACAATAGGATTTACAATCTTATCATATTAATACCAAGTTTACCGAAAGGCCGAATTAAATATATATTAAAGCATGTATATTTAATTATTCCTTCGATTAGCTACGCCACTAAATAACTTATTTAATTTAGAAATTAAAGACAATTGATTGTTACAATAATTGCACAATTATCGGCTTCATATATTGACAAATATCAAATAAATAATTTAACAATTTATGATAAGTAAGATTTCTTACTTCTAGTATTTAGCATTTACTCATATTGAGATATGATTACATACAAGGTAATCATATCTTTATTAAAATCATAAATTACATATGTCGTTAAGGTGAAATATATAACTATTACGGTAACTTTCACATAGTGAGGTTTGAGTATTAACAATGGGTCAAAGATCCCAATAAATTTAGTCAAAATTTTGCGATATCATCCTTCTACAATTGAAATCCAAGTATCTCATTTAGATCCATGCTACGATAAAACTTCACAAGACATGAGTTTCCGCATATCCAAACGTGACGGCTAATTTTCCTGCAAGACTGGAGTAGTGGTATCTTGTCAGTTCAAAATGAACTAGCATGAATATTGCCTCCATTTTCTGATGCAATTATTTAATAAAATATGAAATAATATATATGTTATATTATCAACAAACGTATGGTAATACAGCGGAGAATGTATTATTACACGTTTTTCATTAAGATACAACTATGAATGTACACAAATAGAACAATCAATTTCTATTTTAGCAATCATGTTTCACTCTAATCACAAGGATCAAGACATAATCAACCATAATCATTCAACATCCGAATTTTGATTAAACCACAAGCAAATCATGCTTCACATGGTATAGATTCAATTATTATTTTTCTTACCTTCCAATCAACAAACAGTTTAACAAAATTGTCTGAAATCATCATTTCCAAATACCAATTAGACATATTCCCTCTAGGTAATGAGCAGCTCTATAAAACGCGCAATAACTTTATTTCAAACAATCAAAATACATTTATATATATATAGGAATAGTCCAACTAAACAATGTAAAAACACCTCTATTAAACCATTTTAACATGTTCTTTCAGGTAACTGACAGATCAACAAAACAAATTAACCCACATACCACAGAATGATAATTTTGAATTCTATTTGCATAGAATAACAACAATAAGTTTCTAACACTTTCAGTAACGAAATCCTTTAAGAAAAACTAAGTCATCTTGCATAGACTGTTAACACTAATTTATTTTTCAATCAAGTAATAAAATTATACCTACAGGGAAATCAACTTGTACATATCCAAATCAGTTCATTCCAGCATTAATTTCTTTTCTGTTTAGAAATTATTAGAATCTAGAAGCAAATATATCAAGAAAAATGATGAAATACCTGGTAAAAACATTTTTCACACTACCTAGAAATCGCTTTGCTCATACAAATAAATTATTGTTTGAATGTAATAAAACCTAGAGGCAGAAATTGATTTGGGGTTTCCAGAAATCAAAAATAGAAAATAAAATAAAATAAAAATTGATTAGGAACATCCATCTGCGTTTTTTTCTAGGTTTAGCTGAAACCACACAAAGGAAACTTAAGAGAATACAGAATCCATCAATTTTCTTGTTAGATTTCATTTCCAAGGAATTAAATCAGAAGCTATCCAAAAATTCATTTAATTGTCATTTAAAATAGAATGTGTATTTCCTCATTATTTACAAATAATGCTGCAAAGAAGGGAGAAGATATGCATGCCTGAAGTAAACCCAGAATCAGCAACCTCTTACTCTTCCAGCTCCAAAAAGTTGAATCCTTCCTTCCTCCCAAAACTCACGCAGGTATCCTAGAAGAGAATAATGAAAATAGACAAAGGAGAAATAAAATAAAATATAATGAAGAAAAAATACTATAATGGAGAATTTTCAGGCTTCCCAATGTTGCTTCATGTGTCAATGCATGACACATACTTGGTGTCAGATGAAGGCGTGTCCCTTTCAAAACTCTCTGATTTTAAATATTAAAATATTATTATTATTATTATTATTATTATTATTAACTTTTGATTTACATGTCAAATCCTTTGAGGATATAAATATATAATTTTACAAATTAATAATGCATTTGTTTTAAAAAAATTTAATTGATACCTAACTTTAATGGTAAAATTAATCATCATAATATAAGTCCACATATTGCCAACAATATGTTATCATAATAATTATTCGAATTCCCATGTTCCATATAAAACACTCAAACAAAAGAAAATCACCAAGTACGTAAATAATAATTCAAATATTCTCATAAAGCTGGTTTGATATAGCATTTTCAAATAAAATAGAGGCAGTATTCATCATAGTCATTGTAAAAGTCGAACAAAAAAAATACAACAAAACCGATTAAAATAAAGTAACCCGAATACAAATAACTAAAAGATTCACTATCATTTATGAACCGTTTTACTTATGATTAAGGCCTAATCATGTTTTAGGAAGGATCATCAAGGTGGGTGCGGGGTTATTCGTTCCCCAATGTCATGCCCTACAGCAGAAGCTGTGGGTCATGATACGACAAATCAAATGAATTTTACATCCAATGATGATCTTGTTTAATCCTGTTTAGACTTAACCGTAATTAATTTAACTTACAAGAAATTTTGGGATGTTACATTCAGGGTACCACTAGGTGCGCATTACACATGAGGATGGGAAAATACTACCTTCACCACATAGTGGGGAATTTTTTCATATACTATCATGCCTTTTTGGTTAAAAAATGCGCAAACGGTGTTCTCACGTGTCATTTTTTAGGCATTTCATAACTTTATCCATAATTTTTTGCAGTCCTATCTGGATGATTGGACCATGTATAGGCTAGTAAATATTATTGTGATAATAGGAGGCTCATGTTTGAAAGATGCATACAGCTAAACATATCTCTCAATGTTAAGAAGTGCATCTTTGTCACACCCTTTGGCACTTTACATGGGTACATCATTTATAAGGATGGATTGTTAGTAGTTACATCTAAGATTCCAGTGATTTTGGGGCTAGAGGAACTAACCAATCAAAGTGAAGTGTGTGGTTTCTTTGGACATACTAGCTACTATAGAAAGTTTATCAAAGGGTATGCCAAAATTTCTGCCCCCCTAGAATATTTTTTGAAGGTTAAAGAGAAATTATATTGGAGTGATGCACAACAATAGGATTTTGAAACCTTGAAGGAAATATTAACTACGACACCTATCTTGTGCTTTCCTTTGTGGAACAAGCCTTTCCATGTATATGTTAATTCCTCTGGTCTAGCCATTGGAGTAGTTTTGGTGCAACCAGGCAAAGGAAATTTGGATCATCCCATATGTTTTGCTAGTAAGAAGCTGAGACCGGAAGAAAAAACTACATAGCACAAGGCATTATCCATTATCTACGCACTCTATAAGTTCAAACAGTACTTACTAGCTGTTAGATTTAGCAGGGGATAAATAATCCACAGATTATAGATCTACCATTAAAGCAGAATATTATAGATTATGATATACATTCGATTTGACACAAGAATAACTTATAATAGATAGTGAATGCAAATCTTAATGAGCTAGAGCTTGAAAGTAAATAATGAACCCGAGAAAAGATAGATAACACTAGATTTAAATGGAGAAACCCGAAGAAAAAAACTCCACTAGTAAAGCACTATCTTTATCAAGAATTCACACAAGTTTAACCCATCACTTCCAATTCTACTCCTGCGGTCTTTTACACTGGCTGCGAGAACTATATCTCTTGATTAGTTAATACAATGATCATCGACTGTATCTTATAATAATATCTCAGTATTTATGTTAGTCTGTACAACATGTATACATTGTAGACATCAAATCTCTGAGAGGGCTCACCTAAATCAATGTGGGTGGGTGAATCGGTCGAGCCGCTTCACTCTTAAATGTGAAAGACCTTCACAATAAATTTTGATGAACAACACTTTACATACAATATTGGGGCGTACTGCAGTGGTAGATCCCACTAGAAAATATCACCCCAACACTCCTCTTGGATGTCAAGTTGCAAGACATAATCCCCCCAGCTAGGATTACCTTGCAATACAAAAGGATTTATAAACCTTGAATCAGTGCTCCCAAGCTAGCATGCCAACAAGGGAAATCCATAGATCTTCCCATAGATGAATTCTTAAGACCATTAGCTTCCTAAAATTCAACTCACTAACATCAGATTACTGGAACCTTTTATAAACTAATACATACCCATTAACTAAAGCTTCGCTGGGATTTACAAGTAACTTCATGATAATAATAATACATAATAATATATTACAAATTGTATTTACTCACCATTATTGTAGAATTGACACCATATAGTTCCTAAGAGGTGACATCAATTTGTGTGATGCATCAAGTTTTTCTCCACTCATGGACCAACTCTAATGAGGCCCAAAATAGCTGAAATATACTAATATTATTCATAATTCTCTTTTATTTTAAAATTTTCCATCTTCCCCTTGTCAATTTTGGAGTGTATGGTTTGATATTACCATTCAAAATTTTCTCTCTAATAAAGTGCATATGAACTTCAATATGCTTGGTCCTTTGATATTGAACTAGATTCTTTGTAAGAATGATACATCTTTAAATGTCACATAGGAGAGTAGTACTCCCTTTTACGCCCATGTGTAGCTCATCCAACAGTATTTTCAGCCACATAGCTTCTTTGTCAGCTTTCATAGCACTTCTATACTCTTCCTCAATAGAATATATAGACATTGTTGGTTGTTTCTTGATAATCCAAGTGATGGAACCTACACACAACTTGAAAATATATCCAGAAGTAGACTTTCTATCTGCAGTATCACCAGCATGATCAGAGTCACAATAACTAAATAATTGTGCATCATTACAAGGAGAATAATAAAGACCATAATTGATTATTCCTTTAATATATCTCAAAATCCTTGTTTCCATTTTCCAATGATCTTCATAAGGTTCTTACATAAATCTTGAAACTATTCCTACTGCATAAGAAATATCAGGTCTAGTAATAGTTAAGTAAATTAGAATACCAACTACCTACCTATATAGAGTAGGATCAAATTTAGAACAAGTTGGTTTAGGATCTAACTTAACACCAACTTCAATATGAAGGACAACAGGCTTATAGCCAATCACGTTAAATCTTCTAAGAAAATTCACAGCATACTAAGATTGAGATGCAATAATAGACTTATGATCTTGAAATATAACCATGCCAATAAAATGATTTAGTAAACCTAAATTAGTCATTTCAAAATGGTGTTTTAACCTTTCTTTGAGTCTAAATATTAGATTCCTATCACCGATAGTGATCAAAAGATCATCAACATACAAGACAATAATGATAATATGATTGTTTTCAACTTTAATAAATAAATCATTATCAGAACAATAGTTAGAAAAACCAATATCTTGAAAGAAACTGTTAATTTTAGGATACCAAGCTCTAGGAGCTTTCTTAAGACCATACAAAGACTTTTTAAGCTTAAATACATAAAGTTCCTTGTCAGGTACTTCAAATCATTTAGGATGAATCGTATATATTTCTTATTTTAAGTCACCATTTAGAAAATAATTTTTGACATCCATTTGGTAAATCCCCCAACCGTATTGGGCAGACAATGCAATAATAACTCTTAAGTGCTCATCTTAGCAACAGGAGAAAAATTTGCAACATAGTCAATACTTAGTTTCTGAGTGAAACCACGAGCTACCATCCTTTCTTTAAACTTGTCAATCTCTTATAGAGAGTTATATTTAATTTTGAACAACCACCTAAATCATGCAATGCTTCTTTTAGGAGGAGGAGGGACTAGTTCCCAAGTGAGATTATCAGGCTGAGAGTTTTGAATAATATTTTTAGCCCATTTAGGAATATTAGGTTGTAAGACATTTTGGGATGAATCCCCCTCAATATTTTCAAAACTCTCATGACTATCAAGATTATCAGGATCTATCTCTAGAGTAGTAGAGGAGGGTTCATTAGGATCAGCAGAGAAATTTTTTTCTAGGACTTGAACATTTCTATTTTTAACAATGTCATGCTTGAATGGATCATAGACTCTCAATCCTTTAGTTCTAAAACCATAGCAAACAAAAATACAAGAAAAATAGGTTGAATGAAGCTTCTTCATTTTTTCTTTTGGAATGAAGATAGAATCAAGACTACTAAATATTCTTAAGTGAGAAATATCCGGTTTTTGCTTTGTCCATACCTCATGAGGAGTAGTTTGGCGAAGGGCTTTAGTAGGTACTCTATTAAGAATATAGACAGCAATGTTCATAGCTTTATCCCATAATAACTTAGGCACATTAAATGCATGAATCATAGTCCTAGCCATTTCTAAGACAGTCATATTCTTTCTTTCAGAAATGTCATTTTTATTAGGGGAATAGGGAGTGGCCAATTCTCTTTGAATCCCACATGACACACAAAACTCATCAAAACATTTGTTGACATACTCACCTTCATTATCAGTCCTAATTCTCTTAATTTCCAGGTTAGACGCATTTTCAACTAGAGCTTTAAATTCCTAAACTTTAGATAGGACATCAAACGTCTTTTTAATAAAATTAGACCAATTCATTCTAGAATAATCATAAATAAAGCAAACAACATACAAATCACCACTAAGAGAGGGAATATTAAGTGGAACTCTCACATCTTTATTAATCAATTATAATAACTGAGAATAATTTGGATCATGATGTTTGTGAAATGGTTAAGCATGTTGCTTACCACCTAGGCAACTTTCACAAGTCTCATGATCTGATTTTATCTTAGGAAGACACACAACAATATTTAGTCTAGACATATCATGTAAGCTTTTGAAATTTACATGACCAAGTATTTCATGCCAAAGCTGAATATCATTCCTAGAAGAGGAATAAAATAAATACTCAGACAAAAAATATCAAAGATATACAAGCCATTTTTTTGAATTTCAGAAGCAATAACATTACTAAATTTATCTTTTACATACCACTTATCTTGCAGAAAAATAACTTTATAGTTTTCTTTGGTTATGTAAGAGAAAGACAAAATATTATTTTGTTAATTGAGGAACATAAAGACATTCCTAATTACACCATTTGATAGCTTAACATTGCCACAACCTTCATCCCTAATGATAGAGTTATCTCCTAGATAGATATTCTCTTCACATTTAACTACATCTGATAAGATGCCAAGAGTACAAGTCATGTGCCTGGAGGCACCACCATCAAGAATCCATTCATTATCATTTGAAGCTAAAAGGAAAGTATACAAAGCAATATACTTCTCAGTTATATTTGCATGATTTTTCTTAAAATTATTAGGCTTGTTGTTTTTAGCATTCTTGACTAATTTGTAATCTTGACTCTACTATAAGAGTCTTTATATCCAAATTTTCCACACTTATTACAAGTTCCATTACATTTGACTTTAAATTTCTGATTGCTCTTTGTAAAATTAGTCTTAGGATTTGATTTAAATCTAGATTTGATATTAGATTCTGATTTGAATTGACAGTAACCTTATTATGAGAAGGCTTATGATTATGAGAGAACAATGCTTGAGAAGCAGTCTCTTTTGAATCAAATTTATCCATGACTCTTTCTTATTTGAATCAACAAAGAAAACAAGGTGTCTAGATCAGGAAGATCATTCTCATTCTAATATTTGGAATTAAGAATTAAGATGTAATATCTAAATCTTTCGCGAATATTAATTTGTATAATAAAATATAGCAACTTATCTTGAAACAATTCACAGTTACAACCATTTAATTGAGCTTTGATGTTCTTAATTTTAATTAAATAATTCACAATTTTCTCATCCCACTTCATGGGAGTTGTGAACAATTCTAAAATCAATTTAATTATCTTAGACAACACGTTGCCTTCATGCATGGTTTCTAATTACTTTCATACATCTGCAGGCAAGTCCATATGGCCTATATGCATCAAGAACTCATCTCTAATGCTTTGCAATAGGATGGACAGAGCTTCCTAAGATCTCTTAGAAAATGAACTGAGGTTTTCAGGGGTAGTTTTTCTTCCTATGGGGAAATTTTCTATACCATTCACAAGATCTTAGAGCTTCCTAGCCATAAAATAGGCTTTTAAATGCACTTTCCAAATGTTGTAATTTGTTTCATTTACCAATTGAGACTTATCCACTGAAAGCCCGACAAAACCAGCCATTTTTAATGCTCAAGTGGAAACGAAGACAAAAATAAGCTCAAAGACAAATCAAGGAATCTAAAAAGAGACAAAAAACAAGCTACATATCTTTTAATTTGCTATATGAATGTAAATAGCTCAATTTAGTCAAAAAATAGCTTGATTTGGTTGAATTTAAGATCAAATTGACAGATTTGAGTTGGGTTCAAGTTTACAGACGAGATAACTAAGCTCAGACAGAGTCGGGCTAGAGTAGCTTGACAAGTGTTTTAGCAGCTTGACAAGTGTTTTAGCCACTTGACGAGGTGAGCTCAAAAAATGAGCTACTTACCAAATAAAAAATTTAATAAACAACCAAGACGGGGGGCAACACATGGCACAAATCAACAATACCAAAAGAGGCATGTGTTGGCTTTAAAAAAGATCATTGGGTGGATGTCAAACTTTAAAAAATTAAATTTAATGCCATTTCAGGTCCGCGACAGAGTTGTAAAACTTTGACAATAGGCAAATAGACACGCATCAAAAAACTATGACATGACTGACAACAGAAAAAAACAAATATACGTGTCACTTTTTAATTAGCTCTCATTTCACAATGTAGCTAATAAGTTAGAACATAATTAATTAAAAAATAGATCCGTATACACGTGTCTTTAATTAATTAGATCGTATTTCGCACTCTGATACAATGCGAAAGCAAAGTCTAAGTCAAACAAGCCACTTGTCAAAAAATTAATGTTTTAAAAAGTTATAAACCAAACTTAAAATAAAGTTCGGGTCCGAAGGAGGAACAAAACATGTGTCTATTAGGAATAAAACTTGGCTTAACTCATCATTTGTTGATATTTGAATAAATGTAATAAGTTAAAGTATTTAATTTAAATACTTTAAACTTATGTCAATAGGTATTAGTCATTCTTAGTTGTTAGTTAACTAAGTGATAGTGTTATCATCCCTATGTTTGTGGGATCATGTTCTATCTTGCATATTTTGTTCCCGGATGATTTCCATGAGGGGCAATAGGGGCAGTTAGGGGCAATATGCTATTTCTACATATTTTCTCATATTAGGTGATTTGTTTCCATATATTGTGGATGAGATAGAAGTTGTCCAAAAACTATAAATATTGCAGATCTCTCATTTTCTTTGTAATGCTTGATTTTAATATTACTAAAATACACAAGCACCATCTTGTTTATGTGCAAAACTTTTGTGTCAAATATTGTTTTCAAGTATTCATTGTCAAGATTTGGTATCAGAGATGGAAGATCCTGAACCTGTGAGTGTTAAGGGAGTGTAGGAAGTTTGAGAGAGGAGGAATAAGAAGCTTGAGCTAGGAGGATCCAAAGTTGACCCCAGCATCTTCACACAGCCCCTGCTCCTACTCCGCACACCAACAACAGCAAAAGAAGTACTGTAGAAAATTGCACAAGTGATTTTTTAATTTATAGTTTGAATCTCACTTCTTGAATTAAAAAAATATTGTTTTTCACTCAAGAAAAATTTATATGCAATTATTTTTGGGTTTTTTATCTCTAAAATAAGAGACCCATTTTATCCTCTATTACTCTATGTTTTTTTAACCTTGTCAATGAGTTGTGGCATTGGATCAATCTCCAAATTGACGTCTCCAAGCGTCTAATCCTATAGGAATAGGAGCAGGGGAAAAAGTGGCCAAAGGAAGAAAACAAGCGATCTTGTTTGGAAAATAGCCTTCATTTGCACATGCATCCACATGCAAACCCTGCAAATCACATAGACAAACAAAGAAAAAATATGATGTTGGAGAAAAGCGAAGCCTATGAAAAGCAAAGTAAAAGAAAAGATTTATAAAAGTTGATAAATTGAGGTGGTGGCAGACGAAACAAGGTTGTACGCATGCACGTAAGCCTTAAACCATGTTTTTTGTTAGAAAATACACTTTTAAAAAACTTTCCATTCTTGCATTTTTTGGGAAAAATTAGAAGGAAAGACAAAAAAATCCATTTTTAGAAAGGGGACCGGAAAGATATTGAAATCACAATTTAAAAAATCATAACTTTATACTGGTACTTCGGATTGAGGTGTCGTTTATTTTTAAGTGTGTGTATTTGTGAGCTCTAAGTCTTTGTCAAATTTTTCATAAGATTTTTTTTGTAAAATTGCAAAAAATATATTTTTTGTATTTGAAAAGAGGTGAAAGAGTCCAAAATTATTATTTTTCCAAATCGGCCAAGAGAGCCATTTTATTTTTGCAAATCAGCCACAGAGCCAAATTTGTAACAGGGTCAATAGTGTCAAAACTTCATTGTACATGGCCGAAAAGGAGCCCAAAATAAATAAAATAATTTTTTTTTATTTTTTTTTTTCGGGGGTGGAGTGCATGCTTTAAAGGGGAAAAGTATTCAAAATTCTTCTAGTGTTTATCAATCTTCACAATAGCCGCAATTACGGTACCAAAATTATTTTTGTCAGATTCTCAACTTTTGCGTTTTGATAATTATCCAGCATGGAAAACAAAAATTCACTCACAACTTGATTTTGAAAATCTATGGTCTGTTGTTTCTGGTACATTAACAAGATCTACAACAGATGTTCCACAACAAGCTTCATTTTATTGTGCAAATTAAAAATTAAAGTTAATAATCATATTTATTGTTTCAAATGAGGTACAACCTCATATTTGTGAGGCCACAACGGCAAAATAATCTTAGGAAAATTTGAAAACAGTATATGAGTCCAAAAATAAGAACACAATATGTCATCTCCAAAGTCAACTATTGAGCTTGAAAATGCAACCAACTGGGAAAGTTGAAATGTTTTTTAGAAGAGTTGCACCTTTTTGGGCATCACTTCAAGCTTTGGAAGAAGAAGCAGCTGACACATCACTCATTCCTATAGGATTAAGAGATCTTCCTCCTTATAGGATATTTGTGACCACGTTAAACATAACTGCTTAAACAAAAACCTTTGAAGAGTTAGTGAATCTGCTATAACAAGAGGAATTTATTCACTCAACTACTGAAATTGAAGAGCAGGCACTTGCTTTTAATCAAAAAGGAAAAGAATAGGCTAAGTCTAGTAAACAACCTCAGAAGTAAGGTAATACTCAACAAGGCCAAAAGGGCCAACAAAAATGTCTTATTTGTAGTCAAAAAGGACATGACTTAAAGAATTATTCGTACAACACATTCCAGCAAGGATCATCAAGTAGTAAAATGATTAATTACCAACAAAAAAAATATGGCCAACAACAGAGTAAACAGGGAAAAAATAATAAAAAGTGCAAGAAGAAACCAACTCAACAAGGAAATGTAGCCAAACAAGAAGATCAATTTGATGATGATGACTTCCTATATTCTACACAATCAAATGAAGTATTTAATTCTACAAATCAAATTCGGTGTGTTGACTCAAGTGCAACTCGACACATGATAGGAAAGAAAGATTGTTTTTTCACATTGAGTAAAACACCCACCAAAAATCATGTCTCTTTGGGTGATGATACATCTTACCATGTTGAAGGCATTGGTTCCATTTCACTACCACTTGGGCAACATAATTGTAAAATTACACATGTTCTTTATGTCCCTGGTTTAACAAAAAATATGTTATCCGTGAGTTAATTATTAGATCACAATCTCAAAATTGAATTTGATTGTAAAGGTGGTAAAAAGATGTGCCTAATTTGAGATAAGTCATGAAGCTCGAAAATTGTTGCAAAATCTTTGAATGTGGGAAGAATGTTTCAGTTGGATTTTGTTCAACGAAATGATCAAGTGCTTGTAGGAAAGGATACATCATCGGCTCAACTATGGCATCGAATACTTGGACATGTGATTTTTGGCTATCTTGAAAAAATTCTTTGATTCAATATGGTTAGGGGTTTTCCACTTATAAAAAAGGGTATAGATAAATGTCAACATTGTTTGGCAAGAAAACAACATAGAGCACCATTCAAACATAGTACATTTCGAGCTAAGGAAAAACTTGACATGGTGCATACCGATCTATGCGGACCAATGAGACCTAGCCACTCTAGGTTTCAATATTTCATGCTCTTTGTTGATGATTTTTCAAGAAAAAGGTAGATATATTGTCTTGCTAAAAAAGACCAATATTTTGAAAATTCAAGAAGTTCAAAGCCCTTGTTGAAATAGAGTCTAGTAGGAAAATAAAAACACTCCGCTCAGATCGAGGGGGAAAATACACCAGCAATGAGCTCAATGATTTTTTGTAAACACATGGCATTCGTCATCAAATGGCTCCTCCTCACACACAGCAACAAAATGGTTTTGTTGAAAGGAGAAATCTTACTATCATGGATATGGTGCGATGTATGATTGATGGTGCAGGTTTATCAAAAACATTTATGGCCGAAGTAGCTAAAACGGAAGTCTATTTACTAAATAGAGTTCCCACTACAACTCTTGATAGAGTAACATCTCAGGAAGCATGGTCCAGGAATAAGCCATCTATTTCACACCTTAGATTTTTTGGATGTAAAGCAAGTATGCACATTCTTAAGAAAAAATGAACTAAGCTTGATAAGAAATCAAAACAACTTATCTTCTTAAGATACAGTGATGAAGCACTTGGCTATAAACTTATGGATCCAAGAATAATAAGGGTATACACTAGTCGAGATTTGAGTTCTTTGAGAAGAAAGAAGCAGATTCTCCTTCTATACACTCACATGATAAAAAAAATCATCCATACAGTGAAAATAGAGGATGGTAATCACTTTGACGATGATATTGATGATGGGGAAGATAATGAAATTCAATCTCCCACAGGAACCACAAAAAGTATGCCTAAATGGTATACAAGTATGATTAGAAATGCAAAATTGGATAGTGTCCCCGACACATCTACCACTCGGATTAGGACTAGCATTATGGCTCGAAATTAGGTCAATTTGGCCTTAAAGGGTAAATTTTTTGAAACTAATGATCCATCCACAGTTTCAGAAGCCCTACAGTATAAACCTTGGAAAGATGTTATGGATGCAGAAGACAAGTAACTTATGAAAAATAATACATGGCAACTTACAGATCTTCCACCAGGGAAAAATTTGATTGGATGCAGATGGATCTTCAAAACGAAGTACAAAGCAGACAACAAATTGATAAACATAAGGCTAGACTAGTTGCTAAGGGATATGCTCAAAAAGAAGGCATTGATTATGAGGAGACTTTTACTCCCACAGCTAGATAAAAACTTTCAGGTTAATATTTTCTCTAGCTACACAATTTGGTTGGAAAATACACCAAATGGATGTGAAAATTGCCTTTCTTAATGGCTATTTACATGAAGAAGTTTACATGACTCAACCAGAAGGTTTTTTCATACAAGGTAAAGAGGAAAAGGTATGTAAACTCATAAATTGCTATATCATCTAAAGCAATCTCCCAAGGCATGGTACATAAAAATTGATGAGCATCTCATTAAACATGGATTGAATAGGATTCCATACGATCCTAATCTCTTTCTCAAAAATAAAGGGGAGAAAAAAATGATTGTTGTAGTACATGTCGATGATCTAGTCATCACTGGAGGATCGGTGAGGATGATCGAGTCAAAAAAGAAATATCTAACACGATCATTCGACATGAACAATCTCAGGCTTCTACATTATTGTCTTGGACTTGAAGTTTGGAAAAGAAAAAATCATATCTTTGTGTCACAATTGAAATACGCCAAGACAACGCTCGAGAAATTCAATATAATGGATTGTAATTCATTTTCCACACCTATGGAGACCCTTGAAAACGAATACTTGAAAACAATATTTGACACAGAAGCTTTGCATAGAAACAAGATGGTGATTGTATTTTACTAATATCAAAATCAAGCATTAAAAAACAAATGAGAGAGCTGAAATATTTATAGATATTGGATAACTTCTATCTCATCCACAATATATGGAAACAAATCACCTAATCTGAGAAAATATGCAAAAATAACATATTTCCCCTAACTGCCCCTATTGCCCCTCATGGAAATCATTCGGGAACAAAATATGCAAGATAGAACATAATCCCACAAACATTGGGATGAGAACACTATCACTTAGTTAACTAACTAAGGATAATTAATACCTATTTACATAAGTTTAAATTATTTAAATTAAATACTTTAAGTTATTACATTTATTCAAATATCAACTAATGATGAATTAAGCTAAGTTTTATTCCCAGCATTCCCCCCCCTTAATTCAGCATGGTCTCAGGTGAATAGGAGAGAAATTCTCTAAAACCCTCAAATTTACCTCGAGAAGTGACTTTGTGAAGACATCTACATGTTGCATATCTGTTGGGCAATATTAGAGCTGGATGTTGTTGTTCTGAAGATGTTCATGGATGAAATGTACCTGCACCTCAATGTGTTTGGTGCACTCATGAAAACCTAGATTCCGAACAAGTTTTACTACTCCTTCGTTATCAACATGTAGGATAGTTGGATCTTTCTATGGTATTCCCAATCCTTCAAGTATACATCAGAGCCATATCACTTCACAGACAGCTCCACTTGCTGCATGATATTCTGATTCTATGGAGGACCTTGAAACACAAGTCTACTTCTTACTCCCCCATGATATCAGTCTAGATCCCAAAAATAATACAAATCCTAAAGTGGATTTCCTATCATCTATTTTTCTTGCATGATTTGAATCTGAATATTCTATCAAGAAGAAGTTATTATTCTTCTTAAATTCTAGGCCATAGTCTATAGTTCCTCTGATGTACTTCAGTATCTGCTTTGTTGCTTTCCAGTGATAAACCCTTGGTTCTTGCATGAATCGTGAAAGATAGATGACTGCATAGCTGATATCTGGCCTAGTGTAATTCAAGTAGATGAGACTACCGATCAACTGTCGATAGAGAGTTGTTGTAGCGCCCACATTTTACACACACAATGTCAACTGAAAAATACCAGGATAATTTTTTTGACTTACATTGCTCACTACACACAACACAACATGGGCTCCAAGTATAGAAACTTTACTCACCTGCGAAAATCACATAAGCCATCGACTCACATAGACATAATAGGAAAACATAGGCATGTCAATGCCACACTTTTCCCAATGAACAAATACTAGCAATGACCCCAACCACAAAAAAGAAGACTCAAGGATGGGAAAACCCACAACACATCTTTTCTTTAATTGTATTTTAGTTTACGATTAACATTCCAAGAACCTTAGTGTGCAAGGATAAATTTCTCATTTTTCCACCTACATATTCTAAGTTCATACCGCAATTAAATTATCACTCACCCCTTTTAAGTTGGTTTCTTATTCTTTACAAAAGTTTCCATAGATTGCATTCTTTTTTGTCATAATTCAAAAGTATATAAATTACTTAATTATCTTGTCCTTATGTTAAGAATATTCTTCTCGAACATATATTCAATGTCTACCTTCTTACTCTTACAACCCATGTGAAAGTGACTTGATGTCCATATAGTGATATTAGGATTTAACAGAGGTTTAAAATACAAGATAGTTTTTTACCACAAAACATTCCTTGATCACGGTAAGGTTATTTCCCTACCATAGTTATTCTAATTCAATGACTTAACGACTTCTTTTTTTTATATTTATATATATATATATATATATATATATATATATATATATATATCTTTTGTTTTCTTGTAGTTTGATCACAACAGTGCAATACATATTCTTTGAATCACATAAATATATTTAATTGAGATATAACGTCTCTAAGAGCGGCATTATTCTGAACCTCAACTCTCGTTGTTTACTCTTATATGCTTTATTTTCTACATCGCGTTATGACCTAATTACTAGTATTGTCTTGTAAAAGGAGTTACAAAATGGTTTTCCTAACCTCTTAAAGACATACATGATTAGGAGACTTGAAGCTACACACGAACCCTAAGTTAACATCCAAATCAATTGAGTTTTAGATTAATTCCAACTTCACCTAAGGATCTACCCATCAACTATAAATGAGGTTTAAGCGAGAGGACAAATTTATGCTAAACCACCTTCACGAAAGGACCAAGGTGTTATGTTGAGAGAATACCAAGGTAACACATTTAGCTGAGTAGAACTAAGGAGTTCAGTAACAATAGTTTAAGACTTAGAACAACTAAGTCACAACCTCCACCTATGTCATCTGGATCCAACAGGGATCTCATTCGATGAATAAATTTAATTTTAAATCTATCTTCGGATGACAAGGTAGTCCGTTAGGCTACGAAGGAGGAGTTAGCTCTACACGCTCCATGAAAAGTTTGGCTATGTCACTCCTAACAGACAGGTTTAAGGCAATGTCACTAAACATACTGACTAAGACGATAAGCCCATTCTTGGGTTCTTGTTTTCTCAAACTAGGAGGTTCCGTCGAGTGTAGAGACTAAGTTCATCCTACGGTTTTCAATTTCATCTATGGTAAGGAGTATCACACATGAAAATAGGTTATACTCCGATATTGGACAAGGGTAGAGTGTTTCGATTTAATTCTCTTTATTACATTTACCAAGTATGAAAGCACAAGATGACTCATTGATCAGTTATTGAATATTGAATATGCACTACAAGATATTACTCCAAATTCATTTACTTTATATAAATATCAAACTTTTTTACCATGTGTACTATGAATCAAAATTGAACCTAAGATTAAATGCACATTTCCTAGATGTCCTTGAAACTATCATTTCACGCATATCAACAAATTATCAAATATAACCTTTTGTAACATGATACTATATTATACATTTATTCATTTAACAATGAACTATATAAATTACAAGATGAATAAATGAATTACACATCGCCCTTTCATCGTCACTCTTTCATCCTGCAAAACCACATGAGCATGATATCAATGATAATTCATTGGCATGGCATCCACCCTAGCCTAACATAAGTATCATTTTTCAGTTTCCCATTTACATATGACAATAATTACAATTTTCAATTGAAATAAAAAGGTCTAGAGACATGTATTCATTACATTTCATTTTACTTCATTTTGTAACCCAAAAGAGAGAAAGAGAAGGGAAGAGAGAGAAAACACCGTTTTGTCAAAAGTTCTGATGCACACAACAAGTTACACTATAGTGTTTTAAATAGTTATTTACATGTGTCAAAAGTATCTACGGTGATTTGGCAACCCGACGAGGGTCCTGCAGATTCCTATTTTTACATTTTCTTATTAGCTACAAAATGTTCAAAATGGGCTCGGAGGCTAAGAAACCACTTCCAAAAGTTATCTTCTGATGAGAACGCACACCACGATTAACTTTCTACGTGTCCCCAGATATACCAAGAGTTTACAGAAACTGACATAGTTGGGAAAAAGTGAACGGTTTGCGTTTGGCAGCTAGTTTTCTGGGGCTATTGGTTGTAGGTTACCCAGTTAAAAAAGGAAAAAAGTTAGCTTGAGGGCTCAAAAAACCACATCCAAAACTAACGTTAGATGGATGGGAACGCAACAAGACTCTTCCTACTAGTTCCCCTATATAAGGAGAATTCATCAGAGTCAGTGAGACAGAGAACTAGAAAACCATTTTCAAACAGCGACAAGTTTTCTGGAGCGACAAGTTGAAATTGGTCTAGTTTGACCTCGTCACACTGTGACCGGAGGCCTACAAAATGGATTTGCCAAACTATCCAGAAAGGTGCTTTTCCCTAAACTGAATGTTCCATGCAATTTTCTAGTATAAACACTAGAGGTTTGCGAAGACGAGAAATAATTTCTCTATCCAGGTTTCAAACGGCGGTTCAAAACGAAAGCCAACTTTCTAGATTTAACAGTTTTCTACTGCAGTAAACCAGTGTAACAGGGCTCCTATAAGAGCGTCAAAAAGATCTCATATATTCATTCGGGGTCAATCCAAAGGTCAAGGTGACTCCTCGCATGCCAAGGTACATGAATGAAGCCTAACATCTCATTTTCAGAGTTACAAAGGGCACTTAATGAGTCTCTGAAAAATGCAAAAATTAATTATTTAAACCGGAAGATGATCAACGTTATTACTGGGAAGTCAATTTTGTCTGGTCGATAAAAAAATGTTGTAGCGATTCCATTTGGGTAGGAAGTTTTCTACATCACCTCAGAATGAGGGTGGAAGTTCATGTTTTAATGCAAACGAGTTATTTTGACTTTATGAGTTACGACATGACATTTCATTATTTTGCAACGAGTTGAAATAAACAATTAAATGTATTATAATCCTAATATTTTAACATTATATTAAGTTGCAAACGAAAAGCTAAAATATGAGAGTTATGAAAGATGAGGGGAGGTAAACCATGCCTGGGAGGAATGGAGTCAGTCAAACCCACAAGATTCAGTTCAACATCTCGCTTGGCACTTCGTCCACCAGTTCACGAGCCTTGATCAAGTCAGTTAATGAGGAATTGTATCTCGGCAACTCAGGAATGCGGTAGTTACCATTCTTGAAATTTTGATTCTCCATCAAAAGAAAACTTTTTTAAAAAATAATCCTATACAGTAGACATCCAAGAGCCCAAACATCAACCTTCTCACTTATGAGCTCCCTTCTGTAGAGATCCCACATCTCTGGTGCTCTGTAAGCTGGAGTTGTATGCTTTCTAACAATGTCCTCTTCAATTCCCATATCCTCGGGCCTTTCAAACCTCTTGTGATTAGTGGAAGTGCTACCAAAATCACACAACTTCCAAAGCCCATCAGCACCCATCTGAACATTTTCAGCTTTCAAATCCCTATGCGCAATTGGGGTGATTGGGAATGCATTGCACAGACGGCATTGCAAAGATCACGAAAGATGAGGAGGATGTGGGTTTCATCGAAGTATGCAGTTCCCTTGTTGTCAAGCATGTTAACCAAAGCCTTGTCACAAAATTTGAGGATGATAAAACACCTCGTTGTTCTTCCAAGATCGTAGACCGCCTAAGCATGCAGGTAGACAACATTGGGATGCCCACGCAGAGCCCACATGACAACCACCTCCTTCTTCACTAGATCCAATGATTCC
Organism: Taxus chinensis; assembly: GCA_019776745.2. NCBI lineage: Eukaryota > Viridiplantae > Streptophyta > Pinopsida > Cupressales > Taxaceae > Taxus > Taxus chinensis. Next base: position 436,576,117 of record CM034155.1, read on the forward strand.
CCGTCATTACAAATTATGTGTTTCACGGCGTACTGTTTACCCTATGCCTCTCTATCTCTCCCCACAGCAACTGCCAGATACACGCAGGAGAACCCTCCTTCCGCAATGGTGTTGCACACCTATAGCTTCAGCGAACCCACTTCCACCGTCTTCCCTCCCAGCACTCCCCCGCCCCTGCCCTACTCTTTACTTGGCATCGAATGCTTCAGTCGCCACATCCTGCTCAAATCAAATCTCCCCTGAGTTCCACTCTTCAAATCTCCTACACCGCCATCATTCTCTTCTATGAGACCACGTTTCAAAAAAAAAGACAATATTCCCAACAAGGCACATCTGGGAGGGTGTTGTAAAAAGGAAACGCGTAGTGGAGAGTGGAAGAGGAAAATCTTTTAGGAATAACCGGTCAAAGGTAGAGAAGGAAAATAATGAAAAAGGCGGCGAGGATGCGTGACAAGGGAAGAACCGCATGTCCAGCAAACCCCTGCCATACTCCAACATGAGATCTTGAAATCTGATCACACGTAGAACTAAATACTTTATTATTTTATTTTAAAATTTGTGTGGGGAACTATAGTTGCATTTACTTGTGGTGATGGATCTGTTCAAGACAGTTGAAGTCTTGTCTCCATAGGTGTGAAAAATGGATTACAATCCATCATATTGAACTTCTTCAGCGTTGTCTTGGCATATTTCAATTGTGACACAAAGATATGATTTTCTCTTTGCCAAACTTCAAGTCCAAGATAATAATGCAAAATCCTGAGATCTGTCATGTCGAATGATTGTGTTAGATCTTTCTTTGTTGACTCAATCATCCTCATTGATCCTCCAATGATGACTAGATCATCGACATATACTACAACTATCACTATCTCCCCCCTTGATTTTTGAGATAGATATTAGGATCATATGGACTCTTGTTCAATCCATGTTGAATGAAATGCTCATCAATTTTTATGTACCATGCCTTGGGAGATTACTTTAGACCATATAGTGATTTTATGAGTTTACATACCTTTTCCTCTTTACTTGGTATGAAAAAACCTCTTGGATGAGTCATGTAAACTTCTTCCTATAAAACACCATTAAGAAAGGCACTTTTCACATCCATTTGGTGTATTTTCTAGCCAAATTGTGCAGCTAGAGCAAATATTAACCTGAAAGTTTTTATCTTAATTGTGGGAGTAAAAGTCTCCTCATAATCAATGCCTTCTTTTTTAGCATATCCCTTAGCAACTAGTTTAGCCTTATGTTTATCAATTTTTCCGTTTATTTTGTACTTCATTTTGAATATCCATCTACATCCAATTGGATTTTTCCCAGGTGGAAGATATGTAAGTTGCCATGTATTATTTTTCATAAGTGACTTATATTCTACATCCATAGCATCATTCCAAGGTTTAGACTATAAGGCTTCTAAAACTGAGGATGGCTCAATAGTTTCAACAACTTTACTCATTAAGGCCAAATTGACCTCATTTTGAGCCATACTACGAGACCTCATTCCAGTGGTAGATGTGTCTGGGACACTATTCAATTTTTCATCTCTAATCATACTTGTATACCATTTAGGCATACTTTTTGTGCTTCCTGTGGGAGGTTGAATTTCATTATCTTCCCCATCATCACTATCATCATCAAAGTGATTACCATCCTCTGTTTTCACTGTAGGGATGATTTTTTCATAATATGAGTATATGGAAGGAGAATCTGATTCTTTCTTCTCAAAGAACTCAACATTCCAACTAGTGTATACCCTCCTTGTTCTTGGATTCATAAGTCTATAGCCAAGTGCTTCATCATTATATCCCAAGAAGATAAGTTTTTCTAATTTCATATCAAGCTTAGTTATTTGTTTCTTAGGAATGTGCATACTTGTTTTACATCCAAAAACTCTAAGGTGTGAAATAGATGGCTTATTCCCTGACCATGCTTCATGTGGTGTTACTCCATCAAGACCTGCAGTGGGAATTCTATTCAGTATATAGACTTCCATTTTAGCTGCTTCGACCCAAAATGTTTTTGATAAACCTACATCATCAATCATACATCGCACCATATTCATGATAGTATGATTTCACCTTTCAAAAACACCAATTTGTTGCGGTGTGTGAGGAGGATCCATTTGACGATGAATGCCATGTAATTTCAAAAAACCATTGAACTCATTGATGTTGTATTCTCCCCCTCAATCTGAGCGGAGTGTTTTTATTTTCCTACCAGACTCTGTTTCAACAAGGGCTTTGAACTTCTTGAAAGTTTCAAAATCTTGGTTTTTTGTAGAAAGACAGTATATCCACATTTTTCTTGAAAAATCATCAACAAAGATCATGAAATATTGAAACCTAGAGTGGCTAGGTCTCATTGGTCCACACAAATCAATATGCACCAAGTCAAGTTTTTCCTTAGCCCAAAATGTACTATGTTTGAATGGTGCTCTATTTTGTTTTCCTGCCAAACAATGTTGACATTTATCTGCACCCTTTTTTAGAGGTGGTAAACCCCTAACCATGTCGTATCGATGAAGTGTGTCAAGATAGCCAAAACTCACATGTCCAAGTCTTCAATGCCATAGTTGAGCTAATGATGTATCCTTGGCTACAAGTGCTTGATCATTTCGTTGAAAAAAAATCCAACTGAAACATTCTTCCCACATTCGAAGATTTTACAAAAAAATTAGAGCTTTGTGACTTATCTCAAATTAGGCACATCATTTTACCGCCTTTACAATCAAAGTCAATTTTGAGATTGTGATCTAATAATTAACTCACGGATAACATACTTTTTGTTAAACCAGGGACATAAAGAACATTTGTAATTTTACAATTATGTTGCCTAAGTGGTAGTGAAATGGAACCAATGCCTTCAACACTGTATGATGTATCATCACCCAAAGAGACATGATTTTTGGTGGGCGTTTTACTCAATGTGAAAAACCAATATTTCTTTCCTATCATGTGTCGAGTTGCACCTAAGTCAACATACCAAATTTGATTTGTAGAATTAGATACTTCATTTGATTATGCGGAATAGAGGAAGTCATCATCATCAAAATGATCTTCCTGTTTGGCTACATTTCCTTGTTGAGTTGGTTTCTTCTTCCAATTTTGATTATTTTGTCCCTGTTTACTCTGTTGTTTCCCAAAGAAAAAAAATTCCATTTTTGGAAAGGGGCCCGGAAAGATATTGAAATCACAATTTTAAAAACTCATAAATTTCAATCGGTACCTCAAATTGAGGTGTCATTTTTTTGAGAGTGTGATTTTGTGAGCTCTACGTCTTGGTCCATTTTTAAATAATATTTTTTTGTAAAAAATTACAAAAATTAGATTTTTTATATTTGAAAAGAGGCGAAAGAGTCCAAAAAAAATTCAAATCGGCCAAGAGAGCCATTTTATTTTTGTAAATCGGCCACAGAGCCAAATTTGTAACAAGGCCAATAGTGCCAAATATTCATTGTACACGGATGAAAAGGAGCCCAAAATAAATAAAATGATATTTTTTGGCGTGGTGTGCATGCTTTAAAGGGGAAAAGTATTCAATTTTTTTTCTTTTGTTGTTTATTAGTCTTCATAATAGCCGCAATTACAACACCAAAATTATTTTTGCCATATTCTCAACTTTTGCATTATGATGAATATCCAGCATGGAAAATAAAAAATTCAAGCACAACTTGATTTTGAAAATCTATGGTCCGTTGTTTCTGGTACATTAACAAAATTTACAATAGACGTTACATAAAAAGCTACATTTGATCGTGAAAATAAAAAAGAAAAGTTAATAATCTTGTTTAGTGTTTTAGATGAGGTACAACCTTATATTCATGAGACCACAATAGCAAAAGAATCTTGGGACAAGTTGAAAACAGTATATGAGTAAAAAAAATAAGAATGTAATACTTCATCTCCAAAGTCAAATATTAAACTTGAAAATAAAACCAACTCAAAAAGTTGAAATTTTTTCAAGAAGAGTGGAAACTTTGCATACATCACTTTAAGCTTTGGAAGAAGAAGTAACTGACAAATCACTCATGCATATAGTATTGAGATTTCTTCCTCCTTAGGATATTTGTGACCACGTTGAACATAACTGGTAAACATAACAACTTTTTAAGAGTTAGTGAATATGCTACAACAAGAGGAATTTGTTCACATCAACTACTAAAATTGAAGAGCATGCACTTGCTTCTAATCAAAAAGGAAAAAAAAAGGCTAAGTCTAATAAACAGCCTCAGAAGCAAGGTAATACTCAACAAGGTCAAAATGACCAACAAAAATGTAATATTTGTGGTTGAAAAGGACATGAGTTAAATAATTTTGGTACAACACATTCCAACAAGGATCATCAAGCGGTAAAAATATTAATTACCAACAAAAAAAATCTAGCCAACAACAGACTAAACAAGGACAAAATAATCAAAAGTGGAAGAAGAAACCATCTCAACAAAGAAATGTAGTTGAATAGGAAGATAAATTTGATGATGATGACTTCCTATAGTCTGTAAAGTCAAATGAAGTATCCAATTCTACAAATCAAATTTGGTATGTCGACTTGGGTGCAACTCGACACATGACAGGAAAGAAAGATTGGTTCTTCACAATGAGTAAAACACCAACCAAAAATATTGTCTCTTTAGGTGATGATACATCATACAGTGTTGAAGGAATTGGTTTCATTTCACTACCACTTGGGCATCATAATTGTAAAATTACAGATGTTCTTTATTTCCCTGGTTTAACAAAAAATATGCTATCCATGAGTGAATTATTAGATCACAATCTCAAGATTGACTTTGATTGTAAAGGTAGTAAAAAGATGTGTCTACTTCTAGATAAGTCACGAAGCTCCAAAATTTGTTGCAAAAGCTTTGAATTGGGGAAGAATGTTTCAGTTGGATTTTGTTCAACGAAATGATCAAGCACTTGTAGCCAAGGATACATCATCATCTAAACTATGGAATTGAAGACTGGACATGTCAGTTTTTGGCTATCTTGACACACTTCATCAATACAACATGGTTAGGGGTTTACCACCTCTAAAAAAGCGTAAAGATAAATGTCAGCATTGTTTGGCAGGAAAACAACATAGAGCACCATTCAAACATAGTACATTTTAGGCTAAGGAAAAACTTGACTTGGTGCATACCAATCTGTGCGGACCAATGAGACCTAGCCACTCTGGGTTTCAATATTTCATGCTCTTTATTGATGATTTTTCAAGAAAAATGTGGATATAATGTATTTCTACAAAAGACCAAGATTTTGAAACTTTCAAGAAGTTCAAAGCCCTTGTTAAAATAGAGTCTTGTAGGAAAATAAAAACACTCCGCTCAGATCGAGGGGGAGAATACACCAGCAATGAGTTCAATGACTTTTTGCAAAAAAAATGGCATTCCTCGTCAAATGGCTGCTCCTCACACACCGCAACAAAATGGTGTTGTTGAAAGGATGAATCGTGTTATCATGGATATGGTGTGATGTATCATTAATGATGTAGGTGTATCAAAAACATTTTGGTCCAAATTAGCTAAAATTACAACCAATTTACTAAATAGAGTTACCACTTCAGCTCTTGATGGAGTAACACCTCAGGATGCATAGTCAGGGCATAAGCCATGTAATTCACACCTTAGATTTTTTGGATGTAAAGCAAGTATGCACATTCCTAAGAAACAAATAACTAAGCTTGATATGAAATCAGAAAAACTTATCTTCTTGGGATACAATGATGAAGCACTTGGCTATAGAATTATGGATCCAAGAACAAGGAGGGTATACACTAGTCGGGATGTTGAGTTATTTGAGAATAAAGAAGCAGATACTCCTTCCATACACTCACATGATGAAAAAATCATCCCTACAGTGAAAATAGAGGATGGTAATCACTTTGATGATGATAGTGATGATGGGGAAGATAATGAAATTCAACCTCCCACAAGTACCACAAAAAGCATGCCTAAATGGTATATAAGCATGATAGAGATGAAAAATTAGATAGTGTCCCCGACACATCTACCACTAGAATGAGGACTCACAGTATGGCTCGAAATGAGGTCAATTTGGCCTTAATGGGTAAAGTTGTTGAAACTATTGAGCCTTCCTTAGTTTTAGAAGCCCTACAGTCTAAACCTTGGAAAAATGTTATGGATGTAGAATATAAGTCACTTATGAAAAATAATACATGGCAACTTACAGATCTTCCACTAGGGGAAAAATCCAATTGGATGCAGACGGATCTTCAAAACGAAGTACAAAGTAGATGGAAAAATTGATAAACATAAGGCTAGACTAGTTGCTAAGGGATATGCTCAAAAATAAGGCATTGATTATGAGGAGACTTTTCCCACAACTAAGATAAAAACTTTCAAGTTAATATTTTCTCTAGCTACACAATTTGGTTGGAAAATACACCAAATGGATGTGAAAAGTGCCTTTCTTAATGGTGATTTACAGGAAGAAGTTTACATGACTCAACCAGAAGGTTTTGTCATACCAGGTAAAGAGGAAAAGGTATGTAAACTCATAAAATCACTATATGGTCTAAAGTAATCTCCCAGGGCATGGTACATAAAAATTGATGAAGCATCTCATTCAACATGGATTCAACAGGAGTCCATACGATCCTAATCTCTATCTCAAAAATCAAGGGGGGAGATAGTGATCATTGTAGTATATGTCGATGATCTAGTCATCACTGGAGGATCAGTGAGGATGATTGAGTCAACAAAGAAAGATCTAACATGATCATTTGACATGACTGATCTCGGGCTTCTGCATTATTGTCTTGGACTTGAAGTTTGGAAAAGAGAAAATCATATCTTTGTGTCACAATTGAAATACGCCAAGAAAACACTCGAGAAATTAAATATGATGGATTATAAGCCATTTTCCACACCTATGGAGACAAGACTTCAACTGTCTCGAACAAATCCATCACCACAAGTAAATGAAACTCTCTATCGACATTTGATCGGGAGTCTCATCTAGTTGACTTACACTAGGCTAGATATTAGTTATGCAGTCAGCTATCTTTCATGGTTCATGTAAGAACCAAGGGTTTCTCACTAGAAAGCAACAAAGTGGATACTGAGGTACATCAGAGGAACTATGGACTATGGCCTAGAATACAAGAAGAATAATAACTTCTTCTTGATAGGATATTCAGATTCAGATCATGCAGGAAACATAGATGATAGGAAATCCACTTCAGGATTTGTATTCTTTTTGGGATCTGGACCGATATCATGGGGGAGTAAGAAGTAGACTTGTGTTTCAATATCCTCCATAGAATCAGAATATCATGCAGCAGGTGGAGTTGTCTGTGAAGTGATATGGCTCCGATGTATACTTGAAGGATTGGGAATACCATAGAAAAATCCAACTATCCTACATGTTGATAAAAAAGGAGTAGTAAAACTTATTCGGAATCTAATTTTTCATGAGTGCACCAAACACATTGAGGTGCAGGTACATTTCATTCATGAACATGTTCAGAACAACATCCAGCTCCAATATTGCCCAACAGATATGCAACATGTAGATGTCTTCACAAAGTCACTTGCTCGAGGTAAATTTGAGGGTTTTAGAGAATTTCTCTCCTATTCACTTGAGACCATGTTGAATTAAAGGGGGGAAATGTTAGGAATAAAACTTAGCTTAATTCATCATTAGTTGATATTTGAATAAATGTAATAAGTTAAAGTATTTAATTTAAATATTTAAACTTATGTCAAATAGGTATTAGTTATCCTTAGTTGTTAGTTAACTAAGTGATAGTGTTCTCATCCCAATGTTTGTGGGATCATGTTCTATCTTGCATATTTTGTTCCCAGATGATTTCCATGAGGGGCAATAGGGGCAGTTAGGGGCAATATGATATTCCTGCATATTTTCTCAGATTAGGTGATTTGTTTCCATATATTGTGGATGAGATAGAAGTTGTCCAATATCTATAAATATTGTAGCTCTCTCATTTGTTTTGTAATGCTTGATTTTGATATTAATAAAATACACAAGCACCGCCTTGTTTATGTGTAAAGATTTTGTGTCAAATATTGTTTTCAAGTATTCATTGTCAAGATTTCATATCAGAGCAGTATTTTGATCTAGAGAGGAGTGTATGAAGTTTTAGGGAAGTTTAGGGAGATATGGAGAAATTACAGAGCTAAAAGGAGCCATAGATGCCCCCAGCCATTTCACAGCCCCTACCCTAAGCTCCACACCCCAGAATCATGGTTTAAAATTGAAGATCACTGGAGTGCAATTAAAAATTGTAGACTTGGATGCAAATCTGTTGCAAAAGGTGACATTGTTTCATTCTTGAATTTCACTTATTGAAAAAAAAAATTGTACCTACATTTTTTTCATTGGAAGCATTTTAATATATATATATATGCATATATGTTTTGGGGCAAACATTTGTCTATTGTGGGGACCCAAGCTTTTCAAGATCCCCATTAACTTCTACTTCACTCTTCTATCTGTTGTTATCTTGGATCAATATCCAAATTGGACATCAAGAAACGTTCTATCCCGTTCCTGGGAGTAGAGGAATCTAAAGTGGCCAAAACAATAGCATTCATCCCGAAGCCAAAGGAAGAAACCAAGAGATCTCACATGTCATAGAAAGAGTCTGCATTGAAGAGCCCATCCAGCGTATAAGATGTGAAATTCACAGAGAAGATTTGCAACCTGTAATAAAAAAAGAAAGTTGTTGGAAAAAAGGAAGCATGTGAGCAATCCCAAAGAAAAACCTGCATAGAAAGATGAAGCAATAATAAAAGTTGATAAATGTGACCAAGGGTTATTAGCTAATGCATATGTAAAGCGGTTGAACTACAGTTGCAGAGCCCTAAAATGCACTACGCATGCATGTAGGAGCCATAGCTCCACTCGGTATTTAAAAAAAAAACTTTCCATTTTTGGATTTTGAGAAAAAAATTAGAAGGCAAGAAAAAAAAATTCCACTTTTGGAAAGGGGCTCGGAAAGATATTGAAATCGGAATTTAAAAAGTCATAACTTTCAACTGGTACCTCAGATTGAGGTGCTAATTTTTTTTGAAAGTGTGTGTTTTTGTGAGCTCTACGTCTTGGTCCACTTTTAATAAGCTTTGTTTTGTAAAAATTGCACAAATTAGAGATTTTTTGTATTTGAAAAGAGGCCAAAGAGTCCAAAAATTCAATATTTTTTTTCAAATCGGCCAAGAGAGCCATTTTATTTTTGCAAATCAGCCACAAAGCCAAATTTGTAACAGGGCCAATAGTGCCAAAAATTCATTGTACATGGCCGAGAAAAGGAGCCCAAAATAAATAAAATAATATTTTTGGGGGGGTGTGCATGCTTTAAGGGGGGAAAGTGTTCAATTTTTTTTCTTCTACTGTTTATCAGTCTTCACAATGGCTGCAATTACGGCACCAAAATTCTTTTTGCCAGATTCTCAACTTTTGCATTCTGATAATTATCCAGCATGGAAAACAAAAATTTGCACACAACTTGATTTTGAAAATCTATGGTCCGTTGTTTCTGGTACATTAACAAGATCTGTAACAGATGTTACACAATAAGCTACATTTGATCGTGTAAATAAAAAAGAAAAGTTAATAATCTTGTTTAGTGTTTTAGATGAGGTACAACCTCATATTCGTGAGACCACAACAACAAAATAATCTTGGGACAAGTTGAAAACAGTATATGAGTCCAAAAATAAGAACACAATACTTCATCTCCAAAGTCAACTATTGAACTTAAAAATGCAACCAACTAAGAAATTTGAAATATTTTTGAGAAGAGCAGCAACTTTGTGTGCATCACTTCAAGCTTTGGAAGAAGAAGTAACTGACACATCACTTCATGCCTATAGTATTCATAGTTCTTCCTCCTTATAGGATTTTTGTGACCATGTTAAACATAACTGGTCAAAAAACAACTTTTGAAGAGTTAGTGAATATGCTACAACAAGAGGAATCTATTCACTCAACTACTGAAAATGAAGAGCAAGCACTTGCTTCTAATAAAAAAGGAAAAAAATAGGCTAAGTCTAGTAAACAGCCTCAGAAGCAAGGTAATACTCAACAAGGCCAAAAGGACCAACAAAAATGTCTTATTTGTGGTCGAAAAGGACATGAGTTAAAGAATTGTTGGTACAACACATTCCAACAAGGATCATCAAGTGGTAAAAATATTAATTACCAACAAACAAAATCTGGCCAACAACAGAGTAAACAAGGACAAAATAATCAAAAGTGGAAGAAGAAACCAACTCAACAAGGAAATGTAGTTGAACAGAAGATCAATTTGATGATGATGACTTCCTATATTTTGCATAGTCAAATGAAGTATCCAATTCTACAAATCAAATTTGGTATGTCGACTCAGGTGCAACTCGAACACATGACAAGAAAGAAAGATTGGTTCTTCACAATGAGTAAAACACCCATGAAAAATCATGTCTCTTTGGGTGATGATACATCATACAATGTTGAAGGAATTGGTTCCATTTCACTACCACTTGGGCATCATAATTGTAAAATTACAGATGTTCTAGTTATGTCCCTAGTTTAACAAAAAATATGTTATTCGTGAGTCAATTATTAGATCACAATCTCAAAATTGTTTCTTAGGTATTTACATAGTTTGAGTGTGATATAATTGTAGTAAGGTCGACTGCTATCTTGTTATGAGATGCGCATGACTTACGATGACAGTTAGTATATACAACATGTATACATTGTAAACAGTCAAATACTACACATTAGAAAATATTTATCCCGGTATTATACTGTGGGTGGGTGAATTGGTTGATCAAGCTGTAAAAAGTATTAATGTGAATACCACCTTTTGAATAACCTTTTTCTTATCTTTTATTTCTTCTTTCTCATTTATGTTCTCGCATACTATAGTGGTTCATCCCAATTGACATGACTAATTCCAACATTGGCTACACCTAGAATATGGTTTCCCTAGCCTCATACTGGGGCACCTGAAGTCTCACTTTAGGTGCCCCAATCCGGTATGCACAACCTCTTCATTCTTCTTTTTGGGTCACTTATAGCTATTGGTCAACCCTTATGTTCTTCTCAGTTAGCCTTATCAGAATTGATTACAGAAATTAAGCTTGAGAGCCCTGATAAATATAAATCTATAAGATCCATAATAGAGAGAACATTCAGAGGTCATTGCAACCTATCACTACTATCAGACCTACATCTGTTCAGATTGTATCTTATGCCAATCAATTTGGACATACCACAGTAGTGTTTTCATGCATTCAAGCTAGGAGATCGGAAGCAATCAAGACATTACTACATAGGGGGAGGGATTCCATTATTATTCGAGCCATGTCACATCATGATACATTAGAGGATTTCTATAGCTACTATGGTCTCAGACGAGGTCTTACACAAAGTGCGACTAATAAAAGAGCACCTAGCACACCGCAAACACACAGTACAGCACACACCAGGAACTAAATGGAGGAAACTGTAATGCAGGGCAATGCTCAGTGCGTGCAAGATCAACTATTTTAGTTGGTTGAGGTCATTCCAGACCCATTCATATAAACATACCTTTCATTTTTCCATAGAGTCATGTGATACATTCTCCTTGTATTGCGGGACATTCTCCAGAAATCGATCTGACGAATCCATTGAGGCGTAACAGACAAGTGAAGAGCCTTTTTAAAAATGGACACTTGATTTTGTAGGACCATTATAGCATTCATATTGCGTGCAAGGACTGGGGCATGCTATTATCGAGCACCGATAAATGTAGACTACTTGATGAGGAACCCTGGGGTTGCACCCAGTATACTCCCATGTGCGTGTGTCATCTACAGCATACCCCATAGGTCTACCCTTTGGAGGGCCCCTAACTGTTCATCTGCACTACCAAGTATCTATGTCTATAGAGTATGTGATAACCTGATAGATAGAACATCATCAATTAGTTAAGTCATTCCCTTAGAACTTCCTCTTGCATATTAGTGTTTGATGGTGGCACACCTTAGAACTAGTCCTTATTTACATTAGGTGATTCTCATATGTTGAATTTAGTTCATTTACATCATTTTGGGACAAACCCTCCTGAATATATGTGATGTTGGAACACTAATGATTGGTATGACAAGGAATCAGCCATACTGCAGGTCTTATTTTTATTAATCTATAAATGGTTTGAATATCGACCTCTTTTCTACCACCTTATAAGGTCTTTGTTAGTAACAGAGGATGTACTACCAAATTGTTATATTTATCTTTGCATCCCTACAAGCATTACGTGCATAGGTGGATTTTATGATGAATAAGGTGTGTTTCCTCGACTACATTGCCAAATCATGCTTGTTATTGGATGAATCATTTATGCCATTCCACGATGGATTCCAGAATACATGAAATGATATGGATTTTAGGAATGGCATTTTCAGGCTTCATTAGTTGATAAGCTGTAAGTCTAATTTTGAGAGTTGCAAACTTATCTCACTTCTATATGACTCCAAGTCCTTGGATCACATCATTCAGTGAAGTCCAATGAATCTGTTGGTTGGGACATCTTCTGTAGTGACCAAGATACTAGAGTCAGATGCATGCTAAATTTACAAGTTGATAGGTGAATCACCATGCACCCTTGAATGTACTGCAACTGGGAGTAGGTTGAGACTCTCAGTGTAAATAATCATAGCATGGATATTTTCCCAAGTGTGGGAGTATTGCGACTTATATCGGAAAAGCTCTCTGGATGAAGGTCATTTCCTATTCACTCCGTTCAGATGCACACATAAAAATGCAGAGGGTTCGTGTCAAAAAGCTAATCTAACTATTCCAAGGAGGTGATGGGTAAGAAGATACATAACACACTTTAAAACCTAAACTAACAGCAGGTGATGCACCGAGGACATGAAGAACACCTGTCTTTCCAGTAAACACAAACCATTAAAATGCAATGCAAAGATCATGCACCACAATAACCAATATGGGTGCTCAGTGGATAAGACTTAGGAGGATGCACAATTAGCAATATAGAGAGGGTTGCATGAATCATACCACAGGATGGTGCATTAATGGGAATCTCCAAATATTGATACAATACACTACAAAATGCCAAGAGGCAAAGTTGCAGTGTAACAGTTTTAGATGGGAGGGTTTGAACAGTCCACAAATTCACCTACCAATGATGAAAAGGAAGGTGGGTTGTGGCACAAGGAAATGTGTGCAATGATGTATGTAGTTTAGAAGTAGTGGCAAGCCACCTCCTTATGACAATTTATAGTGAAGAACGAGAGCAGGGAAGAGAGTAGGAAATATTAAAATCTACCCCAACCACCCCAGGTTGTATTTAATTCTTCTCATCATGGTGGTAGGTGAGGAGTAATTACTGCACTTAAATTTTGGAAAACTATAAAAGGGCACATGTAGAGTTCATTTTTACCTTACTTATTGAGATTTTTGAGCGAATAAGTGTGAATTGTGTGTGTGCAACAAAGAGTGAGTGTGAGTAGCTTGTACGAAGGAGATTTGAGTTAAATCAGAGCAAAGTAACCACATTATAAAGTGCAAATTAGTGAGAACAAAAGTGTAGAGAGGGCGTGAAGGATTCAGAAGGTGCGGAAGTAGGAAATACACAAGAATTGGGTTTCATGGGTTTGAACTCATAGATCTAGGGTTTAGAGAAAAGTTGAATCACAGATCTCAAACTTGTAGATTTAAAGAATGGGATCACACATCATAAACCATGGCATAAGGTAGACAGAAACAAGAGAGATTGGCACCCGACGCTGAAGCACAAGTGTTAGGTAAGGTATTTAACACTTAGGGAATGAAATTTATATAACATTTGAAGTTTTAGACTTTTATGGGATCAAAGTCTGAAGAAATTGTGAAGTAAGGAAAATGGCACCAAAGAAAGAACCCACCATATCACCTAAAGGAAAGGGTAAGAAAAATAATAATAAGCCCATTGTTGAGGATGGACTAAAAGAGTGGTTCTCATAGATGTATTACCCCCAGAGGTATTGGTAGGGCAGTCATGGGATTTGTACTTGACCAAGTTTAAGATCAGTGATTATAACCATCGCTCAGAGGCCTATGAAGGTGAAATCAATAAGGATGTGTTGAGAAAGATGGACTAGAGGACCGCAGAGGATCAATTAGTAAATGATGACACCATTAAGAAGGATTTTGAGAGTGTTGGATTTCTCAAGCTATAAGAATTTACTTTCTTTGGAAAACCTGAGTGATTGTACCAATGGCTCGTGTCGTACGGCAAAAAGGACTTCTTCTACTTTGTTGGAAGAAGAATTTGCATTATCATGCAATTAATTGGACAAGTGATAGGTTTTTACAGCCTGGGTATTGAGGTTAAGAAAGACTTAGGTGATTATGTTAGGGCAGAGTCCACAGCTAAGTGATTCAAATACTAACGGGGAAATCACGTGATGGATATCATAGTTATTAATGAATCATGCACATGAATTGAAGCACGTATGTTGAGCTACAAGTTAGGTGCATCAAAAAAATGGTCACAAGTGAACAAGAAATGTCTTCACATAGCGCACAAATGGCACAAAAGACCTTGTAAAAACATTGCAGTATTTATTGATGAAGGCATAGAGGGAGGTGCACATCCAAGTAAGAAAAGGTGAGAAGATAACCTGGGGAACCATACTTTTTTAATATTGTTTTAGGAAATATGGGTGTCGAATGGACCCAAGGATAAAGTATAGATTTACCCAGTTGATAATAAGTCCCCCGCAGTGAAATTCAATGAGTATACATTTAATGGGGCAATAAAAAATCCATACAAGTTATACGTGGCCAAGTGGTATAGGTAGATGCGCGAGGCATTTGAAAATAAGTGGTGTGTGCCAAAGGAACTTCCTTCAATTCTAGATGGACAGGAAGAATTTGCACTGCATCAACACTTCATTTTGGGAAGGTTTTACCTAATGATTTAATTTATTCTACAATAAAATCTAATATTGCGGAGTAACTGATATGATAAACAATAAAGTACACTAAATTACACAAGAAAATTAAGATATAAATATAAAACCCTGAGCATAAGATATAGATGAACAGACTTAGGTGATTTATGCTCAATCTGAAACTGATATGGATTGGGAAATGTGTTGAACAAGTTGGGTAGAGTGTCGTAAATGTTCAGTATAAATTTTGTAACTCACAAACAGAAATGGACATGGCCGTTTGGGATAGGGTAAATGTGCTTGAGCACTGGAGACACCTATTGGGCACCTGTGACTGCGTAAATAGTTAGAATTTGGTTTTCACTTTGTCGTAAGGGTGTCACAGTTGTTTCCTATTGATCGTTTATTGTTCATTCTTTTATCGTTGAAGGTACCTGTAATGTGCAAGTCAAATATTTACCTACAAAAACCCACAAACCACATCAAACCTAAAAATAAATATGTAGAATGAGGATTCAGACTGATACCAGTGGTCACCATGAGAGTGAAATTATGATTGAACATTGCACTAAATCTCATACTTCATGTAGTTATTTTGAGTGTGTGTAAGAATGGTGCCCTAAGATGCCCTAGTGCAAGATGCACTTGATAGCGGGCTAGATCTAGAATGTAGAAATGTGTAGACACTAAATCATGCACTTTGGGTAATTAACTAGTCCTGATTACATAATACTATTCATATGATTCCTAAGTGATAAAAGTACTAATTAACCCATGTCTTTGGCCACCTTTCTTTACTTTTTGTTCCTTCTTTCGGTTTTTGACCCTTACTTGCTCAATCTTCCTTTTTACACTTTGGCATTTATCATCCTGGAAACCACCACCCAAAACGGATGCCAGCACTAAGCACCCTCGTCCCCTTTGTGAGCCCCTAACCCTTTTGTACTTTTTTCACACTTTTTGGGTCCTTTCTATCCATTTGAGCATCTTATCTTCTTGGTAGTAAGCCTTTTCAGGGTTAATTACAAAATTCACGCAAAGGAATCACATAAATATAAATTTTTTGTGATAATAATAAAGGACCAATCACTAATCATTAGTTATCATTGCCTAAGGTTGTATCCATCAAGCATCTAAGAGATCCATTACATCCATGTAGCACCATCAGAAGGGACACAAAGGTTGGTTTTCAGCATACACTTCATAGGAGGGAATTTCATTCTATTCCATGCACACATTTAGTACATTCTACATCTAGTTATTTTTTCACTATCAAGTGCAACATGCACAAGAGCCACCTAAAGCACGATTCCACTACACACACCTAGAACTACATTGGGGTCTGAAATGTAGTGCAATGCTCAGTCGTAAGTTCACCTTTATGATAGCTGGGGACAGTCTAACCCCTCATTCTACATCTTGATTTTTCAGGATTTGATATCTATTTGAGGGTTTTATAGGTTTCCAATGACCTCGGTGATCTTAGTACAACCTCAGAGTGACAAAAGGAGAACAATAGCAAATAACTTACAACCCTGGAAAATTGGAGTTTCAAGCATTTTTTCATACTCATGCACCTGTTTCAAATATGTGGCACCCGTGGGTGCCCATGCTTCTTTCTGGGTGCCCCTGTCCAACCTAACCCTCCCTTTCTACACTTTTTTTGTACCTCTGTGTGATGATCCTACCTCTCCATTCACCTGGTCATCACTTCAGTACAGTTCAGAATTAATTGTGATCTAGCTAAGTACCGTCTTATCCTCCTTGGAACTAGGGCTATATAATTTATTGCTTAGTTTTCTTGATCATCATTTTTTGTATTTAATTGTCATTTATTTACTGCTACAATAGCATTTATATTAAGCATATAAAATCCACATTTAACTTAATCATTTTGGTAAACCAAAACTCGATCTAAACACTCTTCGCATCCTCAGGGCCTTTCATTACTCCTATCTTTATAGGGTCTCTATCATCATGAGTATATCTATAAATTATTTCCTATTTATCAATCCTGAATTAAGAGATAGAATCAAAACTCTCCTTCTCTACCACTCACATTCCTGCTAATATGCATCCCAGATTCAATATGTCAAACTTTTTTTCGATGCATTTTCTTAGCATATTGCTTTCCCCTCCAATCCTAATAGTTGATCTTACTATTTTTTGACAATGATCCACCCTTGCATATCATGATTCACATTTACAATGTGGGTGTCAAGTGTACTTTAATCGATAACGGATCTGAGACTTAATGTTTTTTCTATGTCATTCCTTGAAAAGATTAGTCTTTCAGCTACTAATGTTAGTATGCCATCATGTCTATATCTTCATGCATATGATGGACTTTTTTTTCATCCATGCATAGGTCACATTACCCTACCTATCACTATTGGGACAAAAACTCTCAACATGGTTTTCTTTTTCATTGACTTTGTCTATTTCATACAACTGTTTACTTGGTAGGCCATGGCTTCATGACATGCAAGCAGTTCCCTCTACCGTACATCACTGTGTTAAATTCATACTTGAGGGTATAGAGTATACCATTCCTTATGACTGTCATCCATACAAGTATTGCAACCATAATCCAAATACTACACTTCCTACTCTAAGAAATGATACTACTGATGAGCCACAACCTATGGATACCCCGCCTCTTTTTTTCACCTGCTTGAAGGTGTTGTTTATCATGATAGATATTGTCTCATGTATGCCATCACCTCCACCTGTTACTACTACTACTATGATTCTTTATTAGGGGCATGTCCAGTCCATGGACGTCGCTCCATCCCCCAGCACATTCACATGAGCACTCTCCATTAGTCATGCCCTCTATTTACATGCACACTTCTCATACATGACTCTTACTGGGAACATATTCCATTTGATCCTACTATATCTAAATCTATATGCATGCATGATGGATTGGCTAGGCTAGGCTTTGTTGTTGACAACATTTCATCTGCAACTCATGAATCCCACTATCTATTATGGATATATCTCCATTATTATCGTCTTATGGTCTTCGTATTTTCTATCTCACTATATTTCTTGCACATGCTCCTTGCACATTTCTCCACTCACACTTGGATCAACCTTGGCTTTGATTACATCAGGGAGCACGTTAGATCCTGATCATACTAATATATCATTTCCCAGTGCCATTTGGTCGTATCTTATATTTGTCAAAGAATCATTCCTTTGTTATTCACCTAATCTCACTCGTTGGTATGCACATGGTTGTCCATTACCTCCTTTCACTGACGAAGAATATGCTATGGATAATGTATAATTTACACCTCAATGGCTACCTTACTTGACCAACCTGACATTGTTTCTTATCAATATTTCAGATGCTTCACCAGTTCAGTTTTGATCATGAAAACAATGACCTCTTCAGATGACATCACTTGATCACACTCATCATCACACATAGATGGGGTTCATCATACTTATTTTCTCCCCCTAACATCAACAAGGGTCTTATTTTATCAACATTCCACATCTACATATAACACAGGATATCAACTTTCACTCTAGTATCATCATTACCTGACGACACTCTCATGCATTTTACAGTTATTACATGATTGTATCAGGGATATTTTACACTAAGTGACCCGTTCCATCTACCCATTATATGGTATCCATTACATGACCTATTCATAGGAATACATATATTTATCACCATCTTAATTCATGCATACATTGTAAAAAACTATCATCATTTATTGCCAAATACCATTCATCAAATAATACAATCATCACCATACACTTGGAGGCATCGTTCTTACTTCCCCCATCTTCTAGAATCATCAGATATCTTCTATCTTAAACACATTGCATCTAGTCTTTTACATTCACGAAACACATATTGATACATTTACATCGTCACTTCACGATGAAGCACTCCTATGTTTTAGTTCACAATCTGATTGTCGAGGGCATCCTGTAGCACATCTCACACAGTACACACACTCAACATACGCACATCTTCTCTCACCTCTATCACTACACAATATAATCAACATGCTTACGATATATTCTTCCTACTAAACACACTATAACACAACATTCAACATGCTTTCACAATGTACCCATCTTTAAATACATATCTTCATCGTGCGTAATCAATACAAACATCTTATACAATCGTACACGCAATCTACAAAAACATTACACATGTGGCACTGTCATGAAATATTTGTATCATGTAGCCTACTCTACAATCGATCGCATTCACAATACCTCTATCTCTTGTAAACCATCAAAATAACATCATCACACGTATTTAGCGATTACATGATACAATCTCTCTCCTACGTAACCAATATGCCACCTCACACAATCAACGATACACATTACACATTCAACATATCAATATCTTTCACAGATAATACACAATCATCATATATCTCACACAATCAATGTGACATACTACCCTATGACGCAAACTCTAGTTCCACGGTCCATACTCGACTCCTGAGGATATAGTATCTCAAATGGATGTCATCAAACTCATGCATTCAATCCATCACTCATTTTCTCACACGCTTACACTCTACACTTTATGTTTTAATGATCACATCTTTTTAGTAAACACATTCAAACCATTTCCTGATGACGCACTCTCTGTTTACAGTTCATTATTGACTGTTGAGGAGGCATAAATAAATTAACCTCATTGCATACATATACATCCACTCAAGGGGGCATGATGGTCCTATCATTCACTCTGCATTCCATTTCATCTCATCCAAAACATACTACATATCTTAGTTACATTTACTCTTACTTACTCAAGATTTTCCATGTTCACTTTCTTACACATGCTAGATAGATATCTTGTATGTCATTATCTTTATCATGCACACATGCATGTTCACTTTCCTTTCTAGTTGTGATGGCATATTATACAGATCTATTCCATGCAGCATGGATGCTTAGTGCATTTCTTATTACTAGTCTCACAGAGGCTCCTAAAGGCACCCACTTTTGTATAATATATGTGTTATTGTTTCATTTTGCTTCATATCACATTACATTATTGGATTATACACATTTTGACATACATTTTATCTTTATAACATGCTAACGGGTCCTTTATGTACAACATTTATTTTGCATACCTAGTTTCCATCATGGTTGTTTGTTACTTTGTTTGCTCTTGTTTGTCTTTGTATGCCATTGTTTGTGAGATTTTCCCTTTGTCTTGTGTGTACACTATATTTTTTAGGATTCATCGGCCTTGATTGTCTTGTGACATAGTGAGTAGTTTTCCATGTTTGTAACCTACTTTTGTGGTCTACATTGTCTTCTTGTGTATTTACATTATTGTCTTGTGTCTTAGATTACATATTGTCTACTTAGCATACAATTTGTCTTCTACATTCATGTTTTTCTTTGTTTGTACTAACACTTGTATCCTCTTCACTATGTTTGCATGTTCTTTGTTTTCCACCAAGCACATTCCATTTCCTGTTATAAGGCACCATTTTAGCACAACAGTCAGTCTTACTTTAGGCCACATACTCCTTCAATGACATTACAAGCACCCCAAACAAGGGGGCATCATTTCGATGAATCATTCACCTCATACAATGTTATACACAACATATCATGGTATCGGTATAACACAATATTTAGTTTCAAGGATTAGAATCATATTTGGGGTCCTCAGCACAGAGCAGACCTTCTTGGATGCCTGTAACTAGGGGAAAATTACACAATGATTGGTAGTTCATCACAGTATATAGAACTCCACACAGTAGCCTTTATAGGGTATATAGTCCTTAACACTTGAATTTATACACACCATCTCTAGTGGTGTTTTACATTGCAGGAAGTAGTTCAAGGTTGGAGAATAACACTGGAATTTTCTCCCTATACTTCTTCCATGACTTGGTGTGAGATTTCCCCAAAAACTTGCGACCGACAGAACTGGCATGAGATTACCAAAAAACTCACTCATCTAGAACATATTCATGATCCTTTCTACACTCTTTTTCTCATCACATATTAGGTGCACATGTTCCTTTTTCACATTTTCATCATTTTTACATACTTTTTACATATTGTGATCATATACAAGTGTACTTGACTACTTGTTTTTCTTATATTTTACAAGTCCGTCCATATGGGAAGCAATAGTCAACATCATTCAACAACATCAACAACCATCGGCATCAACAACAAGCATATTCATGACATCTACAATATGCATTTTCAACCTAGCTTCATTTCTCATCACCTTTTTAACTTCCTCGTCCTTAGCATCCACACTTCAAGCTTTTATCACTCCATAATTTGTTTTGTCCCTCGGCACGCTCTCTCAACATGGTTATCAAGTATGCATCTCTATCTAATTTATGTTACCAATATTTCTACTCACCAACATAAAGTGTAGGCAAATGTAGACACTAAATCATGTACTTTGGGTAATTATCTAGTCTCGGTTGCATACTACTATTCATGTGACTCCAAAGTAAGAAAAGTACTAATTAACCCATGTATTTGGCCACCATTCTTTACTTGATGTTTCTTCTTTCAGTTTTGCACTCAGTATGTCTTTTTACACTTTGACATTTATCATCTTTGACACAAGCACCCAAAAAAGACGCCAGTTCCATGTGCCCTCGTCCCCTTTGGGTGCCCCTGACCCTTTTATAATTTTTCATACTTTTTGGGTCCTTTCTATCCATTTAAGCATCTTATATTTTTGGTAGTCAGCCTTTTCGGGGTTAATTATGAAATTCAAGCAAAGGAATCATATAAATATAAAGTTATGTGATCATAATAAAGGACAAAGCATTAAGCATTAGCTATCACCACCTAAGGTTGCATCTAAGAGCTCTATTACATTCATCTAGCTCCATCACAAGGGACACAAGCGCTGGTTTTTTGCATACACTTCATAGGAGGGAATTTCATTCTATTACCTACACACATTTACTGCATTCTACAACTAGTTATTTTCTCACTATCAAGTTTGACACGCATAAGAGCCACCTAGGGCACGATTCCACATACACACACCTAGAACTACATTGGGTTTGAAATGTAGTATAGCACTCAATTGTAAGTTCACCATTGTGATAGTTGAGGATAGTCTAACCCCTCATTTTGTATCTTTCTTTTTTGGTATTTGATGTCTATTTAAGGGTTTTGCATGTTCATACTTCATTATAGGTTTCATTCGAGCTCAATGATCTTGGTGTGACTCTGTTGCAAAAAAATTGAACAACATCAAACAATTTACAGCCCTAAAAAGTTAGAGTTCCAAGTATTTTCGTAGACTTGGGTGCATGTTTTCAGTCTGAAGCACCTGTGGGTACCCTTGCCCCTTTCTGGGCACCCATGTCCAACCTGATCCTCCAAATATATAGATATTTCTAGGTCTTTGTGCAACGCTCTTTCCTTTCTATTCACCTAGTTAGCACCTTAGTACACTCCAGAATTTATTATGAACTAGCTAAGTACCTTCTTCTCCTCCTTGCAACTATGGTTTCATAATTTATAGCTTAGTTTTTTTTAGTATCATTTTTGCACTAAATTTTCATTTTTTTAATGTTGCAATAGCATTCAAATTAGGCTTGTATATTTCATATTTAGCTTAATCAAAATTTATAGCATGTATGGATGGAATAAAATGAGCTTCCCCTTCCTATACATCGTATGCAGAGTTGGTGCATCCCTTTTCCCTTTAATGGATGTTAGATTGATGGTTTTAATGCTCTTTAGTGCCTTTGCATGCAAGTTTAGGTGATGATAGTATATGCTTAGTGATTGGTCCTTCATTGTGAACACATAACTATGTATTTATACGATTCCCTTGTTTGAATTTTGTAATTGAAAAATAGAAGGTTGACCCATAAGTGAAAAGGATTCCCAAAAGGAGAAAGTAAGATAAGAAAGGTTTAGGGACACCCAGAGGGGACAGGAGTGCCTAGGTGTTGTTGTCTTGGTTGGGTGTTGATGTTTGAATCCATAAAATATAAATCAGTACATTTTTTACTAGGTTGTAGAGTGTATAATACCAAATAGAAAACAAGAAACAAAGAAAAGAGGCAAAAGATAGTTTCCAACCACTATTTTTCTTACTTAGTAATCATGTAAATGCTAGTATGCTTTTAGGACCTAGAAATGTACCCAAGGGCATGATTTTGTGTTTACATTTGTCCCCACTTTATGTTGTTGATTGAATACTCAATAACATAAAGTAGATAGAATATGTGTACCTTATGAACCTATAGAGAGTGGGGTAAAAATCATGTCGGGTGGACAAGTGAAGCATGGAATGATGTAAAGTGAAGCATGGAGACTAGGAAAGGAAATTGACCCTAGGGGTAATGCATATTCATTTATTTTACCTATTTTTGTGCTTGTATTTACTGTTGTAGGTTGTTTCTTGTTGTGTATTAAGGATGTACCTGCAAAAAAAGAGAAAAAGAGTAGTCAAAGTTGTGTATATTAAAAATCTGAGAAAAGTATGTAAAAATGTGTAAAATTATTAGTAAAGGAAAGTGTGCACCTGATGTAAAAGATTGTAAAGGATAGAAAGGTGTCCTGAAATGCTGTGAAGAGTGAGTTTTTTGGGTGATCTCGCACCAAAGAGAAAGTATTGCGGAGAGAGGTCGAGTATGACTCTCCTTCCATGAATTTTCCCGATAAACACCACTGAATTTTGGTGTATCCCTGATTTGTTCTTGTTCTCATGAATTAGTTCCAATTGAACTGATTATTCCAATTAAAATGATTTATAAGAGATTCCATGCATGTTATAACTAAAGGAATGTGCATATAACTATAGAACTAATCTGAATGCTTCTATGAACTATGTTGATATGATAAGTTGACTGTATGTTCCCCTAGGACATTAACGCCTAAGGGAGGACATAGGAACCTAAGGGATACTATCTGAGTCTAAGAGTTGGTGTTTGTGCTGTGATTTTGACCCAAGTCTAATTTTGGGCCATTCTTTAACTGTGTTTTTATTTTAATTATGTACTGTATATATCTGTGTTATAGCTTTGATTTGTCGTAGGGGTGATTTGTTCACCCAATGTAAGCCCCCTCATTTGGGATGCATGCAACGTCGGTAGGAGGATGTAGCCCAAAAGATATGACTAGATGTTGAACTAAAGTTGATACCTACAGGGGGTAGGGAATTTTCATCATAAAAACACATGCAAAAAAAGTGGCTATCAACATGTGTTAGTAGAAATAGTAGTAAGCATACAATAGAAGACAGTGTAAACAAGAAAGTGTCTAAACAAAGTGGATCACAAACAATGGGTTTCATACATGGGACATCGCTCACAATGTCGCAACACAATCACAGTTGACTAGGCCCAAAATTATACAAGTGTGCACACAAGACGAATGGAAAAGACCACAAACATTGGCAAACAAGGACAAGAAATGACAAGAATGTAACAAACACCTATAGAAGAAAATAGACTTGCAAAACCAATGTTACACATGAATCACCCATTAGCATGTTAGAAAGATAAAAAAAAAGTATGTCGAAGCATGTATAATCTGATATAGTAATGTGCTATAAAATATTAAACAACAACATCTATAGTGTGCAAAAGTGGATGCTCCTAGGGACCGTTATGGGACTGGTAAAAGGTACTGCACAAAGCATACATGTTGCATGTGTGGATTTGTAGAATTTTTGATCACAACTAGAAAGCAAGTAAACATGCATGTGTATATGGAAAAATATAATGACATATAAGATATCTATCTATCATGGTAAGAAAGACTAACTACGACCAAGATATGCAACATGTTGTGGATGGATAAGATGGAATAGAATATAGAGTGAGTGTGATAGGATCTGCATGCCCCATGAGTGAGTGTGGATGTTTATGCATGAGATGAGGTTCATTTATACATACCCCCTCAGTAGTCAAGAATGAACTATATAACAAGAGTGTGTCATCGAGAAATGGTTTGAATTGTGTGTACTAAAAATATGTGATCATTAAAGTGTAAAGCGTAGAGTGTAAGTGCATAAGCAAATGAGTGAGTGATTGAACACATGAGTCTAGTGAGCTCCATTTGATATGTAAACCCTCAAGAGTCGAGTATGGACTGTGGGAATAGAGTGCGTCATTGGGTAATGAACATGGGTTTATGCGTACTATCTCTTAAGGTGCATAACATTGAGTGGGATTTTTAGTGGCTTTTCCAAAAGAGTTGCAATGTGATATATGCCACCGCCAAGCTTGACAGTAATGAATTAAGGACCAAGCCAATAGGGCTTGAATTTTTATTTGACAGGAGCTTCGGCATTCTTTTTTTTTTTTATTTTCTTTTAAGACCAGGTCACCCTTATTGAACTTGTGAGGACAAGTTTTGTGATTGTATGTTTGGGTGATGCGATATTTATATGCACGAAGATGTTTGAGTGCTTGAACATAGTGAGAGGCCAACATTTCCAACTCATGTAATCATTTTTCGTGATATTCATTGTCTTTAATTATTCCTTTGATTGAAACGTGTAATGAAGGAATCTCAAGTTCCAGTGGGATGACGGCCTTGGTATCATATAATACTCAAATTGGGTGGTGTTAGTTGGTGTACACACACCAGTAAGATAATTCCATAGAGCGTAAAATAGCTGATTATGGTAGTCATCACCACTAACAGTAACAGTCTTGTGTAAAATTTTGACAATGGTTTTATTGGTGGCTTCGGCTTAGCCATTTCTCTATTGTAATAAGGGAGTAGAAAATGATTCTTTGATTTTGAATTTTTTACAAAAAAAATTTAACCTCATTATTTT
Organism: Taxus chinensis; assembly: GCA_019776745.2. NCBI lineage: Eukaryota > Viridiplantae > Streptophyta > Pinopsida > Cupressales > Taxaceae > Taxus > Taxus chinensis. The sequence continues at coordinate 436,601,832 of CM034155.1, forward strand.
TGAAATAAGATCCATTGTTGGTGATAATGGTAGAGGGAATAAAGCGGGTAATGATGTGAGTAGTGATGAAACCGGAGATGTAAATACAATTTATATTCCACAGTGGTGCTGATTCGACTCATTTTCTGTAATACTATGTGGCAATAATAACATACTTATTTCCATCAACTGATTCAGGATTTATCATGCCAATAAGATCGAAACCCAACAAAGAAAAATTCCATGTTGGCACAATTTTTGTGAGATCATATGCAAGTGTGTGGTGAATATTGTTGTGCTTTTTGGAACTTATCACAATATGTAGTGTACTCAAGGTATTCTTACTCCATAGTAGGAAAATATTAGCCCTAACGAACAAAAATGGGGGATGGCTTTCCCAAAGAAATGGCCACCGCACATGTTGTCATATATCTAAGAGATAGTAGTGGGGATATCAACAATTCTAAGACATCATAACATATGATATTAAATTACACATATAAATATTTTCCCTAATGATGACATAACGGGTTGCCTCGTGTCATAAGTGACAAGCTTCATGAGGCTGTAGACCATCAGGAATGGTTTGTCAATATAGAAATTTGTAAATGAGAGTAAAACCACTCTAGATTTTTGTGACTGCATATGATGGCACAAGCTGTTAGACATAGAGTAGAAGTGGAAGGATGTGGCAAGTGTTGAATGATGAGTGTGGCTTTCTTGTCAGTAATGTCTAGTGGAATAAGTGATTTCACACTAGTCATGGCGTCTACATGATGATTGTCCTTACAGGGGATGGTAACAATATAGTAAGACTTGAATGTAGCCAAGAGATCTTTGAAAAATGTATTATATAGGATTAAGATTTCCTCTTTTGTGTGGTATGTATCATTAACTTGATTAATAATGATATGATAATCACCGTAGATGCAGATATTATGAATGAGGAGCTTTTGATTAGTGACAAGGCCAAGGAGGTGTTGGTTGTGGAGCCTGATAGTGATGAGGGGTTACAAGGGGGGATTCGACCCCCTTGCGGGGTCCGGGGGGGATGCCCCCCTCGGTAGGGGGTCTAGGGGCCGTGCCCACATTTTATATGTATTTATGCATTGTGAAATCTGGATTGTTCCTTATTAGGTCACAGATCTAACGGGTGGTTTTCTATGTTTCCCCGAAATGATAAAAACCCTAATATCTTTAAAGGGTCGTTATGTATGAGGCTCATTGTATTAGTGGTGGCACTGTGAGAGAGATTTTGCTGGACTGAATAAAAGGATTGGTTGTTTCTGGTGGACGTAGCCCATTTTGGGTGAACCACGTTAAATCGGTGTCTCTGTTTTATTGCATTCTTTTCTGTTTTACGTTTTCTGCATTATTCATTACATGCTTGTTTATCTGTACAACTGGTATAATCCTAACAACTGGTATCAGAGCACGTTTGAGATTTATTTGTTGGCAGTATACTCACAGAGGGATTTCTGTTTGAGTGGGAGAAGCAGCAATGGCAGAGGAGAATAAGTTCAGAGTTGAGAAGTTTGATGGCTGAAATTACCAGCTATGGAAAATGTAGGTGGAAGATTACCTGTATCAAAAGGATCTATACCTACCATTGGGAGGTGAAGAAGTGAAACCCTCAATCATGTCTGATGAGGAGTGGAAGGTTCTAGATAGGAAGGCTCTCGGTGTGATTCGATTGAGTTTGGCATCGTCCGTAGCTTCAAATATCTCATAGGTGAAGAGTACGGTAGAGTTGATGAAAACCCTAGCTAATTTATATGAAACACCTAGTGCATCCAATAAAGTTTATTTAATGAAAATATTGTTTAATCTACAAATGCAAGAAGGTGGATCTGTATCTAACCATCTTAATGATTTCCACACTATTGTAAATCAGTTAGATTTAGTTAATATCCCATTTGATGAGGAGGTTAGAGCATTATTATTCCTATGTTCTTTGCCAGAAAGTTGGGACAACTTAGTAATGGCAGTTAGTAATACATCATCTACTTCTCTTAAATTTGAAGATGTAGTCAGTGTCATTTTAAATGAGGAAATGCACAGGAAAAGTACAGGGGAAAATTCTTCTTCTGGAAATGCGTTGAATATGGAGAGTAGAGGGAGGAGCAAGGAGAAATCAAAGAGTAAGGCTCGTGGGAGATCTAAATCGAATATGGGCAGATCCAAATCTAGGAGTAGAGGCATTACTTGTTGGAACTGTGGAAAGAGAGGACATGCTAAAAAGGATTGTTGGTTCAAAGGAAACAAAGAAAACCAGCCTGAAGGTATTAAAGAGGAAAATATGACAGGTAATATTGTTCAGGATGCTCTTATACTTTCTCTTGATACTAGAGTAGAATCTTGGGTAATAGATTCAGGTGCCTCTTTCCATGCAACCCCTGATAAGGGCTATTTTAAAGAGTATGTCCAGGGAAATTTTGGATAGGTTTATTTGGGTGATGATGAGCCATGCAACATTGTCGGGAAGGGAAATGTACACCTGAAATTACAAAATGGAAATACATGGATATTGAGAGACGTGAGGCATGTACCTAGCCTCAGGAGAAATCTCATCTCTACAGGACAGTTGGGTGGTGAAGGTTACATAGTCACATTCACTTCAGATGCTTGGAAGGTTTCCAAGGGTGCCCTGGTAGTGGCACGGGGTAAGAAAGTAGGCACTCTTTATTTGTCTACTTGTATATCTAATTCTTCTACCATATTGTCTACTTCAGATGAGGATGCCAACATGTGGCACAGTAGATTGGGACATATGAGTGAGAAGGGCATGAAAATTCTACAGGAAAAAGGTAAGCTTTCAAGTTTGAAGCAATTGGACTTAGAGTTTTGTGAGCATTGCATTTTTGGGAAACAGAAAAGAGTTAGATTTCTCAAGGCAGGGAATACCAAGAAAGAGCAAAAGTTGGAGCTAGTTCATACAGATGTGTGGGGGACCGGCCCATGTTGCATCTCATGGTGGTTCTCTGTACTATGTCACATTCATAGATGATGCCACAAGGAAGGTATGGGTATATTGCATTAAGCGTAAGTCTGATGTCTTTGATACATTTAAGAAATGGAAAGCACTTGTTGAGAATCAATGTGGTTTTAAATTGAAATGTTTGAGATCTGATAATGGCGGTGAGTATTGCAGTAATAAATTTGATGATTATTGTTCCTTGAATGGGATTCGTAGAGAGAAAATAGTTCCCAGGACTCCGCAACAAAATGGTGTTAGTGAGAGGATGAATAGAACAATAATGGAGTGTGCACGGTCAATGAGATTACACGTGGGGCTGCCTCTTCAGTTTTGGGTAGAGGCCGTAGATATTGTTGTGTACTTAATCAACCATGGGCCTTTGAGTGCACTAGATGGAGGAATTCCCAAAGAATCCTAGACCGGGAAAGAGGTAGACCTTTCATTTTTAAGAGTATTTGGTTCAGAGGCATTTGTGCATGTTAATAAAGAAAACAGGAAGAAATTGGATTCAAAATCCAAACGTTGTACATTCATAGGCTATGGCTCCAATGGTGATTATGGATTTTGGTTTTGGGATCTAGATGAATCTAAGATAATTAGGAGTCGTGATGTTGTTTGGCATGAAAATAGAATGTACAGGGATCAGGTACAGGATGACAAAAATCCCAAGGAAGAATTGGTTGAGGATATAGCTCCTAAAAATGAACTCTCGGGTGGAAAATATCCACCTACAGGTACCGAGGTTGACAGTTCTATAGGCTGAGCACGACAGCCAGTGTCGGCATCGACACCTCTGTCAGAAATTCAAGAAAATGAGCAGCAAGAAAATAATGATCCCGTGACACCCCCATCTTTGGTAAGAAGGTCACAATGTATTAGTAGACCTCCAGAAATATTTTCCCCTGCTTTGTATTATTTGTTACTAACAGATAGTGGTGAGCCAGAGAGCTTTGATGAGGCAATGCAGGTGGAATCCACTAAGGAGTGGGAGCATGGCATGAATGTGGAGATGGACTCCCTGGAGAAGAACCAAACATGGGATTTAGTCAAATTGTCAGCTGGGAAGAGAGTACTACAAAACAAATGGGTCTACCATGTGTGAAAGAAGAAGAAGGTGGATGGAAAAGGTACAAAGCAAGGCTTGTAGTGAAGGGGTATGAACAAAAGAAAGGTATCGATTTTGATGAAATTTTCTCCCCTATTGTAAAGATGTCTTCCATTCGTACTGTATTAAGTTTAGTTGTTGTTGAATATTTACACTTAGAGCAACTTGATGTCAAGACAACATTTCTCCATGGTGACTTGGAGGAGGAGATTTATATGTAACAACCACTTGGGTATGAGGTGAAGGGTAAGGAGAAATTGGTTTGTAGGTTGAAGAAGAGCCTATACGGGCTCAAGCAAGCTCCCTGAAAATGGTATCTAAGGTTTGATAGTTTTATGCATGAGCATGGTTTTACTAGATGTCAATCAGATCATTGTGTGTACTTTAAATGGTTGGATAGTGGGAGCTACATTATTCTTCTGTTATATGTAGATGATATGCTTGTAGTAGGGTCTAATATGCAGGAAATTGCAAAGCTTAAGGAAAATCTTGCACAAACATTTGCAATGAAGGATTTGGGTGCAGCAAAGAAAATCCTCGGTATGCAAATCAAGAGGGACAGGAAAAAAAAGAAATTGGTTTTGTCTTAGGAGGACTATGTAGAAAAGGTGTTAGAGAGGTTTCAGATGTAGAATGTGAAACTAGTTAGTACACCATTGGCTGGGCATTTTAGATTAAGTAAAGAGAAATGCCCAACAACACAAGAGGAAAAAGATTATATGGCATGGGTTCCTTATTCTTTAGTAGTTGGGAGCCTCATGTATGCCATGGTTTGTACCAGGCCAGACATTTCCCAAGCAGTGGGAGTTGTTAGCAGGTATATGGAAAATCCAGGTAAAGCACACTAGAAGGCAGTCCAGTGGATTCTCAGGTACTTGAGAGGGACCAGTAGTAGGCACTTGTGCTTCGGAGGGTCAGATTATACTTTACAGGATTTTTGGATTCAGATATGGTAGGAGATGTGGATAGTAGGAGGAGCACTACTGGATACGTGTTTACAGTTGGTGGTGCGGCAGTGAGTTGGATCTCAAAGTTGCAGAAGGTAGTTGCCCTATCTACTACAGAGGCAGAATATGTTGCAGCGACTGAGGAAAGTAAGGAAATGTTATGGATGAGTAGGTTCATGGAGGAGTTGGGTAAGGAGCAAGGGGATTGTAAGTTACACAGTGATAGTCAAAGTGCAATTCACCTGGCAAAGAACTCGGCCTTCCATTCAAGAACCAAACACATTCAACTAAGATATCACTTCATACGACAGGTGTTGGAGGATGGGCAGCTTGAGTTAGTGAAGATTCATACAGATGATAATCCTGCTGATATGTTTACTAAGCCAATGACAAAGGAGAATTTGGATTTGCATTCAACTTTCTGTGGGTCTTCAAGATTGATCTTGAAGTGGAAGAAACAAGCCAAGAAGAAAATTCCAAGCAGGAGCTGTAGTGGTGGAGTTACAACAATCAGTCTCCAAGTGGGAGATTGTTGGTTGTGGAGCCTGATAGTGATGGGGGTTGCAAGGGGGGCTTCGCCCCCCTTGCAAGGGGGGGGGTGGGGGGTTCGAGGGCCATGCGCCCCCCGGAGGGGGTTCAGGGGCAGTGCCCCTGTAAGCCACATTTTATATGTATTTATGCATTGTGAAATCTGGACCATTCCTTATTAGGTCACAGATCTAATGGGTGGTTTTCTATGTTTCCCTGAAATGATAAAAACCCTAATATCTTTAAAGGGTCGTTATGTATGAGGCTCATTGTATTAGTGGCGGCACTGTGAGAGAGAGTTTTTCTGGACTGAATAAAAGGATTGGTTATTTCTGGTGGACGTAGCCCATTTTGGGTGAACCACGTTAAATTTGTGTCTCTGTTTTATTGCATTCTTTTCTATTTTACATTTTCTGCATTATTCATTGCATGCTTGTTTATCTGTACAATTGGTATAATCCTAACAGTGAAAAACCTCGGTGTGTGTTAATATTATGATATGGAATAGGTTGTGATAGAGGAATGGCCATAGTGGTGATAGGGTCTATGCAAAAAAAATTGAAGGGTTCAGGGTCAGTAGCAATGGTATGTTCATAAAAGTTGTGTAAAAATTTAACACACCTATGAACTGTAGAGGGAATAGCCTACATATCATGAATCCATGGTCTACCAAGTAAGTAATTGAACTATAATGAGGCATTGATGACAAAGAATATAGTAGGAATAATTTTACACCCAACTTGTAAAGGGAGAGTGATAGTGCCCATGCATGTGCGAGTGGTGGAATCATAGCCATGAATGACTTAAGAGGATTTATTAATTGAAACATCAATAATTCCTATTTTCTTGAGGAGGGATAGAGCACATAGATTTATAGCAGATCCATTATCAATGAGTACATGCTTAATACAGATGGCACCAATAGTAGCAGTAATAAGAAAAGGTGAAAAGGGGTCATTAGCAGTAGAATGATGGATATCTTCATCACCAAAATATATAGCATGTGGTAGATTTTTTAGGGAAAGAATGAGGTGAGTAAAGGAAATAGGTGAATTATTTCTTTCAATGTGGATAGAACAAAGGACAGCTTTTAATGTATGACAAAAATCGGGTATATTGCACAAGATATCATAAAGAGATATTTTTACATGTGTATTCTTAAGCTGCTCAATGATGTCATAACCCTTAGAGGTGCTGGCAAGAACTGCAAAAATGAGAGGTGGTGGGATAGAAATGGGTGGATCCATAAGAGGATGAGTGTGGTGGGTGGTAACTACATTAATGCTTGGATTAGGAATTTGAGTGACGAAGTGAGGAGGATGTTGAGTATGAAGTCACATAAAATCAGTAGCAGTAGTAGCCATGCAAGAAAATTTGGTTAGAGTAAAAGAAGGATAGGAAGATTGATCCATGAATTTAGAAGGAGATATATTTTGATGTATTCTTAGAAGGTAGGGTTTTAGTGGTTGGGTTCACCAAACAATTTAATTTATTCTAAAATTAAATCTAATATTGCAAAGTAACTAATATGATAAACAATAAATGACACAAGAAAACTAAGATATAACTATTAAACCCCTAAGTAAAAGAGATAGATGAATAGACAGTTGATTTACGCTTGATCTGGAACTAATTTGGATTGGGAAAGGTGTTGAACAAGTTGGGTAGAGTGTCATAAATTTTCAGTATAAATTATGCAACTCACGAATAAAGTTGGACATGGGCGCTTAGGTGTTAGAGACTACTATTGGGTGCCCATGACTGTGCAGATAGTCAAAATCTAGTTTTCACTGTGTCACAAGGGTGTCACCATTATTCCCTTTTGATCACATGTTTGTCACTCTTTGATTTCCAAAGGTACATATAACCTACAAGATAAATGTTTACCTGCACAAACCACATCAAACCTAAAAAGAAAGATGAAGAATGGGGAGTTGAACTGACCCCAGTGGTCACCCCGAGAGTGAACTTACGACTAAGCAGTACACTACATCTTAGACTCCATGTAGTTCTTATGAGTGTGTGTAAGAATGGTGCCCTAGGATGCCCTAGTGCAAGCTGCACTTGATAGCGGGCTAGACTAGAATGTAGAAAGGTATAGCATGTGTGGATGGAATATAATAAACTTCCCCTTCATATGCAGTGTAAGAAGAGTTGATGCATCCCTTGTCCCTTAAATGGATGCTAGATGGATGCCTTTAATGCTCTTTAGTTCCTTTGGATGTAATCTTAGGTGATGATAGTATATGCTTAGTGTTTGGTCCTTCATTTTGAACACATAAATGTGTATTTATATGATTCCCTTGTTTTAATTTTGTAATTGAAAACTAGAAGGCCAACCCATAAGTGAAGACAATGCCCAAAAGTTAAAATAGACCCAAAATGAGTGAGTAAGATAAGAAATGGTCAGGGGCACCCAGAGGGGACATGAGCATCTGAGTGTTTTTGTCCTAGCTGGGAACTGGTGTTTAAAGCCATGAAAGATAAATCAGTAAAGTTTCGACTAGGCTATAGGGTGTGTAAGACTAAATAAAAAATAAAAAATAAATTAAAGAGGCCAAATATAGTTTTCAATCACTACTTTTCTTGCTTAGGAATCATATAAATGCTAGTATGCTTTTAGGACCTAGAAATGTACCCAAGTGGGTGATTTTGTGTCTACACCTAAGCAATGGCGAAAAGGGCTGGTGGATTAAATTTTCCTTTGCCTTCTTTGTTAAGTACTTTCAAGCATCGATGAACATGCTTAATGATGCGTGGAAGTTGGCTTTTGATGATGAAAAGGTAGACTCAAACTGTCACACATTGCACACCACATATGTATACCCCTCTAAGTCAACCTATGTGGAGGGAATGGAGTCAAATAATATTGATATAACTCCTACAACTCTTATATTAGGAAAGGAAGAAGCAATATTTTACATCTATTTGAGGCCAAAGATGAAGAATGGAAAGTATATGGATACAAGGGACCTTCATCTCCCAAAGCCACCCAAGGGAAATCAAATGCTAGGGACTTCCAAAAGATCATGCAAGGAGACCCCTCCCCTACAAGAAGAAGAAGAAGAAAAGGAAAAATATGAAGAGGAGGAGGAGGCAGAAGAAGAAGACATTGTGTTGGACCATACCCATAAGAGAAAACTACAAAAGGGGCATAGAATGCAGACACAAGGTGTAGGGACTTCAAAGGTGCCTAAGAATTCACCAAAGGCTACTCCAACCAAGCTAATCCCAGAGAAGCCAAGGAAGAAGCGGTGACGATTCATTACCATTGTGGAGGATGATGAAGAGAAGTACGTAGAAGAGGTCACATGCAGTGAAGATCTGAACCATGGTGAGGAGGATGTGACTAAGAATGAGACCGCATAACCTTATCTAGAAATACACAACATACATGTTGGAGGCCTTAAAGGAGATGAGAAAGAAGAGTAGGGAAATGATAGGAACAACCCTCATGATAAGGAGTAGAAGCTACAGGTAGAGATGGAATCAGTGTGCAGCCAAGTGTTGAGAAGGAGGTACCCAAAGGTAGGAAAAATGGTGGAAGAAAGAGAAAGGAGGAGATTTTGCAACCCATCCAAATGAGTTACATAGATGATCATTCGAAGATGTTGCAGGCAAGGTTCAAAATCACAACTCCAAGCAATGACCTTTATGGCTGGGAGTTATTATCCCTAAATTAGCTAAGATGCACACGAAAAAGATGATGTCGTGTAGCATGTAAATGCACATGGAGGAGCCCGATCTTGAGATTAATAATGAAGCATATCCTAAGAGAAAAATGAATAAGGAGCTAGGTACAGTCCTCAAATCCATAGAGCTAACCAACGATCGGTCCAGAAATGCATTAAATAAGATGGCAACTAAATTTGTGCACCATAATATAAACAAGGGGGCCACAATCAGAGTGTTACTGGAGGATAAGGGGGACAAGGAAAAAAAATATACATTAGCCTTTGGAGGAGTTGGAGGAAGAAAAGAAGCATACAAAGTATTCTTATAAAATATCCACCCACATAGTAAATTCCATCATGATCATGTGCCCTAACCTGGTAGATAATGTAAAAGATGAGTACCCATCAGAATTACACTACGTAGAAGACTTGGTACGCATGTTATTACATGAGAAGAATTATGTGCCAGGATAGTCACAGGAAGAATTGGTTATAGAAAGATAGAAGAATAAAGAAGCATTCATGCGGAAGATAGTAGATTATGAGGTGTTGAGCACCATGGTCAAAAAATCCATGAAGAAAACAAGGTGTGCGTTTGATAATTTCCAATACTTGGATCCCATCGTAAGGGCACATATTATTCAAGAAAAATATAAACTTAAGCATGTGTAGGCCACCAGTAAATACATCAATATTGGGTGTGAGGAAATCATAGTTGAAGTAGCGTGAAAGTGATATTTTCTTAACGTTTTGAGAGATACATTCGAGAATAGGTGTAAGGAACTCAATTCATTGGTTGCACGAAGAATGGATGCTTTAAAAGGAATGGAATCATGTCTTGGTGGGATAATCAAGGAGTTGAAGCAAAAGGGCAGAGAGTTGACACTTGAATAGGTTCCAAATATTTCCAGATTGGTACCAGATGCAGCTACCAAGTAGCTTATAGGGTGGGAAGAGATGGATAATATCTTGAATACAGAGTTCCTAGAGCTACTCCAGACACCCTAGGAATAATTTGAAGGTGCACATCAAGAAGTTTGATATTTTTTGATTCACTATGTACATGCCCCACTATTATTTGATTTTTAGATTATTTATTCTTTTCTCTTCATTATTCTTTGGAGAGCATTCTTTTGATACAAGTATTGTTGAGGATAGACAATATCCCTAGTGTTGGGTAATGTTGGTCTGTAGAAATGGCTAAGTATTAGCCATGCGCGGGAGCTAGGAGTTACGCACAAGGAAAGAAAGTAAGCACATGATAGTGCATGGAGGTGTGCACACCATGAACAAATAGGTTAACGCACATGTTTGCACAAGTACACACCAGAATTGGGACTTAGCCAATTTTTCAGACAGGGTTAAAAATAAAAAAGAATAAGATGGTGTGTCACTTGAGAAAATTCCAGAAATAAATAAAAGTAGGATGACTTAGCAGCCAAACAAAGGAAAATAAAGCACATGCAAAGCAAGGGATAGGAAAGATGTATGGAGAAGGCTAGTAATAGGGGTAAGGTAGATAAAAGCATGGGGCTATTTGTAGCTCAATTTATTGTTAACACATGTTGTAAAAACATGTAATTTATTTATGAGCATGCCTATTTTTAGGAAGGTACATGTAAGTGATGAATGGCATGTCCCCACCCTATAAGTATAGGTGATGCATCTTTTTGGAGAGAGAGTTATACAATTATTGAGTCCTAGAGTTTGAATAGAGATACAGTGAGTGCAAAGCATGAGAGATCTTGATTGTTCTTAAGTTTGTATGAGTGCGTGCATGGTCCAGTACATGGGTGTACTAGTTTATATTGTAATCAGCTTCTATAATATATTATGGAATATTTTTGTAATGGAAAATTGCTTATGGATTGCAAAGATTCTTATGTATGATCATGAGTTAATAAATTGGTATACAGATCTTGCTAGTTATTGTCTATGAATGATTTCCTTATTATATGTGTTGTTGAATTGACATAGTATGATGTATCTTCTTATATGAATGGTTCTCATGGTTAATATACATGTATGCTAACATCTTACTAGGCAAACAGTTGTGTGTGCTTTGGGTGAGCTTCCAGACTTTTCGGATGAAGTGCCAACGCACATAGCTACTATTGGGGAATAAAAGACTATACATGGATTGTTTATTTCATCAAGCATTCACAATATTTATAGTATAATAGGGAAGGAATGAATTGAGGAGGGAATTGAGTGATAACCAGTATATATTTAAATTGAATATTTGCATGGTAATACACATGGGTAGGGGAGAAAGAATAATAATTATTTATAACCCTAGAAGAAAGATGCAAGGGAGGAGAAGATAGATCCAATGCACAACAAAAAAATGTTTGGTTCACCAAATTATTTAACCTAAATGGTTTATTCTTAAGGGGGTAGTAACCAATGGTAGTTTATCCTAATCAATTAGTTTCTAAGGTTGATTGTAGAAATATCACAAATTATCATATGAATAAAACTAAACAATGAAAAACAATACAACCAAGTACTAAAAATGAGAAGGAGAAGAGAATTTAGTTTATCTCCTAGAATATTTATTATTTTTTTGCTAGTTTGATAACTGGAAATGGTTGGAATTGATCTGATAAAGCATCGCTACTGAAATTGTGATCTAAATAGTCATTTGGCCTAAAGTATATGGTACATCCCAAATCATGCCCACACTATGGCCCTTTAATACACTTTTGTCCCTTTTACTTTCATCCTCTTCAAATTTTTGTTCTTGTTCACTGCTTCCTATTTTTCTCCTATCTAGAATTTAGACCTCCAATTATGTGTGATACTCACTTTGCAATTGATTCAATATTCAAACCTTAGATGGTGAGAGAGATTCTTGTAAAACAAATTTTAGGTAGGTTGTGGGAACCCCTATGCACCTTCGATGTTGCCACTACTGTGAAAATGGCTCAAACTATACATAATTCTTACCTAGCATGTGATATATAGAATGTATGTAGCCAAATTGATAGCCATGACCTTGAAACAATGGGATTGTACTTGATATTTTCCTTAGCTTCACTTGACCTTAGTAATGTTCCTTTTATAAGTGCAATTCTGAGTGGATGAATTCCCTAGAATGATTATGTAGAGTGTGTGGAGATCAAGGGAGTCTTGGAGTAGCTTTGTTTATGGTTTTTATTAGTGTTTTCTCATTGGAATTCTAGGTGGCAAGTAGAATGAATGCCCTCCTTTAATGAGATATGAACTTTCTTAGATATGTGTTTTGAATCTGAAATACTCAAATAAGGCTAAGTATGAGTGGAGGAAATGAATGAGCAATTTAAATACATAAATTGCGCTAATTATCCCCCTTCTTGCAAATTGGTGACATATCGTTAATAAGCGCTCATATTCCCTCTTATTGTCATTAATTAATTACAATAAGCTAATTGATTAAGTCACCTATCCAACTAACATCCCGATTAACGATCTTCCGTTAATTAATCACCCCTTCTACCTAGAATAATTAATTATTATTAATTAATTAGCTTTCCCTTCCATTTAACCAATAAATCAATATTTAATTGATTTAATCCCCTTCTAATAGCCTAAATCATACTAATATTCCTCTAATTAGCTTCTATAAGCTTACATCTACCTATTAGTTAATCACCTTTGATTAATTAAAACACCCCCCAACTCCCATGACTTGCTAAGCATAAATTAAACCCTTCTAAAGTAAGGTTACCTTTTATAAAGCAACCTTATCCATTCCTAATCATGTTTTACCTTTATCCCACATGCAAAGGGATGAAGTGTTTCCTTTATCCATTGGGCTATATAAGGAGCCCTCCTTCTACCTTTATACCTACACCTAAACTTCTTGAGAAGACAAATGCAAAGCATATAGCAAAATAGACTAAGAGCTTTCCTTTTGTTTTCTTGAGAGTTCATCATCTTGAAGAGTTTAAGCCTCTTTCCTAAGTGCTTAGGTCATATGGGAGGTGTCAAAAGGGTCTTGTAGCCCAACTTTGACAAGCCCTCATTCCTAGGTTCTTGGAACACCAAAGACAACCATTTTTGATAGCCATGGAGCCTACATAGGTCCATTCATTTATTTTTTGTTAGAGAATAGAGGATTTAGATGCTTAACATTGTTAGTTTCAAAGTTTTGTATATTGATGAATGTTAGCATCTAACCTTGTTTAATTCTTATCATGATGGTGCTTAGTAGTTTGTTTAATTTTTGCTAATTAAGGCTATTTAGGTGTTAGTCTTTGTTTACATTAGCATTAGTTTAAAAAAATTCATGCTCACGTTTGGCATGCCCGGTGGGACTTACTTCTTTGTCCTTTGCACTTAATTTCAAGTTTTTGTAGTTAAGTTTCATTTTTGGTTACTAACCCTCTTTTACACATGTTGATCTAACTTATTTTTCTTAACTTGTTTTGTTGAGTTTGCATGTGTTGAGTCTTCCTTGTAGGTATAAAGGAGGTGAAGTGCTGTCAAAATTGGAATTGATGGGAAAATTTCAAGATTTCTCCATGTTTTCATTTTTAGAGCTTACTTTTTCAACATTCTACATGCTAGTTTTGTCAATTTCTTGAAAATTTTAAATTCTTGAGCATGTAGGTTAGTGTTTGATAGTGTTGAGTCTTCTATTTACATATTAATGTGGTGGGTTGCTGTCAAAATTAAATCTTGGTGAGAAAATTTCAAGATTTCATCATGTTTTCATTTTTAGAGCTTACTTTTTCATCATTCTACATGCTAGTTTTGTCAATTTCTTGAAAATCTTAAATTCTTGAGCATGTATGTGATGGGTTGTTGTCAAAATTGAATCTTGGTGATAAAATTTGTTAATGTTTGATGTATGTTAATTTTTGCATAGTGTTGAGTCTTCTATTTATATATTAATGTGATGGGTTGTTGTCAAAATTGAATCTTGGTTGGAAAAATTTGACCATTTTGCAGATTAAGGGACATTTTTTTTTTGACATTTTTTGAGTGCATGTCAAGTGCATACCCGTGAGCATAAGAGCATATGCGTAACCCATCTTCCGAAGGCCATAAATTTTTCTCCCGAACTCGAAATGACTCCATTTTTTTGCGTTGGAAAGGTATTGAAGTTAACTATGCAATGAAAACATAAATTTGGGATTTATACTTACAAAAATTATAGGTTTTTCTGTTAGTTTAAAACTGGTCATTTTCTAACATGTCTAATGTTTTGATGAATGTTGTATTTCCATGCTTACTTGATTTAGACCAAAGCATGTGTATGCTCTTCTCTTGCACCTTTTGGTGATCTTGAGAATCAAAAACAACTTTGATCTCTATCTTTTTAACATTGGGATTAAACTTGGAAATTTGATTATTCATTTTGCTTAAGGGAATGAACCTTTTACAAAGCATTTTTCAATGGTCCTTTGATTTGAAGTTTTCCATTTCTATATAGTTGGGATAAAGTTTGTGTATGCTCTTCTCTTGCACCTTAGGGTGATCTTGAGAATCAAAAGTAACTTTAGTCTTCATTTTATAACATTTGGTAAATTGGAAACTTCATCTTTCACTTTTGGTTTAAGGGAATGAACATTTATCAAGATTTTTGTATGGTTCATTGATTGCAAAGCTTTTCTTTAATTTTTAGTTGGATTATTTGTTGTGTATGCTCTTCTCTTGCATCCTTGGATGATCTTGAGAATCAAAAGCAACTCTTAATCCTCTTTTAAATAATGTGATTTTCTTGGAGAACTACTAACGCTTGAGTGCAGGACCTAAAAACGCTTGTCAAAGAAAGGAGGAATCAAAACGAAGTCAAAAACTACTAATACAGTTGTTATACAGGTTGCCAAAAGGTGTTCAAGCAAACCACACCTAATTAAACAAGATAAAAAGAACAACATATTCAAAACACTGTATTGCAGGTTTCAGAAAAGGGTACGTCCCTCTCCGCTCAACTGGAACATAACCCCTTTGGCATAACGCCTTAAGCTACAACAATGGGGGTGGTTCCAGGAACCCCAAAGTAGTCCATGCAAGAGGGAACCTTGTGGATGAAACAGGAAGTGCTCCACACTACCTATCTGACTAGTGATTCCTTTGTGAGATAGTGTTACAAGTTGTCCCTATGTGACCCTTTTAAGTACACGATGGATGCATTTACTACCCACTGTGCTTGAAGGGGGAAAAGTCGAGATACTCCCAAGATAGTCAGGACTATTTGGGTAAATCATCCCGCTCGTGGATAATTTTGTAACACCTAGGATGAGAGAACCACCTAGGAAGATATTCTTTGGCCAGGAGCCCACTTTGACCATTTCAAAACAGTGTTGAGTTGTGAGCCATCTTTGCATCATGAAACGTGTGACGCGTTACTTTCGCTTAGTTTTTCACTTACCCTAAGGTAAGGTGAAACTCTGCCGAAGTGAAGCCAACATTTTTCATCCCCATTTTGATCTACTTCCTTCACATTCTTTTGACACTTTGTTGATCAAAAGAAGGGTGACTACCTCTGTGTTACCAATCAATTGTTTCTGCCACTTTTTTGTCCGTTTACGCCCATCCATGTTTGCGGCTGGGTTAGTTAAATGTCTAAAGTGTGTGGAGACATATTTATATCATTGGTAGCCTTTGTGATCTTGATACCCATGTCAGGATCATCATCATAGTTAGGAATGATTCATCATTTTATCTCCCTTTGACATGTTACCTCGTTTGCATTGTCTCGACATAATTAAGATACTTATGTCACGTTTCTCGTAAACATGATCTAAGTGTCCGTATTGTGGCATTACGCTGCCCATGTTTTAACACATCCTTAGTATACTTTGACTTAGTTTGATTTCAAACATTGTCCCAAATCTTGAAGGGTGTCACTTACTTTGTTTGCATCATTTCGATACCACTTTGACACTAATATCTCACTTCTCTGCGAAGCTTGATAGACGTGTCCAATTGGTGTGGTTACGTAGCTTACATTTGTAAACCTCACCCTTTAACATTTAGGCCTTGTTGGTTGTTAAACTTGTCATGGTATCCTTTGATTGGGATTCACATCTACCCTTTGTTAATATTTATGCCTTGTTCATTTCGAGCTTGACGTAAATATTGATGTTGTGTTGATCATCTTTGCATCACATTTTCATATGGTGTATTTCCTTGTTGATTGGCTTTGTGTTTCACACTTGCATGATTGTTCCTTGTGATTATTCATTCAGAAAACTTATTTTCTAGGACAATCCCTCTCGATCTCATCGAGATTGCATCGTCACGATGTCTATTTTCCTTAGACCTTCTTCAGAAAATCACGCACGCATCTCCATACTTACACAATGTCTAGTTGGTTGTCCTTATGCTACCCAAATCGACATGTCACTTCCTTCCCTTTGAAGGAGTTCCATCACACTATCTAGATCTAGACATTTGTGCTTAAAACAACACCAAAAATGACTGACTATCACGTGGTTCCCCATACTTACAAAAATATGGAACCTAGGTTTAGCAATTCAAATCAAAAGATTCCCATTACAACTAAACCTCGTTTGGTTCTTCGTGCTAGAGAGCCCATACGGGTAACTCGTTCCCCACCTTCATCTCATAGTCGGTGGTATGATTTGAATGCTTCTGATCCAAATTATTATTCGAGTTCCCCCCACTCTTCTTCTAATTCTAATCCAAACATTTCCTCTTCTTCTGAGGATTCCAATCCAAATATTTCCTCTGACTCTTCTGATGATTCAGATCCAAACTACTATTCAGATTCATCTAATTCGACTCCTAAGTCATCTAATGTGACTCCTATGTCATGGTCCTCCCTATCTTCATAGGAACCTCTTCATCATACATTTAATATGACTCCTACGTCGTGGTCCTCCCTTTCTTCGCAGGACCCCTTTTATCAGTCACCTCGATGATGTCTTCTTCCTTTGAAGATACGTGTGACTCCAAATCCCTCCAATCAAACATCTAATACAATTCTTGAATCGTGGTCCTCTCTTTCTTTGCAGAACCCTTGTTATTATTCATCTGATGTGATTCTTGAATCACGGTCCTCCCATTCTTCACAGGACCTTCTTCATCAATCACCCCCAATAAGTCTTCCTCCTTTGAAGATTCGTGTGACTCAAAGTCCTTCGAGACAAATGTCTGAATCGACCCATGTGTCACAATCTACAGACTTTGGACTTAATCCTACTATTTTACATATGACATACCATTGTATAGGTAGGTCCACACCACCTTCTTCTACTCCTGAGACATCTAGCTACACATCTTCTTCATCCCCCACATCATTTTATTCTATCAATCATCATCAAACATCTTCTAAGTCTTCCACACCAATTGGATCTCTTTCTTCCAATCAACCCCTGGTGGTTGATCAACAACTCATACCGATTGATCTCTTTCAGAATGAAGAAACAATCAGGGCATTTATAGGGGCATATGAAGATATTCCTTTAGCAGATTACGAGAAAGGATTCTCTTTAGACTTTGATGCATCTGCATATTGTGAGGA
The DNA here is from genome assembly GCA_019776745.2 of Taxus chinensis. NCBI lineage: Eukaryota > Viridiplantae > Streptophyta > Pinopsida > Cupressales > Taxaceae > Taxus > Taxus chinensis. Next base: position 436,619,521 of record CM034155.1, read on the forward strand.
AAAGGTTGATTCCTTTTATCAAGAAATGGAGGAAGAGCCTCAGGTCATGCAACTTGACCCTCCTCTTATTCTTCCATCTTCACATTCTTCATTATGTGATGAAACTCCTTGGTCTTGCATTGATCCATGGCCTATCTTCTCATCACCCAATAACTCTTTGTCTATCATAATTCCTCAATCACAATCTCTTATGGGGTCAACGCCAAGTAGCCCTTCATCTTCATCTAGGTGTGGGTCACCTTCTAGTAGCCCTCCCTCTGCTATTTGTGGGACATTTTTGAGTAGTCCACTATCTTCTATTCTTGGGGCACGTCCAACTAGCCCCTTATCTTCTATGTATGGATCACCCCCGGGTAGTCCATCATCTTCTATTCTTGGGCCACATCCTAGTAGTCCATCATCTTACATCTATGGGTCACGTCCTAGTAGCCCTTCTTCTTCTATTCTTGGGCCACATCCTAGTAGCCCTTCATCTTCTATCTATGGGTCACATCCTAGTAGCCCTTCTTCTTCTATTCTTGGGCCACATCCTAGTAGCCCTTCATCTTCTATCTATGGCTCACCTCCCAGTAGCCCATCTTCTTCAATCCTTGGACCGTATCCTTTTCATCAATCACATCATCCTTCTACCAATGACCGGGGCAAGCCCACCATCATTTCTCTCGTTCCTATCATCAATCGTAAACATTCACTTTCTTCTCCTTCTCGAGGTCAGAAAAGTCACAAGTCAGCTTATAAGAAACCCAAACAGGTTCATTATCAAGCTCAGGTCAAAACTTCCAAGAGCTCAAAATCCCCCAACAACTTGAACAATCTCAAAGTTGTAAATCAAGCGTGATTCAAGAACGCACATCAACGTAACCATCAAGTATGGCGCAAAGTGCATAAACCTCTAGATAGGGAACTCAAGCTCCCACATACAAAATCCATGTTTCAGGATAAATCGCAGTCCTTTGTTGAGTGTGAACTCACCACGATCATTGAGATCGGGGAAAACATGACTCTTGATAAACAAACACGCCTAGTCTCCCTTATCAAGGAAGTCACAAACATTGTTGTTGGATCTTACCACACATAGTGACTTTGTTAGTCCCAACCTCTTAAAACTGTCAAAAATCTAAAAATAAAAAACAATTCAAAAATACAAAAAAAACATTGAGAAAACACAACAAAAATCAAAGGTACAAAGATCAAACATTGCAATCAGGTGTTGCGTACACATGGATATTTCTTTCTTCCCTTCCTTGCTATTCTTCTGCAAGTCTTCCTACCATTTTCATCCCTTCGGTGATATTTTGGTTAGCTTATTCACACGCATTTTGTGACATTTATCTCTATGGTATCCGTTTGACCCTGGTCTTTTATCACCTTGGTAAATTAAAGAACGACTGACCTCTTAGAGATCCTATCACATTCAACATCTAATAAACTTGTTGCGAAGAACTTTTGGACATATTTGTTGACACTAGCCAATGTTGTCATCGTAAGCACTTCCACCTCCTTCCATCAAGCCATCAGTGGTTCTTAACCCCTTGTCAAACAAGAGAGCTGAAATAAGTTTTCAGAAAGCAAAAGAATCAAAATCAATCAAAAATCAAAAGCTAAAAGCTACAAAGCAAAAGCAAATTGATATATTACTCTCTCTTGGGGTATTTCCAATAATCTCTATCGGGGCTATGGATGCCTGACTGGTAGTAGAGCAATGTTGTGATTAGAATCAAATACATCTCCATCGGGGCTATGGATGCCTGGCTGGCAGTGGAGCAATGTACGGCTATCCTTTCACCATCCATTCACAAAATCACCTTTCACAATAAATCATTCCTACACATTGGCTAGGGTCTCTTCACTTGTTGTCTATTAAATCTTCACTTCAAGAGGTAATAAACTCCACGTGCACACACTGGATCTCTATGAGTAGGTAGGATTAGTATGTTACCAAGTGTCTCGTTTTGGATCTTGTTCAGACTCTTACTCTAGTCCATATCTCGTCTTATGATTTTTGCCTTTGGTTAATCACTTCTTCATCGCGAGGCTTCTAAGCTACATTCATATCATTCACATCATTCTTCTACTTCATTCAGAACATCCATGTGTATAAGATTACTTGTTTTCCATGTTTGCAGACATGTTTGTCACCTTTCACAAAAACAATCTTCTCCTTCCTTTCTATCATGTGCTTTTAGGCCAACTTACGCTGGGGGCATCCTTGCTTCTTCCCAGCATTTCATTGGTTTATGTTCATCATCATGTTGAACCTATCCATAATGGCCTTGGGTCCCACTTCTACCTGTGAAGAGTTTACCTTTGAATACTCCCACCTAATCATTGGGGCATTTTTACATCTTCACCTTTCTGGTACGCACGTGGCCTTATGCCCTTGTACATCCCATCTATCACTAGGGGCATCCATGCTTCCTTGTCTTCCTGTACATAGTTTCATAAAACTTTCAAAATCAACCAAAACATTCAAATATGTTAGAAAAATCATCAAAAACATTCAAATATGTTTCAGAAAACTTCTAAAAATTGAAAATCATCCTACAAAACGTCACTCTTTGGTTCTCACTTGTTCATGTGTGTGACTTGTGGATCATCTTGATCTACCTCCATCAACAAAAGCTAGGCTGCTTACTTCATCTGTACTCTGGGGCACAACGAGTTGCCTGGTACTATTTCGTAGTGCACATTGCTTTTCCATCAGACCCAAGTGTCCTCCGTTATTCCCCTCGCATGTATCCTTGCTTGGGGCACCATCATCAACCCTTGTCGTTAATTTGCACAGGTCGTAACTGAAGCTCGATAATAAAAACATTATATTATGTTTCTTTGTTAGTTTAGCTTGTTTACTTTCTTAGTTTAGCTTGTTTACTTTCTCGTATTGCATTGGAGTTAGGCATCTTTCACTTTCTCGTATTGCATTGCATTTTGTATGTTGCATGGAGTTGGTGTTTTCAGCAATGGACAATTGTTCGTAGTATGGCTTTTCATGTCATTCTACTTTTGTCGTATGCTTATATTTTTCATAAGGACCGATGACGTAGCTCTTGTGGAAATATGATGACATTGAAATTGTTCCAATATACAAAGGCTAGAGGCTAAGCTCTTCTCTCCCCTCCTCCATATTTCTTCTGCATCACTTTCCTCTCACCCCTAATCTTCCATCTTACTGGGGCATCCTACCCCTTTCCATTCTTCTATCTATCTCTCACCTTTTTCGATCGTCGATCATCTTCCTTCATCACCCTATCGACACTCGAGGGGGCATCTCTCCTTCCTACTAATTTTTCTTCTATCCCTTCAAAATTTCTTCCATCTACTATCTTTGAAGTGGCGTCACTTATGCCACCCCAAAGAGGGGCAAATGTAGACACCCATAATTACACCTGAGCAATTTAAATACATAAATTGTGCTAATTATCCCCCTTCTTGCAAATTGGTGACATATCATTAATAAGCGCTCATATTCCCTCTTATTGTCATTAATTAATTACAATACGCTAATTGATTAAGTCACCTATCCAACTAACATCCCGATTAACGATCTTCCGTTAATTAATCACCCCTTCTACCTAGACTAATTAATTATTATTAATTAATTAGCTTTCCCTTCCATTTAACCAATAAATCAATATTTAATTGATTTAATCCCCTTCTAATAGCCTAAATCATACTAATATTCCTCTAATTAGCTTCTATAAGCTTACATCTACCTATTAGTTAATCACCTTTGATTAATTAAAACACCCCCCAACTCCCATGACTTGCTAAGCATAAATTAAACCCTTCTAAAGTAAGGTTACCTTTTATAAAGCAACCTTATCCATTCCTAATCATGTTTTACCTTTATCCCACATGCATAGGGATGAAGTGTTTCCTTTATCCATTGGGCTATATAAGGAGCCCTCTTTCTACCTTTATACAGACACCTAAACTTCTTGAGAAGACAAATGCAAAGCATATAGCAAAATAGACTAAAAGCTTTCCTTTGTTTTCTTGAGAGTTCATCATCTTGAAGAGTTTAAGCCTCTTTCCTAAGTGCTTAGGTCATATGGGAGGTGTCAAAAGGGTCTTGTAGCCCAACTTTGACAAGCCCTCATTCCTAGGTTCTTGGAACACCAAAGACAACCATTTTTGATTGCCATGGAGCCTACTTAGGTCCATTCATTTATTTGTTGTTAGAGAATGGAGGATTTAGATGTTTAACATTGTTAGTTTCAAAGTTTTGTATATTGATGAATGTTAGCATCTAACCTTGTTTAATTCTTATCATGATGGTGCTTAGTAGTTTGTTTAATTTTTGCTAATTAAGGATATTAGGTGTTAGTATTTGTTTATATTAGCATTAGTTTAAAAAATTAAATGGAATAGTATTTGTTGACTAGTGTGACACTAAAAAATGAGGAACAAAATTCTGATAATGTTGTGGACCATGATGCAAATGATTCCAATGAAGAAGAATATTATCGTGATCGTGATCATGATCATGATCATGATGAGGTTATGGATGATGAAAAATGATAAGTAGAGTATCACTATGAAGAAGAGCTTAAAGAAAGGAAGCTTAAATAATTCAATTTAATGGGTGTATTGAACTAAGAACACAATTGTGTTTATGACCCTTATAAACAAGTATAAAATCATCAATCTGGATGTGGGTCAATATATACATATTAAAGACAAAAATATCAAGGAATCTCAAGTGGATACTAAGTAACTACAAGTTTGTAAGGATTTGAAGCTCATGATATGGAAAATTATGTATTACATTCATATTTTCATTCTTTTCATATATATGGTTTGGATATGTTTAATGGATATACTTGTTTGGAGAAGTTAGGGAAACTTGGTATTAATTTTCAAAATAAGTTCATAGACATTTTGTACAAGATAAAGAAGGTCACTTTGTAGGATATCACACTTAGTAAAGAGAAAATAAGAGATAGATGATGATATTTATTTTGAAGATGATGAATAATAGAATAAGGATGACTTAAAATAATAACAATAAGAACCTATAGAAAAATAATAAAAGAACAATCACTCTACTCTAGAGATAAACACGAGTGTTATAAATAGAAAAGGAGGAAGAGGTAAAGAAAGAAGAGGATAATGTTGAGAATACTATGTTTTTGATATATCAACAGCCATATCATCATGAGAAAAATCAATCGTGGATTCATGTTAGGGAACATTGGAGCATCAATTTAAAAGGATATATAGGTAATTGGAGGAAAAATCAATATCATATATATAAGGATTCAATAGAGAAACAATTATGGAACATGGAATCATTAGTATAATAAATATGTCATTATAATAATGTAACAATTTATGGAAATGGTTTTAGAGATGTATAACCCAAAAACATCACATATAATTTTATAATTATATTTTATATGGGTGTTTGGATGGTCAAGCATGGTGACAAGTATGAAATCATTTGAATCACACTCATTACACGTTTTATTCTCTTTTTTAGGACGAAACCTGTCAAAGAGGGATGACATGTTATGTACCTAGGGAAATGCTATTATAATTCATGTAGATTGATAGATATGTCAATATGTGGCACATATTCCCCTTAGTTATATTATGGGGTTACATAGGTAACTTTTGGAATAAGTTGTATGATGCAATGAATTTGTCTATATTAGGATTAGGTGTTATTGTTATGCCCCTAACATATACCATTTATATGTCTAATTTTGATCTAACCTATGACTTATCTAACATTTATACTTATATTCATTAGTTAGTTAGTCATTAGGTATAAACTAATAATAATGAAGGTCATAGGTTAGCCCACACTTAGACATATAAATGGTATATGTTAGGGGCATAACAGTTACCCACTAAATAAGAGTAATGTATGGCTATATAAAAGAGATGAATATTATTATTAAGTGACTTGTAAGTGAAGAGTATTAAATTTTGTAGAAGTATTTTTAGGGATCCACCTCAAATTTGAATTCCCATATTGATATATGTTGGATTTATTCCTTCTATTAAGAGTAATGTTGTATGGTGTTGCCCTCTCTTGATGCAATTATTATGAATATATTGGATATTAGGGCATCTTAACAAACCAATATATCTTATTATATGTTGATATTCATTTTTTTCATATTTTCCAAATTAATATATACAAGGATCATACCAGTCTTTAAAGCAATATTTTAGAAAAAAAATGGATCGAATCCATAATTTTGAATATTCACATATACGAGTCTCAAATTATTGCAAATATTTTTGCAAATTTTTACTGAAGTTGCAAAAAAATTCCAAAAATCTACCCTCTAAATTTAAATTACATTTTCTATTTAGGTTTCCATGGTTATTTTCATTTTATAATTTTTGAAAAAATCACTCTAAAGGTCACAATTTAATGAATTTTAAAAATTTTACATTTTTTGAAAGCTCTTGGAAGTTCAAAAGTGGTCCATTTTTTGTGTTTTCTAATTTAGTCTACATTGGGATTAGGTGTTATACATTCAATAACAGTAATGTATACCTCGATAAAGGATATGAGTATTATTTTTAAGGATTTCATGTATGTCAAAAGATTCTTCTATCTTATAGAAGTGGTTGGATCTATATCCCTCTCAAAGTGGTATTCTCGTATTCTAAAATTCATCGAGTTATGCCTTCCTTGAGAAGTATTGTATGTTGTTTACCTACCATAATGTTGTTATTTTTTAATATATTGAATTTTTTTCAAGCTTATCATCCCACCAATATATCTTATGTGGTGTGATATTCATTTATTCTACATATTCTCTAAATTAATAAGTGACTATCTTACCAAAATCTATCACAAAATTCATCACATTCTCATTCCTTTAATCATCATTTAATCCATGTGAGGCCTTATGTTGCTCCATTATCATAGTGGGGTGCATGAAGCCTCTTTTGTTATAGTCTATTTCTAATTTGGAAATGTCCATATCCTTAAATTTTTATTTTGAAATAAAAATAAAAGCATATAAAGTAATAAGGTTTCAACTTCTCTTTTAGATAAAGCTTAGGTATTTATCATGTTATGGAAGTGTGCAGCTTTCAGACAGTAATGAATAACTTTCACAGCTCATTTATTGAAAATTTAAATCTTTTTCATTCAATGGTTATTAACTTTCACATCTCATGTATTGAAAATTTAAATCTTTTTCATTCAATGTTTCAATAACCATTGATACATCATTAAATTGTTAATCTCCTTTACACAAACTTATGTAACAATGTTAATAATGGAAAAAATTCAAATAGTAAAAAAACCATTAGTAAGAAAAATAATTCTACCTTTCACACAATCACACTACCTATGGCCTTCTTAATACACATGTTGTTATGTGATAATTCTTTTAAAACATAAAACAATGATGTTTTTTTTCATGTTTTCAATTATTTAATATGTTGATGGAGGTTCATTTAAGAATGCTTTCTTGGAAAAAAAAATTGGAATAAAAATCGATGATTTTTTATTTCCACTTATTTAACCCCTAATTATATTTTAGGTCAATTTAATTAGGTGAATATTAGATAAGATTTAATTGCAGATCTTACAAAGATGTTATAATAGAAATAATAACTCAGATTTGCAACTCAAATCAAATAGAAATAATGTATCATACAATAATCAACCTAACATGCAATTGAATGTATGAAACAAATACATAGAGGAAAATATATTATTACAAATAACTTCTGGAGAGATTTGGGGTTGTACGAAAGTGAAAATGTGAGGTATGAATTTGAATGACACTCACAATAGAGGCTAGAATTATGAATAAATCTAGGGAAAGGTTGTACCAAACTACCTATGGTATGATATTGGACCTTCTCTTCTTTGGCTCTTACAACTTTTTGTGAGGTCCACCTTTCTAGATTTATTTTTTGTTGTCAAACCCTAACTATTGCACATGTAATGAGGCACTATGAATGGAATGATCATTACATTAAACCCTAGTCAGGGATGAAGAGTCCTACATAAAAAATTAGAAGTGTTGTGGGCACCCTCCTGCACTTCCAACTTTTGCACTCTCTAAAGAGGCCTCAAATTGCACATCACTCTCCACTTGGCATGGATATCTAAATAGATCAATCAGATTTGGCATTTTCTTTCACCATCATTACTTTGACTTGAATCTTGCTAAAACACTTGGATGGGGGATATTTGAGTGTTTGTGGATGAGATATATGGACACCTTAACCTAATTTTTAGCTTCATACCTAATGTGGGTGTTTTCTTAATGACTTCAGATGCAACAGTGTGAAATTTAGGTAGCTTTTGATGCATTTTGCAAGTGTATGAAGTGATTTCTCTAGTGTATTTCCTTAGGATTTCCCAGGTTATCAAATGAGTTAGTGTTTACTTGCTTATATACAGTTTAATAGATGATTTATCTAAGAAAATCTAACCCATGTCAAGTATAAGACCCAACAAAACATAGTTATTTGAAATTAGAGTTAGAGGAATTACCGGTCCAAGACTATACAGATTGGTCAGGACTGAATATAAATTTTTGACCAAACTATATGACCCTAATTAGGAGAAATAAATATGCCAAAGGAAGTTTAGAGTTGATAAATTGATGTTTTTCTATTAATTTTGTGCATTGTATTCTCAGAATGTGTCGACATGTTAGTGTGCAAGGATAAACAAGTTAAACAATGGACCTCATATGTGGTAAGAGAGAATGGAGAAGTTGTATTTATCATAGCAAGAGTGCATATTAAAACCAATATTTTCTAAATTGAAAATTGCAAAATTTGAGTGTCTATATTCCCCCCTTTAAGTATGAATTAAAAATTGCATGCTTAAAGGAAAATATACATGAGTTTGTAAACACACTTTGCCTTTACTTAAATGTTTATTTTGCAGTTGTTTGGTGTTGGCATGCTCCACGATGAAACCTAAAACACAAAGTGTGTTTAATGTTAATTATGTATAGCTGAATGTAACTCAAGTAAACCATGTAACATAAGATATTTTCATTTGCATATATGGGAAGTGAAAAGATGTAAACAAGAAAAGAATACACTTATTTTCTTGTGCTTTGATTTTTCTTGGAGATTTTAATTTCTTGAACTTTGGTGAAGGATTAGGGGTGATTAGTCCCTAATTTAGGCTGATGAGAAATAGAAATGTTATATGCATGTAAGCCAACACAAAAATTTGTAAGGGAGAGAATAAGAAAGAGGTACAAATACGCCCCTACAAAGGAAGAAGATCGCTTAAAAAATTTATTCAACAACTTTGATATCTTCCCCTTAAGTGTAATAGGAGAATAAATTCTACCCATGAAGCCCTTAGCTACTTTGATACCTTCCATAACCCCATGGATCACACCATTGTAGAAGGATCTAGACTTGATTTTGCAAACAAGGACATATAATACAAAAGAGAATAGGTTCCCCCAAACTCTCCCCCTATGCTGCACAACAAAGTATGAGTTGAGTAAGTGTTGAAATATGTTGAAAATGTGATAAAAATATTAAACTAGGATGGATATCTATGCCCCCAAGTTTCTCATAACTGATCCATAAGCTAAGTTTTGATGCCAAGAAGGAATGAATACTTTCATGCCCCCTGTATTGATCTGAACTGGGTATTCTAGATGTGAAAATTTGTATAAAACTTGTATACATAGGTGAAAATATGAAAATTTTTTTGAAAAACTTGTTGAAATTTCCCCTAGTCAGAAATATGTGGCGGGTTAGGACCGTAGTATACAAATCTAACCAAAGTGTATGCTTTTGACCCTATGTTGATTTTGCCAAAAAATTATGTAAGACTATATTTTTGTGTACTTGTACCCTGCTTATACTACCACAAGAAATTTTTTTATATCTACTAAAAAATTAGGATAAACATAGATAGATGTCCCCTCTTTTTAGGCATGTGTGGAAACCATGTTGAGCATGTGGCTCAAAATAAATAGGTGTGTACTACTAAAAGATATGTTTGAGGATCTTTGTGTAGTGTTAAAGAGGTGGCCCCCTTTGAGAACCTAAACCTGCAAAAGGAATTTTTTGTGCATGGTGGAAACCATGATGTGTAAAAAAATTAACACTAGCAATAAACAATGCTAGTATTTAAACGAAAGAAACTAGTAGGAACAACACATGTAGAAGCAAACAAGAACAACAACAATGTAAAGAATTGTAAATAATGGCATACGGAAGCATACAAAAGGTTTAGAGCTATAAAACATAGGACACCCATGGTTTCACAAAAAAATCAAGGCCCTAATAATAGAAAATAAAAATCAATGATAGGCAAAAAAGAGGCATATATCCATAAACATGGGACACCCACAGTATCACAAGGAAATCAAGGCAATTACATCGTAATTAATGAAGAAAACAACTAGTAACACACACAACTATCAAGCATGTATAACAACTAACCACGAGGATTAAAATGTGATAAACAATAATATCAATAGCAAACAAGTGATGTCAACGATGTAAAATACATGTGTTATTATTATTTTAAATAGAAGTAATTACACAAAGCATATAATTGAGTGTAAATGAGGAAGTATAAAAGAACTAAAATATAATACTAGTACCTGCATAATGTGGAGGAATTGCCCCCCAATGATGATAAATGTAATGAATTAAGAGTGCTCCTATAATCATGTATTGATATGTGTTTCCTCCATCCAACTCAATATATTCAGTGACCACGTGCATAAAGATATAGAGTATGATATCTCTCAAACCAAAATAACTTGAAAAACATGTGTAATGTAAAGTGATAACAACGCAAGTAAGATGCAAAAGTTCTGACTTTGTATTTTTTACAAATATTTAAATGTTTATGTATTATTTTAATGCATATCTATGTACAAAATAGGTTGGTAGTAAGAGACCGATCCAATGAGAACCTCCTAAGGAATTGAATAAGCTATTAGGAAAGATGGAGGCTTAGGCCTCAATTGTGACCCAAATTCCAATGGGACAAAGAAGATGTGTGAGGATTTCATGAAGTAAAATACCTTAAATTGATAGTTGGGATTTGAATATCATTTCTTGAAGAGATTACAGTCGAGTGATATTGATTTTTGTAGATGTGTGAAATACTTTGCGATAGAAGAAGTATTACATAATGATAGTAGCAAACATATTGGAAATGTGACCCTTACCAAAGTATGCAGGGGCATGTAAGGAAACCTATTCTTGGAAAAGAAGGAAGGGAAATCTAGATATGCCGCTGAGTATTTTGGAAAAGGTATCATATAATGGTGCATGTGAATGAAGATTGAACATATAGTAATAATTGACATAATTACTTAACAATAGCATTTCATGAATGAGAATTTAAGAATGGTTACTATGTTGGATGTGTAGAATAGTGACACATGGGCTCTACCATAAGTATTTTCATCGATATGATGATGAGGAGGATTGATTGGGGTGTTATACTTAGTAATTTGGTAATTTTTATGCTTAGCAGCTAGACATCAATAAATATTTAATGCTTATGTTGAAATAGTGTCTTCCTCTTCATCAATAGGCTCAATACTTTACAATTTTTCATCATGTTGTTTATAGTCATCACAATAGTAGGTAGGATCAAATTCATCTCTATCATCAGAATTGATTAGTAGTGATGAATTTATGTTATCCATGATATTATTCCCCATGTTTCACAAATAATAATTTTTAGATGAAAACTTAGGATTTAGCCCATATTTTCCTATGCCCATAGATATCCACATATTATCATCATCGTCAATATTTACATTGGGATGATTTCATGCATACATAATATGTGTCACCTTACTAGTACATTTTGTAGAATAATGTGTATTTTTATTGCAATTGATATCGATATGTGGGTTATAATCTATCTCAAGTTGTTGTGAAGGAGTATAGATACTTGTAGAATTCATTGTCGGGTTGCCCTTAGATTTGGATTTTTGTGGCTCTAAGTGTTGTGAGGTAGTGTGCAACTCTTCGTGCTCAACGGATATTGCAATCATTTTAATTTTCACAATAGTAGGAGATAAATAACTTATTGAGAATGGTTCAACCAAAGGGGGTATTGCATTCTTATCCTCTTTTTGATTAGATTATTCTTGTTGTAACAATGTATCATTTAGTATTGTAGTGTGCTCATCAAATATAGTTGTTGTAACTTTTGGTTTCCATTGAGATTTTTGAACTCGTGATGATTTCATAGGATAATGTCATGTATCAAAGGATATAAATCCCTTATGCTTGAGTTATTGGATGCATCATTATAAATCATAGCAATCATTATCACAATGTCTAGTAATTCCATGATAGTTGAAAAATTATTGAACTTTGAGTTATTTAAGTAGATAGTGAGGGTAGTAATGAGCAGGTAACAAAGTGATTAATCTATTATTGAGTATCTCAAATAGAATATTGTGTTGTCGAGCATGCTTTTCAAACCAAAGAGGTGTTATATATTGTATTACTTTTACTTAACTTATATAGGCACACATGCATCATGCATGATGTGTGTATAAAATTACTTCTTATTGGGCTTAGAGATAGATCGATCATGATGTGTATAGATATGATCAATATGGCCATTATAAGAATCCTTTAGATGTGTTATCTCACACTTGAGAGATGTGATCTAGGTATTCATAACTTGAAATTTATCTTGAAAAGCATGGTTTGAAGATTGAATACACTCTAACATAGCCTTATGAAATGTGTTGTAATTACTAATGAAAGGAGCTAAAATAAACATGAAAATTGAATTCATATGTGAAGGTGTAATATCATTAAGAAGCTTTGTTTCTTGTACTAAATTCATGATATTTTCTTGACATGTATGATGATGATGAAGCAAATCATGAAAAGAGACTTGAGTATTTGTAGCATGATCCATGTTGATAGAAAAAATCATAGAAAGAATTCCAATTAGATAGAAAATAATAAGGATCAACATATAGAGGAATGGCAATCAAGGGACCATGTGGATAAGACCCAAAAAGTGATGTTGAGAAAAAATTGACCATATTTATAGCATGATCCATGATGGTAGAAAAAATTATAGAAAGAATTCCAATTAGATAGAAAAGAATAAGGATCAACATATGGAGGGATGACAATCAAGGGACCATGTGCATAAGACATAAAAAGTGATGTTGAGAAAAAAGTGACCATTTTCAAATGAAGAAAACAACCATATCTCGAAATAGAATTTGAATTTTACAAAAATAGAGTTATTTTTTAATCTAACAATGTGAAAAAAAAAATCTCCAAGGGATTTTTCCAAAAGTTTGTATTTTTTGATTATGCCATAATTAGTGGAAATAGAAATTATATATTTTTAAAAAGTGTACTAAAAATTAGGGCACACAAAAAAAATGTTAAATACCTAAAATATTGGAATAACCTCAAATGAATTTGAAAATAGGGCCATTATTCTTGAGATGTGCAGTGAAATATGATTTGGAAATTAGGAGGCCTAGAAAGTGACCGAAATGGTAGAACCAACCATGAAACCCTAGGGAAAATTGTGCAAATTAGGTTTTAGGGCAGATAAAAGCTATAAATCATGTATGGATTTGAATATACAATGCAGATATGAAATCTTATGGTAGTTAGAGTTTGGAGATCAGTAGGCATAATACTTAAAGAACTAAGGAGATCCTAAATTAGATGAAGGGTTCGATCAAAAGTGGTTTCACCGAAATGTTTATCCATTGATTAGATTTTAGGTCATTCTAATTAATTGTAGATTATATTAGAATTTATTACAGATGTTACAAAGATGTTACAATATAAATAATAACTCAAACTTACAACTCATATCAGCTAGAAATAATATAACATACACTAATCAACCTAACATGTAATTGAAAGTACAAAATGGATGTATAGAGGCACTTAACTGATTACAAATGACTTTTGGAGAGATATGGGGTTGTGTAATAGTGAAAATGGGAGGTTGGAACCTGAATTACCTTCACAATAGAGGATATAAATCTAAATTAAATTAGGGCAGGGGTGTACCAAACTGTCAATATCGTATCGTACGTCCTAAGCCTATTATATAGTATTGGACCTACTCTTCTTTGGTTCTTGAAACTTTATTGATGTTATCCTTCATATATTTTACTATCGTTGTCAAACCCTAATTCTCAAGCATACAACGAGGTTTTTTAAAAGGAATGATTGTCACCTCAAACCTCATCCATTAATGAAATTTCCTGAAAAATAAAAATTAGAAGGGTTTTGGACACCCCCGTGCAGTGCCAACGTTGGCACTACTTCGAAGAGCCATCAGATCACACATTGTTCTCCACTAAGCATGTGATATCTAGATAAATCATTCATATTTGGTATTTGCTTTAAACATTCTTTCTTTAACTTGGCTTTTTCTAAAAAACTTGGATAGATGATGTTTGAGTGCTTGTGGATGAGAGATATGGATACATCGACCTATTTTATAGCTTCATACCTAATGTGGGTTCTTCCCTAATGACTTCAATTGTGACAATGCAATATTTAGAGAGCTTTGGATTTCTTTTGCAAGTGTATGAACTAAGTGCTCCATTGCATTTCCTTGGGAGTTCTTAGGTTATAAAATGAGGTAGTATTTACTTGTTTATGTAGGGTTTTATAGATGATTTATATAAGAAATTCTTACTCGTATGAAGTATAAGACCTAACAAAATATATTTATTTGAAAGCAGAGTTAGAGCAATTTTCAGTCCAAGACCGTGCAATTGGTCAAGACTGGATATGAATTCTTGATTAGACTATACGACCCTAACTTGGAGTAGAAAATATGCTAAATGAAGTTTGAAGCCGATATACTGATGTATTTCTATTGATTTTTGCATTGTATTCTCATAATGTGTTAACATGTCAGTGTGCAAGGATAAACAAGCTAAACATTGCACTTCATAAAGTGTTAAGTGGGAATGGAGAAGTTGTACTTATCGTAAAAGAGTGCATAGTCAAATAAAGAGTTTCTAAAGTGAAAAGTAATAAATTTGAGTGTCTACACCACTAGCACACAATTTTTTTATTGGTAAGTAATTGCACAAAATGGTTACAACTAGCAATGAAGAGTTAAAGAGTGCATTAAAAAAAAAGAATTATTTAATGGTGGGGGAGGTCCTAATGTAGTTCTTGTTGTACCCCATTCGATTCTAGAGTAAGAACTGTCATTTCTTGATGAATGTATGCATTTTTAGCATGTACTTTATTTAATTTTGTATGCATATTTAACTTATATATTTTGTAAAAATAAGTTTTTAAAAGCAAATATGTGATAACAATAAACAAAAAAATTAGTTTCTTTTTAGTTATATGAAAAATCTACACACTTTGTGTGTGTGTAGCATATGGTGAATGGAAAATGGCAATAAGAAACAATTACAAAACATTTTTTATCCCATTCATGGATATCCTACTCCTTACATTAAGAATTAAGAATTATGTCAAAAGATATATTATTTATTCAATTATTAATTCTCAAATTATTGAGAATCACCATTTACTACTCCACTCACTTTGATTACATTGAATACATTCTTGAGATATAAAGCATCATCTACTTATGGGTAAATGTCACACTTTAGAAGAATATATGCTAGTCCTTTGTAGTACTTCATGAAAAATACATGTTAATCCTCTGTAATACCCTAAGAAATAGAAAATAACAAGGCTTCATTGAAAATAACTAAATACAAAGAAAATCACATTTGCTAAAGTGCACAAAAGGATTTTTTAGCATGAATCATCTAGTTGAATAAATTGAAGGCTTCCATGATGAAAGTCATAATTTTGATATATTTATTATATCCTCACCATCCTCCATGCATGGGACATGACATAAAGTACTTGTATTCTTCAAGAAACATTGTCTATATTCAGTTAGTGTTTGATTTCATCTCACAATGAGAAAGGTTTTCCATTCAAAGGGTTGTTGTGTACCGTTAAGGAATCTCGTGAGTATTTGATACTATAAAATACAAGATATATTTTTCTTACCAACCATGGGACATGAGTGATGTGAGTGCATGATTTCTGATGATTATAAGATAAGTGTTTGCTCATATGGGAGGAAATAGATTGTGTTTGTGATAAAGAGTTGATTTGCACAACCTACCATTGCTCATAGAGATGAAGATTTGAAATATAGGTTTTGAGACATGACCAAAGATGATCATTCTAGATAATATGTGGAGCATCATTTATAAGTCCAAGAAAAGAAATGCTTTTATCAAATAATCTATCGAGGAATATCATAATCATTTACAAATTTAATCTCTACAATGAGGGAAGAGCGGAACTTCATCCTAAATAATATTCTTTTGATCACACCTTCTCTCTCTTATTTTTACTCTCTAACATTTTATTTCTTTGTTAGGAAATAACTTTTGTAAAAATGACTTAAGTTATTTAAAGCTTCAATTTCTTCATTTATATTGCACTTTAAGTTGAAAATTTGCATGAGAGTGTGAAGATTCACTTGTTTTGGTTATAAATTAGAATGCTCTCTCTATTCCAAGGGATCAATTATTTCTCTCTCTATAGCATATTGTAATTCTTCTATTCATGCTTAGACATTTTCCACTATTCTTCCACTTTTCACTTAGCCAAATGTATGAAAATTTTGTAAGGACTTTGTACCTTTTGAAATGGAATTAAAAACAATAATTGAATTTTGTGTAAATCTCTATTATTATTTCATATTCTTTATAATTTTCATATGTTTTCATGTGTCTTCTAATTGGAACTGGAAATATATCTAAATTTTAGTTAATGAAATCTAGATTCATCTCATTAATGCAATTTTCCTCCTCATTTTTCTCTCCTATACACCTATATTTCCCCCTCTTTCTCTCTCAGATATTGTTGCATTCACAACAAAGGTGTTTTTTTGCATTCCTTGGTATTTGATCACCCAAGAGATAGCTTAGTGTATATATTTTCCAACTTTCAGTAAATGGGATCCATCCCATCTTAAATTTTAGGTACCTAGGCTCGTGGGCATTGGAAATCCTAATTTTTTCCTTGAAAAAATATTTCACCAACACCTGCTTAATGAGAAAAAAATTGAATACGTGTGGTGATAACAAGTGGCGGAAATTATTAGAATCAAAGATAACATGGATATAAGTGTATTTAAAGGTAATAACTTGATTGAGTGCTTTAAAATTATTCATGAGAGAATAAAAAGTAGGTGGTTGAGTATTAGTATGTAATGTAAATGATCCCAATTAGATAGGAGAATGTCCTTATACACCAGAGCTATTTGGATGAGCTCCGAGAGATATCTTAACACAATTATTATTAAGTTATTCTAATAGGTCATACTCCTTAGAGTGTGTAGTAGGCTTAGCCACATGAGATGTAGTTAGAGGAGGAAAATATGGGTTGCCCCTACAAGTTTCTTAGTGAGACGTGTGTGACAACATTAACAGTGGTAACTACATAATCAAAGCTAAAGCATGAATGGAATTGAGTAGTAATACGAATGGCATCAAAGTGTATATCCACATAAGTGAGGAGGGGATCGGCCATGTGGAAAGTAGGATTGGGATAAGGAATCTTACCAATAGGAAAAGCATCGTTAGGGACCTTGTTAGAGGGATATTGGCCAATGCTAGCATGTGGGGGAGATTTGTTAGACCTGAATCTACGAGCATATAATATAGAAGATAATAACATGGTAATACAGGTAAAAAATAGGAATATAACACTGAAGAAAAGCATAAAAAACCTGGATCAATAGGGTTTTGATATCAAAAAGCATAATACATAAGGAATAGATCAAAAAGTGGGTTCACCAGAATGTTTGCACTTAATTAAATTTTAGGTCAATTTAATTAGATTTTAGATTATATTATAGTTGATTATAGATCTTATAAGATGATACAATAGAAATAGTAACTCAAAATTGCAACTGTAATCAAATAGAAAGAATAGATCATATACTGATCTATCTAACATGTAATCGAAATCTCAAAACAAATGTATAGAGGAACTTAGATGATTACATATGACTTCTAGAGAGATATAGGATTGTCCACTATTAGAAATGAGTGATATGAACATGAATCCACCTAGGGAAGGGACATAAAAAACTACCAAGACTGTATAGTACGATCCTATCTAAATTATATGGTCTTATACCTGCTCTGATTTATTTCTTATAACTTTCTAAGGCATTCACATACCTAGATTTGTTTGTTGTTGTCAAACCCTGGCACACATACTACAAGACTCTTTGAATATACTAAGTATCACCTCAACCCCCATCCATGGATGAATATTCATATAAAATAAAAATTATAAGGGTTTTGGGAACCCTCGTGCACCACCGATGTTGAAATTACTTCAAAGAGGCCTCAAACTACACATCATTCTCCACCTAGCATGTGATATTAGATAGACTAGTCAGATTTGGCAATTCTCTTTGACCGTGCTTGTTTTGACTTAGCTCTTGCTAAAACACTTGGAGAGAGGATGTTTGATAGATCATGGATAAGAGATATGGTTTCCTTGACCTATTTTATAGCTTCAAACCTGATGTGGGTGCTTCCTTAATGACTTTAGATGTGACAGTGTGAGATTTAGGGAGCTTTAGGTGCCTTTTACAAGTGTATGAAATTATTGCTCTAGTGTATTACCTTAAGAGTTCCAAACTAGAAAATGAGGTAGTTTTTACTTGCTTATATAGGGTTCCATATATTATTTATCTAATAAAGGTCGACCCAGATAAAGTACAAAACCCAATGAAAGATATTAATTTGAAAGTGCAATTGGAAGACATATCAGCCCAAAATTGTATGTATTAGTCAGGATCGGATATATATTCCCAACCAAACTATACAACCTTGACTTAGAGCAGGAAACATAAGTAATGAATTTTAAAGAAGATAAAATTATGTTTTTCTATTTATTTTGTGCGTTGTATTCTCAAAATGCGTCGACACGTCAGCAGGAAAGGATAAAAAATGGACCTCAGAAAGTGCTAAGTGGTAATGGAGAATTTGTATTTATCATAAAAAGAGTGCATATTCAAATCAAGAGTTACCAAAGTGCAAATTACCAAATTTAAGTGTCTAGATTTACTATGTTACTAATCATAAATTTAATATTTAGAGTTACAAATATACTATTGAGATTTGAGTTCTAGATTAATTATTTTATGGACGTTGAGTACACATTGTTTTATAGGTGCCCTAATGGAGCATGCCAACATTAAAGTAAAATCAACAAATTCAAGTGAATATAAAATGTGTGCACACACTCAGGTATTATTTCCTCTAAACATGTAATTTTCATTTCATACTTAAAGACAGAGCAAATGTAGACACCTAAACTTGGTAACTTTTTTTTAGAAATGGAAAGTTTGGTTTATCTTTCAATTATAACTTATGGCCACATACTAAACCTCTCTCTCTCTCTCTTGAATTTTTATATTATGTACACCGATCAATCATTCATATACTAAGTTTCATTTATCCAAATAAGTGCATCACTCCCATAGATCTTTCCCAAAATCTTACTTAGCCATAATGAATTACCTATTTAAAACCATATGAATAAGTACCAAACCATAATATGCTTTAATATGACCCATATAGTCCCATTCCCATTCTCTAATGACTCTTTTCCTAATTTAATATCATTTTATGGGTTATTTATTATCATATAGACCAAGATTAATGTGAAACTTAACCTACGAGAACCTATAGAAGAATTTCTAAGATACTTAAATACTCACTTGACATTATCAAGAGAACCTATTGTAAAATATATTCCTAAATCTTTAAAGTATATCCTAAATCTTCGTAAAATTGTTGTGCATCTCTAGAGAAACTACTACTTAGGTTTAAAGCACTCAAACTAGGTTCATGAGTATAGGTTCCCCTTATAAAATCCTCCAAATCTCATATAGCCATGCCATAATAAGGTCAAGTGAATACAAAGCGTTATACAAAAATTAAGAGCAAAGGGAATCAATCTAACATATGTAAGCTAAACACACTATATCACTACCACGATGGGTACATTATATTCTATCTATAGTTACACTCACTATCTTTGTGTTAAGAGACCCAAGGGCATGATAGTGGCTGGCTTTTATCTACATACATAATTACACATACACTAAGATAACTACATGGATTTTTCTCCCACATTCAAGGGGATCTAATGCATTTCTTCACAAGGATTTGACCACTAGGGTTTCACTAGTGGAAAAAACTAATTAGATATTAAACAAGATACTAAAAATTGGCAATATGTGACTATTTAGTGATCAGTGGCCATTGGTCTCGTATTTTTTATAATAGTCAACAAATCTTCAATTTAGTCATCGATTTATAATGAAATTGAAGAATGAGTAGGACATAAAATTGGAGACCAAGGTTGATGACATGCTAGATGATTTCGGTATTGATCATATTAAAATTTGTTGAGGAATCTTATTAGTGTATACTGAAGACAAAACTATAAGCTAGTGCACAAGAAACAAGGAAAAACGTGATGGAAAATGAAGCTCACGTGTGCTCACAGACAAGGTAACAATAGAGTAAATTATATTAAATAAGGTGAGATGAGAACATCACATCGTAATGACAATGTGAAAAGATGTAGATAAATGTATAAGGAAGAGGTAAATGTTATGAACATGGATTTACATGCACATGTTTTAGGTGTGGAGAAGTTAGACATATAACACTTAAGTTTCTACACACCCATAACGATGGTAATAGAAATGTGAGTGATCATATTGCATAGGTAATTCTGCAAATTGTTACACCTATGCATCACATCGATGCAATTAAAATTGGAAAATCCCTCATGATGAAGAGAGTATTGTTAAAGACTTTAAAAGATGATGAACTTCTAGTGCAACAGAATATTTTTTGTCCAAACCTTATGCAATTTAGAGGTAAAATATGTAAGGTAATTATAGATAGTAGTAGTACATATACCATTATTTCACAAGAAATGGTAGATAATATTGGTTTGAAGATAATTATTCATATGAATCCCTATAGGATTTCTTGGTTGTTGAAAGGACATCAAACTTTAGCGAACTAGAATTTTTTAGTGAATTGAAAAATTGGTACATACATAGATGATATTTTGTATGAAATTTTGCCTATGGATGTCTTTCATATTTTTCTTGGAAGGCCTTGGAAGTTTTATCATAAGGAATAACATGATGGTCATATAAATACAAGAAACACATTGGTGAAAAAAGATGGAGTAAAACACACTTTAAATATTTTTAAGGATAAGAGGGAATAATAGGAAACTAATCCACAATTGATGTTCCTTTAGTGGTATCACACACAAAATAATGTTTCTTGTACACAAACTAATTTTACTAAAAACATACATTTGCATTACACTGCTAAATTTAATACTTGAACAAACTCTTAAAATATCCTCTAGACTCTATAAGATACCAAAAATCTTGATAAGTTCCTTTGGACATGTCATAACAAAAAACAACCATGAGCTATTACAAACACTTGTGTACATCAAAAGACTACATAGACTAGTAGAATCACATGCACATTGGTGACTAGAAATAAAACAACAACACATGATACTTTATGAACTTGTAAGTTCTGTGAAAAAAGCATAAATATATTGGTTCAAAAACTAACCTTTCTCACATTACAAATACAATACTAAGTTCCAAAGAAAAAAATGTGCATTAATAGACTTATATTTCTCTCTAAAATGTTAGGTTTTTTGTTGATGTAAGATTTAAATTGAACCCATATGTTCTTACATGAAATAAACTCAAGAGGAAATACATTTGTGTTCATTACAAAAGCATTACACTCATCCTAAAGATCTCAAGAATCATTTATAGAGCATTCCATGTGCCAAATATGAAGTATCAAGGTTAAAGTTTCAAGTGCCAAGTTTTTATGAAGTATCATCATACATTAAACTATGAAAATTCATTTTTTCTTTTGTATTATAATATTTTGGGAGAAATACATGTGGTTTGAGCGGTCTTTGGAGTAGTTGTATATATATAACACTCAACCATTATGGAAGCAAGTGTGTTGAGTTTAGACTGACCCAAAGATTTAACCTCTTTTGAAGGAATTTTGTTATAGAGGATACATGGTTAGGCTTTGGACAAAGAAGAGCCCAATTATGTATCATTGCATCACACCACATAAATACAACTTTACCCCTTATAATAAAATTCAAAGGGGAATCTAAATTATAAAAATCAAATCATTAGAATCCCTCCAAGATGGGATTGTTTTACCCACAAATCTAGCATGCATAATATAGACCCACATATAGTATCATCTACGATACCAGCTAGATTATCATGATTGCATCCCATACAAATTGTTAAGGTGCCAAAAAATTCCACTGCTTGAGCATAATTCTATATGGTGTGATCCATTTACACTGAATGAGATTAAAAAACATTTCATATTATTTCATTGTACTTTGCTTTGTACATATTTCTATTTTTAAACTACTTTTTTGTGTGTATTTATTGTATTTCATATTTAATTAGGACTCTTAATATTTTATATTTTAAAATGCACATTAGTATTAGTCACTTTATACTTTCTATAAAATAATTAAAACACCGTGAAATATAGCATGTGGTTAGAGGAGGTGAACTAAGAGTGGATCTTGCCAAGGTAGAATCTATCACCAATTGGCCCACACTAATACTATGAGGTTTTTTGCATCTTTATAGTTCATGAGAATATTCATACCATGCATCTCTACTATTGCAACACCATTATATATGGTTGCATCCAAGGATAAGAGTTTGTGTTGGGGCAAAGAACATGATGAAGATTTTGATATTATGAAGTATGAGATTATCCCTACTCCAGTACTTGTTCTTCCTAACTTGCAGTAACTATACAAATTTGAGACTGATTCTAGTGAATATTCTATGTGGGTGTTGTTGTTATAATAAATTAAACTAGTGTGTTATGATTCTAAAAAATTTACTACAAAATTTAGATGATATTTTGTCTGTGATAATGAAATTTAACCACTAGTTCAAGAAATAAATAAATGGAAACATTATTTGTTTCATAAATATATTATATTGCACATTGACCACAAACCCCTCCAATATTTTTAGGAACAATATAGGTTGTAGTAGGCAAAACACTAGAAATGGATGGAATATCCCCAATAATTCCATCTAGTGATAAAACATAATTAAGGTAGCACAAATGTGTTGGCATACATGTTTTCTAAACCTCTTATGATAGTAAATATCCCATATTTTTCAACTGTCTCCCACCTAGATCCATTCATGAAAATGTTTATGGAGAATCCTATACTCAAGATACAGGTTTTAAGATGACATCCCAGAATTTATAATCCAAGGGGCTGAAAAATAAGGCATGAATGGGTGTTATCTTAAGGGTGAGCTACTCTACCAATGAGGAAATATTTATGTGCTAAGGGGAGAGAGACTTATACTGATGAGGGAGGCACATACCTCCAAAGTAGTCAACCATTTTGGCGGTGCTGGAAATACTATGACACATTTACAAAGGCATTTATATTGGCCCAATGTGCAAGATGAAGTATCAAAATTCATAATATGATGTAAACTTTATTATACTAGTTAGCCTAAAGTAAGGAAAGAAGGATTAGACATTCCTCCACCAATCCCTACTAGACCTTGGGAGGATATCTTAATAGATTTTGTAAGAGGACTACCTATGACCAAACCTGTCCATAAGTACCCGTATATTATTGTTTTTTTATTATTGGAAGATAGTTTTGAAGGGACTATACCCTATTACATAGATGCTCAAAATCCAGATAAACAAGTGGAAAAAACAAAAATAGATCAAAATCCAGATAGTACATTATAGCCCAGCTATAGTCAAAAAGAAACTACACAATGGAGACCCGTATATTCTTGTTGATAGATTAAAAAAAATGTTTATGGCATCTAAATAGACTGTAAATGGTCATCAGGAAGTAAAAATTTTCTTTGCTAATATATGGGTTCATTTTTGTTTATCAAAGTCTATTATGTTTGAAAAAGATTTTAGGTTCTTAGGAAATTTTTGGATTACATTATAGGACAAGATGAACACCAAGTTACATCGAAGCCTATATTTTTATCCACAAATAGATGGGAAAACATAAATGGTGAAAATTTTAACTAATTAGAGAATACAACATCACATATCTATGGACTTAGTATGAGTCCTTATCCTACATTCATCATTCTTACAATATGATAGTACACACATCACTAAACAACCACCTTTTGAAGCATGCTTGGGGTACTTATTGAGAAACACAATTGATGTTGTAATTGGGAAACAAGAAGAAGAGGTGAGATACTCAAATGTGACTAGAGTAGAAAAATTCATTGAAGAAATCATGCAACAACCTCCATCCTTTGTAATGGTTGATTCACCTCCTACAAAGGTTCTCATTGGGTAGATTTCATGTTATTACTTTCTTGTGTACATATATATGCATTAGAAAACCCCAAAAAATGATATAATATTAAAAAATCCAAAAATATTCACATATTTTCAAAAAAACAAAAATCAAGACTTGTTTCCCTGACATACATTGTTTTCACTTTACATTATATGTGTTATTTATCCTTTTGGTTTAATAGATAGAATTTTTATTCTTTACACACATGCATTCACGGGGTATATTGAGCATGATGCAGGACATACATATTGATACATGATTATGGGAGCTATCATTGTTCCTTACATACTTTCTTTGGGGGCATCCCTCCACACAAACCAAGTGTTATTATTTCATTTTAGTACCTTTTCAATTCCTCGTCATGTTTAATTACATACATAACATATTTTTTATATTTTGAACTAACACATGTTTCATGTATAGTGTTGATAACTTTTGGTTTCATATGATATGATATATCGCTTGTTATGGTATTTCAACACATTATGATCTTCTAGTTTTTTATACATGTTTGTTATTTGTGTGTGTAGTTACTTATTTGATACTATGATTATGGCCCAAGGGCATTTTTATCTTACAACACCATGGGTGTCCCATGTTTGTGGCATCATTCCTTTCTTGTGTGACATTACATCTCTTATTTGCAATCCTAAGGGACTTGACTGTCTCGTGATAATGTGGTTTTCCCATGTTTGTAGGTGTTAAGACTTATGTGTGACATTGTTTGCATCATTATCTTTTCACTTACATATGTATTACTATTATTGATTAATACTAGTTCTCATTTTGACATTGTTGTTACTATCCTTCTTGTTATTATTGGTGTTTTTAATTACACGCCATGCTCTCAACCATGTGCATTCTCTTTGCAGGTATAGGTTATTCTTGGTGGCCACCACATCATCCCTTCGTGTGTCTTCTACGTCGATCATTAGAATTATCAAACATAGTTACACATCTATTCTTTTGATTTACACTCAAATTCTTTATTACATGCACCTCAAAATAGGGGGCATTCATCCGAGTATATTTTACACCTATAAAATACATGGGGACAATGTTAGGCCTATACATAAGCAATAATAGAAAAATCACTCATAAACAACATCAGATATAGAAAATTAAAAAATAAAACAGGTTAAGTGCATGAAGTTGGGGGGTCAAAAAGTGGACAAAAACCTGAAAACAGACGAAATGCGTATGTGTTTTGCTAAAACGCGCTTGCGTTTTAATTTTTTTTGGTTTGGTAATTACCAAATCTATAATGAGTACATGTTTTAAAGAAGGCAAAACATGTACATGTTTTATAGAATACAAAATGTGTACGCGTTTTAGAGAAGTTAAAACGTGTACGCATTTTGTATAGTATGGACTATGTATGTGTATTTGGGTGTCTTATACTGGACAAAAATAAATGTTCAAGTATTTTTATACTTTTTATTATACATGTTAAAGTATACTTTAAATTATTTTAGTAAATATAAGAAATTAGGGTCACTCTGCACCTGGTGGAAGTGGTCTGTATAGCTCCAACAGTTATAATCTAGAAGATAGTTTTTCAAAATCTAATCTGGTCAGTACTTACTCATTTTCAGGATTTCAACAAACGACCTAAAACTTTCAGGGCATATATATTGTAGTCGGTCTTTGTTTTGGGAAAGCATATAGTCATTTTTTAGGTTTTTTGACCTTCTAAATTGGATTTTGGCCCTACCACTGCTTGAATTGGTACCAATTTTTAAATTTGGCCCGTAATTCACTTTAGTGACCAAGGATCAACTCTATGATGCTTGTCTACTTCTTACTAAAAAGAAATCCTCACTTTGTAGATAGAGGATTGTTCCCTGGATGGGATTTCTATACTATTGCCAAAATGAGGTGATTGTAATGTGCCTCCTCCTTAAGGTGTGATAACTCTACTAGGTGTTGAATGAGTTTTTACGAATAGTACCAAGTGAATTGCATCAAGTGAACTTAAATGATTGCTCATTCTTAGAAACATGGTGCTCCATATAAAGATCATCCCCTCACCTTTCCTAGCTCTAAAAACATCCTTTCATGGAATCAAATTCATGATTCTCATACATGTTTTTGCTCATATGTCTCTTATGGAGACAAATGATGCCTTAATACTTCACACATGATGGTCCTTGATACCTCGGTGACATGACTATCTCATTTTAGCTTGTTCTGAAGGGTGTTCAATTAGCTATAGAATGGCCAAAAATGCCTTTTTAGGCCTTCAAAGGAAGTAGTCTCTGATCAAAACTAAATGAGTCGATCGATCACCTTAGACACTATTCCCTACACACTGAAACATGTTGAATGATCTTATTAGGAATTTCCTTTAGGTGAGGGTTTATGATTTAGGGTTTAGGGTTTAGGGCTTAGGGTTTAGGGTTCATGGTATAGAGTTTAGGGTTTAATTTATTGTTTAAGGCTCATAGTTCATATTTTAGGGTTTAGGGTTTATGGCTCAAGGCTTAGGGTTCATGGTTTAGGGTTGAGGATTTAGGATTTAGGGTTTAGGGTTTATGGTTTAAGGCTCAAGGTTTAGGATTTAGGGTTTAGGGTATAAGGACCAGGGTTGAGGGTTGAGGGTTTAGGGCTCAGGGTTTAATTTATGGGGTTTAGGGTTTATGTTTGAGGGTTAAGGGTTTATGGTTTTGGATTAGGGCTTAGGGCTTAGGGCTTAGGGTTTAGGGCTTAGGGCCTAGGGTTCATGGCTTAGGGTTTAGGGTTTAGGGATCAAGGTTTAGGGTTTAGGGAACACGGTTTAGGTTTTAGGGTTTAGGGTTTAGGATTTAGGGCTTAGAGTTTAGGGTTTAGGGCTTAGGGTTTATGGTATAGGGTTTAGGGTTTAACACTCAAGGTTTAGGGTTTAGGGCTCATGGTTTAAGGTTTAGGGTTGAGGGTTTAGGGTTGAGGGTTTACAGTTTAGGGTTTAGGATTTAGGGTTTAAGGTTTAAGGGTTAGGGTTTAGAGGTTATATTTTAGGGCTCATGGTTTAAGGCTCATGTATTAGGTTCACCCATTCAATCACTGTAATGCTCTATGTCTTACCCATTCATATAAGTATTGACATAGAGTATTCAACTAAAAAGGGTTCATTTACTTCGTAGGCAGAACATTCAAGGGAGTCATCACAATTTGATGCCTTTCATCTACTGATATTTTAAAGGAGGGAAATTACAGATATCCAAGAATAATTTGGTACAAATAAATGTTACCCAATACAACTATCTTCTTTTTACCATTGCATGTGAACTATTTCACTCACCGTAATGTTTTGTGTCTTACCCATTCTTATTAGTATTGACAGAGAGTATTTAATTGAAAAGGGTTCATCAACTTTGTCGAAACAAAATTCAAAGAGATTCATCAAAATTTGATGTCTTTCATCTGTTGATATTTTGAAGGAGGGAAATATCCACCTTTCATAAACAATAGTTGTAAAAGCAGACTTAATGATGGTTCTAGGCACAAGACTAGGAACTAAGATATTCAAAAAGATGAACTCACTCATGAGACCTACTGGAAATATATGAGGTTTAGGGGTTAGAGCTTAGGGTTCTGGATTTAGTGTTTAGGGTTTACGGCTCAGGGCTCAAGGCTCAGGGTTCAAGGTTTAGGGTTTAGGGTTAAGGGTTTAGGGTTCAAGATTTAGTGTTCAGGGTTTAAGGTTTATTATTTTTGTTTTAGGGTTTAGGGTTTATAATTTAGGGTTTAGGTCTCAAGGTTAAGGGTTTAGGTCATAAAGTTCATGGTTTAGGGTTTAGGGATTAGTGTTTAGGGCTTAGGGTTTAGGGTTTAAGGTTTAGGATATAGGGTTTAGGGCTCAGGGTTTAGGGTTTAGGGTTTAATGCTCAGGGTTTAGAGTTTAGGGTTTAGGGTTTAGGGTTTATGATTTAGTTTTTAGGGTTTAACATTTAGGGCTCATGGTTAATGGTTTAGGGTTTAAGGTTTGGGACCTTTAGGATTTAACATTTAGGGCTTAAGGTTTAGGGCTCAGGGCTTAGGATTTAGGGGTTAGGGTGGATGTTTTAGGGTTTATGGCTTAGGGTTTGGGGTTTAGAGTTATGGGTTTAAGGTTTAGGGGTTAGAGCTCAGGGATCTAGATTTAGGGTTTAGGGCTCAGGGTTTAAGGTTTAGGGTTTAGGGCTCAAGGATTAGGGTGTAGGGTTCAAGGCTTAAGGTTTAGGGTTTATGGTTTAGGGATTAGGGTTTAGGGTTTAGGGTTCATGGTTCATGGTTTATGGCTTAAGGTTCGGGGTTCGGAGTTACTGGTTTAAGGTTTAGGGGTTAGATTTTAGGGCTATGGATTTAGTGTTTAGGCTTTAGGGCTTAGGGCTTAGGGTTTAGCATCTAGGATCTAGGGTTTAGGGGTTAGGGTTTAGGGTTTAGGGTTTAGGATTTAGTGTTTAGGGTTTAGGATTTATTATTTTGGTTTTAGGGTTTATAGTTTAGGGTTTAGGTCTCATGGTTGAGGGTTAAGGGTTTAGGTCACAAAGTTCAGGGTTTAGGGTTTAGTGTTTAGGATTTAGGGCTTATGGTTTAGGGTTTAGGGCTTAGGATTTAAGGTTTAGGATTTTTAAGGTTTTTAGGGTTTAGGGTTTAGGATTCAATGTTTAGGGTTTATGTTTTAGGGTTTAGGATTTAGGGTTTAACACTAAAGGTTTAGGGTTTAGGGCTTAAGGCTCAAGGTTTAGGGTTTAGGGCTCATGGGTAAGGGTTAAATATTTAAGGATTAGGGTTTAGGGCTTAGGATTTAGGGTTTAAGGTTTATGGTTTAGGTTTTAGGGTTTAGGGATCATGGTTTAGGGTTTAGGTTTAGGGTCTTAGGTTTAGGATTTAAGGTTTAGGGTTTAGGGTTTTAATTATAGAATTTAAATGCTAAAAGATTTAGGTTGAATGCTGAAATCCACAAAAATTACCTATGTACTGACCAGATTATACTATAAAAAAATATCTCCTAAACTGTGACTAATGGAGTTGTGAGACTAGTTCCATAAGGTACAGAGTGACCCTAATTTCTTATATTTACTAAAATAAATTTAAATTATAAGAAATAATAAAATATAAATAATAATAAATGAAAAACTTATTATTTATATTTTATTATTTCTTATACTTAAAACATTTATTTTTGTAAATAGAAGCATACCAAAAGCATATACAATGTTTATACTATAAAGAACGCATACACATTATAATGTGTATGCGTTATAACGTGTATGCATTTTACGTTTTCACTTTTTCCAAGCCATGCCTCAAGGCTTGGGATTTAGATCCCCAAGCCTGAGGCATGTACCTGCACAAACACAACAAACAACTTGTTTTTGTAGGAAAATGTAAAAATGCCACTTCCTCCATGATAAATCAACATAAAACAATCGATTCATTTAAAAAAATTATACCACGACGTAGAGCAGAGTTTCTTCTTTCTAAAAATATAATTTTTCATTTTTTTTTGACTAATATAAGGTTTCCATATTATTTATTTTCTAACTATGCCTTTTTATAGCTATTTTTTGAAGTTTAAATATGTCTATCTTTCATTGTGTATATTTTTTTTGCGTCATCGAAGTTGAAAAAAAATTATACTAGCACAAACTAGGCCTAATTCTATACATATTAAAAAAAACTAAAATTTGTGATATTTTTTGAGGTAGTTAAGGGGGGGGGGGCACATAGTTGGAGCTCTATTATTTTTCAAAACATAAAATTTATGTACGAGAAAAATCATAAAAAAAATATTTTCTAAAATAATCTTAAAAAAATTCTAGCACAAACTGGATGATCCTAGCTATCTTTCTACCAAATGGTTTTCAAAACTACTAAATGGTGCTAAAAAAATGGTGGGGGGGGGGGGCACGAAAGTCAGTATGTTATGTTTTTTAACAAAAATAGGAGCACTTGTTTGTTTTTTAGCTATTTGACCCACTAAAACTTATTCATTCTTAATAAAATTTGGTACCTTAGAAACTAGACTCAAAATGCTACGATTCATGTTTACACAACATCTTCCAATTTTGAGTGTAACTATTTCAAAAAACTCGTAGAAGTTAAAGTTTTTTATTTTTTAGAATAATGCGTCCACTTAAGACCCCCTTTTGGCCCCCCAACTTGGTGCACTTACCCAACACGTGGTAAAAAATATACAGTATGGTCAGTACCATATAGACATTCTTGACCCATTTCTATGATTTTCCCCTAGGGGAAGTTACAATAACTTTCTCAACAGTTTCATACTTTCACCTACAGGTACAAGTTTTTGGCACAATTTAAAACTCAAATGACTTATTTTAGACTATTTTCAGGGGTCACAAAAGTTTTCATTCCTTATTCTCCATAGATTTTAATTTTAGTCTTAGTTTCACAAGTATTGGGAGTATGGGTCACCTTTCTATAGCTACATTTGAGCAAATTTTAGTTCTATATAGTTTCTATTCAATTGTGTGGTACATGGGGAGAGTATGGGAGAAATTTATTCTCTTTTGCACTATGTATCCGAATTTGTAATATTGGGCCTAAATCCATCTGTAACGGTGTGGTTTGTGGGGTTATAAAAGGTTACGAAGTGGCTAATATCTTTGTAGGAATTCCTTTCTCTCCTCTTACACCTAAGGGTAAAGATATTAGAGTTTTTGAATAACTTTGATATATGGTCTTCTTCCTTCATGGAGTGTTTTTCTCCTCATTCTCCTTCTCACTTTTTGGCATTCACATGTTGGGTTCCATATACGTACTACTCTGGTATATCCCCAACACAATTGAGGAATGATCACCCTCAATCCTTTGAAAAGTTTAGCAATCAAAATCTCCAAATACAAGCAAAAAATGAGAAATTATTCCCTCTGCAAAACAAACATGTGTATTCCTTCCACATTTTACATCTCTTTATTTCACTCTTTATAGTTTCATATTTCATTTATATTACATTTTACATTTGATTTAAAGTTCAATTCTTTATCATGGACATTTACTACACTTTGTGTTTCAGGTTTAATCATGGAGTTTTCCAACACCAATACAACAATACCTTAAAAAAAACATCGAGCAAAGATGAAGTGTGTCTACACACTTAGGTATCTTTTCCTTTAATCATGTAATTTTATTTCATACTTAAAGGGGGGAATTCAGACACTAAATTTTAGTAATTCTACTCTTTGACACTATTTTTCTTTGGCATTGCTCTCTTGCTTAAACAAGTGCCTTTATCCAATCTCATCTGGTACATCCCTAGGTCTCTTGACTATCTTGCTTGCACTTACATACTCATTTTTTGACAGTTTCTAAGAATTGAATGCATAAAACACAGCAAGAAACTCCACTTCTCATCTTCGAGGCTTCATATTGTAGATTATCACTCTTAGGCCAAAAACATACAATAGGGGCATGAACGTTCATATGTTCCTGACCCTAGTGTACAGTTTTGACCCTTACTTCAGCCATGAACTTTCCATTGTGTATTATTATTTAGATCATTTACTCCTCCTTAGTTGGCCTTTGTAACTTGAAATACATTCAGAAACATATGAAGGTGGAAGATTGTAGCTAATTTTTACCTTGTATTTCCAGCCTTTTCATAGTGGTGTAACCCATTCGTGGGAGGTTTCTGAGAACTCTATGGCATGACTAGATAAAATATGTTTTTAGCTTCATTATCATATTTTTAGAGGTCATTTCCAGCTAGTTTACATATAATTTGGGCTTGGGAAACTTCATTTTTAGCCAGGTTTGTAAGTTGTTTTCTAAAACCATAAAATAAAATTACAGCCCTCTTTTGGTCAGAAAATTAATATTTTTTTGGTGTTATTACATATATAATAATTTATTATTGTTTTGGGTAAATAATTGGTCAATTTTACATCAATTTTTTGGATCTACAATCCCTAGAGAAAGTCATATTTTCTAGAAAAAAAACAAATCTCCATTATTTTTATCGAATATATCTTCTAGCAATAGTTGTTATAAATCAGATTTGCAAGTGTTCCTTTTAGGGTAGAAATTTTCTCATTGTGGACATTACAATGGTATCAGAGTATGTTTCTTGTCATCCTATGAAATAGTTCATATTTGAATGCACAAGGGAAAAACACCACAAGTTTATCAAAGAAGAAATTAGACTCCAAAGAAAGGTACAATGAATGAGAAAAATCAAATATCTCCTATAGATGACCTGGGCTTCATGCAAGAAGTAATCAAAAGGAGTCAAAGGGAGTTACAACTAGCTATGAGAGAATCTCAAAGAGAAATGTGTCATGCATTAACAAGATCAATCACAAACTTGGCTAAATTTATACATGGGAAAAATATATCAACAAACCAAGGAGCAACCAATAATGGTGAAGGAAGTTCATCTGGACCAGTAACAACATCTACCAAGCCTCTACCTCAAATATTCATAGCCAAGTTTCTTCGAAATGAGGAACAACTAATTTATCAAGATCATCCAAGTGATTTTGAAGACATAGAGGCATGCGGTAAATAATATACATCCCTCAGTTGCAGTGTGAGAGAGATGTTGCCTTTCAAGTATAATAGTCAAGTGAAGAATAACAAAGGCACACATAAGAATAAAAGAGCTCAATAGGAGAAACCAAGAAGAAACATACAAAAAATGTTGGGTAAGGTAACTCTTCCTTCTTATGATGCTTCAAATAATTATTCAACTAGATCGTGGTTACAAAAACTAGATACATATTTATCATTGAATCTTATGTATGAGGAAAAATCCCTTAAATTTGTAACTTTACATTTGGATAGAGTTGCACATGAATAGTGGTAGCATGGTTTGATCACAAAAGGGCATGGTTCTATCACAACCATTGAAGAATTCAGTCAATGTTTAACAGAAAGGTTTGATAGAATATATCCAAAGATTCATTTTACAGAGTTGGCTCATATCAAGCAAGTGGGATATTTGGACAAATATATTTATGAATTTCATAGACTTGCAGTGATGGTACTAGATGTGAGTGAAAGAAGAATTGTACTATTGTTTACTGAAGGACTATCAGAACCACTAAGAGGATTATTAAAAGCTTTCAATCCTCCCTCTCTACAAATATCTATCAAGAAGTCTTTGGATTTTGAAACTTCAATTCCAAAAATAAAAAATATACCTTTTGGATAACATAGTAATGTATCTTATGAACAACAAAGGACAACACCTTTGGGGCATCCAAAGGGATCTTTTGAACAACCAAGAGCGACTTCAAACAGTGAGAAAAAGGCATCAAATTTTGGGTAGCAAGGTAAGGCATTTCAAGGAAAATCTAATACAAAAGAATGGGTGAAAACAATATGGAAATAAAGGCGGGAAATGAGTTAAGAAGGAAAAAGTTATGTTTTGCATATAATGATCTTATAGACACAAAAATATGCACATTAGACAATATTTAGCCTGATCTTATACTACTATTTAGAAGGTTCTCAAGTGGTTAAAGTACTAATTAATCCCACCTTTTGGCCATCTTTATTTTATATTTTATTTTGTACTTCCCATGTATTTTCTAGCACATACCCGCCCATTTCGAAATCGCCCCATCATTCTAGCTCAAAATCTGGGCATCCAGGCTATACTAGGGCACCTCGTGGCACCCTGGTCCCACTTCTGGGCACCCCGGTCTAAGCACATCCTTTCCCGATCCTTTTTAGGTCATTTCTAGTTGTTGGTCTCTTTTATCTTTCTCTCAGTTGGCCTTGTCGAGATTAATTGTGAAATTAAACTTCAAAGCCCTATAAATATAAAGCTTATAAGACCATAATGAGCATCCTAGGTGATAACATTACACACTACTATCACTCCGTCTAGGGTTCCATAAATTGCATCACTTGCATACATATAGTGTCATGCATCAAGGCTAGGAGATCTGCATCACGCACACTGCATAGGGGGAGGGATTTTATTCTATTTCATATACACATTCTACTTACATTTTCTATAGTTAATAATGCTTGTTACTTCACAAAGTACGACTGACACAAGAGCACCTACGGCACGGCATGCACACACACACACACACACACACACACACACACACACACTAGAACTACATCCGGGTCTGAAATGTAGTGCAACCCTCAGTGATAAGACCACTAGTTTGGTGGATGAGGTCAATCTAACCCATTCATTTACATCTTTTATTTTTCTAGGGTTTTAATACTTCTCTTTGCATTACAGGTCATTTTCCAGTCCATCCAGTA
The DNA here is from genome assembly GCA_019776745.2 of Taxus chinensis. Classification (NCBI taxonomy): domain Eukaryota; kingdom Viridiplantae; phylum Streptophyta; class Pinopsida; order Cupressales; family Taxaceae; genus Taxus; species Taxus chinensis. The sequence goes on from CM034155.1 coordinate 436,654,177, forward strand.
GATCTAACGCGGCAGACAGGAAGCATTCGGAGACAACTTGTGACCATACCAGATTTTATGACTTACTTCCTCGACACTTCTTTTCAATTCAATCTCCTCCTAGGCAGACCTTGGATCCACACCATGCAAGTCGTGCCCTCCACTGTACATCAATGAGTCAAATTTCTTCATGATGGTTATGAACATATTGTTACCACTGATCCAAAACCATTCAAAAACTATCGCCTTGATCTTGTCACTTCTATGTCTGTCCCACCCCCTCACCTTATTCCCTATGCTAACCTAGAAAAATATGATGTTGGTCAATCTAGTGTACCCACATCCACTATTCTTGTCATTCCTTCTCCTGTCATATCCACTCACACTTCAACTATTACTTCTCCCATTATATTTGTCCCTGCTAGTACACCTACCTCTACTACCCCTAACATCATTTCTCTTATCATATCCACTCACACTATGGCTATTATTTCACCCATTATTTTTTTCCCTGCTAGTACTCCACCTCCACCACCCTCCTAATCCACCTACGAATGTCCTCGATAGTGCTACCTAAACTAATGATGTATATACCAACGTTTCCACTGAATCTGATGATGAAATTGATGTTGTAGAACTCACTGATGAGTCACTACAACAACTAGATTTCACCCCTCTCGATGTGGAAAATTCTTATTTTGAAGAAACATTTATCGTTGATGGCCCAAGTGAATATCGGTTTAAAACCCCTCCATCCACTAATGTCATGATTCTCTATAAAGGATATGTTAATAGTGTTAATGGCGTTTTATCTTCTTCTCCACCAAAGGTATTTTCGCGACCCCCTTTCACCTGCACCTTGTATATCAATCGAACATTTTGGGAACACATTCCTCTCGATCTCGCTAGCTCTGATACTATCTATACACATGATTTCTTACCTAGGTTTGGTATGATGCTTAATGACATATTGCCACCACTTCATTCACCCCACATTTATCATGGTTATTTCTATATTACAGCAGCTTATGGATTACGGTTTTTTCATATCACAGTATTTGTTGCACGCATTTCCTGTGGCTTGCCACTTACACTCGGACGATCTTGGCTTGATTATATTGGTGACACACTTGACCTGCTTCATTATTCACTCTCATTTCCCATACCTTTCAGCACTATCTCCATTGCTAACGATTCTTCTCCTGCATATGTACCTAATGGTTCATGGTGGTGTGTTCATGGCTACCCACCAATTTTTTTTAAGGATGAAGAATATGCGATGAATGCTTATCTCGTTCGTTGTAATGCATATTTAAATGATCTACCTCATTCTATCGCCTACCAAGTTTCCAACGCCACTCCTGCCTCATTTTATCACCTACTTATTCTATCTCCTACAAAAATATACACGTTAGACAATATTTAACTCAGTCTTATACTACTATTTAGAAGGTTCTCAAGTGGTTAAAGTACTAATTAATCCCATCTTTTGGCCATCTTTATTTTATATTTTATTTTGTACTTCCCATGTATTTTCCAGCACATACTTGCCCATTTCGCAACTACCCCATCATTCTAGCCCAAAATCAGGGTACCCCGGGGTGCCCTAGTCCCACTTCTAGGCACCCCAGTCTATGCACATCCTTTCCCACTCCTTTTTGGGTCATTTCTAGTTGTTAGTCTCTTTTATCTTTTTCTCAGTTAGCTTTGTTGGGATTAGTTGTGAAATTAAACTTGAGATCCCTATAAATATAAAGCTTATAAGACCATAATGAGGGTCCTAAGTGATAACATTACACACTACTATCACTCCATCTATGGTTGCATCCATTGCATCACTTGCATCCACATAGTGTCATGCATTAAGCCTAGGAGATCTACATCACACATGCTGCATAGGGGAGGTATTCTATTCTATTTCATGCACACATTCTACTTACATTTGTTATAGTTATTATTGTTTGCTACTTCACAAAGTGCAACTGGCATAAGAGCACCTAGGGAACGACATGCACACACAGACTAGAACTATATTCGGGTCTGAAATGTAGTGCAACGCTCAGTGATAAGACCACTAGTTTGGCGATTGAGGTCATTCCGAATCATTCATTTGCATCTTTTATTTTTCTAGGTTTTTTATACTTCTCTTTGCATTGTAGGTCATTTTCCAGTCCATCGAGCAGATCCAATGCAGCAGAAAAGAAGCATTCAGAGAAAACTTACAGCCATACCAGATTTAGGTTTTGAGCATTTACAATGTTCAGAGCACCCAGATTGCAGACTAGGGCACCTCGGGGTGCCCTAGTACACTCCTAGGTGCCTCAATCATCTCAGATCTTCTAGATCTTCCCTTTGCAGGGTCCCTAAGTGTTCGTCTACACTTCTAGATTTTCTGTTCAGACCCACGACACCGTGTGACCATCCACAACAATCAGCTAAGCTATTGCCTTCCCTTAACTTGCATACTTAGGGTTTTATTTCCCTTAGAATAATTATTTACTATTATTCCATATTGTTTTAGTTTACTTTATACAGATTTTTAGTCCTCCTGATTAGATCAACATTAATACCCTAATACCCCCATTTAGGTCTTTTAGGTTTTATTTCTGTTAATCAGATCTATGGACACCCAATCATCGTTGCCTTGAAAAAGGGGCAACCCATTATATTGAAGTAATTTCAGATGATGAAGAAGAAGAAGAGAGTGTTGATCTGAAAGAATATGAAGAGTAAACAAAGGATAAGGAATTGGTTCCCATGGATGAAACACTAGTTACTTTATCTAGAGCACCTAGATACAATGCTTTTCGTGTAAGAGGTGTTTTTCATGGGAAAAGGATCACCATGTTGATGGATAGTGGAGCTACTCATAACTTCATTGATGAGAGCTTGGTTATAAGGATGAGATTGAATATGAAAGATTTCTAAGGCTTCAATGTGACAGTAGCATATGGATACTCACTCTCATGCACAAAGAAGATTCCGCAACTCAAGATCACTCTAGGAAGACATAAGGTAAGAGATGATTTTGATATTATTGGCATTGGTGAAACAAATATAGTACTTGGTGTACGATGGATGCAATCTTTGAGTGAGTTCACTCAAAATTATCAAACTATGGAATTGAAATTCAAAGTGCAAGACATAGAAGTTATTCTACACGGAATGAGGAATGGCGCTCCACAAGTTGTGACCACCAAGAGTATGGAAAGATTCTTCAAAAGATGGAAAATTTCATATGTTACACATTATTTGGTAAGAAATACCTCATGGATTGCCTCCGGATAAAGGATTTCAACATATTTTTGAGTTAGAACCAGGTTCAACTCCAGTAATATCTTTTCCTTATCATCATCCAAGGTAATTCAAGGAAGAAATAGAGAAGGTAATTAAGGAATTGTTAGATATGGGTTACATAATACCAAGTTATATTCCTTTCACTTCTTTGGTTGCTTTTGTGAAGAACAAGGATGAGACCTTGAGGATGTGTGTTGATTACAGGTTATTGAATAATAAGACACTAAAATATAATACCCCGTACCAAGGATTAATGAGTTGCTTGATGATTTTCATGGACTAGTGTCCTTTTCCAAGATCAATCTGAGCTCTGAATGTCAGTAAATCAAGCTAAGAGAATAGGATGTCCTCAAAAAAACCTTTAGATGTCATTTTAGTCATTTTGAATTCCTAGTAATGCCTTTTGGGTTAATCAATGCCCCCACTCCATTCAAGTCATGTATGAATCATGTTTTCAGAGAGCATTAAAGGAAATTAGTATTAGTATTCTTTGATGACATCTTGATGTATAATGATGACATCTTGATGTATAATAATTCATGGGAAGAGCATTTAAAGCACTTGGATATGGTATTAATCATTTTATAACAACAATCTCTCTTTGCTAAATTATCAAAATACGAGTTAGAATGAAATAAATTTTGTGTCTAGGAGATATCATAAATGTTAAAGGAGTGCAAGTGGATCAACAAAAGATCCAAGATACCATGGATTGGCCTCCTCCCATCACATTGAATCAACTATGGGGATTCTTGGGTCTTTGTAGCTAATACTAGAGATTTGTGAAAGAAATCTCTCAACTTTCAGCCCCTTTGACAAATTTGACAAGTCATGGAGCTTTCAATTGGTCATCTTCATCCCAACAAACATTTAATAGGCTCAAAAAGGTAATGTGTTCATGTTCAATACTTGTTGTTCCATATTTTTCAATTCCTTTTGTTATTGAGTGTGATGCATCCATAGATGGTATTGCTATTGTTTTGATGCAAAATAAGTGTCCAATTACATTTGAGAGTAGAAAGCTCAAAGATGTTGAGATAAAATACTCCATTTATGATAAGGAAATGTTGGCAATACTGCATGCCTTAGTGAAATTATGACAATAATTAGTTTGTGGCAGATTTGTGGTGAAGACGGATCACAATTACTTGAGCTGTTTTCTCAACCAAATTGATTTGAATGAAATACAATAGAAGTGTGTGAGTAAAATTTAGTATTTTGAATTTGATATTGATTTTATGAAATGGAAAAATAGCATAGTGGTTTATGTTTTGTCAATAAAGACATGTTACTATTTTCTGACAACATTATAGTAGATTGGAGGGTTGTTATAATAGCTGAATATGCAAAAAAATAGTTTGTTAGTGTTATCCTAGAAGGGGAAATTGAAGATGAAGGGTACAATGTGGCTAATGGCATTATACTCTACAAAAATAAAATCTAATTGACTCCAGAATCCAAGGTAAAACATAATATTTTAGAGACTATGTGTGACTCTCCTTTGGTTGTTCATCTGGGGTACTTTAAAACATACAAACAAATCAGGGAGAAATTTGTTAGGAAAGGAATAAAAGGAGAAGTTCTTCAACACATAATGGGATGCCTCGCATGCCAACAAAGTAAAGCAGAACATAAATTTCTAGTAATTATTTTGCAGCCTTTACTGATCCCAAATAAAAAATGGGAAGGTATTTCTATGGATTTCATCATTCGACTTCCCATGGTTCAAGTCAAGAGTGTTATTTATGTTGTGGTGGAAGAATCACTAAGTATGCACATTGTTTTCCTCTTCCACTAAGTTTGATGGACCACTAGTGGATGTGATATTTTTTAATGATTTTTTTAGACTTTATGGGCTACCAAACAACATTTTGAGTGACAGGGACAACAAGTTTATGAGTTCTTTTTCACAAGAACTCTTTCATCTTTGAAGCACATAATTGAATCCCAGTATAAGCTACCATGCCCAAATGGATGGGAAAATTGAAATTGTCAACAAATGGATAAAAGGGTACTTAAGGAGTTTTGTAACAAGACAACAATTAACTTGAATCATGGTTATATTTGGGGGTGTTTTGGTACAATACTTCCTATCACATGTCTATTGCTATGTCACCTTTGAAATCTTTGTATGGTTATGACGATTTTTATTTTGTGGATGTTGTCATTCTGGATAGTAGAGTTCTTAGGGGCTAAATATTTGGTATAACAGATTCAAGACATCATGAAAACACTCAAGGATAACCTCCTACATGCCCAAAATAAACAAAAATTGTATACATATCAGTGAAGAGTTGAGAGGTCATTTGAGGGATGAGATATAGTTTTTTTGAGGTTACAACCCTATATATAATCTTCTCTCAAAGGGAAGGGAGATGAAAATTTAAAACTGAGATTTAATGGTCCCTACAAGGTCATAAGGAAGGTGGGAAAATTTGCTTATGAACTAGACCTTCTGGCACAAAGCAAAAAGCACAATGTCCTTCATGTTTCATGCCTCAAAAAGGCATTAGGACATCATATCACTCCTTAAATTGAGTTTCCCCTGTTGATGATGAGGTAAAATTGGTTCTAGAACTAGAACCATAATGGAGGTTCATGAAAAGAAGCTAAGGAACAAGATCATAAGGGAATATTTGGTTCGATGGAAAGATTTACCTGTCGAGGATGCTACATGGGAAGGTGCAACAATTTTGGAGCATCCAAACTTACAATTGTTTGAGGGCAAGAAATTTGGGAAAGTGAAGATTAAAATATCCCCTTCTCAAAATTAACAGGTCAAAGACCCTAAGCCTATTTTATTTCCCGATCGCTAAAGGGTAAAATATAAGGGAAACTTATCCTAACAAAGCAAATTTAGTGCATAATGAATTTTTATAATCACTTTAATTATTTATTAGTGATAAAATAAATAAATAAATAAAGTCAATTTGTTTTTATTTCCCCTTAGTGAGAAAATGTAACCCATATAGGGACATAAAAGAAGGGGATAAAAATATTAAATATAGTGAAGAGATTTGATTGAGCCTTTATGTGGGCAAATATTCCAAGAGAAAGTATAAAAGGAAGTCACCACACTTTGAGAGGCATATTTTTACATATTATGATATTTGAAATTTGGTTTAAGCTGAATGCTTTCTAATTTTACATTGAAGGATGAAAACTCTTTGATGTTTTACATTAGAGGATGAAAACCCTCTCTTGCCAAGGTTGAAAAATAAAAAAATCTTCTTCATTTGTGTTTCCCATTGAATTTTCAACAATCATTCTGAATTCTAGCAGTGTGTTGAAGGCCAAAGTTGTTGATTTATGTTGTCTGTAGCTAGGGTTTTAAGGTGGAAGATTGTAGTTGATTTGTACCTTGTATTTCCATCCTTTTTCATAGTGGTGTGACTCACTTATGGGAGGTTTCTAAGCACTCTAGGGAGGGAGTGGCTCAAATATGATTATTATCTTCATTATCATATTTTTAGAGGTCATTTCCATATGGTTTACATATAATTTGGGATTGGTAAACTTCATTTTCAGCCAAGAATGTAAGTTATTTTTCTACAGCCATAAAATAAAATTCCAGCCCTCTTTTTGGTCAGAAAATTGGTTTTTTTTTGTGTTCTTACATGTATAATAATTTCTTATTGTTTTGGGTGAATAATTGATCAAGTTTACATCATTTGTGTGGATCTACAATCCCTAAAGCAAGTCGTATTTTTAAGAATAAATTCAAATATGCATTATTTTATCAAATATATCTTTAAGCAATAGCCATTATAAATCAGATTTGCAGGTGTTCCTTTTGGGGGTATAAATTTTCCCACTGGGGACATTACATCTTCACATATGGAGTTCACTCCCTTGAAGACATATGGCATGGCCACTATATGATTGACTGACAACACTTTTACACAAGTTTTTGGGAGAGGTTCGGTTAAAGTGAGTGGAGAAACATTCGATAATGTTCTAAGTATTCTCTCACTATCAACTAATATCTTATCAGTCTACCAGATTACTCACCTTGGTTAGGGCATGTGGGTTGAGTTTACTCCAAATGTAGTGTATGTCAAAGAGTTCCACAGTGACTCTATCATTTTAGTGGGTGTAGTCAATCATCAAACTTGACTATATTATTTCTCTCACTTTGTCCCTCCTTAAGATTCTTCATTAGATTCACATATACTTGATAACATTTCAAATCTTGAACACATTTCTGATGACAAGGACTTATCTTCTAGCACATATGACTACAATAGTGATGGATACCCACCTCCACCATTTCCTTATCACCTTCTAATTTTTGAGGAGTTATTTCTTGATTCAGCCTACTTATGGTCCACCAAAAACTTTTCATAGAGCATACACTTTGATTTAATACTCATTAGACATCTGGCAGTCTAGTACATAGTTACAGGGCCTTTCACGTTCCTTCTTTTTTGTTACTTCGGATACAATATCCCTTCATGGAGTAGTTAGATCTTTTATTGTGCATTCGGATCATAGTTCCTTATATAGGAACCACAATTTGGTTAGAGATCCATCATCCACTTGGTGGATCCATTCATTTTTCCATGGTGATCCAATCTTTAATGCATCTACTTCTGGTCCATAGTCACTCTAAGAGGCTACTTTGTAGGATACATGGTGGTTACATGAAGTTGTCGCCTTGAGTGGGGATTTCTAGTCCTACCGTCTCTTCTTTTCTCTCTTTTAGGGGGGAGTTTTTCTCAATGTGTTTTCTCATTTTCTCCAATTTATGAGATATTTGTATTGTACGTGGGTACCTCATCATGCCTTGTTGCCAACACCCACATTTTCTTCAACCCACCTATGATGTGCTTAAAGGGGTGTTGGTGTAGGATTTTTTTCACCATATGGTTTTACCTACATGGTCTAATTTATTGCTTAGGTTAATCATAGGTCATTAAGGGAAATGTACTTTAAGTCATTTTCTAATTGTGATTTGAGTTAATTGCAATTTTTAAGTAACCCAATTCCTCACTATATAATATAACATTGTATGGATCTTTTTGATAATGGAATGAATGAATGAAGATTTTTTTCTTCCTTGAGTGTTTTTGGATTTCAATACTACACATAGTTTTTTGCTTTGTGCATTTGATATTATCCAATCCCAATCTTCAATTTTTTAGGAAATATGGGATAAAATATGCAGAACAATCCCACACATAACTGTAATAGTAGAAACTAATATGCAAAATAATATCACATATCAAAAATAAAAGTGCAAAAAAATAAAAGAACACAACTCAAAGACAATATTTAACGTGGTTCACCCAATTTGGGCTACGTCCACCAAGAATCACTTGCTCAAATTTTATTACAAGCCACCTCTTTCTCTCAATACAATACCCATATATGTTTGGAGCTATGATCAACAAACTTTCCTAAATTCACACTTGAACTCACACGCATCTACAATGTACAATGCCCTACCATATGAACCAAAAACATACCAATAGGAAACTGCATAAGCAATTTTACAATATTGTGGATACCAAAACCATGGGCCAAAACCACCCCATAAACCTATGGGTTAAAATACCCCGGCGATAAAACTATGGAGAGCGTACAATACTTTTAACGTATAATCTTCAACACTTCCACACATGAAACATGCTCCACAACATAAAAAAATATCCCACTAGGAAACTGGGTTTCCTCTGAGCAAGCTTCTAAACCCTTCACTTTCATCTGTGAAGACCAACTAAATGTGAACTTAGCTTCAATTTATCCCTTGTGACCATCTTGGTCATCATGTCTATAGGATTCTAACTGGTATGAATCTTCTCCAACTTCAACTTCTCTTCCTCAAAATATGTCCTAATGAAATGGTACTTTAACTATGTATGCTTCATCCTAGAGTGGAAAGCAGTGTTCTTAGCTAGGTGTATAACACTGTGATTAACACTATCCAGATTCCCTTCCTCCTTCTTATGCCCCAAATCCTCAAGAAATTTTTGCAACTAAATCATTTCTTTTCTTACCTCTGTGGCAGAAATATAATCAGTCTTTGTGGTTTATAAAGCCACAAGCTTCTGTAGTCATGAAATCCAACTCACGATTGTCCCACCTACAGTGAAAATATAACTTGTCATGCTCCTCCCACTGTCTACATCTCCAACCATGTCTGAATCTACCTAACCACGCAAAGTGGTGTCCAATCCAATGTAGCACAAAATTGTCCCCATGGTCCCTCTCAAGTACCGAAGGATTAAATTTACTACCTTACAATAATCTTTACCTAGATCACTCATAAATCTACTCACTGCTCCCATTATATGGAAAATATCAGGCCTAGTGCACACTATGGAATACATCAAACTTTTATGTCTTGAGGACAAAAGACAATGATGAGGCCCAATGAAGAATTAGAATAGAGAGAGAATGAAGAGATGGAAAGAGAGGAAGGAATGGATGAATGGAAATCACTCCTCGCGACGAACTATTTGAATTCCTTAATGCAGTCATGAACTTTGTGTGAAGATTTCTGAAACTGGTGATCCTCTACACTAATGAAGATTGCTCCCTTGAATAACTTTGAATAATTTTCCCCATCCAGTGATGACTGCAAACTTTATGATGCACAGACATCCTAGACCACCGAATGAGTGTTCAAAAACATTGTTATGAGATTAATTGATGCAAGCTTGGGATGAACACATATGATGCCCATGATGACCCTCCTTGAAGCTTGATTGATGAACTCTTTGACTCATTGAAATTTTTCTGACCAACTCACTTTGAATCACCTGGCTCCTTGAGTGACAAATATGAATTCACATGATGCACCTTGTGATGCCCTGCTTTACCTATGTATACCATTGCACTCAAGATGATGCTTCCAGGACCTTTGTGAAGTTCTCATTTCTCCATTTAACCCATGAAACCATCTCATTATTTGAAGAGGAGTCCAAAAAGTAGTAAGGTGAGTGAAAACAAAGCCATATGAAACTTTCCACTCCCAAAATGAAAACTTTATATTTTTAGAATATGAGCTCATGCCCTGCTATTTTAAGACATATCACATGTCTTGCTCTAGTTTCACCTTCTAAACATTTTGCCATATTTCGTCCTCCTCTGTTCCTGAGATATTACTAATTTTATTAGTACTCTTGGTTTTTATCTTTTTTGCAGCAAGGAATGAGGGAAAGATGATGATGGAGATGTTTGAGGTACTATGGAACTTTTTTAGCAGAAGCAATGGAGGATTGGAGGGATAATCTGATAGTTGGAGAAAACCTGTGCGAGCATGAAGGAAACACTAGTGGCAGCCTGACAGTTAGTTTTTTTTGCAATTTTTGGCTTTCCAAAGCTTCATGGAGATGGGAAAAAAAAATTGTCCCTTTTATAAAGAGATGAAAAGGGACATCAATTTGAACATTGTGCTAGGTCGCGAGACTTGGCAGTCGTCTGTGCACTGTGAGGCTAGGCTTCGGCAAGCTCCTAGGGGCTAAACTGGTGATGCGGAGGGTCCCATGAGTGATCAGGGGGCTAAACAGGGTTGGGTGCATTTTAATCTCCCCTATGTACCTTTTCTAAAGGGATGAAAGGCACATCAAAATGCGCTAGGCTCCTGGAGCGAACACATGTCCACTTCAAAATTTTTCTAAGTACAAGAGCTTACCTTGAGCCAACTTGTGACAATGATATCTTGAGCTCCCAGATGAGTTTCAAGGTGAAATAGTTTATGAATTTGACTTCAAATGGCCTTATGAATCCAATTGTAGGGGTATCAGCTCTTGATTATTCCATTTGAGCCCTGAAAAAAATCATATTTTTGTTTTGGCTCCATGACTGAGCATGAGAAAAACTGGATATATACATATTACGCCTAAGTGTTGTGAAAAATATGATTCCACCATCTTGTAGAGATCTAAATTAAATTTGTGAAGATGTCTTGTTTAGTTCCTAACTCCTTCCATAGTTCCCCATAATTTCTTCAAAGCTCAGGTGTTTTTTTAACACTACAGAGCTGCCTAGGCCTGAGAACCCATTTCTGACGAACCTGCCCCAAAACTTCCAAATCTTCCCCGAATCTTCCAAAATATTTTCCTTGATATTCTTAGACCTTTATTTAATCTCCATGTTTAATTTTTATCCTCTATTCCACTCTATAGCGGGTTGCATTAGTGCCAGGAAAGGCCAGTGGTAGCCCTTCCCAAAAACTGCTCAAAATTGACGTTCTTCACGAGCTCCTAAAATCACCTAGGGGAACTAACTTTGATTTCCTAAATCACCTAGGGGACTAAGTTGAAATCCACTAGAAATCCACTAGAGGGTAATTGGACTAACTGGGTAAGACCAATGTTGGGGATGAATTGGTCTGGGGTGCTTTTGGAAGATATGGCTTTGAAATTTTTTGACACTATGGTATTTTTGTCCTACCTTTGGATGTATTTTTCCCCTTGCAAAAATACTGGACAACACCTTTTTAATGTACTCTTCCTGAGATAAAGTAATCTTTCATTCCTTCCTATCCCTAGATATCCTCATACTGAGGATTTTTTTTGGCTTCGCCCAAAATCCTTCGTATCAAAGTAGTCACTTAGTTACTTCTTGAGTACTTTTATTTCCAGCATGTTTTTACATGCATGTCATCCACATACAGACATATGATAATATAACTATCATCCTGAAATTTATTTGTATATACACAATGGTCAAAATGGTATCTAATATAACCTTGATCCATCATGAAGCTATCAAATTTCTTATAACATTGACGTGGAGCTTGTTTCAAGTTGTACAAGCTCTTCTTCAGTTTGCACACCATCTCCTCTTTACCTTTGACCTCATAGCCCCATGGTTGTTGTATATATAGATCCTCCTCCAAATCACCATGGAGAAATACAATCTTTATACATAGCTTCTCTAAGTGCAAGTATTCTGCTGCAAATATTCCAAGAACATTTCTAATAGAATTCATTTTTACTATAGGAGAAAAAATCTCAACAAAATCTATACCTTTTTTATGTGCAAACCCCTTGACCACCAACCAAGCCTTGTATCTTTTCTTGTCTCCTTCTTCCTCTTTAACTCTATACACCCACTTTTCCTGCAATTCTTTTTTTCCTTCAAGTTGATTCACTAAATCCTAAGTTTGGTTCTCCATGAGAGACTGATGTTCCTCATACATGACTTACTCCCACTTCTTCTTGGCATCTACTTGCATTGCTTCATCAAATATCTCTGGCTCTCCAATATCAGTGAGTAATAAATAATAAAGAGAAGGAAAAAAACATTCAAGTTATCTTCTTACCCTAGAATACCTCATCAATATAGGATTTTGGGGTTCCTGTTGAGTAGGTTCATGAACTAATTCATGTGCCACTTTCCCATCTAGAATATAATCTACCACTGCATATTATTTCCTGAATTCTTCCCTATTTTCCTGCAGTAGTTTCTTATACATAACTTTATTATTAAATACCGCATCCCTAATACTCCAACATTTATATCCAAAATTATCACCACCATAACCAATGAAAGTACATTATTCATATCATCCTTGTTAATATGAACAAACACCTCACATTCAAAGACTAAGAAATGAGTAATCAACTTTCCTACCAAATCAAGCCTCCTCGTGTATGCCTCCATCCAAGGCACTTGAGGGTCCTTTGTTTATCAAGTACACAATTTTTCTCACCACTTCTACCCAAAAGGAAAGAGGTAGTCCTACATGTAACTTAATGTTCCTATCTCGTTTCATTATTGTCATGTTCATCCTTTCTGACACCCCCATTCTATTGTAGAGTTCTTGGAACCATCTTTTTCCTGTAAATTCTATTCTTAGAACAATAATAATCAAACTCATTTCTATAATACTCCCCTCCATTATCTAACATGAGACATTTTAGTTTAAGACTTGTTTCATTCTCTACCAAGGCTTTCCATTTTAAAAAAGTGTCAAATACATCATATTTATTTCTAATACAATATATACCAAAATTTTCCTTGTTGCATCATCAATAAAAGTGATATAATAATTTTAACCCCCAAGATATGATACCTGAGTTAGCCCCCACACCTCAGAATGTACCTACTCCAGCTTACTCCCTTTCTATGTAGGTCTAACCTTTAGAAACTTTACTCGTTTCAATTTCCCATTTACATAATTCTCATAGAAATCCAAACTTATTTCTATAAATCTGGGAAAATTACTCTTTAGGATCTACATGCCCTTATGGCTCATATGACCGAGCCTATAGTGCCACAATGTTGCATCTATGTATGAAGCCACAATATTACAAGTATTAGTGCTACCAGTGGTTAAATACAAATTTCCAAACTTCTTACCTCTTTCCACCATAAGAGAACCCTTGGTAACCTTCCAAGATTCTGTTGTAAATGTCACACTACAACCATCGTTTCCCAATTGCCCCTCTGATACCAAGTTTCATCTTAATGTAGGCACATGTTTGACATCCTTCAATAGTCATGTGTTCCCATTCTACATCTAAACATGAGCACAACCTTTTCTAACTATGATGCAAGGCTCGTCATCACCAAGATAAATATGCCCAAAATACCTTTGAACATAATCAACAAAATAATTCCTACGTGGACTAAGATGGAAAAAATCCCCCAAATCTAAAACCCAAGATTCAATAATATTATCCAAAGAGAGAATCAAAGTATCCTGACAAACATTGCTTGTTGCCACATTTACCTCCTTATTTTCTTCATGTTATTTCTTCTTGTCCCGAAGATCCCAATAGTCCTTCTTTGCATGCCCAGTCTTTCCAAAGTGCCAGCATACCATCTTGCTTTTGTATTTTGACCTTGCCCAATCTTTTGATTTTCCATGACTTCCTCTATTTTTCTATCTCCCTTTAGTTTCCACCATAAAAGCATACCCTGAAGTAGAATATTCCCCTAATCTTTTTCTTTGCATTTCCTCACTTAGAATCACCCCTACAACATCTTCAAACTTCAACTTTGAGTTAGCTAGAACCGAGTTTCTTACCACCATCGCCAAGTTATTCCAACTCTTAGGTAAGGAGCAAAAAATTAATAAAGCCCTAACTTATTCTTAAAAATCTATTGTAACTGAAGCTATCATATTCACAACCATATTAAATTCATTCAAATGTTATGTTATTGAACCATTCTAATACATATTCATATTAAACAACTTTTTCATAAAAAATATCTTGTTAGAGGCAGAGGATTTTTCATATAACTTCCATAATGCATCCATAAGTTATTTTGTTGTCTTTTCCTTTGAAGCATTAAATAATACTGAAGATGCAATACATAGCCTGATTGTCCCATGTGCCTTCCTATCCAACAAATCCCAATCCGCATCCGACATGCTCGAGGGTTTGGTCCCTTTTCCAGCTAGCGGAATATAAAGATCTTTCTAATAAAGGTACATCTACATGTTCCAAAGACTAACAATTTTCCCATTGAATTTATCAACCTTTGGTCTTCCATCATCTGTCATAGCTCCCACTTAAGCTAAAACTTTCCTTGAGATTCAACACTTCAGCAAACCAATCCAAGCTCTGATACCAATTTTTAGGAAATAAGGGATAAAATATGTGGAATAATCCCACACATAATCACAATAATAAAAACTAATATGCAGAATAATATCACAGATCTTAAATAAAAGTGTAAAAAAATAAAAGAACACAACACACAGACTATATTTAATGTGGTTCACCCAAAATTGGCTACGTCCACCAAGAATCACTTGCTTATATTTTATTACAATCCACCTCTTTCTCTCAATACAATACCCAGATCTTTTTGGAGCTATGCTCAACAAAATCTCTTGAATTCACACTTGAACTCACACATCTACAATGTTATATCTGCCCTACCATATACACAAGAGTACATCAATAGCCAACTGCTTAAGAAATTTTACAATATCGTGGGTACCAAAACCATGGGCCAAAATCACCCCATAAAGCTATGGGTCAAAAATACCGCCCATATGAGAAGAGCATGTTTCCTGAGGTATCAGACACATTTTTTTAAGGCCAAAAATTTTTCTCAACAAGAAAACTGTGGAGAGTGCACAATAATTTTCATGTACAGTCTTCAACACTTCCACACATGAAAATATGCTCCACAAAATAACACAATTGTGCCCCACCCCAACAGCAGGGAACATCCAACAAAAGGGAGGATGGAAGAGGAATAGTTGCGAAGCATATAAATAAACCCTAAGTTTGCATCATTTTTATTACATTTTTTCCCATAGGTATTGTTGAGAGTAGAAAACATGTTTTTTGCACATTAGTGGCATTGGTATCATTGTTGAGGTATATCTTTTTGCCATTTTTATTCCCTTTTTAGGAGAATAGATGGCATGAAGATATAAATTTGAGACAAGAATGCAACTAGACATGACCCTTAACAATACTATAGAAAGTTTGATTAGTGTAACAAATGTAGATAGAAAAGAAAGGAAGAGAGACATAAAATTACACACACCAAGGGTTTGTATTGTTCAAGTATGATATGTCTTTTATCAAGGTTTCAAGTGGAAATATAATTAAATTTTGTGAAAATGTAAGATATTGAATTCAACATTTGAATAAGTGCAAATAAAAAGAGGTATAAAAAATGAGTAGTTTGGATATATCGTCAAATAAGGGGTATTTTATAATTAATAATTTATATTGGAAGTGGGCGTTAATAATCAAATATTGAGAGTCAGATTTGGAAATAGGGGTATAATTTAGTATCCTACAAATGTATGTGATATGTCATAAGTTAAAATAGTGAAACCCCCATGGGAACTTCAAGGGTTACTATTTATAAGCACTCTACTTAGGCACCTTACTTCAAAACTCTATCATAACACTCTATCTATCACAAAGGGTATATTTAATCTATATTATTCCCACTATTTGTGATGAGGCATGGGGGGAAACATAGGGGAAAGGGTTTCTAGATTACATGACCACACTTACATGAGCACTAAGAGAAATAAATGGAGTTTGAGCCCCTCATTTGGGAAATTTAGTACAACGTTTTGTTAGAATCAATAAGGGGGTTGGCCACTAAGGGCATTCCAACTCCATAACACACTTATATTTTTTTCTTAGTTAATGTTTATTTGAGTTTTAGGACATGAAACTAGGTTTTTCATCACACAAGTGCATGCACAAAGGTTTCTAAAGAAGAAAAAGTGCATGAAGGGGGTATATACAATGATGAAGAAACACATAAATGTTTAAGATCCCGCATGGAGCTAAACAATAGCACTAAAAAATGCTAGGCACTAGTGTCTAATAGGGTGCTAGTGTGTATTAGTGTTTGAGAGACAAATCAATTTAAGGCATGACATAACCTATTTGACCTAATTCCACATCTAAAACATCTTCGAGGCATATAAAAAGCTAAGTAAATCTATCTTCTTGTGTATTGTAGACACAAAATCACACATTTTGGGTAAGTATCTAGTTTTGATTGCATATTATTATTCATATAATTCCTAAGTAAGAAAAGTACTAATTAACCCATGTCTTTGGCCATCTTTATTTTCTTCTATTGCCACTTTTGGTCTTACACTCTTTCTACTTAGTCTGTATTTTCATACCTCGACATTTCTCATTCTAGACACCAGCACCCATCTAGGTCGCCAACGTTAGGCGCCCCCGTCCCCTCTGGGTGCCCATGACCTCTTTGTACTTTATTCTCATCTTTTGGGGCATTTCTAGCTATTTGAGCAACTTATCTTTTTGGTACTTGGCCTTTTCAGGGTTAATTATGAAATTCAAGCAAGGGAATCATATAAATATAAAGTTATGTGATCATAATAAGGGACCAAGTGATAAACATTAGATATCACCATTTAAGGTCGCATCCAAAGGATATTCAAGAGCATTTAAGCATCCATTCTAGCATCCAATCAAGGGCAAGGGACTGCATTATTCTGCATACACTTCATAAGAGGGGAAGTTCATTCTATTCTATGCACACATCTACTACATTTTTTTACATATAGCTATTTGCTCGCTACCAAGTGCGACACGCACAAGAGCCACCAAGGGCATGATTCCATACACACGTATAGAACTTCATTGAGACTGAAATGTAGTGCAACACTTAGTCATAATATCACTTATTTGAAGTTGAGTACAGTTTGACCCTCATTTTGCATCTTTCTTTTTTAGTATTTGATGTCTCTTTCAGGGTTTTGCAGGTCATTATTTCATTGTAGGCTTGCAACGACCTCATCAATCATTGTGTGATTTCATAGTGACCAAAGGTGAAGGGAAGCGATCAACTTGTGACTTGAGAAAGATGGTTTTATGAGAATTTTCCAGGTCACAAGAGCCTACTATAGGTCTGTGGCATCCGCAGGCGCCCCTGTCCAGCATATTCCTCCAAATCTACATTTTTTTGAGCTTCGGTGTGACAATATGTGCTTTGGATTTTCTAGTTTTCCATCTCTATGCACCTTCAGGGTCTCTACGAAATAGCTGAGTCATTTTATCCCTTGTTTGAAAATAGGGCTTCACATTTTATGGCTTAGTTTGTTTGGGTTATATTTATTCTTATTGCTTATTTATTTATTGTTATCTTGCAACTAATATTAGGAATCTATTTAGTCCAATATTTTCTTAATCATGTATTACTATTTTTAGCACGTGCTTAATTGAATAGTCATTCTTTGTTGCATTTACATATTTTTTTAGATCCGAATGTCACTATTTTTATTAATAAAATCTTATTGAACATTAATCTATAAATTTCTAATCTAATTATAATAATTTCCCCCGCATATTCAATCATTTTAATTTGGGTTAAATTAGAATGTGAATCAATGAAATAACTCATGATTTAAGATGTATTAATATAATTATTGTTGAGAATATCAATGTCATCAAATGTAATCATGGTCATAATAATATCACACTTATGAGTTTACTAATAAGTCCATCTATTGGATGAGCCACACTACCTCGAGGAACATAGGTGGATTGAAGGGTGTTGCACCCTGTTGCATTGGTGGTTGTCGTCATTGATGTCACATGGAATTGATGGCAAAGGGAGAGTACAAGAACATACATATCAGGCGGTACTCAATGGTTCTTAGTGGTTCGAGGTGGTTTCGGGCAGCGTTAGACATGTTTTAGGTTGGTTTCAAGGTGCTACAAACTCATATTGGCAGGTGGTTGGTCTCTGAAGACATAGTACAAGTTGGTTTACTTGTTTCAGAGGGTCTACAGGTCAAAAATAGTGTTGCAAGCATAAGCAAGAGGTCTCACAGGGTGTATTAGGCCATTCAGAAGAAGTTACAGTTCAAACTGGGCCATTTAGGCCTGTTTCTGGTACCTTATAAGGTGTGAAGAGTTGGTGCAGGTCATGAAATGTTTATAGGAGCATGGGATCAGCCTTGAAATAGTGCCTACAACATGTGTGAGAAAAAATTAGGCTTAGTTTAGCCCTAATAGTCAAATGTTCAAACAAGGATACACTATTGTACTTCATGATAAAGGTTATGACATAAGAAAAGAGAAAACATGCAAGGTGGTAGGGAAAGAAAAGTGGACAAAAAATAACATGTATGTTCTCAAGGAAGTTAAAAAAGAAAATGTTTCACAGGTAAAGTGGATGAGAGTTGGCTTTGGCACAAAAGATTGGGACATCTAAATTTTGACAATCTTGTCAAAATCAGTTCTATGGGGTGTGTTAGAAGCATGCCTAAGATTAACAAACCAGTGGATAAACTCTGTAAAGAATGCCTCCATGGGAAACAAACAAAGTTAATTTTCAAAAGAAAGGAGTATTCCACTACATAGCCTTTAGAATTGATTCATACATATCTTGTGGGACCTACCAGAATTGAAAGTATACAGGGGGATAGCTACTTTATGTTGTTGATTAATGAAAACCCATTTTCTCTTCAATTGAAAAAAACTTTGCTGCAAAGAAAAACCCCCTGGAAGTCACATTCAGGACACTAGCTGGTCCATGTGGAATGAAGATGATGCAGTGTTTGTAATGACAGGTTGATGAAGGAGATAAGTTTAGCTAGTTTGTAGTTGAAAGCCTTTGTCAAAGCATATTGATGTCAGGAAAGCATTTTTGTGATTTTGATTGTATATTGTAGACTATTGATGTGGATCAATTCAGTGTGCTTTGTTCTTAATATCAATAAAGAAAATCTCTGAGTTTGTTTTGTACTCTTGTCATGTATGCATGTCATGATAGACTATATCAAATTGTTATCAAGTACTAGTGTATGTGATTCATAAGGTTCTTTGTTCATTATTTGAAATAGGGAAGTTAAAGTTTTTATTACAGGATTGATTCGCCCCCCCTCTCATTCCTTTGTCATTTCTAACAAAGGGGATGTACATGATAGGTCAGATGTACTTAAGTATTTGTCTTATCTTCTTGCACCACATGATTTGGAAATATATTAGTGAAAATCATAAGTTGTTGATTAGATCATGTAAGTGATTTGTTTTGTCGATGTGTTATATTCATTAAACTGAATAGTATTGTTCTCAATTCGATCATTACTTTTGTGTCGTAAGATAAAGTGTATATCGTTTGAATGTCATGTACATATGTGGTAATCACAATAAGCACTTATATCAAATTTCTTAATTTGTATTTTAGTTATGTAAACCTCTATAGGTGGAGGAAGGGAGACAAGATAACACTTAAGGAATCTTTGTATAATCTTATGAGAAGGTTATAATATACTTGTGAATTGTATATGTTTATGAGTAGAAAGAAAAATACTATTAATATGTCATGAAACCACATTTTACTAATGTTTTAACATATTTCTTAGTATTATTTGTCTTAGAGACCCTTCCTAGGTTACGAAGGTACTAATCAAGCAGAGAACTCAACTGTCTAGGGAGAATATCTCTCCCCCTCTAAAGAGAAGCCCCATAGATCCAAATCTCCTTTGAGGGTAATTTGACTTAAAATTTAGCATTGGAAGATGTGGCAAAGTTGTTCCCATACTTTAGCTTGCTCATGACAATAAGCATTATTTAAAAATCTTTGATTGTATAAAGGATATCATTGAAAGATTTAAAGCATTCAAATAAGATATACTCTTTGATAGCTAGAATTGAGATTTGGAGAAAGGCCTCTTGTAAATCATTGTCAGCCATAGATTTTGATATTTGTAAAATAATAACCTTGTATTAGAGTACATTATAACCAATACGCTTATTAGGTCCTTGGTTAATATGTGGAATTTAAAAATAGGATTCTTTTTTACTAATGTTAATAGAAAATGCACTAAGAATTTATCAACCAAAGGGCTAAACATGTATGTACCAAACTATGAGTAAAGGTGCAAAACAATCTTAAGGCACAATACTTAAGGTTCATTGGAAATTTTTTAGTTAGTAATCTATCGTTACCGGTGTAGTCTACACATGATGTATGTAAGATCTTGGTATGTTGTTCAAGATCACCCTTACTATCGAGGGATGCATGTTTAGGGGTAGTGAATCCTATGGTTGGTGATATGTTATGTACCCAGGGATGTGATATTATAATGTATATGGTTGATAGAGATGATAACATGTGGAACACATACACCTTAGTTATTTAAATAGCTATAACATCCAAGGTCAAATATGTAACTTGTAGAATTAGTTATATTGGGTAATGAGTTGACCTACGTAGGGATTAGGTGCTATTGACCCAATAAGAGTAATGTATGCATATAAAGGAGATGATTATTTTTATGATATATTTCATGTATGTTCAAAGTCTTCTATTCAATAGGACTTAGAGATATCCCTTTTTGAAGTGGCATTCTTATATTGGGAGGTTATGTGGAGTTTTTCCTTCACATAGGAGATATGTATGGTGTTGTGCTACTTTAAGGGTCTTATCTAAATATATTGAATATGATGGATTATCATCCCATGATTCTATTATGTTTTGTTTATATTCATTATATTATGTATATTATTTAAATTATTCCATTAATATACATTAAGATCTTACTAAGTGGTAGTATAACTTCGATTTTGGCAAAAATTAGGTTAAACCCCTAATTTTGAAGATTCATCTATATCCCATAAAATGGCTATGCATTTTTCTGCAATTCTTCTACTACAGTTGTAAAATAACTTGAGGTAGATACAATCCAAATTTTAGCATTTGATGATAAGTTTTGAGGAAGTTATTGCAATTTTAATGATTTTTAAAAAATCGCTCCACATACCATAATTTCCAAAAAAAATTGTAATTTTTTAACATTTTTAGAAAGATCTTATAAATTTAAGGAGAATTTTTTATTTGTGAATTTTCATTTAAGGCCAACATTGAGATAAAATCTTTAGGGAAAAGTTTGTTCAAGGGAGTTTTCTCTTGAAACTTTAGTTTGTGTGGATCATGGAGTTCCAAGAGTTATCTGGAGAGGGATATATTAATGCCATTGTTAGTAATCTATTGAGCACTCGTAAGCACTCTAGAGAGATCAAATCATCATTGGAGCATCTATCATTTTTGAAGCTAACATTTCTTGTTGATCACTTTCGGTACATGAATTAAGGTTTTGTATATCTTTGAATTGAGTTTCATTTATGCAATTTATTATTTTGTGACATAATTTTACAGAGTGGTTTGTATCATCTTGGGTCCTAATAATTAAAGTCTTTATTGAACTATGTTAACCCTCAACATAGGCCCTTAAAGCTCACTTTGTTTTTTGAAGCATTACATATTGCGACCCTTCTAGAGCAATGAGAAGAAAGTCTGTTTAACATGTTATGAACGTCATAAGGTACATATCAGATCTAGAAAACATAAGATCTCTACTAGATGAACACAATATTTAACTCATTTCAGGGCTTACCTATCAGATATCTAGAGCACCCTCAACATTCTATACAAATATATAAAACATCCTTAATACTGTGTAAATTTATTTCTGACCAATTTCAAATATCCAAATGAAGTCATTATCAATATTGAATACACATTTTTATGATCAAGTGCAAACAACAATCATTATATCCTAATTTATTCTAAACATGATTCTAAACTCTTTGATTTAAAATAATTAAAAACAAAAGAACATAATGAAGACCTTGATATGTTGTGGAATCAATTTCACAACATTGTCATTAGAGGATATGTTCAGTGAGAAATTGATTGCTAAAATGGTGGACTTCATCATCAAAATTAACAAAAGAAGATCTGAAATGATGAAAATAAAAGAAACTAGTTCTAGTGTCTCATGGGCTATTTTTACTATTAGAACCACCTTTATTTTAGATTATGGACAAAATAATACAAAGTGTTACATAGTAAGAGGGCAGCTGGTAAAGTTCATAGCCTTAAAAAGGAACAAATGCCATGCGGGCAGATAGAAACAAGCCACGAGGGCGAACAAAAAACTGTCAATTAGGGCTACAAATAACGACCAATAGGTGAGGAGAGAGGACCAAAAACTACATCAATAAGAACAAACTCAGGCACAAGGGGCCGCGACACCTAGAGGAGGAGATGGATCGTCACGAGGAGGAAGAAATCCAAGGGAGCATGACTCGCCGAGAGGTAAAGTGAGCAGTCATCCATCTTGGTCAGACATGTGAACATTCAACGAAACCATAATTCCTCACTCAGGGGTGGCAAGGCACCAAACTGGGAAGGCCTGCCAGGTGGAGAGCCCCAGTTGGAAGAGCTAGCGACCACCTTGCCACGTGCTGACAAGATCCATCCAAGGCCAAAAGAGGAAGAACTGAGGGTGAGTCAGTGGCGGGGAAGGTCATGCGCTTCTGGAGTGGCTGTGGGATCGACCACGACGTCTATGAGGTGGCTGGGGTGACAGAGGGTGCCGATCACGATCATCCAGAGGAACCCAACTCATCATGCAAAGTGAGTTGCCCCAGTGATCAAACAACTGCTGGAGATGAGTAAACTCTAGTGCCATCTTCTAAGCTTGTGCCTAAATTTGCATACAAAGAGAAGATAAAATAGCCACCTTGTCATTAATGGTTGGCTCAACAAAAAGAGTAAAATTCTAAAATAAGGTTGTATTCCTAGCTTTCCAGAGCTGAAATAGAATAACAAAATTAAAGAAATGTCAAAGGGAAGCAATGTAGGAAGGCCAAGTAGCATGGTCGCCAAACAAAGTAACTTTCCAATCAAAGAACTCAAGGTGAAACGACTAAAGAAGCTAATGAATCCAATGCCAAACATGTTGTGCACGAGGGAAAAACCAAATTACATGTTTGAAAGACTCAGGGTGACCATAACAATTGTAGATCAGATTAGGAATACCAATATGACTTAATCTTCCCCTAATGGGAGGCCCTGATAGATCAGACACCAAAGAAAGAAATTGAGCTTTGGGTCAAAAAGGAGGTTCCAAACATGTTGGAGACGCTTTAACTAGGTGACATGAGAAGAACACAATGACCATCTGGAATTGAGCTTATCTAAAGTCGGCGAAGTAGGAGATAACAAACAGTAGATAACTCCTAAATTGTAATGTAGCAGAGGAATGTCATCGTTCCATCACCAATCTTTCCACCAAGCCTTGGGTGGCTGAAGGCCCAACTTGTGTAATATAATATCAGGTAGAAAAGACTAAATCACCAAAATTGAAGGCAAATCAGAATTAACCAGGTTGTATTTATGTTTCAGAGTTGGCCAAGGAAGCCAATCCCGAGAGGAAACTAGGTCCCAGATGGTGGAAATGTCTTTACGAGCTAACCACACGACTTTGATATTGGGTTGTTCAGCCAACAAGAGATCGTTAGGAGAGAAAATAGGTGACAACCATAGATTATGCTCATCGAAGGAGAGACTAGTTTGGAATCCATCACCAACCCACTGCATGAAAGGTTTGACCATCTCAAAAGATTTCCAAATGCTTTTGACCACAAAGGTGCCAGGTATTTTAATTAGAACTTTAGTAATTATCAAAGTATGAAATCCTATATTTTCCAGCATTTTTTACCATATGGCACTCCTGAAGAGATACAATGCCGTAACAAAATCTGCTAAGCTTGGTTGCCCTGAATATAATGAACAACCCACTTCGTGCATAGAGAGATACTCTACCTATAGAAATCCACAACTCCCATACCACCCTGATCCCTGGGAAGAGTACAAACCTCCTAGGATACACAATGAAAACCACCTTGCTTATGGTTGGACCAAATAAAATCTTGTAAAATCTTAGCCAACTTTTCAAAGGAGGCACGAGAGGGACACCAATAAGCTGCATAGTAGACCTGAGTGGCAACAATAATCTTAGTGCAAACCTAGAACTTCCTAGCCAAAGATACCGAACGAGAGATCCATTTCTGCACTTTCTGCTCAACTCGATCAACCACAAATTCCACAAGATGGATGAGTCACTTTCAAAATCAAAGGGAATTCCCAGAAAGCGGAATCGTTCTCCTCGCTGAATCCAGTGCCAGGGATAAGCAGCCACCCAATCAGGCATATGCCAGAGACTTTGGCAAAAACCCAAAGCTTTGGAAAACTGCACTTTAGAGCTAGATGCTTTACAAAAAATATCAAAGCAAGAGAGCGCCTCTTACACATTCTGTTCCGATTCAACTTGAGTGAGAAAGGAGTCATCCACAAAGTGGCCATTGATGAGTTGGGACTGATGATCGGGCAAACAAATGCCTCTTAATCTCATTCGAGCAACTTTGTTGGAAAGAAGGTAACCAAAAGAATCTGCTGCCAAGACAAAAAGAGTCGGAGCCAAAGGGAAACCTTGCCTAATCGATTGAAATAACCCAACAGTAGAAGATTGATGTCCATTAATAATGAGATAGGAAGAGGCATCAACGAAAAGAGTGTTAACTGTATTGAGGAAAAAATCACCAAATCCCAAAGCTTTAAGCATGACAAAAATGAAAGGCCATTCAATACGGTCATAGGATTTTTCAAAATCGATTTTAAGAAAAACCACCTTCTAAAGAGAAGCACGAACCCATTCTAACCCTTCCCAAACAACAATAAGATTATCCAAAATGAAGCAGCCTGTGACAAAACCAAATTGTTCACATCGAACGATTTTGGGTAGCAAAGAAGCCACCTTAAGAGCAAGAGCCTTCGCTAAAATCTTATAGGAAACATTAAAAAGTGTTATGGGTCGCCAGTTGGTTTTGAGTTTTGGATTACCAACCTTGGGGATGAATTTGATATTACCTTTATTAATGTAGTGCCCAAGGGATCAAGCTTGCAGAGCTTCCTGATAGACCTGTAAGAGATCTGACCCAGTAATGTGCCACGTTACCTTGTAAAATTCACAAGGAAACCCATCCAATCCTGGAGATTTGTCATCCACAAGGCAAAGAAGGGCATTATGAAGCTCCTCCAAAGAAAGAGAAGCATCACAATGCTTGCGATCCTTTGGGTTGAGCTTACAAGGAACCACTTCAATACATTGATGCAGAGCGGTAGTGATTTCAACAAAAGGCTCCTGCACCTGAAAGACAAGAGTATAATGGTCCACAAAAGTAGAAGATATTTCTGTTAAGGTCGTGAGGCGTGCATGGGCAAGCTGGACAACTTTTATTTTCTCCTTGACATTGCGAGCTTGGAGAATTTTGAAGAACCCTTTTGAGGTCTTGTCACCAGTCTTCAACCACTGCAAATGAGCTCGGATCTGAGCTCCTTTGGTTTGATGCAATTCAATAACCTTGAGTGGATGTCAAAGTTGAGCAGCTCAGACTTGAACGGCGGTGTCAAATGGCTGGAGCTCAAGTAATCGAGTTGTGCACTAGAACTCCTATTGGAGAGCCTCGTTAGCATGCTTACGGACTCGTGCCACCTGTTTGCCAAAGTGGTGAAGGAACTTGGCAGTGCGTTGAATAGCTTCATTCCACCATTAAATCTAGCTGGACGCATAAGGCAGATGTGGCACCATATTCCAGACTTGGGTAATGTACGCTAGAACTCCAGGATGACGCAACAAGTAAACGTTCATATAAAATTGCGTTCTAGTAGTTTTAATAGAGGCCCCATCCCAAGTAAGTGTGAAAGATATTAGACTGTGATCTGATAGAAGAAAATCAGGCCACGTGGCGATAGGAGAGGGATTGTTGGTTGTTAGCGCAAAACCCAAGTGCTGAGATAACATGACATGATCTAGCCGTTTGAGCACACGTGCCGAGCCTTCTCGAAAATTGGACCAAGTAAACCAATTTTGAGAAGTAAAGTCTCGTCATCTTTTAAAAAGAGGGTCTTTAATGCCCCATTTGTTTTTGAAATAGAACCATGTTTCACGCTCTCCAATGCACCATATCATAAGCAAGAGATCTAACTTGTCATTAGGATGTTCCACCATATTAAAGTCACCGCAAAATACCTAATAAGAAAAAGACATTATCCCCTAACCATCACCATAACGCCGTCCTTTCTAGACCATTATTAGAGGCATAAAGATTAACAATACCAAAAGAAAAGCTATTATCATTAAAAAACACCCAAACAACCTTGTTGTCAGGATCATAACTTGTGGCAAAGATCATGACAAAAAATCTAGGTGACATAGAAATAAAAACACCGCCTTTGCCTTCCAAGTGAGAGGAAAAAAAGCAAAAAATTCAGAGCAATACACGATAAGGAAGTTTGAAGCAAAAAACCAGTGATCTTAACCTCTTGCAAACAAACAATATCAATATTACCAATGATTTGACAAACGTGCTTCACAGAATATTTTCAAGAGGATTCTGTGAGACCTCTAACATTCTAGGAGAGACAATTCATGAAAAGATAGACATGGAATGTTCTTCTTCCTGCCCATCTTGCAACATATCCTCCAAATTTAAAATACCAAAGCGATTTGATAGAAAACTAGACTAGTCTGAAGCAAGTGGCTCTGTCAAGTTCGGATGGCACTTAGGCCCATTTGGTCCAAGGTTCCCCGTAGAGTCCCAAGAGGGGCTCCAGGAGGGACGTTGTGAAGACGACGGAATAACCGACTTCCCATATTTCTGTTGAACCATAGTGATTTGGCTCTGCATGACAGTGGTAGTTGGAACATACTTGGCATGAACAGAAGCCGATGGTTGAGAAGCTGAGGGCTGCTTAAGAGGAGGCAGAATAAATGCCGAGGAAGGCTTGCTCGCCACCTTCTTGTTAGCAACCTGGGTCCAACCTTCAGCATTTTCTATCTGTGAAATAGGCGAGGTATGCACATTAGTGGGCCTAGCACGTTGGGTCAGTGGGCAATCACGAATATGATGGTCAGACGCTCGACAACGAAAGTAGGTGTTATGAAGGTTGAAATAGACAACCTTCTGTGAGATACGCGTGGACCCAACTTGTATGTCAATGTGGTCCCATAAATCAACAACTAAATCAACCTCGACGCAAACCTGTTTATGCGGATGAGCATAAAAGAAACGGTCAGGCTCATGACAAATCACACGACCAAATGATCAGACAATATCATTCAGAAAAGGCCAGAGTTGTAATGGAAGATCCGAGAGTTCAACCCAAACCGGAACTCATAGAGAGACCTGGTTAGCTGGATTGAAATCAGGGCTCCAAGGTACCAACAAGCAGAACGCTCAAGAAGTAGCTGAACTTGCAAAGGCTCACGAAAAGTAAAAAAAATAAAACCCCTTGGTGAGGTTCCGAACACCAGTAACCTGGATGGCGGTAGACTCCTAATGGGACTTAATCCAGTTTTGAAGGTAAGACTCAAACGGAATACGACCACAGAAATACGCAACTAAACAATTGTTCTGGTAAAACTGACAATATGATCAATAAAAGAAAGCTCAATAGTAACATTCAGGGGAGAATTAGAGACATTACCTCGTCGTAAGGTTCCCCCGTAGAGTCCCAAGAGGGGCTCCGGGAGGGACGTTGTGAAGACGACGGAATAACCGGCTTCCCAGATTTCTGTTGACAGTGTGGGCTGCGGGAAGGATTTCTGAAGGGGTTGCTTTACAACGTGCGGCGCGAGGGTTACAGTGTGGGCTGCGGGACAGTGCGGGCCAGGGATACAGTGCGGGCCAGGGTTACAGTGCGGGCCAGTGAATGGGGGCTGGATATAGTGCGGGCCAGGGATACAGTGCGGGCCAGGGAGGTGGGCCAGGACTGCGGGCCAGGGACAGGCGGATATAGAAGGGGACAGGACTGCGGGCCAGGGCCAAGGTTATAGATAAGCCAGTTTCTCAGTTTCTTAGGTAGACCAAACCTTATCATTCTTCGCAATATTCTTTAATATTTTCTGTCAAATCTGGTTTCAACAAGACATGCAAACCATGGTTAAGCATGAGGGTTTCAAAGACAACCCAAGTATGGCAACACAAGGATCTATTATCTCAGAAACCCATACAACAATAGAAAACAAAATTTGGGGAAAGGCAGAAGTCTTCCAAAATCATACAGCGGGTATAGCTAAAAAGTTGGTATATGTGAATGCAAAACAATACAAAGGGATTTTACGATGTAGGCAAGCTAAAAAACTAAGAAGAAACCAGAAGAAAAACCTCACTTTGATTCTACCGAAGGCAACAAACAGCAAAGAGAATTTTGTTTTCAGAGGACATAAAATGGAAGAAAAACAACCAAATCAGAAAGATAATAAAAAGGAACCAAAGATGAACAAAATCAACGGAACTGCAGCACACAGAGAGGAAAAGGAAGACGGAATCCAGGACTCTAAATACCTATACAGTCCGACCTCAACCCCTCTTTTATGGTCTTCAGAACTATATGTGAAGGAACTCATGAACATGAAGGAAAGGCTTGGAATTTTAGAAAAACCAGAAATTGAAAGAAAACACTGAGAGGAAAGAGCTCACAGAAGTCAGATACAAGTTAGAAAGAGAAAATAAAATTCTCAAAGAACAGGTTCTAAATCTTCAAAACCTCATGGAAAGAGGGCAACAAGAGTTAACCATGATAAAACAAGATCTAGGACATATGAAAACAGGGGGAGAAAAAAGAACTGAAATGGTAGAAGAGAAGGAAACAATTCAGATAGATGAGATACAATCAGCAATTAAAGACATGGAAACAAAAGAAAATCAACTAAAGGATCGGATAGAAGAAGCTAAAACTTGGTCTCAACTAGTTAGTGGATCATCAAATGAACAAAGGCAAGTCATGGAGAAACACATCAAAACACAGATAAAAGAAGAGAAAGATCAACAGAACAGAGCAGTAAATTTTTATTATCAAGGGGCTAAAAGATTTTGGCGAAAATGAGAGAACTGACATATTGGCAAGAGACTTTCTTAAAGACGAATTGAAGTGGACAGGTTACATACAACAAGCAAACAGGATTGGCAGGAGAACAGAGGGAGGAAAGGACAGACACGTGCGAGTGGTTATGAGAAAAATAGAAGACAAATATGCTATCCTAAAAAACAGGGGACTCCTTAGAGGCACACACATATACCTAGATGAGGATTTGACATTCGCTCAACAAGAAGATCGAAGGAAAGAATGGGAAAAAGTGAGAAAAGCAAGGGAAGCAGGAAAATGGGCACAGATGAGAAATGGGAAAGCCCAAATCAGTGATCATTTATCAAATAGGAAATAGGAATTAGGGGCCCCACGGGAATTCATGCACATAGTAAGCTGGAATTGCAGAGGATATCCATGGAGAAGAGGACCGGGTTTGGGGCCCATAGCAGAAGGGAAAGATATTATCATTCTTACGGAAACACATGAGCACGAAGGTTGCAAGGTTCCTGATTTTGAAGGCTACAAAAAAATTTCAGTTTGGAATGAAGGGAATGAAACAGGGAAAGGCCACGGCGGAATCACAGTGTTAATCAAGGAAATATGGCTCGAAAATGTCAAAGTTGAAAAAGAAGATCCAAATAAACAATACATATGGCTGAAAATAACAGATAGCAAGACAACAATCAGATTAGCTGCCTGTTACTTTGCACCGAAAGGATCAAAGACATATAAGAGAAGAAAGCTAGATAGCGAAGATCCATACGCTTCAATAAAAAAAGACATTTCTGTTTTCAGTACATCCGGAGAAATAATTCTATTGGGTGATTTCAATGCAAGGACTGCCAATAATCAATCCCTTCAGTTGACCAGTTTAGAAGGAGGGGAAGACAATCCGTTGTGGCTTAAAGAAGAAGAGAACAAGTTTTGGGAAAGATTATCTCAGGATGGCAGTGGAGGGGTGTCACATTTTGGAGTTGAGCTTCTAGGCCTATGTAGCTTATACAACATGGTCATTTGCAATGGCATGAGAGCTTGGCCCAGGTCAGGCAACATCACTTGTAAAACATACAATGGACAAAGTGTAGTAGACTATGTAATTTGTTCTCAAAGTTTTATCCCCACGCTTCTTGAGTTTGAAATTGGAGATTGTCCTATCGAATTAAAGTCAGATCATAGTCCTCTCTTGGTAAAGCTTGGGACCGTCTTCAATCAGCAACAAAGGAATCAAGCTCATCACATGCAAAAGGCATCTCAAAAACAGGGAAAAATCATTCTCAGTAAAGAGAATCAGGGAATATTTGTTGCAGCCCTTAAACAACAATTGCAAATAATGAGGAAAGATACAGAGAACACGGCGTCCAAGGGACCGAGTGGTTATATGCGTAGTAGTCTGCTGATATCTTTAATACAAAAGGCTCTAACTGTATGTGAGAGATCTAAGCCTAGAAAGAGAGCGGCAAATACTTTTCCGACAAATCCGTGGTATGATGAAGAGTGTAAAGCTGCCAAGAGAGCTTTGAAAGAAAATGGGATGAACAAAGAAAATAAAAAGATTTATGAGAGATTGGTACAACACAAAAAAGAAAGCTATGTGTGCAAGAGAAGGACAGAACTAATTTCTCTTGGAAAACACAATCCCAAAGGTTTTTGGAAGGAGCTACAACAAAAGAAAAAATACATAGAAAATAATATCACAGGTGCACATTGGTTAGAATACGCGAAGACCCTTTATGAGCGTCCTCAACAAAAAGATGTCCCTCCCATAATTGAGACTTCGATTGAGCTTTTCTCGGCAGAAGATATCAAGCAGGGCATAAAGAATCTGGCAAGTGGTAAAGCTCAAGACATCGATGGTCTGCAAGCTGAATTTTTAAAATGGGGGGTTGAGGTCCTCACGCCGCACATCAGAAAAATATTCAATGATGTCAACCAGAA
The DNA here is from genome assembly GCA_019776745.2 of Taxus chinensis. Lineage (NCBI taxonomy): Eukaryota > Viridiplantae > Streptophyta > Pinopsida > Cupressales > Taxaceae > Taxus > Taxus chinensis. The sequence goes on from CM034155.1 coordinate 436,685,533, forward strand.
TGGCTTTCCAACAGAATGGACGACTAGCGTTGTTATTCCTCTATTTAAAAGTGGTGACGTTAATAACCCGTCCAATTATCGCACCATTATGATCAACCCTCTTCTTGGCAAATTATTTGGAGGCATGATAGAACGGAGAATCAGCAGCTGGGCCGAAAGAGAGGGTAAAAGAGCAAAAGGGCAAGCGGGTTTTCGACCTAAGCACTCAACAATTGATCATTGTATCACTCTTAGGCATTTGATTGAAAAAGTTTGGGACACCCAAGGAGAAGAAGCTTTTTGTTGTTTTGTTGATTTCAAGAAGGCTTTTGACACAGTGCCCAGAAAGAAACTTTGGGATAGGATGGAGGAACTTGGGATTCCAGATGAGTTTAGAGCAGCAGTTCATAAATTGTATGAGCAGGTCAAAGCTAAAATTAGAACCAGAGAAGGTATGTCCGAGTGTTTCGGCAGCAACATAGGTGTCAAGCAAGGATGCCCTCTTTCTCCCACGTTATTTGGGTTATACATTGACAAGCTTGAAGATTGGTTAAACAAAACTGAGGGAGGAGGTATTCAGTTAGCAAGTTATGTGGTGAAGTTACTTCTATATGCTGACGACCTTATCCTAATTTCAAAAACAGCCCAAGGTTTGAGGGAACAGTTAAAAGCGCTAGAGCTCTTTTGTCAAGAAGTCGGGATGCAAGTGAACACCAGCAAAACAAAAATCATGATTTTCACCTTGAAAAGGAATGAGAGACAAAACGTCTTCCTTTTTGAGGGGAGCCCTTTAGAAATAGTCAATGAATACAAGTATCTTGGGATTGACTTTCACCACAAACTTAGCTGGGAGACTTGTAAAGCAAAAAGGATACAGGGAGGTTGGAAAGCTTCTTTCCTACTTCAAAACAGGTGCAGGAAAGCTGAACTTTGGGACTGGAAAACTAAAAAAACCCTTTTTGGTTTGTTGGTCACCCCGGTTGTTCTATATGGCTGCGAAGTTTGGGGAAGTAGCATGTCAAATCATGGGTGGAGACAGATAGAAAGAATCCAGAAACATCTAATCACAAGCTCCCTTAAAGTCAAATCAACTGTTCCTTATGAGATCTTGTTGGCGGAAGCGGGTTCTTTCTCGCTGGAAGCATCGGCAATAGCTCGGATGATAAGCTATCTGAAAAAAGTTGAAAACATGGACAACCTTCGCTGGCACAAAATAGTTGTAAACGACACTTTGGAACGCATAAAGAAAACATGGATGAATCAGAATACTAAATGGATGTACAAATGGGGCATCAACATGTAGGAGTGTCCTAACAGCAACAGGGAAATAAAAAATTATGTGATAGAAAAGTTCAGGACTGCCATGTGGACGGGTCAAATTGGTCGGAAGAAAGCGCATTATATTAGAGAATTCAATCTCACTGGGGAACATGATGAAAAAGCTTATCTAGGGACGGTTATCAAGGGTAAAGCAAAAATTCTAGTGGCGCAGTTAAGAACTGGATCACATCATCTTCGATGTGAAACTGGTAGATGGACTATTCCAAAGGAAGATTGGGAAAGGAGAATTTGTCTCTTCTGCAGCAAAGGGGTCGTCGAGACAGAATGGCATTTTGTCATGGAATGTTCTGCATATGATGATATCCGTATTCAGTATAAAAACAATCTAAAGGTGGACAGACTGGAGGAACTCTTCGAAGGAACAAAGCTTCCAGCGACAGCAGGCTTTATCTTCAAGATTCACAGCCGAAGAGCGGATATTGAAAAGAGTCTGAAATCTGATTAAATTACTGTTTCTGTGGTCCCATAGACTCTTTAGTCTCGTGGACGATTTTAAAAAAAACAAAATAGGCCTCCGTTAATATTTTATATTTGGAAAACTGTAATTATATTTCACGAATTTCACGGATGTTTAGGAAATCTTGTGTACCTTACGTTTTAAAGGGCAAAGGCGTAATTTGTCTCTGAAGATTTCCCATCGTTATCTATGGGAAACGCGCGTTTTAGAAAATAAACCACTCTGAATTTATAAAATTGATTGCTTCTTTTTGGAAAACTATTTGAAGCGGTAACTAACAATTTTTGAAATATAGTAGAACTACTCTGCACTTGGAAAAAAACAAATTAAAATGGAGGAGTCTGAAATAGAAAAAGCAGTGTTGGCATATTTGAAGAAGAAGGGTTTCAAGCAAACAGAGCTTGCGCTTCAGGAAGAACAACAGAAGACTTCCTCCTCGGCTGCCAGGACAGACCCCGAGATCGCGAAACAAATTATTGCATATGCAGAGTAAGTAAATTAAGGTTGATTTATTATTCTTTCTTGTAATCAGTGCTAGTCTTTTTCTTGTTCTCTTGGTGATGGCAAGCATCGTTTCAAACCCTTGACCTCAGTGAATTCAATTAGTTGTGGAGTGTTTTTAGTTTATTTGAGATTTTGCCTCTTCTTCTCTTTCGAAGGAAATTGTTCTCGAAGTTTTAAACCCTGGCGTCTCCTCCTCTCTCTTTTTTAATTTTTAATCTCTGTTTGGAAAATGAGGGGTTCTCAGCGAATTCCAAAACTAGTAAGACACAAACGAGCCAGTTCCCAGCATGACGTGGCACACACTACAAAGGGGAATTAAACTCAATTACCGTGTTTAAAAATATACTCAATTTCCATTGCACCACAATCCCTTGGATTAACCCATGATCTCTGTTAATTGAAATAGCGGAGGAATGTAAATTCCCTTTATTTTCGTGGTAGCCTTATACCCAAATGCCGCAAGAGGGGTATCTCTTCTGCCAAATTCACCTGGTCTCCACAGTTGTGTACTATACCCAAGAAGTTGGACACGGTGTTCTATCCAATTTCAACTGTAGTATGTTTCTCTTGGGAATTCAAACTTCTCACTTTCAACACTTTGTCATGTGTATTGGGGATTTAAAACTGAAGCTCTATAATGAAGGCATCAATGTTCTTAACTTATTCTCCTTTGAATGAAATTGCTGTAAAGTTTGAAACCCTTGAAATCATATTAATGTCCCCATATGACCAAAAGTACATCAATGGGAGTTGAGGATACAACAGTTAACAATATAAAGTTCTAGGGAGAGAGAATCCTAGAAGTTTAAAGGAATATAAGTGCATAACACAATTCCTTTAGTTTGCTTTCCTTGACCTCTTTCAATACACGTAGTAGTGGATTATTTTTTTAATTTGGTAAATTCCTTTTTTTTTGCCATGACCAAGGAGTACCTTTTTCGTCAAATTCACCTAGGAACAATTTTAAGTATCAAAACTTGGTGTACATCACACCCAACAAATTGAATTCTATATTTTTAATTATTGCAACACTTTATCATGTCTCATGAGGGATTGAACCCTAAACTCCACTATGAAAGCCCTAATGTTTTTACCATTTGAATTTATCCTATTTCATAGTAGTGGAATGCTTTGATTTTTAAATTGTATCGAAGAAGGGAAATGTTTCAATGTTTGGAACCCCTATCATTTGACTCATGTCAATTCAAATAGTAGAGGAATGGTTCTTTTTAACTTCGCAAGTTCTCTTTTTTTTGGGTAACCTTGGACTTAGATGTGATGACCATAGGGTATGTCTTTTGTGAAATTTATTCGAGATTTGCATCAAGTTGGATGTCTTATTTATCTAATTTCTATACTTTATCATGTGGGATATGAACCTAAGGCTTTATTACGATAGCCTTACTGTTTTTACCACTTGAGCATAGCCCATTCCACAATAATGATGTTTTTTAGTCTAACCAAGATTTTTCTTTTTGAAGGAAACTAATGTGAAGTTTGGAACCCTTCATTTCTATCAACTTACATGGTAGTAGTATATTTTTAGTTCTACTGATGGATCACATTATTTATTGAATTATCTTTAGGAGTAAATTACTTATTGCCACAAACCTTCCCACATGTGCGTCGGAGTTATGGGTGTGGGGGCCTGATTTGAACCAGGGTCTCACTCTTGATATTGCCCCTTAGTACCACTACACCACAAACCTTTGGACATGTGTGGAATGTTTATAGCGCACAGAGTTGTGCTTTTGATAGATAAGTGAGGACTATATTTAAGCGCCCCCTCCCTAGAGGAAAAAATTACAACCATAAGCCCAAAGGTTAAGGACATGCACCTATACAAAAACAACTGTTAAAAGATAATGCTAAGTAACTGGTTTATTTTGTGAATGGATTTGGGCACGATGAAATCGGTTTCGTTTTTTTGGCCTTGAGTACGGCTTGGGTACAAAGTACAAACACTATTTTTTTGGGGTACAGGTGCACACAAAATAAAAATAAAAATATTTTGGCCTTATAAACGAGAATTAACCACACAATATGCATAGAGTAAACACTGTAACCACAAAAATACTATCGGTAAATTTATTCTGCTAATTGAATTTTAAATATCATGAAAAATTTAATTATTAAATTTAAATTAGTATTCATTATTGTTTTGCTCTTCATCGAGAGCATCAACATCAACATCATTATGTGGTTCATTAGAACCATGGGAAACTTTAGGGTTTATAAGTGTTTTTTGTTTTTTTCATTTCTTAAAGTCAAATTGTGAAAAATGTATAAAAAATGGACAAAAGCTTGTGTTTTTTCCCTGGCTACACCGAGTTCGTTCAGTAGGACTTCACTACATGTGTGGCGAAACCCGGGGCCTATACACAAATGGGTATTGGTGAGGCGAGGGGATGAGTCTATAGCGTAGAAATAAAGCCATAAATGCTTGACAACTTAGCAACACCTTGTCCAAATAATGGGGCCCCAAATCTCATATCAAACCTCAACTACACACGTCAAATAGAGGAGTTTTCCATGCAAAAGGCTCCACCTCCCCAAACAAACCCCTCGTTAGGCATTTCACACCTTGAATGAAACTCGGAAAACTCTCAGATAGCAGCACCTAAGTTGCCGCATTCGGCGAACTTCAAGGAAAAAAATCGAAATTCGCCAAATTTTAACAATGCGTTGAAAATTGCGATTTAATTCGTGTTTTCTTTCCTTTTTTGGCATTTTTTTTCCATTTTTGGATTGTTGGTGAAAAAACTCAAGCACAGAAATTTTTTTTGCCATTTTTGGAAAGGGTCCGGGAAGATGTAGCAGCAAAAACTTGCATGTGCCATAAATTTCATTTTGTGGCTCCGTTTCAGGTGTCGTTTTCTCTAAAAGTGCATATTTTCTTGAGCTCTACGCATTGATGGCAATATTTTTCTTATTTTCATAAAATCCATTTTTGCACCTTTTTGGACCAAGCAACTTCTTGCAATCTTCTGAAAGAATCATGAGCTTTGATCACCTGTACAGATTAGTAATTAAAAATACTGGATAGCTTTCCAAAACTTGACGAGTATTCTCTCGTGCTCGGACTAATCGTCCCACCTGCCAGCTTGGTTGCAACCTGCGAAATGTTTTTTGAAGTTTTTGCTTTCAATCACATTATTGCAATAGCTACTTATATCAATGAAATTTAGTATCTCTCCTTTGGTTTTTATATATTTAATAAAAATGTATATTTCTCATAGTCGAATTTAATCACGAATTTAATCATTGATTTTTTTACCAGCGAATTTTTCACGAATGTAATCATCGGCGAATTCGAACACGAATTCGAATGCGGCAACTTAGGATGGCACTACAACCTACGAGTGCGAGCAACCATTTCAAAATTATTCTCATTAGAACTTACTTTTACCCCCTTTGACTAGAGGAACTTCCTCCACCTTAGAAGCTCTCACCTTGGATACAAAACCTACGTATTACTAATTTGAAGTAGATGATTACTAACCTTGAATAGCTATGATAGTTGGCTTTCACACGGGAGTACTCACTATGAGATGCCATCAAATCTGAAGAACAAATTCCAACGAGGGATGATTTATTATGAAGTGTTTAAAGTCCATAATTTATAAACTTAAGATCCTTCAACCTCAAGCATCTTTTCAAGTCCTTTCAAATCATTACCACAAGTGCTATATTTAAGGTCATCACATCTGTACCTTCCTTGTTTGTGTGAGAGATTATGTTTAAAGTAGTAATGGATGGAAATAATTTTAAAGACCTGAACCATTGAACTCCATCAAGTCTAGGACTATTTGAATGTTTTTAGTTTTAGTGATATTTCACCTTCTCTATTAAAAGATAATTAGAAGAACCAATTATTAGTCTTAAAACTATGACCCATGCTGATTCAAATAGTAGAGGATTCATAGTTTCATTGAGATTTTACATTATTATTGAAGGAAATTATTTTAAAGTTTTAAACCCGTGACCTTGTGCCAATTCAAAATTAGCGGAATGTTTTTAGTTTTATTGAATTTTTGCCCTTTATAAAATATCATTAGAAGCAACCTTTTTTAAAGTTTTGAACCCCAACCCTATCAATTCAAATAGCAGTGGAATGTTTCTTAAGTTGTAGACCATCTTTAACATAGCATGAAGAAAGTTTGGACCTAAGTCACAAGGTTCATGTTCGAATTCGAGCTCGGTGAAGATAAAATTTGGATTAAATTTGGCAATGATAAAATTCGGGGAAAAAATTGTGGTTAAATTCGACTACTGAAATTTGCAAAAAAAATTAATATAAAAAATAGAACCACTAATTTAATTTAATATGTAATATTTTAGATTGCATAATTTATAAATGTTAAATTAAAATATACTTTGTAAAATATTAACAAGTTCAAAATATGAAATTATAAATAAATCGAAAGCATATTATAAAACTTGAATCTAAAGACAATGTTAAATTAAAATATATTATAAAACTTACATTTAAAGTCAAAGTCTAATAAAAAATTAAACATTCACAAATTAAAACCTAAAAAGGCCTGAATATTTTGTAAAGTTTATAAAGTTATATCATTCAAAAACATAAACCTAAAAGTTTTTGACTTTGACAACAATTAAAACTATAGTTTATGCTTATAAGGTTAAAGTTTATAGCAACGATTCGCGAATATCCTTGGTGGCTTTTGATGGCGGCGCAGGCTCCTCCCAGTAGGTCCTTGGATTGGCGATAGTTTTGAGTCTCCAATGTTGGCAACAACCTTTGACATTTGGCACTTGGTATTTCGTAATTCCAGCACACTGGTTTTGTCTCTTGTAGCCAACTGTTGTGTATTAATCCCGTCCGTGGCAAGCAAGAGATGTGATTTTTGAGGTCCCACAACACAGACTTGAAGGCAACTGCTTTTATAACACTCAATTTTTTTTTTGGGTTTTTTGTCACCGAACAACAATGAATATTCGCGAATTTATTAAACTACAATAAAATTTGGTGATTTTCGAACTTAGAGCCCAAAAATCGCTGAACCTTGTGACTTACGTTTGGACCACACTCTTTTTTTGATAGATTAAACAAGGGGTTCTATTGGGCTCTCACTCGTGAAAAGTAAAGCAATACACAGGTTAAAAGAAAAGAACATAGATATACTGTGGAAAGTGAAATTTCTATGAAAGGCAACCATGCATGATAAAGTGGGCCATGCACACCATTTAGACTACCATCTAGGGAGGCCCCTTAGAGAGGGACACACACTTGAGCAAGAACCTAAAGGCAAGTTCCACCACAATAAACACTTGCATCACCTTGAAGACATAACTGATATCGAACACTACAAAACTGATCTTGAGCCAACTATTTAGATCAGAGGAGCCATTGAAGGGCCCTTAGATGAGACCTTCAACCCAAAAAACTACAATTTTTTTTTCTTTGATACCTACAAGGGGCTGAAATCAATAGTAGACCATTTTGGACCAATGAAGTGCTCCAAGAATTTGTCTTGCTGAGCATAAGATTCAGCCTGATTTCCTTTTGCTGCAAGAATAACACTAACATAGGAACCCAAGCTTGCACTTATATCCAATTGTTGAAGCTGAGAGAGCGTGTGAAGAGGTCTGTTCAGGATGTTGCTGATGTCCACCTTTCCTTTGCTCTGCAGAAAAGTCTCCTCCACCCCTTGACGATCCTTGGGTGCTTACCACACTTTTTGGCATGGTTACCATATTCGTATGAATATAGTCCAAATTCGGTTTGGAGCGAACTTTTAGGAAAAACTGAACTTGTTCGGTGTATTTGTTGTAGCTTGTATTTTAAAAAACGATTTGAAAAATAAATAAATAAAAAACAAAGTCAAACTTAAACAATTAACCCTAAACTAAAGCGTTGAAAAGTAAAAGTTAAAAATGTTGAAAGAAACTTAAAAAAACCCTAATCTTGCACGATTTGAGAGTCATAGTCTCGACTCTCAGCGGTGGAAGGAAGAGAAACTCCAGCAGCAAAATGCTAATGAAAAAATCTAGTAGCCAAACGCGAGAGAAAGTGAATCATTGAATCAGTGAATAGCCAAACTCCACCAGCCAAACGTCAGTTGCGAGCTGTTTTCAACTAGACGCCATCAAAATTTGCTAACATGACCTGCAAGCTGATTTCCACCATACGCCATTGTAATTTGCTCGAGCTCAGTTGTGCCATTGCCGGGTATGTAGAGTTATTAACCTTGTTTGGTCACAACTCGGGAGGAGAAACTCATATTAGATATATGATATATTATATTATTTTAGGTTTAGTATTTTATGTTTAATGTTCAGTAATTTAGTTTTTTTGTTTTAGGTTTAATGGTTTGTATTATTTATCAATGTTCAACTTCAATTAAACTAAGTTTTATTTGATTTTAGGTTTCCGTTTAACTATGTTTTAATTTTAGATTTAATTTAATAATTAAAATTTTCTACAAATTATTAAATATGACTTCAGTTTTATTTTTTTTTGCTTGAGTTACCTAGGGAGAGGGCCCTAGCCCTTGTGGCATCACCAGCCCACACCGGCTGTGGAACCATCCAAGGATGGTAGTTTAAGCTCTTGGTGAGCCCACAAATTAAACCACATTATTATGGTGCCCTATCACCAGGGTATCCAAACCGTCGGTAGTAGGCCGCCTTAACACGGAGCTGGGATTTGAACCTTGGACCTCCCAATTACAAGGAGACCCGAGAACCGTTACACCACTACCTGTTGGATTACGACTTAAGTTATTTAACATTACAAATTTCTTTGTATTTATTTTGGGATCATTTACTATTTAGTTTTTTATTATTTTAATTTTAATTTTAAAATAATAAAAAAATAAGTTGTATTTAGTATTTAATATTTATTATAATTCATATAATAGGTTTTTTATAATTAAGTTGTGAATTATATAATAGGTTTTATTTTATTTTTAAAATTAATATTATAAATTATTGTTTATTTATTTGTTTGTATGTAAAAAATATTAAGTAGACTGTAATATTTATTTATTAATTAAATCGTAATTGTTATTTATTAATTTGTGAGTAAGTAAAAAACTTAAAAAATGTTGTCCTAATATTTGAATTTTGCAGGTTCAGAGGGTAGCTGGAAGGTAAAGGGAAAGACAAGTTACTCAAGATGTCTAAAAACAATTGTTCCTTGGAGATGAAATACATTGTCCAAAGAGATGATAATAAACTACATATGAGACGTGCCTTGTGCAATGCCAATATTATAGGCAGTGTAACTAGAGTTCGGTACCATTACTTGGGAGGATCCTCAGATGTCAAGCAGTGTTCGATAACAAATGTGAATTCAGAGGAAGTTGAATATAGATATTTCATACATTGAGTTCAAGCTAAATTTAATGTGAGCCGTGTTGGATCATTAGCTTCCGAAGTAAAGAAGACCAAAATCCAACACTTTATCTCACAAATGGGCTCCTTCAACAGTTCAAATTGCTCTCCATTACCATTTTCACAAGGAAGTGGAAGTGTAAGCAGATTGGAAAAGTCACAAGGTTCATTGAAGTCCATGTGGAGGCCACAACAAAAACATGAGGTAGACAGGTTGACAGCTAGATTGTTTTATGCTGAGGCCATCCCTTTCAATGTAATTCATTCCCCGCATTTCAAGTCTTTCATAGATGCGACAATTGAGTTCGGAAGGAGTTACACATTGTCTTGTTATGAAAGACTAAGAACTAGTCTTCTTGAAGAGGAGGTGTCATCCGTATCCAGTGAGTTAGATGAAATAATTATTTTTTGGAAAAGAACAAGTTGCAAAATAGTAAGCAACGTATGGTTTGATTCAAGGTGAAGACCGCTCCTAAATCTTTTGGCAATATCCCCGTAAGGTGCAATGTTTATAAAATCAATTGATACAACTAATGAGCAAAAAACTTCCCTTTTCATTTCCAAATGCATTCAATCGGCCATTTTGGAGATAGGAGAAGATAATGTTGTCCAAGTTATTATAGATAATGCAGCCAATTGCAAAGGAGTAAGAGATATACTCATGGATAGATTCCCCCATATCTTTTGGATACTTTGTGCAGCCCATGTGTTGGATCTTTTGCTTGAAGATCTATCAAAAATAGAATGGGTAAGTAATATTGTGACTAAAAACAAATCTCTAAGATTATCCTCAATCATCGCTTGACATTGAACTTGTATTGTTCTTTTGCAAAACGTGAGCTTCTTTCCCTTGTCAAAACAATATTTGTCACCAACTTCATTACTTTGTAAAGGGAGGTAGAGGAGAGGTCAACATTAAGCAAAGTGGTGGTTACTAATGAATGGGCAGAGTCAAAGTTTTCCAAGGAAACCCATTCAAAAGAAATTGAAAAAATTATCTTAGGGGACACATTTTGGGAGGGTGCCAAGAAGATTGTAAATGTGTTTGAGCCTCTTGTTCGAATTTTGAGAATGGTTGATTGTAATCAGCCATGCATGGGTTTTGTATATGAGGGCATGGACAGAGCAAAGGAAGAAATCCAAAAGATACTAGCAGATGATGTAGAAGAAGTCAAGCATATTTGGGAAATCGTGGACAAACGATGGTTCATGCTACATCGTCCTCTACATGTAGCAACCTATTTTTTAGATCCTAAATTAGTAGAGGTAAATCATGATGCAGATGAGGAGATAAAGAGAAGTATACATGCAGCCATAGATAAGTTGGTACATGATGAGGATGTGAAGGAAAAGGCAAGAGAACAACTTACGATTTTCAAGAACCAACTTAAAATGTTTGGCGAAAAAGAAGTAAGGGCAAGTAGGATGAAGTGGGAACCATCTAAATGGTGGCAGACTTATTGGTCTTTTATTTTAGATTTGCAGAAGCTTGCTATGCGAATTTTCAGCAAATGTTCTAGTGCTTCTGCTTGTGAAAGAAATTGGAGTACACATGATTTAATCCACACAAACAAGAGGAATCGATTAGGGGCTCAAAAACTCTTTGATCTTGTTTTTGTGCATAACAATTTACGATTGCTTACTCACTCTCTTGCAAATGAAGATGACAACTCTCGCCTGGGAGAAACATGTTTTGGAGATGAAGAAAATGTTGCTGATGATAACCCTACTATTGTAGTATTAGATAAAGAGGCTAGTGATACTTTTGATGTAGAAGCGGGATTTGATGTTGCAAATGTTAAAAATTGCATTTTAATTTTTGGTCAATGCTCAAAACTTTTAAGTCGAGCAATGGATAATTCTCATTGCTATATTTTATATCAATATGTATGAACTATGAATTTTCATTGTTTGAGTCATAAATAACTTGCAAGTCTTAAGTTTAATATGGATTTTGCTATACATTTATTTGTTTTAAGACTTTAGTATACTTGTATGTGTGATTGATTTTTTTAAAGCAAGTATGGATAATTTTTTCATTTTTATATTTTTTTAAAATTAATAATTTTTTTGAACCATACCAAACCGAACTTTTTGCGAAATTTTGAACTTCCGAACTTTTTTCCATGTTTGAACAACCCGAACTTTTTGAACATGTTAACTATGCTTTTTGGTAAAAAATGTGCATAAAGAACAAATGAAGATAAACCAGAATGTACACATGTTTATTGTGTGTCCGTCATTTTATTATGAGAGAGATGGTTACAAAGTGGTTGACACAACTGATTATTAGTTAACGCTTAACTAAGTTAAGCCTTATATTTAATACCCCCTCTTAAGGCTTACACTATAGAAAAGAAGATAGAGTTCAAATCTTTATAAATCTTTGTTTTGAATAACAATTCCTGGGCCGGGTAGAACTTCATCAAGCTGCCTCCCAAACCCTCGTAAAGGTGTAGTTCCCGAGTTCTCGGATTCCACCTCCATGGACTCCTGAATTATAGAATCCCCTGAATCGTTGGCCAACCCTCCATGGTGAGTTACTCCCACAATGCTCCATCAAATTGTCTCGTGACCCTTGTAAGGGTAAATTTTCGAGATTCACAGACTTTTGAATTATCTGGACAACCATCCATATTGAGCTTTATCTACAGTAGATTCCTTTGTGTATCCAAATTGTTGGGCTTCTTTAAAATATGCATTCTCTATTAGTAAATTCTTCATCACTTTCACCATCTAGTGGATCTTCAACAATGGCTACCTTAGCTTCATTTGATTTGTCATTCATTTGGATATTTACTTTGCAAGTATGAAAGTTGAGGCCAAAATATTTGTCCAATGGAATTTTGATTTTCAAACAAAATGTGCCTAAAAATAACCCTTTCCCAAAATATAGAATGACCCATAAATTAATGTAGTAAGATTTTCAAAACTGATTTTTTATTTTTTATTTTTTATTGTTTTAATCAAAGAAAGGAAACTATACTAGGTAGGTATGTGCCCTAGAGAACTGGCTGTGATTGAAAAGTGCCAAAGTGTGTGCCCAAGTAGTGAATGACCCTTGAAAAATTACAAATTTAGAAATGCATGAGTGTATTTTCTTTGTTTTGCACTTGTGATTATGGATTGTGTTTTCTACAAAAAACATGTCCTAAATCAAGTTTTTCTTTGCTACATTCTGCGTGTCACATTTTATCTTGAAAGTGTCTTATTTTTGTGCCCTAATTGCACGGACAACCCCAAAAAATTCTTCAAAAAGGGCAAATTCCTATTTTTGTGCCCTAGCAGTTCGAAATGCCCTAAAATTCATCTGAAAAAAACAACCAAAATTGTGCTTTCGAATAGAGTTTTCATGTTTTTTTTTGCACCTTTGCAATGATGTCAATTGTATTGTCCTTGAAGCCTCACGTAATTATGTCCTCTTTAACTTTTGCTCATCCTCAGTTTGTGGCCTATGCTTTGATACTAATGTTAGAAAATGTGCACAAAGAAGAAATGAGGAGAAACCAGAATGCACACATGTTCATTGTGTGTCCGTCATTTGATTATGAGAGAGATGGTTACAAAATGGTTGACACGGTTACAACCGATTATTAATTAACACTGAACTAACTTAAGCCTTATATTTTAATACTCTTTTGGCTCCTTGGGCTCCATGTTAGGGAGCTTCATGGGGTCTTTCAAAGGGGATTTTGATGGGGAGCTTCTCATTTGCCAACAACAAGGTTTTGAGTTGTGGGAGGAGTTATAACTTATGGAGACGAATTTTGCAGTCCATTATTTTTTTTCAAAAGAAGAGACTTTGCCTTCCAATTTAAATTGGTTCCTGAGCCAAGATTTCTTCCCTGTTTCTTCTTCTTTTGGGAGGAGTCCTATCAAGAAGATCCTCTGCCAAAGCTAGTAGGGAAAGGTAGGTGAGATCCTTATCATGCTCTAGGACAACAAACATTTATTGGTAGATCTCCCACACACCTTTTTGCTCTTCCAACTAAGGAAGAGCAAAAGTGGGCAAGATATGATTGATAATGTACTGGAAAATATAAAATGCCAGGGTGATTGTCATCAATCTACCTATGAAATCGTCATGGATTGCTTTAACTGTTTTCTTAACATTTTCGAAGACCCATAAACCCACCCTTTCTAGGATATGAAGAACCAAGTCTTCCTTGATCCCATCTCGCTCAAAGTAGGAGTGGATGCACACCAATGAGACTAATCTTCCCTCGGGTGAGGAGCTCTGAAAGAACCTGCTTCAGATACCATCACGAGTAGATAAAGAGAGATAGAATAGGAAACAAAGAGTCTGGGATGTTGCAGAGAGTTGATTTGAGAGAAGACAAGCGAATTGAGAATTGAGGTATGGGAGGCTAAAGCCTATAAGAAGAGTGGAAGTGGGTTGAAATGACACCATGCTGGCAAATCAATTGTTTGCAGACTTCTGAGCAGCTTAAGCATGCCACACACTTTCTGTGCACGAAGGCTGCTGATAAACATCCTTTCAAAAGTCTAGGGAAGTGTTTTCCTTCAGCATGAATAGGGAAGGGACCATCTATTCAATATGATTACTTTGTTTAGATGAAAGAATTGGAGATTGCTGCAAATTATTTTTCCCTTTCTCTCTCTCTCTTCCCCCATTTTTTTCTTAGTTGAACTAAAATTATAGTCCTTTAGCATCCCTCATGGTCAGGGTTACCAACCTTGGCCAATCTGGGGAGAGAATTTTTGAGTTTTGCAAAAACACCTAGGTTTTTTCTGCCATTCGCAAGGTTTGCCAACTGGTTAGTTTTCCAGAAGTAGTGTGAGGAGGACATTTGTTGGAAATGGTGATGGATTTCAATGGTTGAGCTAAGAAGCTAGTTCAACTTCTAGCTGGGGTTTTTATTGTAATGTCCCTTATAGGACAAATCTATAAAACTTTGGATTTTCCTTGAAACCCTTATGACAAAAAATACAACAATTTGAACTTTTCCTTTATTCAACAAATACTGACAAAGTAAAAATACCTAGAAGGCTCAAAGCATTTAGAAATCCTTTAGGAATATAAATATGGAAGAAAATAATGTTTCGAATGAAAGGATGAATTTATTTTATTTATCCATGAATTGAAAATGGAAGTTTATTACAGCTGACCAGTTGTAGCAAACATGGAGGATGGACGGGTGGAAAATGATGGCCTAGGTCTGATTTAGGGTCTGTGTCAGCCCTAATACCAAAAACACCGCTGGAAATAGCTGCGACATCCCTCTATGGGTGTCATCATGGCCGAATTAAGGGTTATGATCGCCCTAGGCAGTACTACAACGAACACCTTCTATAAATAAATAAAATTAATAGTAAAAATAATAATTAACCGTGACCAAATATCATATTATTTGATATATCATGTCTCTACTATCCGAAAAAAACTTCATAATAATTTTTTTTGTAGCTACTACTGCCTAAAATCCTCTATTAATTCTCTAACATATAGTCTATTATAATTCTCCTTTTATCATATATTTCCCAACTAATTTTTCACACGTTCTTTACATATTCACCTTTCTTGATCTCTCCACCAAAAAAACTTTCAAGACTTAAAAACAATACAAAGTATGGAAAATATATGAATATGAATTAAATTTTAAAATCCTGCAACAAAGGCATTGGCATAAATATTTGAGGCCTCCTAAATATCCTGTTCTTAATACAACTATGTAATTATAATTGTATTTTGAATGGAGTGAATTGAATTGGTATGTAAAATTAGACACTAACTGCTACTAGCATATATGGAACTAATAAATTAATCTGCTCTTCATGAAAACTATAGTAAAATAAAATAAATTAGTGCCCTCTTAATGTTAGTGCCCTAGGCAGTTGCCTAGTTTTCTTAGGCCTTAATCCCTCTTTGGATGTCATCCACATCCAACCGTAACGTGATGCCCTAGTTGTAAAACTCATAAATCTGCCCTGAAACTACCCTGGCTGAACTGAAAATAAATATCTTTTGCTTTGAAGCACCAATATAATTCTTGAATGAAATTACTCCCGAAGACATGAGGGTTTTCGTCCTCAAATCTGAAACGATGGAGGGTTTCTGTCCTCTACTGCTGATTACAAAGGAGGGTTTTCGTCCTCAAATGTAGAAGTCTAAGCATTAGCTCTAAACTCTTCATAAAATGTGGTTGATAGATGATCGATTGAGCTCCCCTGTCCTCCTTTTATACTTTTTTGCCTTTATTTACCCAAAGTGGGGTGTTCCACATGGTAGGTGCACTTTAATTAATGAAAGTGACTTTTTTTCATATCTATTTAAGCGTTGAGTTTGCTTAAAATAGAAAGTAACCGTTTACTTAAGTAATAATGACTTAAATTGTTGTTATACTTTACTTTTGGCCAACTGAGTCATAATACCATGTTGTTCCCTCTTTTTCCACCCCTTTTAGTCCGCGGGAACGAATGGATGGGCTAAGGGTCGTCAATAAGCACTAAAGTTGAGAAGGGGACATTACAATCCTCCCCTCTCAAAGTTGCTTGTCCCCAAGCAATTGTAAGCTAGGATGTTGTAAGATAGCTGCACCTTCCCATGTAGCATCCTCAATGGGTAGATCCTTCCAACAAACGAAGTACTCCATGATGTTCTTGTTCCTCAACTTCCTTTCTCTAGCCTCGATGATTGATTCTGTAATCAAAATTAGTTTAGCCTCATCATCCAAGGGTGGTAGATCTGTAGAAGGTGTAATATGATGTCCAAGAGCCTTTTTGAGGCACGAATCATGAAACACATTATGTATTCAGCTATGCTCAGGCTGTGCAATCTCATATGCAACCTCCCCAATTCTCCTCTGAACTTGGTATGAACCATAAAAGTGATGCTTGAGCTTTTCCGCCCGCTTTGTTTGAGTAAAGAATGCTGGTAGAGTTGCAATCTCAAAAACACCATGTCTACTACCTCAAATGTCTTCTCTGAACGATGCTGGTCTGCATATAACTTCTGCTGATTTGGGCATGCTTGAGGTTCTCTTTGAGCACTTCCAGTGTTTCTTGACTCTGCTGTACTAAATTTTTGGCCCCAGGCACCAACCTATTTTTTAAGACCAAATCCATGAAAGAAAGTGTGTCATACTCATACAAGGCTGTAAAAGTAGTCATACCAATGGACATATGGTGGGAAGTATTATAGCAATGCTCACACATGTACATTCATTTGATCCACATTTGTTGCCCTGCAACATAGTTCCTCAATTATCCTTCAATCCATTTATTCATTATTTCAGTTTGCCCATTGGATTGTGGATGGTAGCTTATGCTAGGAGTAACTCAATGCTGGTCAAATGGAAAAGCTCTTGCCAAAATTGGCTTAAAAATCAACTGTCCCTGTCGCTCACAATGTTTCTAGGTAGCCCATGAAGTCTAAAGACTTCCTTGAAGAAAACACCAGCCGCTAAAGGAGCATCGTACTTTGCTGGAAGTGCAACAAATCAAGCATATTTTGTGAGCTTATCAACTACCACAAACATGCAATTTTTACCTTGAACCATGGGCAGTCCCATGATCAAGTCATAGATATACTTTCCCATTATTGAGTGGGAATAGGCAATGGCTGCAATAGACCAGCTGGAAACTTTTGTTCAACCTTGTTTTGTTGGCATGTGAGACATTCCCAGATGTATTGAAGAACCTCTCCCTTGAGACCCTTCCAAATGAACCTTTCTCTTAGTTACTTTTATGTCTTGAAGTAAGCCGGGCGACCAACCAAGGGTGTGTACTATTCCCTTTTCAACGCTAATTTGCTAAGGAGACCTTTGGCCCAATTTGACTTTCTGTGGGCTAAAAGGGAAATACAAGGGAAGTACTTTAATGTTATATTTTTAAGTAGCTAAAAGCGGCCTTATACTGTTTTTACAAGCAACTTTTAAATTATAACATTAAAATAAAAGGTCGGTGTAAAAAGTAAAGCAACATCAAAATCGAAATAAATTTATTTTATTATCCCATATGGAGCATCCCACTTGAAAAATAAAGATAAAAGGTATAAAAGGAGGTGCGGGCCTTCATTTGGAGGATCACTTATCATTGGGAGTCTTGATATTTCTCTTTGAAAATTCAAGCATTGAGCTCACATTTTCAGCCTTGGAGGACGAAACCTCTCATTGGATCCTAGTGAGGACAAATCCCCTTAATGGTCACAACACTTGGGGACTAAAACCCTCATTTGCTGCTTCGGTGGCTTCATCTAGGAGTCACAAGTGAGCTTCACTTCAGAATTTCAGGGTTGCATTCAGACATTTCAGTTCTAGGACACCATTTCAGTTAGGCCTTCAAGGAAGGATCAAATTTGAAGGGTTTTGAGGGTGGAACAGTGACACATTCTAGTTTTTGTGAGTTTCAAGGGTATGTTCAGTTTTTGGGCCATTTCAGCTTGGGCGATGCACTTGTGAGATTGAGCGACCCACTTTGGGGTCTTTTGTGCCACAATTTCAGTGTTTCTTCATTGCTAGTGTTTTTTCAGCTCTTCTTTGCACCCTAGGGCATCAATTGCTGCATTTATTTCAGCTTCGAATGCTCCTAACAATCAGCTGTAATTAACCCCCTTCTTTGTTAAAAAATTGAAGATATAAAATCAGATTTTGGTCCAAACATTCATTTGCTGGTTTCTAAAAATTCTATTGATATTTCTAAGCATTTTTGCCTGCTGGGTATTGTTTAAATCGAGTTCTTCGAAAGATATTGTAAAATTCAGATTTTTGCACATTGTAGCTAGGGTTTGCAGACTAAAAATAGGTCGCTGTCCTAATTTTTGCATAAAATCAGATTGCTGTCATAAACATTCAAAATTTTGCATGTTGCTGTCATAATTTCCAGCAATGTTCCATTAGGGTTTTGGGGAAAATCCAAATTCCTCGAAATTTGAGGCCGAAAGGGACATTACAGGGTGTGTCATGAACAACTCTTAGGATCTTGTATTTTATCTTGGAATCATGTGTCAAAAAGATCCTATTCTTGTAAAGAATCAATCCATCTACTACTGTGTACCTTTCATCTTCATTTTTCCTTTCAAGTACAATTGTAGTAAACTCATCGTTTGCATATTCAACTGTTATGAAAGCCTTACAATCAGCTGCGATCTTTGTTATAGAACAAAGAAGAGGCTTCCTAGACAATGCATCAACCACTACATTGTTTTTTCCCTTGACATTCAATATCAAAATCATAGGCTTGGAGTTTGCTTCCCATTTATGGTTCCTATTGTTCAAATCCCTTTGGCTGAGAAAAAACTTCAAGCTATTGTGATCGGTTTTGACCACAAATTTGCCACACACCAAATATTGTTTGAATTTTGCCAAAGCATGCAAGATGACCAACATCTCTTTTCATAAATGGAGGATCCACACTCAACCTCTTTGAGTTTCCGGCTCTCAAATGCAATTGGGTGCCCCTTTTGCATCAAAACAACCCCTATCCCTTCTCCTGAAGCATCACATTTCAGCATAAAAGGAATGGAAAAATCTGGAACAAGTACGAGACATGAATTCATTACCTCTTTCAATTTGTCAAACGTTGATTGGGCTGTTTTGGACCAGCTGAAAGCTCTTTTCTTTGTCAAATCAGTCAAAGGGGCAACAAGTTGTGAAAAAACCCTTGATAGACCTCCTATAATAGCTGCACAAACCCAAGAATCCCCGCAAATGCATCATAGTGGAAGGTGGAGGCCACTCCAAGATGGCTTGGATCTTTTGCACATCAACATTAACACCTTGGGAATTAATTACATGGAATACAAGATTTGAGTCATACCAAACTCATAGTTGGACTCCTTGGCAAAGAGTATTTGCTGTTGCAAAATTGAAATGTCCCTCTATCTAAAATAACCATGGCGAAGTCCCTTGGCCTATTTTGTCTACCCGACGGCCAAAGGGGGAACATAAGGGTGACTTAAGTTACCTATAATTATTATAAAGTGCCATTAATAAAATAAAATTATGTAAGCACTCATAATAATTTTCGTAACTTAAAATTATGTCTAGACCAAGTCATAAAGGGGGTAAAAACACATGTTTTAATGTTCCTAGGGGAGAAATGTGACTTGGGTCACCATATAAGGGGGGAATTTGAATTATTAAAAGGTCTTTTATATTTTTAATATGCCCCCATGAGAAAATGTGATTTGGTCTAGGAAGACCTTGGGGGAGTAAATGATGCAAAAAATTGGTGCATGGTGATTGGGTGGCTTGAGAGGTGTTCTTTGGATCTTATCTTTCCCTTAAGATGCAAATTGACTTGTCTTGGGCATTATTCTACCACTTCATATTTTTCTATCTTGTGCATGAGAGCTTGGAGCTGCTGCTGCAATTTTATGGGGACGAAAATCCTCAGAAAATAAAGTTTAGGGAGAACGAAACCTCATCCTAAAATCAATATTTTTATTGGAGAAGATTCAAAAATAAAATCAGGTTTTTGGAGCCATTATTCTTCAGCTGGAGCAACCCACTTTGGGATTGTTTGCAGGGTTTTGAGGAGCTGAAAATATTCTATTTTTATATGAATTTTATTCAGTATTTTTGAAGTATTATTGTGGCATTTCAAACCCTTATTCTACTGCTGCAATACTTAAGTCAGATCTGAAATATTTTGTGATTGTAAACAATTTCCGGAACTCCCATTTTAGTATTTATTCATGCCATTGTTCTCCATAAATGTATTTCTATTGAAATTACATAAAAAGAGAAGTTATTCGCTTGGTTTATGGTATTTGTATCTACTTGTGCAACCCGCATTCCCTGGATATATTGTTGTTGCAATATACATACTTTAGATTTGGGTTCCATTTTTAGCTGTGTATTAGCTCTTTCCATTGTTCTTTCCCATTGGGTGTAGTTGGGGACATTACAAAAATTCCCAACACTCTCCAAATGTTGTAAATGTTGACTAAATACATGGTTCATGCGAGATTGGAATGTGGCCAGTGCATTAGTCAGTCCAAAGAGGTAACCAAAAACTCAAAGTGCCCAAAATGACATTTAAAAGCTGTCTTATAAACATCTTGTCTCTTACCTGATTTTGATAATATCCGGATCTCAAGTCAATCTTAGAAAAGAATATAGCTGCATGTAACTCATCAATCATCTCACCAATCTTAGGTACGGAGTACCTATTTTTGATGGTCTTCTTATTCAAGAGCTTGTAGTCGATGCACATCCGCATAGTCCCATCCTTCTTCTTCACTAGGACCTCTGAAGAAGCAAAAGGGCTAGAGCTAGGCCTCATGCATCCCATCTCCAAGAGCTCTTTGATAGCTTTCTCAATTTCCTCTTTGTATGTTCTAGGATGGCAGTATGATGTGGTTATTACCGCTTTAGTCTTGGGCTCTAACTCGATATGCTCAAATCCTATATCCGGTGGGAGACCATGAGGAAGACTATTGAAAACCTTGGCTTGCTTGTCAATTATGGGCTGAATATCCTTGTGATTCTGTTGCTGCTCCAAAATCTGATTTGTGGAACTCACCAAAGATTCTGCTGCCGATGAAACTTGCCCTCTATGGAAAGCTCTTTCCATCCTTTTTGCTATCACTACCATGGGTGCTCCATTGGTCGTACCACACAACACTATTGCCTTGCCCAAGTTGGGTCCCACTTCCGACCCGAACAACTACAGGATGATCATGGTGGGCCACACGTTCTCCAAGCTTTATGCCATGGTCCTCCACATGCGACTTTCTGAGTTTCTGGAGCAGTACCATTGCAGAGCCAGGGGCAGGCAGGGTTTTGACTTGCTTACCAGACCATTGACCAAAACATGGTTCATGCAAGATTGAAATGTGGCCGGTGCATTAGTCAATCCAAAGAGCAGTTAAATATGCTAGTATCTATTTGTGAGTATTACTTTAACCATGTAGCTCATGAACCATAGCTACATGGTTTTGCAGCAAGTAAGCAGCTGTTAAAGAAAGGAAATATCTGAGGAAGAATGAAATAATAAAAACACAGGAAAGAAAGAGGCAAGATGTGCAACCCAATCAATAGATTACAAAGTTGATTGCATGCACATAAACAGAACAGATAGATATTAACATACAAAATTATAAGCAAAGGGAACTTTCAGATCTAGATCTAGAATAATGCAAAGTTTATAAATAGATCTAAGACAAAAAGTTAGAAACAAAATGCACCGTTGACACAAAGTTCTCTGGAAATATGCTCCTTTCTATTTCTCTTCTTCAAATAGCTATTAGGGGTTCCAGCACAAAGTCTGGAACACAAGAATGTTGCTTACAAATTCTGATCCTGTAACCCGTAGATTCTTCATCTACTTATAGCATGTAGAGGGGAAATTACAAATAGGAAGCTTTTAGTGAACCGACACATGTGGAAGTTATAAAGGAAACAACTGGCAATCTCCCTCCTAGAATTCCTCTTTGCATAATACGCATGATTTGCAATTGAAGATAAAACCTTCTATTTTGCATGTCTGCCAGCTAATTCCAAGTAATTGACTTCTTCAAGTAACGGCTTTTAAACTGATCACTAAAGTTTTATAATTTAATTGATCACTCAATTACTTTGTCGGAGAAAAGAAGAAGAAAGAGGAAAATGAATTAGAAGAAAGCCGCATCACTTTTGTTCTTTTTCCATATTCTGCATGCAGTTGATTCTTTTGCCCTTGATTCTCACCAAACTGGATTTGGAAGTGGCTGGATCTGGAAGTGGCTGGATATGGAAACAAGTGATTGTGATTTGCTTGCGGGTATTGCCTTTGACTTGTCTTCCTTATCATCCTTGAAGCTTTTGCAGTTCTTCTCCTAACTCATTATTTTTATTTTTAATTGCATGAGCAATTAAAAATTCTGGAAAGCACTCCAGGTGAATGCAAATTCAATGAAAGCTTCAACTGGATGATTGGGAGCACATACACAAGATCCTGGAAGGAATTTTTCATGCACTGACTTCTACACGGCCTACATTAGAAACAAGAGGATGAATTTTTGCCAGAAGCCTTTTCAATTATGAGATCTAGATCTGGATCTGGATCTGGATCTGGGCCTATTGACTTCAGCAAATCTGGAAGCTATGCATGATTCCGCAAAGCCTTCCCTTTCATCCCACTTTGCCATGGCTGGAGCAATCTTTGTCTGAGCAACTCTTTTTCTTTTAATTATGCCAAAATTCTTTGCAATTGGTGCAGATCTAGCAATTTCTTCAGATTCAGAGGACATATTCAATGTACCTGACATTGATTTGCACCCTCTTTCACTTATATGAGCACCTGTAATGAATACCTGCAATTAATTCAGACAAAGACGGATTCTAGAGCATGAACACTTGATTTTTATCACAAAAATCTGCATATTAAGCCCACTGCTCTAAAATTTGAGGCTTTGCTTGCATGCATAGTAAGCATAAATATTTTTAACTTCACCTAGGCACTCATACCAACATGCAGATAATTAACAAGGCTTAAATCAAGCTCCTCCAACTCTAGGCGCCAAACTTTGAAGCTTTCCAGCAGTGGAAATAAACTTCAATGCAAAAATTTCCTTCCTTGGGCACCAAAACTGTCCGAGCTGCAATCATTTGCAAAAAGAATTAGTTACACCTTCACTTATGGCAGCCCATGCTTATATAACCCTCAACATTCTATTTCTAATAATTGTCCATGCTATTCTTGGCAATTAATTAATAAACAAACATGTTTATTCCTCCAACTTGGGCGCCTAAACTTGCATGATCATGGCTGCCATTAAATAAATTAATTTAATTTATTTTTGGCCTCCTTCCTTCAGTTCTCTTTGACTTCACATCATGCATTGACCTTCTATTTCTCCATGGCACCAAAATTAGGAAGAAGAACTATTAACAAATGCATTAAAAAGCATTATCTATTCTCCAAATGGGTCGCACTTTTTAGCATGCTTTAGGGCTGCATTAAATAAATTAATTTAATTTATTTTTAGCCTTCCTCTTCCAGTCTTCTTTGACTTTTCCTCATGCATTGACTATTCCTCATCCCTGGGTGCCAAAATTAAGAAGAAAAACTATTAATAAATGCAATTAAAGTTGATTTTTATATTTAAAAAGTCGATTTTGATGGGATTATTCACCCTGCAATGCAGCTCTAAAAATCCCTTCATCCACTTAAGCTGTTTGACTTCCATAATGGGATTTTTTACCTTGCAAGGCAGGTAAGAAATTCCCATCAATGCCTTGAGTGATTTTTCTTTATTTTATAATGGGAATTTTCACCCTGCAAGGCAGGTAATAAATTCATGCCTGCCTGATGCCTCTAATTTTCCCATCATGACTTAAGTGATTTGCCTTCATGGAAAAAGTACCCTGCAAGGCAGGTACAAAATTCCCAACTGCCTACTGCTACCAAAATATCCTCACCCTTCTGCAGCCATAAATCCATCCATTCCCAAAAATGCGACTTGCCTGGGAGAGGCTTTTTTGTGCACGACTTCGTCTTTTTAAAGAGAAGCTGACTTCCTAAGGCTGATTCCTTCTAGCATGGCGGCCATAGACGATCTCTACATACTCCAGGCAAGAAAACAAACTGTACTGGCGAAGGAATTGACCTAGGGGAATTTCACAGAGAAAAACACAAAAAATTATAAAAACGGAAAACATTGTCAGAAGTCACAAACAAAGCCCAGGATCCATTCCTGGTGAAAACCCTACTGGTATATGTGAATATTGACATGCCAAACTTTAACAGGGCTAAACCAGAGCACAATTTACTTCAAACAGAGCTCTAAATAATTAAATAAAATTTTCCCGCAAACAAAATTTGACGAAGGGATAAAACGATTTTCGACATCTAGGTATTTGTCGAAATTGACTCCTATGATTCACTAGGAATATCTTTGACGCAATACAAGCATCTTCTGGCAATAAAAACACAAAATGACCTGTTATTTTAAAAGTACGATTTTTTTTTACATGGAGTAGTCTCAGATTTCAGAGTGAAATATGGGGACACCATTCCGTAGACTTAGAGACACCGGTATTTCTGAAACTCTTCTTGCCGCCATTATGCCCATGTAGAAGGAGGTTCTGGGCTGCCTTCACACTGTTGCCGGTATTTCAAATTTCATCAGGAGCACCATCGGGGTTAAACAGGGCTGCCCCCTCTCGCCTACCTTGTTTGGTATTTATATTGATGAATTGGAGGATTTACTCAAGGACCATATCCAGGAGGGGGATGGTTGCCTTCTTCACCAGGTGTTGTCTACATTCTCCTTTTCGCGGATGTAGTCTTCCTTGCCTCTTTTGTGGAGGGACTTCAGAGACAACTGGATGCCTTAGCCCTCTTTTACGATCACAAAAAACTGACAATTAACCTTGGTAAAACCAAGGTCATGATCTTCAATGTGCTGAAGACTTTTGACTTCCATTTCTTCTATAGAGGGGAAGAGATTGAGATCACCAGCTCCTACACTTACCTGAGAGTTTTGTTTACCGGGCCTCGTTTCAGTCTTCGGCTTGCTCTTTGGCCCTGCGTCAACAAGCGGTATGGTTTTTTGGCAACTTTGGAGAGATAGTGCTTCCGCCACCACTTCCAGGACATATTGTCGAAGATGTCTCTCTTGGATTCTCTCGTGAGGCCCACAATTCTCTATGTCTCTGAGGTTTGGGGACCATCCTTGCTTGATTTTGATTGGGCTACTATTGAGCGAGTCCAGATCCTCATGTTTAGACGAATCATCAGGTGCAAAGAGACAGTTCCACACAATATCCTCTTGGCTGAGTTCGGGGCTCGCCCCTTCAGACTGTAGACTATATGTGGCCTTGTTTCGCTTTTGCATCGCATCCAGGGACTTTTAGTTTCTTCTGCAGGCAAGGATAGGCTATGTTGCCGCATTCGGCGAACTCGAAGGAAAAAATTCGAAATTCGCCGAAGTTTAACAGCGCGTTGAAAATCGCGATTTAATTCGCGTTTTTTTCCTTTTTTGGCAATTTTTTCCTTTTTTGGATTTTTGGTGAAAAAAAACACAAGGACAGGAAAAAATTTGCCATTTTTGGAAAGGGTCTGGGAAGATGTAGCAGCAAAAACTTGCATGTGCCATAACTTTCATTCTGTGGCTCCGTTTCAGGTGTTGTTTTCTCTAAAAGTGCATATTTTCTCGAGCTCTACGCATTCATGGCAATATTTTTCTTATTTTCATAAAATCCATTTTTGCACCTTTTTCGACCAAGCAACTTCTTGTAATCTTCTGAAATAATCATGAGCTTTGATCGCCTGTAGATAGATTAGTAATGAAATCAATGAAATGTGATATTATCTCTCTTTTGAAATGTGAATTTATCTTTTGTTTTTATATATTTAATAAAAATGTATATTTCTCATAGTCGAATTTAATCACGAATTTAATGGCTGATTTTTTTACCGGCGAATTTTTCACGAATTTAATCATTGGCGAATTTGAACACGAATTCGAATGCGGCAACTTAGAGGATAGGTATCTCTACCTCGCTTACCATTCCTTCGAGGCTATTACTCTTTCTAACCACAGTGGCGGTTCTCACTGTTGGTACACTGGAGTTTCATGTCTTCTTGGATTTTTTCAAAATTCAGATGGACCGCCTCCCACCATACAAATACTCCCTGGACGCTCCTTCCCATCTCCTACCGAGTAAGTAGGATTTGCACAAAAGTATCAGAGATGAAATTTACATGCAATTCATCCAGCACACTTGGATCAGTCCTCCAGGTGGATTATGCCCTAAGATGGCTTTTTATGCTGCACATTTCCGTGAGGTCAATGATGGGCTTATTAGCTGGCCTATGTATATCTCTCGACACTAGTTGCAGGAACTCCGCATATCCCTAGGACAGTTTAGAGTGGGCTCTCATAGACTTCGTGTGGAGGACCACCAGCTGGACCGCTCGGAGAGGATTTTCCAGCTTTGTTCTCTCTAGGAGGTCGAAATGGAGGAACACTTCTTTTTCAGGTGCCCCATCTATAATGAGATCAGAGGGAGATTCCATTGCCTATTCTAGGAGCATCCGTTATTTGCGGCTTTTTTCAAGTATTGCGATCAGTGGTGTCTTGCTCTCTACTTACAGTAGGCTCTTAGGCTTCAGAATGAGACCCTTTAGCCCCCCTCCTAGACAAGCTGCTACTCGACAGATCACATCTTTCTTTACGATGCCCCCATCGGAGAGGGGCACCAAACGTCACCTTGACACCGGTATGGATTCCCAGACTAGATCCGTCAGGACCCGGGATGCCACCTCCTAGTCCAGAGGCTTTCATGATCGCACTCGGTTAGAGCCCCCCGCCCCCCATGGATCACGATCAACTAGGAGGATACAGAGGGCTCGTCTTGCTCGTCCTTCTCCCAAACACCGACATTCCAAACTCTCCACGATTTTAGCTACAGGGCACAGGCATATTGCCAGCTACTTCTGGTCGGCCTCGGATGCTAAGTGACAGTGTTGGAGATGGGGTTTTTCCTCCCCCCCTCTTCTTTGGCTCCATCCATCTGCACTCTTGTAGCCATTGTGGCCCTTGCTTCTCTCTCTTCTTTCCCTTCTCTTCTCTCCTTGTTCGGATGACCCTTTCGGGTCTCCCTCCTGGTTCTTTTGGCATTGTACTGTGCAATCCCATTGACCTACTTTTGTGGTCATTCGTTGAACATTAATATAATTATCTTATCTATCTTATCTTATCTTGCTTGTTGATCCGAAGTTCAGCTCCGTGGTTTGGTAGTTTTGTGTGAAATCACCTAGAGAGTGGAACCATTGCACCTCTAGGACTATGTCCGTCTCACCAATGCCCACCACATAGAAATCATCCTTAATATTATGCTTCCCTAGAGTTATTTTCAGCTGTGGTACCTTCTTTGTGCATGGGATGGTGAAGCCATCAGCCACGGTCACATTGAAACCTTCTGCTTGTAGCCCCAATCTAGCTACCAAATCAGGATCAATGAAATTGTGGGTTGCTTCATTATCAATCAACACAGTGACTTTCTTACCATACATTTCACCTCTCACTCTAAAGGGTGATATCTAGGGGCCCTAGATGGTGTGGCAAGTGTTCCCTCCACCTGCTCAACTTTTTCTTGTTTTTCATGCACTTCCTCTTCTGGGTCTCCCTCTTTTTCTTTTTCTTCTTTTTCTTCTTCTCCATCTGACACTACCTCGATGTAGTGAACTTACCCTTTGCCAAGGCACCGATGTCCTGATGTCCATGGATCTTTTCAAGTGAAACATAAATTCTTCATCCTTAACTCATTCTGGGTTTCCATTTCCTTGCTTATCCTTGGCAGCTCTCTTTGCTGTACATAACCTTGCTGAAATGGTCTTTGTTGCTGGCCATAAGGGGCTGTCCTTGGCTGCCTGGAGGGTGAAGATTTAGGCTGCCCAAAAGAAGTTTCCCTTTGCTGTCCTACAGGCGGAAATTTGCCCTTAGGGGCTCTGATTTCAAGATCAAAAGCCTTTTTTATGGCTTCTTGGGGAGAGTAAGGGTTGAAGTCCTTGACCAAACCCTTGAGTTGGTCAGCCAATCCCTCCACAAATAAAACTACAAGTCTCCTCTTTGAAACAATTGGTACCATCACTGAAAGCCTCTGAAACTGAGTCACATAGTTCTCCACGGTGGTGTGTTGCTTTCGTTGTGTCGACTCTCTAAAAGAAATTTCCAGATCAGTCCTATCAAATCTTTCTGTGAGCCTTTGACTAAATTCCTCCACGGTGGATATTGATTCATGCCTTTGAGTGACCATACCATGGTACCACCATTAATGTGCCGCTCCTTCCAGGTGGAGCGTGATAAATTTGAGGGCTTCTCCTTCATGCATAGGGTTCAATGACTAGTATGTATCCACTTTTTGTAACCATGACCTCGCTGAACACTTATCTGTTCCATCATATGTGGGAATAGTTAATTTTTCCCAGCGGCTGTTGTATATCTCTCAGGGGTTGCTCTAGTTGATTCCTTCTTCCCTGTTTGTGCCCATTCCCTGTCTTCAAATCATAATACTCTTTGAAGGACATATCATTGCGGATCGCTGGTCTTAGAGCTTGGTACTCTATATGAAGCCGGTCCATATCATCTTCCATGCGATGTTGTGGTTGTTGCTCCCCTCTAATGGAACTTCTTCTTCCCTTTGCAAAAACTTAGCCCTGAAAGTCCTTGAAGGGGGGTTGATTGAAGCCTTCTCATTGGCAGAAGAGATGCTCTCTCCTTGATTCCCTTTATTCTCAGTAGCCCCCTGTATCGCTTGAATTAACTCTATCATAGAGGCCCTCATAGTCCTTTGGAAACTTTGTTCTATTTCCGTTTGATTTCGAACCAATAGCTCCTGCATGTGTCATCTCATCCAAAAGAGGAGGTCATTGTTCCCGATCTCCCATAGTGCCCTTTGCCGGTGTTCTCCTTTGGTAATACTTGAAGCCTTCTACACCGGGGTGCATTCAAAACTGTTTTTAATTTATTTATTAATATTATACATAAATTTTAATACTCCCCACAGGCTGACAAGAATTGTGCTCTGATACCACTGTAATGTCCCTTATAGGACAAATCTACAAAACTCTGGTTTTCCTTGAAACCCTTGTGACAAAAAATATAACAATATGAAATTTTCCTTTATTCAACAATTACTGACAAAGTAAAAATACCCAGACAGCTCAAAGCATTTAGAAATCCTCTAGGAATATAAATATGGATGAAAATAAAGTTTCCAATGAAAGGCTGGATTTATTTTATTTATTCATGAACTGAAAATGGAAGCTTATTATAACTGACCAGTTGTACCAAACGTGGAGGATGGACGGCTGGAAAATGATGCCTGAGGAACGATTTAGGGCTTGTGCAAGCCCTAATACCAAAACAACGTTGGAAATAGCTGCAACAACCCCCTATGAGGGCTGTCCAGTCCTAGAAGAGGGTCGTTCAACCCTAGGGTGGCTCTAAAATGTGATTCAATGCCACTAAATTCAAAGCCCAATTGAATATTTGATACTGTAACTGTAAATATTTTGAAATCTGCCATGAAATGTGATGCCCTAGTTGTAAAACTCAGAAATCTGCCCTAAAATGTTGTAAAATTCCCTTCTCAAAAGCAGCAGGTTGAAGATCTTTAGCCTAATTTTGTTTCCCGATGGCTAAGTGAGTAGGAAAGAAGGGAAACTAGTCCTAAATAATTAGTTTTAAGTTCATAATGAAATTTTATTAGAAGCACTTGAATTGATAATTAGTGACAAAATGATAAAAGAAAAAAGAAAAGTCACTTTATTTTTATTTCCCCTTAGAGGAAAAATGCGACCCATATAGGGACATAAAACAAGGTGATAGTGAAATATTAATAAAGCAAGGGGAAAATATTAAATAAAGTAAAAGGAGTTGATTGGCCCTTGTGTGTGGCAAATATGCCAAGGAAAGTTATAAAAGCAAGTCGCCACTCTCAATTGAGACATTTCTTTTATATATTTTCATATCTGAAATTTGGTTGATCTATTTGCTTTCCATCTTTACCTCAAAGGACGAAAACCCTTTGCTGTGTTGCATTAGAGGATGAAAATCCTCTATTGCCAAGGTTGAAGAACGAAAATTCTTCATCCTTTGTGTGGGGAAGCTCTATTGTAGGTTTTCTATTGAGCATCAAGGAGTATTTCAGAATTTCAGTAGTGATTGAAGACCCAATATTGCAGATTTGAGACATTTCCAGCTAGGGGTTGAAGACACAAGTGTTGGGGCAGATTTCTACATTTGGATTCAGCTAGATCTAGGGTTATCTACACCCTTGTGGGTAGAGTTTGACACACTCTAGGGCACGGCTGTCCCGAATCTCATCACCAACATCTTTGTCGTAATTTTTGAGGCCATATTTAGCTTTGTTTCAGTGGATTTGGACTTGGGATCACTTTCTTCCGACCATTTTTGTAAGTTGTACTTTTGGAGATTTTAAAAAAATTACTAGCATTTATTTTGGGTCGAAAAATTATATATTTTGGTATTCGTACATACATAATTAATTCAGATTATTTTGGCCAAAATTTGGTTAAGTTTAGATTAGATTTTAAGGTTCATCTCTAGACTCCGGGACGTGGAGATGGGGTTTCCTGGACGACAATCTATTTTGAAAATTTTGGGACGGCGGGGGGACGGCTAATAAAAAATATATATAATTTATTAATTTTACAAATATAACATGAATAATTCAATAGACTAAGACTTAAAATTGAAAGTTTGAAGATTGAAAACACTAATGATTAATCCAATTATTCATCACATAAGCCAAGGCCCAAAATGCTACAACTATATATATTATATTATTCAACATGACAATGAAAGACTAAATACTAAATAGTAAATAGTAAAGCTGTAAATTAAAAACAAGTCTTAGTCATAGTCTTCAATAATCAACATGAGAAGAGTACAATCATGTCTCATAACCAAAATGACATTACATAACCAAAATGACAAGTGACAAGTACAACTCAAAAATCGCTATCAGAGCCCTCCGAAGGAACAGTTGCGAACCGCTCCTCACTAGAAGTATCTGTATCAACGCCTTCTGCATCTGCAAAGGAGATATCAACCAGTCCCCCCTGCTCCTGATCTTCATCAATTTGCCTTGCATCCTCAGGATCCACATCCCACCGCAATGTTGGGCTCTCCTTGTATGTAGGTGTCTTGCGATCTATGAGACGCAAGGCACTATGTACAACAACAAGTTTCTCTGCTCTCTTAGAGGTAAGTTTGTTCCTCTTAAGAGAGTGGATCCACCCATATGTTGACCAATTCCTCTCAGAAGCAGAGGAACTAGAAACCTGAGAAAAAAGACGAATAACAAGTGTACGTAGCAATCCTGCATGTCCATACAATCGCCACCAACTAATTAGACTCTCCTGTGCCAATGTGGTCTTGTGTATCTTTGATGATTTTTTGTAGCCATCCAGATAAGCGAACTTGAGCCAATCAGTTCTGACTTGTGAAGCATCCTCTGCATTATACATTTTTTTGAGGGCTTTCAAGAAACCCTTCCTCACCTCCTCGTCATCTACTGGGAGAACTCTGCCAGGCCTCTCAACATACCACTTCGGATTTAGTGCATATGCAGCCATGTGTAAAGGAGTGTTGAACTTCTCCCATCTTTGCTCAATGATAGGCTGAATATGGTGATGGTAGAACTCCAAGGTGGGGTCCCTTGCCCAAACAACAACCTTCATTTGGCCAAGCATACTATCAATACATTCGTATATCTCCCCAAGGCTAGGGCTCTCAGAATCCCCATATTTTATCACACTGAAAACTAGAGTTATTATGGATGTGATATATCTCACATCTATCCAAAATGTTTCATTCACCACAATTGCTTTCACCTTCTTCCCCTGCTCTGTCTTCGACCCATCCCACCTAGACCACTCTGATGTCATGACCATACACTGTAATGATTCCTGTAACTCAACCATCCTATCCAACAAAATAAAATATGATGCAAAACGTGTGTCCACTGGCTTGAGGAATTCCTTCCTCGAAAAGCTACGGAAGAGTGCCAATGACGTATGGTGGTTGCAGATGAACATCTGCACATCTCTAGCATCAGCCACTACATTTTTGACCCAATCAATTTTTCCAATATCTTTTAGTGCATTGTTCATGGCATGCACACAACATGGGGTCCAAAATATATGTCGGTAATGAGCCTCGACAAGCTTACCTGCTGCCTTGCACACATAAGCTGCATCTGTAATAACCTACACAACGTTGGCAGGGCCAACCTCCTCAGTAACATCTCGCAAAATGGTGAATTGAAACTCTGCATCCTTCTTCCCTGAACAATCAACTGCCCTAAAAAAGTAAGGACCCTCTCTGCATGAAACAATGATATTTATGAGTGGGTGGTGTTTGATATCTGTCCACCCATCCATGATGATGCTATAACTGTGAGAGACCCATGTGCACCCCATTTCCTCCATCGTAAATTAACCTTGGAATAGTGCCTATCCAAGATTGTGGTTCTCAACTTTGAGTCTCTTGGGGGCACATAACTCACACCTGCTTTGGCTACCTTAGCCAAAGCCTCCTTGAAATAAGGAGAGCGAGCAACAAGAAATGGAATGCTTGTAGCAAAAAAGAATTTTCCAATGACATCATCAACCTCTTCTCTAGCCTTTGTATCATACATTTCAACAACTGGATTGGAGGCCACAACCTTCCTCTTCCTCCTACTACTGCCAAAAGCATCCAATTTAGACACCTCATAAGATGCACCTGTAACACTACCAATATTAATTCTCACAGAACTAGAAGGGGTGCCAGTGCCACTAACATGATGGCCACGAACTTTTGGAGCCTTTTCCACCATATCTCCATTATACAGCCTCACCATTTCTGACCTCTCTTCAAGTGATAGCTGTCCACACATGCCTACACCTTTCCCTGCATTGTGCAATAAATGTGCATTCAACCTAGTAATGTTGCCTGACCAAGATAACGAGCATATGCTGCATTTCCATATTTTAGTGCCCCTTGAAATGCTTGATCTAGGACCCTGCATAATTTGATCAAAATGTTTCAAAGGTTTTTTCTTATCAAAAGGCCCCCTGGCATACTTTTTCAACATTTCGGAGGGGCAACTGAACTTGTCCACACTCCCTTGTGAACTAGTAGCAGTATTAGGTGTTTCTAATTGTGTTCTTCTCCTTGCACACCCATTTCAACCTCATATTCAGCTTGATAATCACTATCAGAACTCATTTTGAAGCTGCAATAATTAAAATACAAAACAAGATAACTATACAATACAATAAAAAAATGAATACAATATAAAAAAAAGCGATGAATACAGTTAAAAAAAAGCACTAAAAATGCCATCCCTTTATGCTTTATCTCATTCCATCACTTGCTAATCCAAATAGGAAAAAAAATACAAGCAAATGCAATGCCTTCACTTTCAACTTTGCATTTGGAAATAAAAAACAAAACAAAGAATGGTAGTAAATTAGTAATGTATGTACATACCTCTTGCTCTTGCTCTAGCTCTAGCTCTTGCTCTTTCTTTTCCTCTTCCGGTGCCCCATATACTATGAGATCAGAGGACGATTTCACTGTCTCTTCAGAGGGATTCAAACTCTCCCGGTCTTCTTCAGATATATCGACCAGCGGTGCCTTGCCCTCTACATCCGCG
Source organism: Taxus chinensis (assembly GCA_019776745.2). Lineage (NCBI taxonomy): Eukaryota > Viridiplantae > Streptophyta > Pinopsida > Cupressales > Taxaceae > Taxus > Taxus chinensis. The sequence continues at coordinate 436,719,298 of CM034155.1, forward strand.
AGTCTTTGCTGTTACGAGACTAGATTCTTCATCCCCCTGTGAGAGTTGTCCCCACGAGACGGATTACAACCTTCTTTCCGATTCTACTTACTGGTGGAGGTACTAAACGACAAAGCCTTTTTGACCCAGATACAATGCATAGATCAGTTCGTCCCTAGTTGGACCTTCATACTTCTCTCGATCACCGCCAACAGAATCGGATGCACACACGTACCGGAGGGCAGTCCAGCTCCATTCGTCCCCCTAGCAGTTGCGTCAGTCTCAGATCTCAGCAGGGAAGGAGGTTTTTGCCCCCTCGTCGGGTTGTCAGTCCATCAGGAGCTTCTTTTCGTTGACCTCTAATGTCAGGAGGGGTGTGGCTACCATTCCTGATTAGACCATTGGTCCTCGTTTGTTGCCCCCTTCATTCCCTTCTTTGCTTCCCTCGTTTTTCTCCCTCGCTTGTTCCATTGCCCCCGCCTGTGGGGGTATTTGGTGTCGGGTCTCCTTTCTGCTGTCTTTTCTCTTCTTTTCTGTTTTTGGGAACTCGTTTTGAGTTGTCTCCGCTCGCACTTTGTATATCGTTTGGGCTGTAGTCCCATTGACCTACTTCTGTGGTCATTCGTTGGACATTAATATATTTATCTTATCTTATCTTCCTCCTTGCTCTTGCTCTTTGCACCTTGCTCCTTGCTCCTTGCTCTTGCTTTCTCTCTTTTTTACTCGTGCTCTTTCCTTCTCTTTTTTTTTGCTCTTGCTTGGTGTGATTAGAATGAGTGTGAAATGCTCTTTTTATAAGTTTTTTTTGTTGCTTTTAGGGTTAGGTCATGTTGCTTTTAATTAGAAAGCATTAAAAGTTAAAAATAATATAAAAAAAACATATAAGTGATAAAGTACAAGCTGTTTTTAGCTTTTGCTTGGCGTGAAAGTCGTTGGGGACGTCGTGACGTCCATAGGACGTCGTGACATCCCTCCCCAACAAAGTCCTTAAACCTTGTTTGCACCCGAGGACGTCCCGGGTGTGTTCCTTGTTTTTAGGAGATGTCCCCGGGACGTCCCCCTTATTTTTTGGAAAATGGGGACGGTGGGGAAATGTCCCGTCCTCGTCCCCAAGTCCCCGAGACGTCCTGGACGTCTGAGACGTGATGTAAACCTCCGGGATGCGTCCCCACATAACTATGCAATTTTTAGGGAAAATTCAGATCTTCATAAAATATTTTTACTTTATTCAACTAGATGGCTGTCATATTTCAGATTTTACAGGTGTTCCCTTTCGGGTTTGAAAATCCTCCATTGGGGACATTACAAATGTGAGGTCTAGCTGTAAAACTCAAAAATCTGCCTTGTAATGTGATGCCCTAGTTGCAAACTTAGAAATCTGCCCTGAAACTACACTGCTTGAATTGAAAATAAATATCCTTCACCTTGAAGCACCAAAATAATTCTTGAATGGAATTACTCCTAAAGATATGAGGGTTTTCGTCCTCAAATATGAAACAATGTAGGGTTTCCGTCTAAGTAGCCGGTACGACATCCCTAGGGCACCTAGTATTGATACGAAACGTACTTGGTACGGGTACGACCTAGATACATGCCTGGAAACGCCCAGGATACGACCAGGCAGGTCTGGATACGGTCAGGTACGTCTGCAGAGGCCGTATTCGGATTCCCTGGCCATTATTCTAGGTGTATCCAGGCCTAAAACTGTGTTTTATTTTTCTAGTTTAAATTTAATATATCATTACAGCAGAAATTAGAGTTTTCACAACACCGTTATTCTACAAAATGTATGGTTTAAATTTAATATATCATTACAACAGAAATTACAGTTTTCACAGCATCATTATTCTACAGAAGGTACTAGATACAAGCCATCACAAACATGGATAAAAATAGTATGTATGAGATAAATCATAAATGTAGTAAACACCTCACCTAGGTATGGTAGGGAAAAAATTAAATTATGAATGTATGAGTAGTTTGTTGTGGTTATTTAGCTTGTTTTTATTTTCATATGCATAATATGTGGTTAATTCCTATTTAGTAGGTTGGAATTTATATATATTTTAATTTTTATATATATTGTATGGCCATATCCAATGTCGCATCTCGGGCCAATTTTTTTTTGCCGTATCCACGTATCGGATTCTTCATATCCATACCCATATCCAAAACATATTGGCTACTTAGGTTTCCGTCCTCTATTGCTGATTACATAGGAGGGTTTTTGTCCTCAAATGTAGAAGTCTAAGCATTAGCTCAAAACTCTTCATAAAATGTGGTTGATAGATGATCAAATGAGCTCCCTTCTCCTCTTATCTTTTTTTTCCCTTTATTTTCCCAAAGTGGGGCATTCCATGTGGTAGGTGTACTTTAATTAAATAAAGTGACTTTTTTTCATTTCTATTTAAGGATTGAGTTCGCTTAAAATAGTAAGTACCCTTTTAGTTTGAGTAATAATGACTTAAATTGCTGTTATACATTACTTTTGGGCAATTGAGTCATAATACCAGCTTGTTCCCTCTCTTTCCACCCCTTTTAGCCTGTGGGAACAATTGGATGGGCTAAGGGTCTTCAATAAGCACTAAACCCGAGAAGGGGACATTACATCTTTTGTTTATCATCATGTTGATGACAAACATAGTGTCACCCTCAATTACAACATGACTACCCCATGCGCTTGAGCAAGGCAAAGACCTTCAATCAATGCTTGTGCTTCCGCCTCATTGTTTGTGCCTCGAGCTAAGAAGGAAAAGGATGCTGCAACAAAAGGGCCTTGTGACGCTCTCAAGATGCATCCTAGACCTACCAAAGCCTGTTTCACATGCAATGCACCATCAAAAATGAGCTTGATCCAGCCATGGTTCGTAGGTTTCCATTTTGCATTTGATTGAAGCAACAAATCTTTTCCCTTTGCAGAAGAGCTTGGACCACAGTCTTAAGATTTATGAATGTGGGTCAATGCTCAAAATGTACTCCATAATACAGATGCCACAACCTTGGCATATGTCTGCTGGAACTACGGGCTGCATCATTGCGGTGGGGGATTTGACTTTGGGTCTAGTTCTTACGAGTCCCCCATTATCCTTACCTATAGTTCCTTGTATGGATTTTGCATTATTTAACTATCATTAGAAGAAAATTCATTTAAAGGTTTCGACCACTAGTGGAGGTAGGTTGGCAGAATATCATAGTGGAGTAAGATTCTCAAATTTGTTCAAGTATCTACAAAATACTACCCCTTGCAGGTAGGAGTATTGGAGATTGGGCAGAGTGTTGGATACGATCAAAATATCCAGCAACACTTTCAGACAATAGACTTCCGGTGTATCCAATGGAATCAAAATAAGGTGGCCGATGCTTTGAAAAATTAGGGACTGGACAAATCAGACATGGTTTGTTATGGTCTTCCCCTGCATTGGTGGTCTTCACAGACTAGGAATGCTATCTACTCTTTTATTTCTTCAGATGATTCCAAGATTTGGATTTTGTAATTGCTTTAAGTATGTGTATACATGGATAGCGGTGCATTTGCTGCTTTGTTGTAATTGGAATGCTAGAGCTCAGCACTACACCTCTCAGGCTAAGTACTGGCTCTATAGTCTGCATGTTTGGAAATCAGACAATGTAACTTTGTCTTCTACTTTTGAATAACACCAGTCTTTAAAAAAAACAAAAACAAATTCTGATTAAAACACAGTTTATGATATATGTTAAATAAACCAAGCCCACCTCCTTGGCCTCCCCAAACACCAAAAAAAACCTAACCTAGGATATGGAAGAAAGAAGCACCTTTAAAAAAAAGAAATAATAAAAAAATAGAACAAGGAGGTTAAAAAAGAAATAATAAAAAAATACAAAAAGGAGGTTAAAACAAAAATATAACATCTAAACTTATTTTTTAAACAACTAACATTCTCAGTAAAGAAAATCAGGGAATATTTGTTGCAGCCCTTAAACAGCAATTGCAGATAATGAGGAAAGATACAGAGAACACGGCGTCCAAGGGATCGAGTGGTTATATGCGTAGTAGTCTGCTGATATCTTTAATACAAAAGGCTCTAACTGTATGTGAGAGATCTAAGCCTAGAAAGAGAGCGGCAAATACTTTTCCGACAAATCCGTGGTATGATGAAGAGTGTAAAGCTGCCAAGAGAGCTTTGAAAGAAAATGGGATGAACAAAGAAAATAAAAAGATTTATGAGAGATTGGTACAACACAAAAAAGAAAGCTATGTGTGCAAGAGAAGGACAAAATTAATTTCTCTTGGAAAACACAATCCCAAAGGTTTTTGGAAGGAGCTACAACAAAAGAAAAAATACATAGAAAATAATATCACAGGTGCACATTGGTTAGAATATGCGAGGACCCTTTATGAGCGTCCTCAACAAAAAGATGTCCCTCCCATAATTGAGACTTCGATTGAGCTTTTCTCGGCAGAAGATATCAAGCAGGGCATAAAGAATCTGGCAAGTGGTAAAGCTCAAGACATCGATGGTCTGCAAGCTGAATTTTTAAATGGGGGGTTGAGGTCCTCACGCCCCACATCAGAAAAATATTCAATGATGTCAACCAGAATGGCTTTCCAACAGAGTGGACAACTAACGTTGTTATTCCCCTATTTAAAAGTGGTGACGTTAATAACCCGTCCAATTATCGCACCATTATGATCAACCCTCTTCTTGGTAAATTATTTGGAGGCATGATAGAACGGAGAATCAGCAGCTGGGCCGAAAGAGAGGGTAAAAGAGCAAAAGGGCAAGCGGGTTTTCGACCTAAGCACTCAACAATTGATCATTGTATCACTCTTAGGCATTTGATTGAGAAAGTTTGGGACACCCAAGGAGAAGAAGCTTTTTGTTGTTTTGTTGATTTCAAGAAGGCTTTTGACACAGTGCCCAGAAAGAAACTTTGGGATAGGATGGAGGAACTTGGGATTCCAGATGAGTTTAGAGCAGCAGTTCATAAATTGTATGAGCAGGTCAGAGCTAAAATTAGAACCAGAGAAGGTATGTCCGAATGTTTTGGCAGCAACATAGGTGTCAAGCAAGGATGCCCTCTTTCTCCTACGTTATTTGGGTTATACATTGACAAGCTTGAAGATTGATTAAACAAAACTGAGGGAGGAGGTATTCAGTTAGCAAGTTATGTGGTGAAGTTACTTCTATATGCTGACGGCCTTATCCTAATTTCAAAAACAGCCCAAGGTTTGAGGGAACAATTAAAAGCGCTAGAGCTCTTTTGTCAAGAAGTTGGGATGCAAGTGAACACCAGCAAAACAAAAATCATGATTTTCACCTTGAAAAGGAATTAGAGACAAAACATCTTCCTTTTTGAGGGGAGCCCTTTAGAAATAGTCAATGAATACAAGTATCTTGGGATTGACTTTCACCACAAACTTAGCTGGGAGACTTGTAAAGCAAAAAGGATACAGGGAGGTTGGAAAGCTTCTTTCCTACTTCAAAACAGGTGCAGGAAAGCTGAACTTTGGGACTGGAAAACTAAAAAAACCCTTTTTTGGTTTGTTGGTCACCCCGGTTGTTCTATATGGCTGCGAAGTTTGGGGAAGTAGCATGTCAAATCATGGGTGGAGACAGATAGAAAGAATCCAGAAACATCTAATCACAAGCTCCCTTAAAGTCAAATCAACTGTTCCTTATGAGATCTTGTTGGCGGAAGCGGGTTCTTTCTCGCTAGAAGCATCGGCAATAGCTCGGATGATAAGCTATCTGAAAAAAGTTGAAAACATGGACAACCTTCGCTGGCCCAAAATAGTTGTAAACGACACTTTGGAACGCAGAAAGAAAACATGGATGAATCATAATACTAAATGGATGTACAAATGGGGCATCAACATGCAGGAGTGTCCTAACAGCAACAGGGAAATGAAAAATTATGTGATAAAAAAGTTCAGGACTGCCATGTGGACGGGTCAGATTGGTCGAAAGAAAGCGCATTATATTAGAGAATTCAATCTCACTGGGGAACATGATGAAAAAGCTTATCTAGGGACTGCTATCAAGGGTAAAGCAAAAATTCTAGTGGCGCAGTTAAGAAGTGGATCACATCATCTTCGATGTGACACTGGTAGATGGACTATTCCAAAGGAAGATTGGGAAAGGAGAATTTGTATCTTCTGCAGCAAAGGGGTCGTCGAGACAGAATGACATTTTGTCATGGAATGTTCAGCATATGATGATATCCGTATTCAGTATAAAAACAATCTAAAGGTGGATAGACTGGAGGAACTCTTCGAAGGAATAAAGCTTCCAGCGACAGCAGGCTTTATTCTCAAGATTCATAGCCGAAGAGCGGATATTGAAAGGAGTCTGAAATCTGATTAAATTACTGTTTCTGTGGTCCCATAGACTCTTTAGTCTCGTGGACGTCATTAAAATCTTTCATTTCATTTCATTTCAACATCATCTTAATTTACTTTTAAGAAAGAAACATATTGTAGATTTTTTATTATTAATTATTAAATAAAATTAAAGAAATAATTGTTATTTTTGAAAACAAATATGTTTTTCCCAGGAAATAGAGACCCATTTATTTGGTGGAATATTGATTGAGAACAAATGAATTATCTAGCTCTTGATGATATATGGCTATATCTGATCTATGATGCACATCAATGGTGGTTAAGCTTTGATTATCAGATTAAATTCGAGGGAATGTTCTAGTAATATTTCTTGTGTAGCATCAGAAACTGAGTCGATAAAGGTGAAATTGACAAATCATAATGATGAGAATCACAATTTGACACAATATAATCAAAATATGTTATTTCAAGTTAACAAATTCCAACATGTTGGTAGGATATTATCTGAGAGAGATGAAGATATCCCTTGTCTTTTCAAAGCAGGTTAAGCATCTCAAATTGATAAAGGAAAATTTGTACAACAACCTTGTATAGTTGATAACATTCCAACTGCAATTTTTTTTTTGGTTAAGTTACATAGGGAGAGGGCTCTAGCCCATTGTGGCATCACCAGCCCACACCGGCCATGGAAGCATCTAAGGATGGAAGTTTTAAACTCTTGGCTAGCTCTCGGATTAAACTACATTATCGTGGTGCCCTATCACTAGGGTATCCAAACTGTCGATAGTAGGCTGCCTTAACATGGAGCCGAGATTTGAATCTTGGACCTCCCAATTACTAGGAGACCCAAGAACCGTTACACCACTACCCGTTGGATATTCCAATTGCAATCTTATTTGCTGCAGTATTTTCATGTTTTATTCAAACATTATAATTTGATTATCACAATTTGTTCAATGCAAAATTTCATCTTGTACAATGGGATGCAATTGTGTATTTTCAATGATAATGAAATCCATCTTTTGAGAAATCACAAAGACTAAATTTTCGTCCATGCCAACGTATTTTTGTTACAAGTTTCTTTTTACCACAATTCATATTTCTTGTTCTTCTTCACTGCAATTAAGATATTCAAGTGTCTCTCAGCTCTGCTTGTAGTTACCACAGGTACAGAGCTTAATCGGCTCTTAACTAGATCCTTATTAAGAGATTACAGTGAATGTTTTGGATAAAATCAGTGCCTATTTGGCTACATCACAGGGAGTATTTTCTCATCAGAATCTTGTAGTTCTTAAAACATAAGTGAACATTTGGAATCATATAGGAAATCACTTTTATTTGATAAGAAAGTTAAGGATACTTCTCATCATGGATTAAGCTTCAGTGCCATCATATTTGTCATGTAGATGGCACTTGTTCTATTTGACGGGATTTTTTGGAATGACATTGTATTTTGGGAACCTCTTTAGACATCATCTATTGTATGGGGATGAAGGTTAAAAGTAGAAAAAGTTCAAGAGTTCATGAATGTTAGAAATATATTTTGAAGATCCTGGCTTCCTCTATATTTGATTTAATTTTTTTTCCAGTTCTTTCCTGAGGAAAAACTAAGGCTTGTTTTTATGTTTTGGCAGATCAGAGTATGGGCCAGTGCGATACAGAGAGGAATACAGCAGGTTGCGAACGTGGACCTATAATTCGTTGGATGTGCACAAGGTAAGCTAACAATACATTTTATCAGCTGCCCGCAAATAAATAAAGGAATGGAGTAGAAAATATAATTTTTTATGCAGGGCTTCTAAACTAGAATTGACATTATTCACTTATGAACAGTCTTTGTTAGTTTATATGGTTTAGCAGTATTTAGAAAAGGTCGTCTAATCTTGATTGATGGACCCGGGGTGCACATGCCAAATGTTATTCTGATAGTTATTGTGATAGAAACAATTTTTTAGTAGTTTAGATAATATTTGTAAAATGGGCAATGTCTATTATCAGTGCTCTTAGAGGAAGGCATCACAAACTTATCAATCAGAGATCTCTTTGTTTAATGTAATTCTGAGATACATATGGGAAATTATTGGATGCCTGATTTTTCTCCTTTCAGGCATTCACAAACTGTAACCCACTTGTTTTATAATAATATGATACTATACTCCTTTTAAAAAATGGCTTTGCTTCTTGGTAAGCATTTGCACAGATTACATTGCAAGAACAAGTTTGCATTGTTGGCTTGCACCGAAAAATACACATTATGAGGAGGTTTATTTCAGTGTTATGCGGGGACGTGCCCCCTAGATTTTGGTGACGTTCTGGACATCTGGGATTTGGAGGGGACATCTCCCATTTTAAAATAATCTTTCAAGAAAATTCTGAAGTTTTTAGTTTTAAAAAGCTGTTATGTTCAACAAGGACATTAAATTATAATCTTGAAAGTACCTAAAATACACTAAATAGACTTTAAATCCCTAAATTTCATTGAATAACATTAAATATTCAAATATTATTTTTTATATGCTATTTTAATAGCTGTCCCCCTGCCATCCCCAAAATTTGAGTTTTATTTTGCTGTCGTGGAAACTATGTCCCCTCTTCCCCCCGTCCCCGAGTGTTAGGTAACTATGGTTTATTTGTAGTGCTAGCCTTCTTTTCTTGGCAGCATTCTTCAAAATGCTTTTTGTAGTACATTTTATACAGATGTTTATATCCAGTACTAGGCCACTCTTGTAGGAAATATTCTTTAAACATTTTCTTCTCACTTTGATTTATGTTTCATGCTAAGAAACGGATTAAATTTTCAGAGTGTTCTTGTTAACAAATAAAATATCTGTAATGTCTATCCTAGTACATCCTTGTTATTATCAAGAAACAGTTTTGAAATGAGTGATGTTTGGTTCGTCTATAGTTCTCCCATGTGATTTTCTTTTCTTGGATGATGCTTATGAACTATTAAGTGTGATTTTGAACTAGTATTTTGATTTTTTTGGAAAGATCTGTTCGGTGTTTTAGAATTGGAATACAGAACCCTTTGTGGACAAGGAAGAAAAAAGTTCCTAAATCTTCTCCACAATCCTTCTTATTAACTCTTGCAATTTTGTTTATTGGTCATGGGGGCTTTACAAATATCCGTTTTAGATTGGTGGACCTAAGAGAAGGCCTTGGCTTCTGATTCAAAATTTATGTACCAACAAAGGGCCTGGCCAAACCATTGTTAAAATAACTACATAAACGCAGTAGCAGATGTGTCTGCCAAAATCCAAAATTCCTAAAATTTGAAACACAAAATAAAATCACTTATAAGCACCAATCGAAATTGCTTAGATTTGAAAACCATGGGGTTATAAAAATAGATCAATTGAAGAGACACTGAATATAAAAAAGAGACCTAAATTCCAAAATGATGGGAAGATATTCTCAAATTCTAGGCTGCTGGAAATGCAAAAGAGAACTGTAAAATTGCAAGCTCAAACTCCAAGAACGATTCTATGGGATGACAAATCAGCAGACAATTTATTAGATAAGCAAGGAGGAAAGAAAAATAAATAGGGGAATGACCTCCTAGAAAAAATCCCATCTCCAATTGATAACCGAAGCTCAATCCATGGTTCTGTAATGTCCTCTTTTTCGAGACATTTTTAATATTTATTTTTATTTGCATTGTAGCCCCTTGGCATGCCTAGCACTACAAGTGGGAGTCTCTTTAGTTAGTTTAATGTGCACATAGGTTAGTTACTTTTATTTATTTAATTAAAAAATAAATAAAGTGCACATAGTCTTAGTATTAAATATTTTAATGAGAGTTTATGTTTTTCCTCCGAAAGGGAAAGGTCGGTATTTATTGGATATTGCACCCCCTTAGTTTTATAAAAGGTAGGTCACATTTACTTAGAGGGATATGTTGATGAATTATTGATTTCACTCCATGCTTGGAGTATTAGGATGTATGCCCTAGTTCTTGCATTGCTCTCTCTTATTTGGATCCATTATTGAAGATTATTGAAGACTCCATTGTTCTCTCCATTTTGCTCTCTTGTGTTGAATGTGTTTATCCATGATATATTCTTTCTAGTTTTGGCGACTTGTCTAGGGTATTGGCGCATTTTATTGAGGGTAAAATCTCTATGTTATTGAATATAATGGAGGGGTTTGATAGTGTTTATGAGCTGCTGGTTATTGTTGGTTTTATTCTACTCATGGCGACTTGAATTGAGCATCTTTTGGCTTGTTTAAGGGTAAACAAACTATATTTGTAATCTGATCCGAGTGGGTTTAATTTTTTGCGTATGGTTAGCCATTTTGGGATATTTTTGAAGGGTTCTAAGAGCTGAAAATAATATACATGTCTTATGCTAACCCTAGCGACTGGTTTGGAGATTTTGGGGGTTGTTTTGGAGGGTTTTCGGTGATCTAAAAATTCAGATTTTAATATGTTTGGAAAACTCTTGAATTATAGATTAGTCTGCACTTTATTTCACGACAAAAGATGAAGTATTGAACAAATAATGAATTTTCCAAGTTTTACCTGTTTGTGCCAAGGTTTTATCTACATAGTTTCAGATTTCGTGGGTTGATTTGCATGTCTTTTATTTATCCAAAAATTGTGATCTATAGCTTGTTGGAAAGTTAAAAATATGAAGAGTCTTTTGGCATTGGTTTGATGGAAAAATATTGGAAGGTGAAGGAGTTATTAATTTTTGAAGTTTGCAGTAGTCTAGTGCATTTATTAATTAATTACTGCTGTAATTAATTTCAGATTTGAAGTGATTAATTTCCTAATTGGTTCTCCCATTTAATCCACCACCTTGGCTCACTCCAACCCTATTTGGGATGCATTGAAGCTAACATTGGATTATTTGAGCTCGAACTAAGAGGGTTTAGTCCTAAAGTCGATTTAGTAAATTAATTTGCATATTTGGATAATATCCCAAAAGGGGATATTACAGGTTCACTGAAGACTAGATTTGGTATGTGAACTTATGACATCAGTAAACTTTAAGTTATATCTCAAACACAACTCAACATTTAACAGTCCTAATGGTGTCATGCATCTATGTACTTCAGATTTCTAAAATTTGATTGACATGCCAAAAATAATGCTCAAACAAATCACCAGTCTAGTCAACAGTTAAACTGACTATCAAGTGGACCTATGGTGCAACTACCACTTGCAAATTAGTCAGTTTCCACGAATAAAAAATACCTCCTAAAATTACTATCTGCTAATTTTAAACATCTCATCAAAATTAATAAACTAATTAGATGCGGATCTCTCACAACAAACTGAAAATCAGTCTAAAACATGTTACTAAAATAGGTTTCTAAACGTATAAAATATGCATAGAAAAGAATCGGTAAAAGTAAAACATTGTAGAAGATTCTTAGAAGTTTTCTATAGGGAGAACAAGGAGGGAAAAAAGGACTTCCCCTTATTTCTTGGGATGTTTGCACTCTTCCAAGAGATCAAGGGGGTGGGGAATCCCAGACGTAAGAGTGCAAGGAATAGCCTTTGCCGGAAATTGGATTATAAGGAAAGTGGAAGGTGATGCCCCTTAGCAGGTCCTTATCCGTCATAGAACTCTTAATGCACAACATGTTCATAAAATCAGGGGGCCTTTCTGAGTTTGTGATATAATTGGCAACACTAGTGCATTAATAAGAAATGTCCCTCTTCCTAGAATAATATTATTGAAGACATTTAGCCTATTTGGTCTACCCGACTTCTAAAAGATGAACCCAAGGGTGACTTAAGTCACAATAAATTAGTATTAAGTGCCTAAATGAAAAAAATAAAATTATTAAAGCATTGTAATGTCCCCGAATGGAACATTTTGAACCCTTAGTGGATTTTAAGCAAAACCCACAACAGGTCTATCACATGCAGATCAATTTTTTTAGTCTGCAGACCTGTATTTTACCTTAAAAATGCGACTAGGGTATTGGCATGGAACTCACTATAAACAGCCGACAATTTAATATTTCCCCCTCCAAAATTATCTTCAGAATTTATGAAGTCAGATCAGACCGTAATAGGTATACAAGACAATGCAAAATCATAATAATGACTGCTGCAATTAATTTCTAGGAATGGCGACTTGAACCATGAAAGAAAATACCTTCAAAGATGCCAAAAAAAGGCTGTTTTCAGATTTCTATGGCAGCAATATTTAAGGAAGAAAAAACCAAGATAAATACCACTTTTAAGCATCCAAAAAGTCTGATTTTAATTGCTGGAATGCTGCAGATCAGATCTTTAATTACAGCAGTGGAGAGAAGGCCTGAAACCCAACAAAAAGTTCTCAAAATAATAGAATAAAATTACTGAAACTCAGCTCCCAACAACAGATGCTCAGAATTGATTTTGGAGACTACAAATATGCAAAAATTTGTTTAAACTGGGTCACATCAGCTCTGATACCACTGTAATGCCCCCAAATGGGGCAATTTGATCCCAAATGGATTTTAGGCCAATCCCAAACCCCCAAATACAATTTATAAAAGATGCATCAATTAATTTATGTGCAGATCTGAATCTATAATGGGAATTGCGACTAGGGTTAAGTATTAAACCCAACTAAATCAACCCTTATACTTAAGTCTTCTTATTCAAAACAAAAGTATTGATTTTATAAGGTCCAAATCAGGTAAATTATGCAGATTTCTGATTTAAATAAGACTAAAATAAATTAATTTAAATCTGCAGACGGGCTGCCATGAACAGATCTGAAAATGGTACTCAAATTCACCCAAAAATTCAGAAAACGGGTTTAGATTCAATCCCCAAAATTCAGCTTTATTAATAGCTCCAAAAATCAGATCCAAAAACAGTCTGCAACATACCAGATTTGACAAAAAGTGGGTCGCTCCACTGGTGATAAATAAGCAAAACACTGTTGCAACCCTTGATGTAGAAATCTGCAAAATCCCTTCAACCCACTATTGGAAATAACTTTGAAAATTAATGTCTTTGCAAGCATAAATGAATCTCCTAAGTAGAGATCCCCTCACAATACTCCAAGAGGGTTTTTGTCCTCTAGAGCAGATTCTAAGGGTTTTATGCAAAAGCTCCAATCTTCAGGTAAAATTCAAAAATTGTAGAATGATCATAGAATGCCCCCTACGAGTCTACCTCTCCTTTTTAAAGGAGCAATGACCCAAAAGCAACCTCCTAAACATTCAATCAACATACAATGAATTTTTCTATGCATTTTCCACCCTCCATCTTTCCTAGGCCAAGTTGCCATTTTCCCATAGGGAGGATACAAAATAATGTGGTCTTTTTCTATTTTTGATTTCCCCTATCACACTTCCCCTAGAAAAATACAATTATGCTAAGTGCTTTCTCATGTAGTTACTTTTTCTCTGTATTATTTTATACTTAGTTTTATTAATTTATTATAAAGTTCTTAAAAAAATAAAATACACATTATAAAAAGCACTTATAATAATCTAATGGACTTAATAAGGTAAAATACGAGTCTGCAGACTAAAAAATTTGATCTGCATGTGATAAACCTGTTTTTGGTTGTGGGTTTTGCTTAAAATCCACCAAGGGCTCAAAGTGTCTATGCCTAAGTTTAGCACCAAAGTTCTTGAGAGAGAGGCTTTAGAATGTCAGGATGCCAACATATATCTTAGTTCAACCGGAAACATCTGCATGGCACATGTTTCACCTCAGTGTCAAGTTTCTTGCGATAGCTAGAAGATGAGCTGTTACATCTTCCCCATCCTTCATTCCTTCTCTTAAAACAGTTTTGGCAATTTAAAATGGAGTGTAACGAGATATAGACTGGAGCTAGAATGTCACTGTAGTATCCTTAACAAAAGGGAATCACAATGTGAGTATATTCTGTAGTGAATGAAAACTCAAGCATATGCTCTGTTGTATGTTGCTCTGGCATGGACGAAGTTGGAAGCAAATAAATTGGTCTGGGACAGAGGATGCCATTTGTAGCATGCTTGCAAGGAGTCATAGTGAAATATGCTCCACCTAGAACACTGCAATATATATCCGACGTAACAACCTTTTCTTGAATCCTGTAACAGTTCTGAATCACAACATTGCTGCAGCATTGCATTCACGGGGACATAATGTACACAGTATTCTAGCTTCCTTGAAACCCCATGCAAGTGTATCATTTTAATTAATTACAAATGTGTAAGTTCCTTAGAGAATGAGTCAAATGTCATTTATAATTTTGTCCCAAAGTAAATTAACCTGCAAGTTGGTGTGCTCGATCATGTGTTTTCTATCCCAGAGGGTCTTTTGGCCTAAAATCTGGTGTTCAATTGTGTAAATGAATGTCATTGAGTGTTGCTATGCTACTTTCCTTTTTGTAGCTGTTTGAGTTGCACCCACTGGGTATTTTGCAGATATCTAAACAACATGTATGAATGCTGTTTAAGGGGTATTTCTGCTTTATATATTCATATCATGTAATTAAGTAGCTTAGTGTTGGCCTAAAATCTGGTGTTCAATTGTGTAAATGAATGTCATTGAGTGTTGCTATGCTACTTTCCTTTTTGTAGCTGTTTGAGTTGCACCCACTGGGTATTTTGCTTCTGTAGTTAACAATGCACGAGATATCTAAACAACATGCATGAATGCTGTTTAAGGGGTATTTCTGCTTTATATATTCATATCATGTAATTAAGTAGCTCAGTGATGTCTTTTTGTTCTGTATTCGTAGAACTGCCTCTAGAAAATGATCATGGATATGTTTTGATGATCCTATGATTTGTATCAGGAAATGTGATACATTTCTTTATATGCTTAGAGGTTAAGAGCTGTTTCTGCAGGTTTGGAAGCAAGAAATTTCATACTTGCGAGGCTTGCTGCTTGTTTTAGGATCCCTGACTTTGTTAAAACCAGGGATCTGAATTTTGTATATACTATATGTATATGTACATGTATATATATGTATGTGTGTGTGTGTGTGTGTATACATACACACATACATTATACATACATACGAACTTGACTTTTATCGAAGTAAAGGAAAGAGATCAGATAGATTATTCATTTACAAAATTACTAAAATTTTTCAGGCCTTTCTGGTCCTTTGCATTCAAGTATGGAGATTGATTTGTAGTGAATTTGCAAATACCCAAATTAAAATTTTTATTTTCTAGGCATGCCAGAGATAAAGAATAAATATGATTGAACGGGGTTGAACCAAGCTTGAGTTCATGACTTTTGAATGTTATGTCGTGCAAAAATTTATAGACTTGGTGTTTGCAATTTTATTATGCCGAAGGCATTCCAAATTGGATTGAAGTTTATTGAATCTGATATCCTCCGTATCAATGACATATTAATATTTTATTTGCATCAATCTCATGAAAAACAATACGAACAGGTGCCGGAAGCGTCAGTGCCACACAAAACGATGAAATGGTCTAGGGCATGATCTCTATTGCATAGACGGCAGATCCAGTGGCTTATCAACTGGCACAGCTAGTGGACTGTTCGGCTCTTTTTTGGGCCGCAAATCTTCCACGGGCTTAAAATCCATTTTACATTCTTCTAAAACTCCAAACCGCACACAAGTTCTCGAATTCAAGCAATTTAACCTCGACGTCAAACTATAACTATTTATAGGATTAGATGCAGGAAGCTTTGTGTAATAAAAATGGTGGTAGTAATTTTCCGTCAAATAATGGCTACTGCTGTTTTTATTCAGTGAGCTAGCTTGAATCCCAACGAATCCTAATTCTTCTAGGCGTTTGCATCTTGCCATTATTTTTTTCTGTTTTTTACTTTTTTGGAAGACTCGATCCTGCAACTTGAGGCGCCTCAATTATGTTGGCAAATGAATATATCTTTCCCAAGGAAGTAAAGGATTGACAATTTTTTTTCCGTCGGCAATGTATTGCCCCCTTTAAGCTCAAATTGCACTCACGTAAATAATGCGAGCGAGATCGAGACAATAAAATGGAGCACAAACAACAAATATTATTTGGGTAGGAACAATCTGAGCCGTGGAGTAGGTGTGGGACATGCGGGTATATAATTCCCACATTTTCTTTTCGACCTTTCCATTCATCTCTTCATCTTATCTAACAAATTAAATGTTGTTCAATCAAAAACCTTGGCACTGTAAAAATAAAATTAGCAAAGCCCTTTTCACACATTTTCTCAATATTTTCCGTTTCTTTTAGTTGTGTATGGGCGAGTTGTTGGCGCCATTGAACAGACAGACAAGTTAATGGCACTGATTGCTAAAAAAAGATGCAGTGGAACGTTTTTTTTAATATTTTTTTTAGATAATTTAACGCTTTGACTAGAGCTTTGAACCGGGGGGTTAGGCCCCAACCTAACAAGAGTGAAGAAGAAGAGAAAAGACAGGAAGAAGGAAAGAAGAAGAAAGGAAAGAGGAAAAAGGGCTATTGCCCACTACGCAAAGAGAGAGCCTAAAGCCAAAACATCGCAAAAAACGACCTTTGCATCCAAAGGAACCCACCAACTTCAGCCAATACAGGTACCAACATGGCGATTGGCCTCCCGCAGGAGTCGATAAGCTCCGCGTGCCCTGTCCTTTAATTCATTCCATTAATCAATTGCTGAATAAACGGGAAAACCAATAGCCTCGATGTTCACCTCTGGTAGAAGACGATGGTCGAGCCGCCCATCATGAAAAGGTTGTTAACGTTTGAGCGTGGTTGAGAAGAGTTCTGTACTGACCACAAATCCACTGGATGCCGCGTCTCAAGCCGATTGCTAGTTCATCGACCTCTTCTACCCAGAGAAGAGGATCCAGCAGGGAGAAGACGACCAATTACTCACTAAGTCCCACACGATGAACGGAATGAATAACAGAGTTAGCGATGAATTCGACAACAACCAGATCCTCCTCCAGTAACAGGCAGAATGAGACGAAGGCAGCTGCTATGTCCGCATTGGAACGCGCACGACATGACTGAAACCTAAAGGAATCACACAGAATAGTCTCGATTGCCTCGGCTTCCTGGTCCGAGGAGAAATGGAAGACCTTCGAGAGGCGGGAACGATCAATCGCCATGGTTGTGGCGACGTCCGACACCGAGCTCTGGAGGAGAACAAAGGGGAAACCGATAAATGCCATTGAACCACTCGGAAAGACCAATAATCGAGGAAGCGAAAATAGAAAGTCACAAAGCAAATAGAAGACAACCACCTCCCTTAAATGGGGCGTTGCGCGCGCGAGAAGCCAAATCCGTCCTGTAAAATCTAGCTGGTCCGCTCGCATGAGATAATACTTGAAAGACCTTGCCACGCTTCGACTGTATCAGATATGACACTGGCGGGTAGGGTGATCTATTCCATAGTTTGCCAAAAGATCAGCAACATAATTGGTTTCCCGGTAATTGTGCACGATGTGCCAAGTACTAATCTTGGCCAGCCAAAAGAAAATATGGGGGATAAAGATGTTGATTTTCCATGAGGGGGAAGAGCCTCTAGAGACTGCATGGACAATTATTTGTGAGTCTCCTTCAATATAAAGTTGAGAGCAACCCAAATGGGCTGCCATCTTTACCCCTTCCAGAAGCGCTTGAGCTTCAGCAGCATTGCACGAGCCATCCCGAAGGGGTAAGGTACCAGCCTTGATAAGATGTCCGGAATCATCCCTAAGAATACACCCTGCACCTGATTTGCCTGGATTACCTCTAGAAGCAACATCAAAATTTAGTTTCCACATCCCTTTTGGGGGAGGTCTCCATCTAGCCCTTTTCCTACGAATTAATTTTTCAATTTGTGAGAGACCATTTTTGATGATAGAACCAGGGCCAGGCAACTTGATGAGAGGCCAAGAATTAGAGATTTCAACGTCTCTGGAGGAGAAAATGGAATGAGATAGATTGTTGATACTAACTTTTACCGAGATGGCCACTTCCAACTTGTTGAGGAAAACATGCAGCTCGACCGATTGTTCCCGGAAGAGCCGAAGATTGCGCTCCCAACAAATATGCCATAAGAGGAAGAAAGGAGCAATGGACCAAATAGAACATAGTGAGCTTTTGAGAATGAAACTCGGCCATGAAAGAAGGGTCTTGCTGATATTTTTGCACGGGACCCAGGCAAGTTTTAATTTACTAAGGAGCCAATCCCAACATCTAGAGGCAAAAGGGCAAAAACGAAAAAGATGATCCAGGTCTTCCTCAACAACACCACAAAGCACACACTTGGTGGGGTCCTGCAAATCCCCAAGACCTTCTCCTAACTTGTGTCAGGATTTTCTCTTTCAAAACCAGCCAGCGAAAGATGGCCACCTTGGGAGAAATACTATGGTGCCAGCAACCAAAGAAACAGGGGAGGCCCTGATCAGATCTTGAGAAAAGAAGATCATATCTAGCTTTCACGAAGAAAGATCCCGTGGCGTCCCCAAGCTAGAGAAGTTGGTCTTCGCTGCCTAAGAAGTGTGGATTTCTGTCCTAAATGGTATCCATGTAGAGAGAGGATTCGAGATCGGAGGCCCCAATATTGGAGAAATCCTTCCAGAGCCAAGAAGGCGAACCGTTGTGGTGCTGGCAACCATAGTCAGCAACCAAAGAGCCCCAAGAAATTTTGGTCTCATTCATGACTCTGTTTAGTTCTGGCATGATATTAATAGGCGGGAACCCGTTCCAACTATCCTCCCAAAAGTTGGCAAGCTGTCCGTTGTTGATTTTCCATGAGACCGAGTCTGCTATCAGGGGTTTGGATTTACAAAAAAAGTTCCAGATATGTGAACCTTTCGGGAGCTCGGAACTGGATAGCAGTAACTCGGGCCGACCACCCTCAAGGTACTTATGAGAAAGAACTTGAAAGGCAAGCCTTTTAGCATTTGAAATGAAGTTCCAGACGACTTTAGCACCGAGAGCCGAATTCTGTAGAGTGAGATCCATAATACCCTGCCCACCTAAACGTTTGGGCAACTTGACCGTTTCCCATTTTACCAAGTGAAATTTTCGCTCTTCATTGTTCCCTTGTCATAGGAATGATTTGACGATCTTCTCAATTTTGTGCAGAACTATCTTAGGGATTTGCAAGACAAACAACATATAGATTGGAATGGCCAGAAGAATTGAATTTATCAACATGGCTCTCCCAGTCAAGGATAGCCATTTTCCTTTCCAAGAGAGCAATCTAGAAGAGAGAGTTAGTGAGCCCATCCCATAAAAGAGCTTTTCCGTGCCCAGAGAAAAGCGGGATACCCAGATATCTGGATGGAAGGGCTCCCACGGTAAAGCCAAGAATTGCTTTGATCCTTCTCTGTATTCTAGGAGCAACATTAAAAAAGAAAATGACAGATTTGTGGAAGTTGATGACCTGTCCCGTCGCTAAAGAATAAGAGTTCAGTAAAGAAGAGAAGCATCTGGCTTCTGGAATGGACGCTTAGCCAAATAAGAAAGTATCATCTGCGAATTTTTGGTGCGAGAGAGGCGGAAGATTGGAAGTTATGTGCATGCCCTTAAGAGAGCCTTCAAGAAGGGTAGATTTGATGCTCCGACTGAGAGCTTCAGCGACCAAAATAAAAAGAAAGGAGGAAAGGGGGTCACCTTGTCTCAGTCCCCTGCTACTGCTGAAAAAACCTTCTGCCGAACCATTGACCAAGACGGAAAAACGCGGGGAAGCAATGCAGTTGAAGATCCAGTTGCAAAAGTGCCAACTAAATCCCATAGCATGAAGTGACTTAATAAGGAATCTCCAATTAATACGGTCATAGGCTTTACTAAAATCCAATTTCAACATCATGCCAGCTCTAGAAGATGAGTGAAGAGTGTGAATCAGTTCATGCAAGATAATGATCCCATCAGTAATAGACCTCCTCGGAATGAAACCACTTTGTTCTTGTGCCACCTATTTAGAAAGGAGAGGGCTCATTCTAGTGGCAATGGCTTTTGAGATAATTTTGTAGGATGTATTACAGAGGGAGATCGGTATGAAGTCATCTAAAGACTCCGCGAGAGACTTTTTAGGAAACATGCAAATAAGAGTATGATTAAGTGCGCCCAGAAGCTTACCCGTACGCCGAGATTCTTCCACAGCGTGCCAGACCGTATCCCCAATAACTTCCCAAAAGTCCTGATAGAAAGAGGCGGGGAAGCCATCAGGACCAGGCGCTTTGTCCCTCTTCATTGAAAAAATAATTTTACGAACCTCCTCGGAAAAAGGGGATAGAAGCTTTAAATTATCAGCATCATCAACCAAAGAAGGGATCTGGTTAAAGAAGGGAAGTTGAGCGCTCAAAGGGGAGGCCGAATCACCATTCAAAAGCTTTTGGAAAAACGACACCAACTCAGATTTGATCTGGATTTGGGTGGACGCCACAGAGTTGCCTTCCAACTGAAGGGAGGAGATATAATTGGAATTTCTTCTGGCTTTAACCGAAGCGTGGAAGAACTTTGTATTTTTATCTCCATCTGCCAACCAAACTTCCCTCGATTTTTGTCTCCAATGAGTTTCCTCTTTAAGGAGGAGATCGCCGAGCTCCCTTAGCAGCAATTTTTCTTTAAGAAAGTCAGCTTGATACATCCCATGTGAGAAAATAGAGTCATTAAGAATACAGAGCTCTTTTTCCACTCTGATTTTCTCTTGGAAGATGTTTTTGAAGCAGGAAACATTCCAGGTCCGCAAATTATCTTTCAGCAGTGAGAGTTTTTTGGAGAGAATATACATCCAAGTCCCTTCGACCTTGAAGGAATTCCACCAAGTTTTAATCAGAGGCCTGAGAGAAGAATCCTGTAACCACATGTTTTCAAATTTGAACGGTGATCGTCTTGGAGGAAGATCAAAGGAAATGATTAGAGAAATCAGAAAATGATCGGAGTTGGAGAGAGGAAGAACATAACATTTCAGAAGAAAGTTGTGTTGCAACCAAACTTCAGAGACCAGAAATCTGTCAAGGCGCACCGCCATTGAGTTGAACCCAAGCCTCCGATTATTCCACGTAAACCAACCCGAACATGGCTCCATGTGCACAAGATTGGTGGAAGACACAAAGGAAATGAAATCGGCTTGAGAATGAGGCTGCCATTGGATACCACCCCGTTTATCAGTGTCAGAGAGAGTTGCATTAAAATCACCTGCAACTACAATCTTGGAGTTCAAAGCCGATTCAAGGACAAGCTGAAGTTTAGACTAGAGCTCCCTTTTCTTTTGCAGGATAGAAGGACCATAAACATTACATAAGAGGAAGGACTCATCAGAATGTTTGATATTGACCTTGCACCAAATGAAATTCGGATCAACCAGGAGAGGTTCAAGACTGCAACAACTGGATTTCCACAAAACACCCAGCCTGCCTGAGGCGCCAAGTGAATCCGAGAAGCAACCTTCCCAACCTTTCCATTTTCGAAACCGACCATTCTTACGACCTGCTAGAGACATCTTACTTTCTTGGATCAAACAAATATCAGGGAAAGAGTCAGTGACATAACGTCTTAAAAGACGTTTGTTAGGGGTGTTCAAGCCCCTAACATTCCAAGAAAAGAGGATCATTTGATCTTCAGAGAGGACCCGCCTCTCTTACTCATGGAAGATAAAAATGAACGTAGCTGAAGTTGCTTACCTGCAACACTTTCTTTAAGGGAAATGTTATTCTTGGAGGGAGGACCTTGAGTACCCTTCAGCGCTAGATCTATTCCAAGAATCGCAGGAGTCGGAAGAATCGGGCGCATCTGCGGGTTAGCCGATGTCGAAACTTCGGGGACAGCATCCGGTGATCCACAATGATCTCCTTCGATAGAAAGGATTAACTCGTCCTTCTCATTCACCCATTTCTCCAAAGAGTCTGCATTCCCACCCAGCCCGAGAGCAATACCTTCATGAAATAAGGATAAAATCCTAGAAGAGTCCTTAACCACTGAAGCAGTTTCTTTAACTAGGGAAATGGTACTCAGGTCCAAAGCCAGGGACTCAAAAGCAGGAATAGAGTCATTAATGGCCGCTTTTAGAGATAGCTCTTTTTCTAATGGAGGAGCTGGATGTGAAGAGGCCTAGATAGGAATAGATTTCTTCCTCCACACCACTTTGCTGGGAACAGGGGGTTTTTTGCATGATTTTTGAAAATGACCAGGTTGTTTGGATTCGAAACAACTATCAGAGATTCCTTCGTATTCCACCTTTTGCTCCCATTTCCCGGAAGGGGAAGAGATGACTATGAGATCTTGTAGCTTTTTGTTGGGATCAATGGAAATGCATATCCTGGCAAAGGACGAAAGGGTACCTTCCAAAGTGACAGGATCGATGCGAACGACGCGCCCAAGGTTGGAGCAGATCTTGTGGAGAGTGGTGGATGACCAAAACTCGTTGGGAAGCGAATAAAGCCTTACCCAAACTTGGAAACCTTCCGTTTCCACTTTAGCTGGGTCGAAATGTGTCGCCCACTTGCGAATAACCAACCCTGAGTCCGCTAAGAAAAAGTCTTTTCTCTCCATGGTGTCGTTCCTTTGAGCTGAACTCCGAAAGATTACAAGAAAGAAGCCTCTTTCCAAGAAGTAGATTATGAGGCCACTACCCCACTGAATATCACACCAGTTACAAATACCTTCCAATGAGAGCCGACGACCTAGAAAATTTGTGATGATTGCTCTGTTTTCGAGAAGGTTAAGTTGGGCCGCAAGGTCTTCCGAATCCACTAGAGAAACCGAGATGAAATCAACTGGGTCCGAGAAGAGGCTTGGCTGACCACTTTTACAGTTTTCAATAATCTCATTGTCCGAAGTGGAGCATCTGGGACCCAGGCGCTTCCGCATTGCATCCGACAGGCCCATACCCGCAGGAGGCACCAACTCAGCATCACGAGGAGGGGTGTCCGACTGACCGTTGCAGAGGCCAATTTTTGAAAAAAATGACTGTTCTGGTCCAAAACGCCTCCACTTCCCTTTGGCCATCCTCCCGTTCCTCCCCGGATGAATTTTATTGTTCAAGGTCAGTCCAATCTTTTCAGATGCAGTGCAACGTTAATCTTAATCTCGATACTAGTTTTGATTAAGTTGAATCATGTTACTTAGAGCTTGTTTCATCATATTCGCACACCGCCCCCAAAAGATTCTCTCCTTGTTTTCTTGTCGACATCGAAAACATTTTACTCAAACCTTCTAGATATATGTCAAAATATCTTCCCGAATTTGTCACCTCTCAATGATAAATAAAATTAAACCAACCTATCAAAGTTAGTATGTTGATAAGTGTCATGGTTATGTACTTGTGTTGGAATTAAATAACCTTTTGTGAACCATCGAAAGGCCATCTCTTTTGGAGAAGAAGTATGACTCTCTTTTGCTACCGTGAAAAAGGCAATGCCTACCATTAATACATATCTCCCATTTAGTTTTTTTATGTTTGCCATTGCATAGTCCTAACATGTGGAAATTGTTTCCTATTTGGTGCTATATGGATATATCATGGACCACTTAATTATTAACTTTCTAAAATAATGCCAATGCCGTGTGTGCACATTCAATCATCATCTTTCATGCACAAAATATTGCAATGAATGCACGCAATATGGTGTATTATTGTTGATGTTGACCTACACACCCAAAAGCTTTGATAAGGAGGTCTTGAAGAAAATAAACTTGTAGGATTCAAGGTGAAACATTGGGCGGGGAAGAGTTGTAATGAATATGATGATTTATGATGTCCTAATTTTAATTCAACAAAGGAGAATCTATTGCCAGGAACATAGGTTAGCCTCTGTTTCGTTCCAATGTACCATGATGGGACCACAGGTAATGTTATGTTCTGCTACCAATGTACCATGATGCCCATTTAAGGTAACTATTATGTTGAACATTAATTCTGTCTTAATACTTGCCCACTTGAAACACCCTACTTTTTATTGTATTTGCAACTCTTAGTTTTGATTTTAATGCAATAAAATAAGTTTCAAGTATTACTTTAATAATGCATGATATATCGACAACCCTACAAGCGTATTAGACTCACACATTTTCAAGCTTCCTATAAGCAAGCGGTGGTGAACGAGTTACTCCACAAAGCAATACTGAGACAATACCGGTTATTGAATTTGTAATGTTAATAGGTCAATTATCTTGACAAACACTTTTCCATACTCAGACTATATGTGAGCACAATTCTAACGAGGGCATAATTATAGAGATCGGCTTTGGCTTCTTTGGTTGAGACATGTTCGTAAATGTGTTGCCTATTATGCAATGTTTGTCCATTGTGTGAACAATTATGATTCTCTTAGTCCCCGCGAATTCTTTTTGTAGCTCATGCGCTCTAACCATCCTGTGGATTTGTTAGATGTCCAACCCCTATATACAATGTCTTATGAGATAGAGAAACAAATCACAAGTTCTAGTGGGGCCTGCCACTCCATCCAAATTGTACTGTCCTAGTCCATGTGCCTCCAGCTTACTCAGTTGGCTGCCTAAATGCCTGACTTAAGGGAGCAGGATAAATGCACAACCCTCTACAGAGTTTGATGGAAGCTTTGAAATTGTAGAAATAGTTGCAAGTGGCCTGTGGAAGGTGGATAGACACTGAGGTGCATAATCTTTTGTTCATGCAACTAGCCAAAACCACGTCAGAGTAATAGGAGAAGTGTCTTTCTTATTTAATTGTCCATAACCATCACGTGCCATTGTCTTTCGCTGGACAAAACATGGTCATTATCGAGGCAGTCTCTTGTGACTTATATAGTACTCTAAGAGAAGATTGTCCTTTAGGATAGAAATCTGATCCACAAACAATACTGCACGACATTCAGATTGTCTAAATTCGTAATTTTAACAAGTAATTATGTCAATAGTTGTTTTTTCCAAACTAGATCATTTCGAGCAATATGTGTGACAACTGCACTGATGGGGAAGCGGAAAGCTTTGGGCTAGTCTCCACTGCTTACACGTGGCAGTCATATCCGTGTTGTCAATATG
Source organism: Taxus chinensis (assembly GCA_019776745.2). NCBI lineage: Eukaryota > Viridiplantae > Streptophyta > Pinopsida > Cupressales > Taxaceae > Taxus > Taxus chinensis. The sequence goes on from CM034155.1 coordinate 436,744,463, forward strand.
CACTTAATACACTTGCAAGGATTCTGCCTAAAACACGTTACAATTATTTCCACCTGCAAGTACATAGGGTGTTATATTTGACCATTTGTTGTAGCGAAAAGCTTGCATACTAATGTTTTGAAGGAAAAACAAGTCATAGGGGTGGCAGGGCCTACCACTCCACCAACATTGCGCCGTCTTAGTCCACGTGTTATCTACTCACCGTGATTGCTAAAATGCTTGACTTAAGCCAAAGGATAAATGCACCCCTTTACAAAGTTGTTAAGCTTTAAAATTTAAAATACATGTGGCATGTGAAAGGTATAGGAGAGTGTGTAAAAGTGCATGCCTGGCCAAAATTGCATTAGACAAGGAGAATATACTTTTCTTATTTAAATGTCCACGACCATTGGTACGTGCCATTGTCTTCTGCTAGACTGAGCTGTCATTGTTAAGGATCTCTCGTGTATGATTTTAGAGAGCTTGTTATTTAGGATAGGAGGTCTTGCGGAAGGGTCCTGCGTTTGTCCTTCCACCTTGGAATGCACGTTTTGTTATCTTTCCTAACTCGTTCTCCTCCTTAGATCTATGTAAAGTGAATGCCTTGTCTCCCCTTGCGCTAGCATCGAAGATTTTACTTTCACTGGGCTCGACTAGATTCCTCGACTTTGATCTGTATTGGGTTTGCATTTGGTTTTGGAATCAACAGGCGTCAGTCTTTGCATCCAGGGTCCTCCGAGCTCGACATCGTATTGCATCATGGAACCTACATTGAGTATTGCCTTTCATACTTGTTTGCATTTGACATCTCCTTGCAGCAATGACGGGATCACCCGAGTTTGCTTCTTCCCTTGACTCGCTCACTATTTCACTTCGCATGTGGTGGTTAAACATTGCATTGGTTGACTATCCAAACGACTAGATGATGTAGGCTACACATGCCCTCATGCCTCAACATATGGGTTGACATCTCTAACAACTATCCTCGATTGACGTGCATGCATTCAACAAATTTAATCCATTCAAATTTGTTAGCTCATCAATAGATTATAATCTTCACATTGATCAACTAAATCTTAATCTTCAAACCGATCAACCAAATTATATTCTTCAAACTGAAACATTCACTATTTATAACCTTTGGATGAGCTAGAGGATCCCAGGAGGACCCAAACTTGCACGCATTCCCCCCTTCTTTCCAATGCCTCAAACATTAATTATCTTGATATTCGTTTTCAAATGGGAGTCTTAGTGGAATTGGAAGGTTCGAGTTTTGTGTTGTTGGTCATTAACAGACGACATCATCATGACTGTTGCTGAGGGGAAACCCTAATTGCTACCTTAAACACTAAAGAGAAACCCTAATCGTAGATGTGCTTGAAATTGGCAACATAAGGAACTTTAAACATAGAGTTTTTGTATCTAAGATATATAGGGTTTAGGATTCAAACATATGCAAGTTTCCCTTGGAAGTATTCATTGACCACGCCTAGCCTTCTGAGATATCTCCAAAGTATGTTGCCTCAACAACCTAGAGCCCACATCCACTTTCTCCTTCAAAAGATTGACACAAATGATATGTGTTTTATATATGCCTGGTCGTAAGAAAGAGGATTTTCGCGTAGGTTCCCCCCAACATTTTCCCCACCCCTACACTTCTCTGTTGGAAATATTGTCATTAATGTCAAAGGCTTAATCGTTGGTGTATTTGGTTAATGGAAATGTGTAACGGAAGTTGACGGAAATATTGATGGATGTTAACAACGGAAGTTGACAGAACTATTGACGGATGTTGACGGAAATATTGACGGATGTTGACAACGGAAGTTGACGGAACTATTGACGGATGTTGACGGAAATGGTAGAAAGTAACGGAAATAACCAGCAGTATAGAAAGGCTGAAAACAAAAGTTTAACTACATGAAAAGAAGTATTGTTACATGGTATAAGCGAGATATACACAGCTGTACATATGAGAAAGATATCAGCATTTTAAGGCGTTCATATGCCATGTTTCATGGTGAAAAAGAAGATTTAATGATGGCTGGCAGCGATTTAATGATGACAACAATTTTATTAAAAAAAGGGCCAGCGCATTTAATGAAGTATATTGCATTGTTTAATGTGCATTTAATAATTTTTATGGGTTGCATTAATTACTTTTGGTTTTAAGCCGACTAATGCACTTAATTAAGTTGTGTTAATTAAATAATGGAAAGGTTGTGTTGGTTAGAATGATGTGTCTTTTCGAAAGGATGTGAGAAGGATATATAAGGAGATAGAATCATTTGATTTTAAAAAAAGTACACATATTGAATATTTTGTGTGAAGAGAGAAAAGGAAGAGCAAAATATGAAATAAAAAGGAGTGAAGGGAAGATTTATTTTTGATGAAAAGTTGGGGCGATTTATTTATGTGAAGGGACTGAAATAAATAAAAAAGGATATTCTGAGCAGCAGTTTTGTTCTATCACTTGTTGAAGCAACAACAACATAAAAGATAGAAAAGAGTTTGTTTTTTTGTGAGGAAGGTTGGTGCCTTCATATTTGAAGAGATAGTTGTCTCTTGCTAAGTTGGTGCTTAGCAAAAAGGGGTTGGTGCTCCTGTAGGTTGGTGCCTACAAAAATTGTAATTTCGGGATTGGTTTCTCCCGTAGGTTGGTGCCTACAAACCTTTGAGAAATATAATAAAGAAGATTTTTTTCGTGGTTTTCTCCCGAAAGGGTTTCCACGTAAATCTGTGTCTATTTGCAGTGTGTTGGTTTGCTTTGCATTCATTGATTGCTTTGATATATTCTCTGTGAAATTGATTAATTGTGATTACGGATCTGAGATTAAGTGTTAAATTTAAAAGAATATCATAATATTGATTCACCCCCCCTCTCAGTATTATCTTGTGCTTAACATTCTCCTCCCTCAATCTCCTTCTTCATTGCCCCTCTTCCTCCTCTGATGTTTATTTCCCTCAAGTTTAATTTATTCGACGCATCCCCTTTGGCGTTTCCATTGCACATTTCAGGTGTGATTGCTAGTTTATTGAAAGATTATAAATTTTCTTTTCACTTATTCTTGAGGATGAGAATGATTGGTGCACCTGGTCTACAATACATAGTGGCCAGATTTGTATTAAATTTTCTACAAATAATAATTTTCTATTAATCATAAATCTCTTCTAGTGTTAATCATAAATCTCTCCTACTGTTCGCATTTTCTGAGATTTGCAAATTATGTTAGTCCACCAAAAATTAGATTTACTTATGCTGACGAGAAACCTCATTGTCTTTGACAAGTAATGCTTTTCTGGTAATTAGCACTTATTTGCGGCTACATTTGTGATACTCATATGCATTAGGTCAATTTTTGTTAAAACAAAATGTCATCACCTTTCTCATTTATGGTGCATATAGATTAAGTTGATAATATTTGGTTTTGCAGCATGAACTTCTTCGTGTACTTTATCCAGTTTTTATCCATTGTTTCATGGACCTGGTGGCGAAGGGTCACGCTCAGGAGGGTATGCCAATCTTTCTTTTTCTGATATATGTCCGTTTATGTAACACATTATGAAATAAATCATTCTATTTGACCTTTATTATGTATATTGCAATAGTGAAAAATGATGGATAGTCATCAATCATTTTTTTTGTGTTCTAACATTTCAACACTTTTCTGGTAGCTCGTTCATTTTTTCAAAGCTTTCGGGAAGATCATGAAGTTGCACATCTTCGCGACTTACAAAAGTTGGAAAGTGTTATATCTCCCCATCATTTGGAGGTACCTTACATTTGCTATGTGACAACTGGCCTTGTATAATTAATATCAGACACCTTGAAGTTCACATTGAATTTTAAATGTTGCATTTCTTTGTATTTCTGATCTGTAGGAGATGGACTTTGCGCATTCTTTGAGACAGCACAAAGTAAGCATGAAATTGTGTAAGGTATGGATACTTTGAAGTTTGGAGTAATGGTTGATCTCTGATTTCTGGTTTATTATGCAATTCATCATCTTTTTCTGTTGTTTTTTGCTTCATATATTTTTATCTTTAGAATTTGAACCTATATTCTTTGTTTTAGAATTTTCCTGATTGAATTGATTTGAATTTAGTAACAAGTTTCAAATTGCTAGGCAGGAAGCTCTTTTAATGCTGTGATTTTGCTTGTAGTAAATTTCCCAGTCTGCATCATGAAGAAATTGTGCTCTGAGCAAATGTCCCCATGTTGTTGGATAAAGTAACTATAATGAAAGATGTACCCAGTGAATGCCGGATAATTCTCTATACTTGACTTCATTTCTTGGATGTACCGTTATATTTGTTTGAGGGAACATATAAACAGCCAAATAGGTGTTGAGAACCTAGTTCTTGGTTCAGTGCATAGTTTTCTATAGATGAATATTGGAAATTAGCATCTTGGAATTCAAGCGAGGTTGTTTGATGATCGTATCGTGTTAGGTTGCAAAATTGTTATTTCTCTCTTGCCTTAGATCTGTTTTGCTTTGGATATGCCTACGAGATTCTGGTAGGAAGATGTGATCGAACATTTTGTGCTTAAATTATGAACAGAGGGCAAGGGATGGTTTAAATAAGAAGGATCTCTAAATATTTTGTTATTGAGCTGAAGTCTCAATAATCAAGGGATGGACTCAGAACTGGACAGACCCTTCCAAAAGATCTCTCAAAAATCATTTTAAGTATCCAGGGTGTTTCAGATTGAACCCCACAAAGCAAGGCCTTGCTATCAGTTACTGACAACATGGAGATGGACAAAGGCCGAGGAAAACCCCAAGTGTCACCAGTGTATATCATCGGCAGCTAAGGGTGTCCACCAGGTTAAACACAATAAGTTTTCTCAGATAAGTATGCAGGAATGGATTTGATCCCCTTTTCATTATCATATTAATTTTTGTGCATATTAGCTAAAGGCTACTTGATTACTGACATGTACTTTCGGAGCCCATGCCAGAAATGTTGAGATCAAGTAAGAAAGTCCGAGTATTCAGAATGGATATGATCATATGAGACCCTTACCCTAATCTTCATCTCCATCATTCTCAGTCCAAGAGGGACCCTGTTTTACCCAAAGCATATTTTCCCCAAAATGCCATACCAGTTAAGAAAACACTGCCTTTGCCAGTGAACCAATCGGCATTGTGTTACTGTTGAAAAGAAGGAGATTTTCTCTCTCTCTAGATTCGTACGAGAACCAGTCATTTGGGATACAAATTCCTTGAACATCCAGACCCAACTAGTCGTCCCTAAGAACAACCATGTTGCTAATTTTCCTTCATCGCTATATGCCCAGATAGATATCGAAAGATATATTCATGCAGACCATGAAACAACTTTGAAGACGTTGATGGATAAGGTTTTTTTTTCAAAATCTAACTCCAGTGACCCTAGTGAATAAATTGATCACAGCCACCAATTTCACTCCGCCTTTAACCCTCACAAAGTTCACACAACTGGTGTTTCAGGTTGCGGATGCAGAGGCCTCAACCGTTGCCATCAACAAAGTCCACCTGGTAAATGGCCCAAGTGGAGTCAATGGCATCTCTACTGCTGAACCTGTCAGTCCGAACAAAGAAGAGACAACTAATGAGATGTATACCGTAGGAAAGCTACTGGTGAATGTCAAGCACTCCAAATGATGGCCATATTTGCCCATGTTTTGCTGGTCTGTTGTGTTCACAAGCCAAAGAGGATTTTTTTACTGCTGTCATCTTAGTCTTTTTTTGTTTTCTACTATCATTTATGATTTTTTTTACATAATACATTCTTAGACTAGGTGCTCTTAATTTTATGTACTGTTTGTATGATGATTTTTGGGAAGTCTAGGAAACAGCTTATTTTTTATTTAACTTTTTAATATCATATTTTTCGCTTTATAAATGCTTTGGCAAGCAATTTTTTTGCAAATTAAGCTTTGCTTGTAAATCTTATAGAAATTTGTGTTTGAGTGGCATAGACATTGATTTTTTGTACGCTGCTATGGTTAAATCAATGTCCTAATTCCACTTTGTGGGTAAAACTAAGCCATTGATAACCATAGTTACCGAAGACTTTAGGACGAGGGAATGTAGGAACAAGGTTTATGGGACAACAAACAAATTTCCTGGTTTTTGGGGACGGAAGGGGGATGATCATTAAAATAATTAAAATTATAATATTAAAAATATTCAAATAAATTAGAAAAATTAGTAATAGTGGTCGGTGACAATCCACTATCCATATTTGTGCTCAAAAATTGATGTATTTAAATTTCATATATCACTCTTGATTCTTATTATGTCTTTGTAATACGATATAGTCAGGTTATGGGTAAATGTTTAGGTCTATGCCTTGTTGCCTTTATCATCTACACAGCCTTTCTCTTTGCTTTATTAAGTAATTGGAGCTTCCATAGTGAATTTTAATTAAATTTATACAAACAGACTTTTTTTTCAAATAGAAACGAATGGATTCCAAAAAACAATCTTACACTATAGAAGTACATTAGGGCCTTCCCGAATTTATTTCATTTTCAAGTTTATTCGAGCCCAACGCAATGGTGGAACTAGATTGAGGCCATCCATTACCAGACCTTGCAAAATTTGCAGAGAAGGTGATCAAGTTGTTAATCAATGCAGAACCCTTCAATGGGAAAAACTATGTAACAAACTCAAGATAAGCGCTTTTAGATTAATACATGTTGGTGTTTTTCAAAAAGCAATATTTAATATATCTAGACAATGCTAACAGCTGCTTGGATATACTCGAGGATACATATTCTGTGGTAAATGGATTCCTTGCTGCTTGGAAGGTTCTTCAGCTTGGAAAATCATGTTAGGACACAAAATATTGACAGCACACCATATAAATAAGATCAAAGGCAAATTTGGACTCATTGACATAATCGTGAACCCTGTCAATTTTCAACTACATGGATCATATATACTCTGTAGCATTTGAAATGCCTGGAAAATATTTGTAGGATTATTAACATGGCGGATGAGTGGGGCTTGTACTTGGCTGGGATCTGGGTAACAAATTAATTTGGTCTTGGAAACTCCAAGATACATCGATTGCTTCTATAGATTGTTTTTAGGCATGCGGACTGAGCAAAAAGGGATTAATAGTTTGGAAAGATCTATGGGATGCCACCACAAGAGACTGAAAAGGCGGGAGGACTCTAACTAGAGACTTTGCATGAGTCTCTGCTGATCAATTGGCAATTAAAGAAATCTAGAACTTTATTCCTACTGAAGATACCTTTAAGCTAAAGTTGGAATTGCAATGCCCTCTATGGAGAGATTGGAGATGGAATTATGATTGCCCCATCGTATAATATGATACACGTCAGCTTTACCATCTCCACCAGAAAAGTCTTTTGTCACCTATCTTCAATCCCATATGGCTTGCTTTTGACGCTGAATCTTTATGGATACGTAGGCCCCATAATGTTTGGCTTAAGGTTATGAATTAAGGGTGTTTTCCTGGCTTGTTATTTACCAGGGACTGCCCAAAAAAACATGGCTTTCTAAGGGTGGTTTCATAAACAACATCTGCGCCTATTGCACAAAACTAGAAACTGTGAAACATTTGATGTGGGATTGCACCTTTGCCAAATCTTGCCGGCGTGAAATTCAGTTGAGGTTGGCAGTAATTTTTCAGCCTCATCTTCAATGGAGAGCTGCTTTTCTTGGAGATTTCAACTCAAGGATTCAAAGTCCTTTTGCAAATCTTTGGTGGCGTGCGTGTCTCTCAACCCTCTTCATTCTTTGGAAACCCAGTTGCCAATATGTTTTCAAAGGCGAAAAGAGCACGTTGGAGAATTTTAGACATAATTGGAAAGGAGAATTAAGGCTTTAGTTGAGGGAAAAAGGACGCATGTTGCTTAAAGAGGCTAAGCAACTTGACCTCTTGGTCTACTCTGATTTGGCCTTGCTTGTTATTAGACTAAGGTATATGTAACTTTGTTTTTTCTCCTGTACACTCTCAGTTTCTTTGTACAGGCCCTTCTTGTAAATTTTTTCTGTCAATATATGAAACATTTTCTCAAAAAAAAAAGATATTTGAACAAGTATTTTAATTTTTAAAATTAAAAAAAATGGTTTTTTTTTTGTGAGACGGACATCCCTCTTTTTCACTTATGAGGGTGTGTGGGGGGGATGCTTCATCCCCATCCCCAAGTCCGTAAAATGTCCCAGACGACTAGGAAATGGGGGGACACACCCCCACATCACATTGTTGATAAACTGAATTTGACAATTATCTCCTAAACTTACCAAAATGAAAGGGAGCTGTTACAACCTAACACAATTAAGAGATAAAACAATGTAATGTCCCCTTCTCGGGTTTAGTGCTTATTGAAGAGCCTTAGCCCATCCAGTTGTTCCCGCAGGCTAAAAGGGATGGATAAAGAGGGAACGAGGTGTTATTATGACTAAGTTGGCCAAAAGAAATGTATAATGAGAATTTAAGTCATTACTACTAAAGTAAAAGTGTACTCTCTATTTTAAGGGAACTCAATGCTTAAATAGAAATTAAAAAGTCACTTTAAGTAATTAAAGTGCATCTACCACATGGAGTGCCCCACTTTGGGAGAATAAGGGGGAAAAAGTATAAAAGAAGGGAAGGGGAGCTCATTTGATGATCTTCTATCACACATATTTTTATGAATTGAGCATTTTGCTTCTACTTTCAGCTATCGAGGATGAAAACCCTCCTCAGTGTATCGATCCGAGGACGAAAACCCTCATTTCTCTTGGTGGTTTCATACAGAAATCATAATTGAGGATAATTTCAGAGTTTCAGAGCTAGGTCATCATTCTTGGCAAGCTAGGGCATCCTCTCAAGCTGGCGCTAGCACATTGCAAGGCAGATCGCTGAGTTTTTGGGCATTCTCAGAACTGACGTCAACCCCTATAGGGCTGACACCACCCTTGGAGCGAGTTGCAGCTTCTTTCAAGCCTTCCTACCACGTGCTTGCATTTGCATGAGGGTTATTTGGTCTCACAACACCGGGATTTGGTCAGCAGTGTTTTACTTTCAGTTATTTTGTGATGTAATAATCAGCTGTGGTATGTTTTTATTCCAGCTTGAATAAGAAAATAAAATAAATTCCAGATATGATGCATTTTGCTTTCATGCACTTGAATTAAATATATTGATCTTCTCCGCAGGTTATCAAAGTGTCTAGTATTTTTTAAAGGGTTATATTAAGGATTTTTGCTTGGAAAATCAGTTTCCTGTGTTTTGACACCAGTGTTTCGTGAAAAATCAGAATTTTCTTAGATCTGTCCCATAAGGGACATTAAAAACAAATGAAAAGGTCCCTAGAAGACTGGTAGTCTTCTGGGGAAAGCTTGCTTTGTAGAAGGTTTAGAAAACACTGGCAGAAGACAAGGTGGGAGGTCATACGAGTCTCTGTCTACAAATGCAAGCCATTAAATTTGTAGGACACCTACTTTCGATCTTTAATATGGTGCATGTGTATATATATCCCATTGCTGCATGATATCACTTGAACTTTTCAAAAATATTAACTGCTAAATACACATAATTTTCAATGGTTGTGTATGTTTACTTTGCCTCAAAATTAATGAGGGTACATGTCTTACACACATACATATAATTAGGTTGATAAATGAGTGACTTATATTGAGCAATGGCGGGGTGTAAAGACGGTGTGCACCTTGCTTTTATTAGAATATTATAAATTAAGAGTTAACTAATAAATAATTATAACCACTTCAACCATTTTGTAACCATCTCTCACATGATAAAAGGACGGACACACAATGAATAACGTGTGCATTCCGGTTACTCTTCATTCGTTCTTTGTACATTCTATTCTTTCTTTTTTCTCTCTCCTCACATTTTGATGTTGGTATTAGAGTGGGTCAAACAAGGAGAAAGAGAAGGGAAGAAGTTGAAACAAGTCTTGTTAGGGCATGGAAGAGAAAAATACCAGCTTGAACGCTAGATGCAAGAGCAATATCGTTCGAAGGGCAACAAGCAACAATGTAGGGCAAAGAAAATGTCATCAAAAAGGGCAGAAAACGACCCAATTTTAGTTCGAGGGCACTTACAATGAACATAACTACAAAATACAGATGATGCCATTTTAAAGGTGTTAAAAAAACCATTTGAGGGCACAATTTTAGCTGTGTTTTCAAGCAAATTTAAAGCATTTCGAAATGTTAGGGCACAAAAATAGGAATTTTCCATTTTTGAAGAATTTTTTGGGGCTGTTCATGCAGTTGGGGCATGAAAATAATTTATTTTCAGGGAAAAATGTGACAGACAAAACGCGACAGAGAAAAACGTGATCTAGGACACATTTTTTGCAGAAAACACAATCTAGAATCACGAGGAGAAAAAAACGCGATTTTCAAAGGTAGCTAGTGCAAAACAAAAAAAATATAGTCATTCATTTCCAAATTTGCAATTTTCCAAGGGCCATTCGCTGCTAGGGCACACAGTTTGTCAATTTTTAGTTACAACCAGCTGTCTAATTTCCTTTCATTGTTTAAAAAAGATAAAAATCAGTTTTTAAAATCTTGGTACATTAATTTGCGGGTCATTCTATGTTTTGGGAAAGGGTTATTTTCTGAGGAATTTTGTCCTAGAATGGAAATTCCATTAGACAAATATTCTAGCCTAAATATTCATACTTGGAAAGTAAAAATCCAGATGAAAGACAAATGAAATGAAGTTATTATAGCCTTTTTTTAAATTCCACTGGATGCTAAAAGTGATGACCTCATTGATAGAGAATACGTATTTTAAAAGAAGCCTCACACTTAGAAGACAGTAAGGGATCCAATGTAGGTAAAACTTGGCGTGGATGGCTGGCTAGATAGTTCAGGGGTCTGTAAATCTCGGAAATTTACTTTTACAAGGGTCATGAGACAACTTGATGGAGCATTGTGGGAGTAACTTAGTATGGATGGTTGTCCAACAATTCAGGAGATTCTATAATTCGGGAGTTCGGGGAGGTGGAATCCGGGAACTTGGGAATTCAACTCGGGAACTACACCTTTACGAGGGTGAGGGAGGCAACTTGATGGAGTCCTACCTGGTCAAAGCACCGTGTTCAGAGAGGAGGCTTTTGAAGAATGTGTGAACTTATTTGGTTCTATTACCTTAATCTTCTATCAGTATGCTCTATAATGTAAGCCTTAAGAAAGGGTATTAGAATATAAGGCTTATAAATTAGCGTTATGTTAATATTAGTTAAGTGTTAATTGATAAACGGTTGTAACCTCTTCAACCATTTTGTAACCATCTCTCACATAATAAAAGGACGAACACAATGAATAGCATGTGCATTCGAGTTACTCTTCATTTGCTTTTTGTACATTCTATTCTTTCTTTATTCTCTCTCTCTCTCTCTCTCTCTCTCCATATTCTAACAGCCTTTGGATGCATCAAATACAAAAATAGCTTATTTGATCTAGTTCCACTTAGTAACAAATACTGATGATATGAATGATAATGAAGCTCCCTTTTAAGGCGAGGTACACATAATTATTATCATAGACATATTCACCAGCAAACTTATATCAGGCACATCTTGAAAATCTGTTTTCCTTAAAGTAGGGGAAGTCATGATGGCCGGGTTTGAATGGATTGACCCTCCCATGAGGTGTCCTTGATGGCTAGGTCTATTTTTGTTTTGCAATAGTGTAGAGAGTGATGCAGTTTGGTGTTTGTGAGATTAGCATCAGTTTTTAACACAATTATATGTTTTCACCTCCTATAATTTTGGCGTTTCCTAATGGATTTGGGTATGTAAATAAGAGACAACAAAGAGGAAAAACTTCTGGGTTTTCCTCCCCTTTTGGGAGTGGTAGCCTCCTCTTTAATATGTTTTCTTTTGTTATTCTTTGAATATATTGTCAGAGAAACGAAAGCAATTGGGAAAATCATGAATGAAAAAATGGGAAGGAGATGCAAAATTGTGGAATGATATGGCAAATAGTATTATCTATTTTATTATCATATATTTCTCCCCCAACAATTGAAAATTACATTGGTGCTAGAAATTATCAGATTGGGTCTGGATCTTGTGAATAAGGGGATCAGTCCACCAAATCCCCGAAGTCACAGTTCTCTTGACATTTACTCCATGTAATACCCATAAAAATAAAAGGAATCACTGTACTGCAGCTGTGCTTGGAGATGGATGCATGAACTTTCACCATCCAAGAGCAAGGCTATGAAGAGTGCGAAATAGAAGTCATCAAACTTATTCACAAGTTTCCATTAATAGTAGCAGTTTTAGCCTTTAAAGAAATCCTCAGATGCATTCACTCATTAGAAAGTAATAATTATACCATATCATAAACACAAGTGATTATTATCCATGTTTTATACGTGTGCCATGCCTAGTAACGTGAAACTACTAGTAGTGAATTTTTATCAGATAATCACTTGCCTGTTGATGGGACAAATTACATTTAGTGATTTTTATGACCGTCGTTTGTAGCCCACACAGAAACTTGGACAAATCAAAACTTATTTCTAGTATTTAACGTACATGAAGTCCCTGAAAAGCAATGACACAACTGGTTCGCCATAGTGGTTCGTAGGCTAAAGGTTCAAAGTATGAATTCCGTTAACTCTTTTGTTCATATATATATTTTTACAAAGGGGCTAAACTGCAGCTACATAAGTGGCCTGGGGCTTTGAGAAAATAGTCCTAAAATAAGGGTTACTAGGTTGAATCTTTGAATTGATATATCTGCTATTTAGAGGGACTTTAAAGCTGTTTGTTTTGTTTCAATTTCTTTTGTATTATGCCTGGTAAATTTTCAAACAAATATGTTCCTAGCTGCAACCATTATGGGAAGAACTTTTCTGTGGAAAATTGAGATAAATGGATGCACTACTGCCATGGGTTTTATTGGAATTTTGGCATTGAGAAAACTGACCCCAAAACCAAACGAAACTTCCAAACATGAATTTGAAGCCCTAGCTCTTCTTGGGACAACAATTAGAAATGATCCTCATTGTGATGGTATTGAAAAAGCATTGTAGGCTTGGGAAGCACTTAAAAAGTTGTATGAAAAATGTAATGAGTCTAGAACAACAGATGAGACTAAGGGAGATAATAGTGATTAACATGCAAGGCAATGATTGAGTAGGTTAAGTCTCAGCTATCAATGCAGTTTGACATGGAAGATATCAGTGCTGCAAAAGTCATTTTGGGCTTGGAAATCAACCGAGATCGTGCAAATAGAAAGATATGTCTAGGCTAGAAGAAATATGTTCAGCCTTGTTGGAAATGTTTAAGATGTGAGATAGCAAACTTGGGAACATACCTTTTCCAGTTGGTCAAAAAAGCTCTATTGCACTAAAGATATAACTGAAGAAGGTGGAGATTAATCTGAATGTTGCGGATTCTTTTTCTAAAGCAGTGGCTACTGAGAAGTTCTTTTGGTGCAAGAAAAATATGGGCTTGGATGCCACAACTTCTGAAGAATGGGTTCGTGCTCCCTTTATGAAAAGTGTTCAAGTAATGGGAGATTGTTAAGAATGTTTCAACTTTGCATAGGATTGTGCAAGGTGCATTGCACACTGGTTAAGTGTTGCGCAGTCTTGCGCAACAATGTTGCTTGAGGAAAACTTGCATAGGGGCATATCCACAGGTATATTGGCACGTGGGCATTGTGTGGAACTTGTGCAACGAGGTTTGAAATGCTATGCACAACCTTGTGTTGTGCACAAGACTGTGCACAATGGTTTTGCACAACATTGGAGTATAATGTTGATCTGTTGATAATACTTGTCTGACTGGATTTGTCGACTTGAGGCAAAAAATGTGATGAAGAATATTCTGATACAGTTGGTGGAAAAATATTTTCTAGTAATGATTGGACATTAGTTAGAGAGAATCTCAAAATTCTATGCTTGTAAAGTCATGAGATGCTTTAAAGCATGCAATTGCTTTTGAAGTGTGTAAGCTCTTAGGTGTAAAATAAGGAAGAAACTGTTGTAACAATTATTCTTTGTTACAAAGGTCAAGTCTTAGCGTGTTATATGTATCAATTGAAACTAGGGATGAACGCATAGTTGAATATTGTAGATGTACTTGGGAAGTGCATAAACTATTGAATAGTATTTTATAGTGCCTTGAAGGTACTCTTGTTGTATTTGTTAGCTGGGTTAAAGTTGATGCAGTAAGAAAGGTTATTATGCTGGGGTTTTTAACCTGAAAGAGTTTTCCTTGGATTTCCCTGTGTCTAAATCAGATTTGACATATTAATATGCTGTTTAGATATACGGTTTAGTAGCTCTTCTATGTTTACTTATTGTTAGTAGATCTAGTGTATTCCCAACAAGTTTTGTATAAGTATCTAAGCACGCAAGTATAAGAATTTGCACAAAAGGTTGGGCAAGACAAGGTAGGAAGAATCTAAGGGAAGGTTTATGCAAAAGTGGTAGTAAATTAGAGTTGTGTGTGTCTAAATTGTTCATTAGAAGAAGAAGAAGATATTTTAACGTCCACCTGTTGGTGAGTTTGATAATCAGCTCCCCTGTTTTTTCAACCATATTCTCGTTGAATATATCTTGAAAGGATGTAGTAGCCATTGTGCTAGCGAATTGGGCCCTAATGTCATTATAAGCATTACGCTCCAATATGAAATGTTTCTCTGACTCCACTGCACCAGACATGCAAAAGACAAATATTCTCTCTTCCCATGCCTCTTTAGGTCTTTTCCATCTTCCTGTTTCACACCGAAGACGATGTGAATTAGTTCTCAATTGAGCTATGAAGATCTTTGCTTTCCACGGGATATTAGCCCCTATAAAAGCCTTTTGTTGATGATCACATGTAGAGTTAAATTCCTCCAAATAATACCTCTTCTTTCTCCCTAACGGATTCCCCACATAACTTGGTGGAATTTATCTATAACAAAAGTTTTTATCTCTTGGCTATTATTAGGACTTGCGTTCAAGTAAATGTTCCATTTTTAAGCCATTTGTTGTTTTGATTCATCCATGACTTCTTTCTTTTCTCCAAAAACTCATTGAGGACAATCTTATGCCATCTACTACCTTCCATTTGCTCTATACTTTTTAAATATGTTATGAGACGAACCATAGCAATAGCTTGTAGAGGTACATCCCCCATTTCAGCTAGAAGAATCTCACATGGGACCAAAACCTTTAATTTGAACTTGCTAGTAATCATACTTTTTTGAATCCTCTCAAGTTACTTCCACCTTGAGTTTGAAATGCTGTTAGCTCAAACCTCACATCCGTAAAGCACCATTGGCGTTACTAAAAGCCCAAAAAGAGTCTGCATAGTTTTCCAATCCCATAATTTGACCTCTCTAGATTTGTTTTGAAAAGCATAAAAAGCTCTCCACCCCCTAAAGTTTCTTTTTGCTACAAATCTCCCAATTGAGCTTGTTATTAAAGTCAAACCCAAGATATTTATACTCCATTACTTCCTCTAAAATGTTTCCATCGAAATAGAAATCATATTGAGTTCTTTTCATTCTATTGGAAAAGATTATAATCTTGGTCTTATTGGTGTTGACTTGCATCCCCAGTTCTTTGCAAAAGTGCTCAAGTGCACATAAATGCTTTTGAAGGCCTTGAGCGGACCTAACAATCAAAGATAAGATCATCAACATAAAGGAGAAGTCTTACAACATACTCTCCTATGCGAACACCATCTCCTTTTTGCATATTTAACCGTTCCTTAAGTTTGTCGATATATAGGCCAAATAAAGTAGGTGATAATGTGGCATCCTTGTTTAACTCCAATATCACTCCTGAAACTTTCCGAGATACCAGTTTGAGTTTTAATTTTGACTCATACCTTTTCATAAAGTCTATGAACAATTGCTCTATGATGCATTGGAATACCAAGCTCCTTCATTCTATCCCATATCTTGTTCATAGGAAGTTTGTCAAAATCCTTTTTGAAGTCAACAAAACAGCAGTAAGCTTCCTCTTTATCATTCAAAACTTTTTCAATAATGTGCCTCAAAGTGATACCATGATCAATTGTTGAATACTTAGGTCTGAACCCTGCTTGCCCTTTTGCTCTTTTATCGTTTTCTTCTGCCAACTTATTGATATTGCATTCCACCATGCTACCAAACAACTTTGCAAACAATGGGTTGATCATGATGGTTCTATAATTAGAAGGATTGTTAACATCTCCACTCTTAAAAAGAGGTATTGCAAGACTAGTAGTCCAATCTCCAGGAATCACAAGACTAGTAGTTCAATGCGTTTATGCTTCAACTGTAGGTACCCATGAACACATAACCATCGTTGTCGTGGCAAAGGGTCAATGCATTACATTGAAGTAGTTTCAGATGATGAAGATGATGGAGATAATGCTGATCCAAAAAAAATTGAAGAACAAGCAAAGGGAAAGGAAAGGGTTCTCATAGGTGCCACACTTGCGACATTATCTATGCCACCTAGTTTCTATGCATTCTAAGTTAGAGGAGATCTTCACGGGAAAAAGATCACTGCGTTGATAGATAGTGGAGCTACACATAACTTCATTGATGAAGGCTTAGTCACAAGGATGGGATTGGAGATGGAAGATTTCCAAGGGTTCAATGTGATAGTGGCAGATGAACATTCGATCTCATGTACAAAGAAGATTCCACAACTTGATTTCACCTTAGGAAGTCATGAGGTAAGAGATGATTTTTATGTTATTGGCATTGGTGAGATGGACATAGTACTTGGAGTACAATGGCTACAATCTTTGGGTGAATTCATCCAAAATTATCAAACTATGGAAATGAAATTCAAGGTGCAAGACAAAGAAGTTGTTTTGCAAGGTATGAGGAATGGTACTCCTTAAGTTGTGGCAATCAAGAGTATGGAGAGTTCTTTCAAAAGAAAGCAAATTGCACGGGATGCGGATTATGTGGTAAGAGATAGTTCTTTTTTATTACAACAATTTTATCATGATGATATTGAACCCATGTTGGACAAGGATGCTAAGAATTTGATACAACAAAGCCAAGATGTCATGAAGGAAAAAGGAAATGAAGATCTCAAGGATACCCCAAGGTATGTCATATTTATTGCTGCATATTAAGCCATTTCAGATTTATTTTCCTCATGAGAAGCATGATAAGATAGAGGATAAAGTTTGCAATATGGAGTATGTGGAATCCTTGATTCAAATTCATGTTTATCAGTATCATGCGAGCTATATATTTTGGCGAGAGCTCTCTCATTTAACAGACACGAGATCTAGACTCTTGGAGAACTACAACATGTTTTATCTCCTGCACATGACACTTGGGCACATGAGTTACAATTGCTTGAGGGCAAGCAATTTGGTGAAGGGATGATTATAATATCCCATTCTCAAAAGCAGTAGGTCGAAGAACCTTAGCCTAATTTTTTTTCTCGACAGGTAAGGAAGTAAGAAAAAGGGAAATTATTCCTAATTAATTAATTATTTAGTGCATATTGAAATTTTATTATAAGCACTTAAATTAATTATTAGTGACCTTGCTTTCCCCTCTTGCATTAAGGGACTCAACACCCCTTTGAAGATATCACAATTTTCCTGTATTACAAGAATCCTTCCTTTTTCTAGAAGATGTTGAGATTGTTCTTTCTTTGTGAGCTGATCGACCAATCTACCACTATGGAAATCACATTATGATCCAACTTTAGGTCCCTGATAGAATCATCAATCTCCACTTCTTTTATTCTATCGATTAGACTTTGTGAGCAAATTGCTTAGTCAACAACATGTGCCCCATTGTAAGTTTTACAAGTAAAATTTCCAGATTTATGCCATCTTTCCATACCATTGCAAATAATCAAATACAAGCCAGTGTTGACCTTATCTGACTGTTACGAAGTCAAGAATCACTATGATAGTGAAAAGATGAGAACATCCAAATAAATCATACTTTTTGGGACATGGAAGGACTGTTGAAGAGCATCTATTCTGAGATAGTAGTGATTTACTTTAATGGTTAGGGTTGCATGATCGTAGAGCATGATGGTGGGGTTCCTATATAAACCTCACCCCCTTCTCAAAAGTAGTAGATCAAAGACCCTTAGCCTAATTTTGTTTCCTAACGGCTAAAGAACTAAGAAAAAGGTAAATAGTCCTAATTAATTGTAAAGTGCATAATGAAGTTTTATTATAAGCACTTAAATTAATTATTAGTGACAAAAAAAAAGAAAAGAAAAATTTACCTTATGTTTTATTTTCCCTAGAGGAAAAAAGTGATCCATATGGGGATGAAATAAAAGTTAAAACAAGGGGAAAACATTAAATGAGGTAAAGTGAGATGATTGGTTATTTTGGGTGGCTAATACGTCAAGACAAGTTATAAAAGCAAGTCACCATGTGTGGAGGACATCTTTTTGCATATCATAATTTTTGAATATTCGTATAGCTTGCATGCTTTCCATTTCTACTTCAGAGGACGAAAACCCTTTGTAGTTTTGCTTTAGAGGACAAAACCCCTCTTTAGCCTTGGAAGAAGAATGAAAACTCTCATTCCGTTGCGTTTTCCATTGAATTCCAACAATGTTGAAGGTTAGAGTTGTAGATTTCTATTTGTTCCAGCTAGGGTTTGAAGCTGGAAGCTTGTTGCTGATTTCTGCCCTTCATTTCCAACTCTTCTATAGTGGAGCGACCTACCTTTTGGATATTTCTGAGTGATCTAGGAAACATTGGGACCAAATCTGATTTTCAGTTCCACAATCAGATTTTTAGAAGCAAAGATCAGCTGGTTTGCATAATTTTTGGGCTTGGGAAACTCCAATTTCAGCTAAGTCTATAACTGTCATTTTGCAGATTTTATAATAAAATTCCTCTTCCAGCCCCCTTATTGGTTAGAAAATTGGTGTTTTTCTCAATATTCTTGCATACATAAAATTTCTGATATGTTTTGAATAAGATTCAGGTGGTTTGGTTTTACTTCAGTTTTGTGGAATAATCACTCATAGAGCAAGTCACATTTTCCCTATAAAATTAAGATCTGCAGTATTTTGTCAAATATATGCTCTATAAATTGCTATTTTAGATCAGATTTGCTTCTGTTCCATGTAGGGACATAAATTGTCCATTTGGGGACATTACAAATAGTTGTGATTTACTTTTATGGTTAGTGTTGCATGATCGTAGAGCATGATGGTGGGGTTCCTATATAAACTTCGCACCCCTTCGATCCCTATCCCATTTCTTGTAAGAGATATATAGTGGGATAGAGGTAAGAGATGTGTGACAGACTAGGAGTAAGAGAGGTGCTAATGGAGGGCACTTATGGAGGTTTGATATACATGCAGTAACCTAGTTGTGCAAGTAATGAAATGGAGGCTATGTTAGATTCAGTCACTTTTGTGATGTATTTCATTCTTGCATGCTTGGTTTCTTGGTTGTGTAACAATTTCCATTGACCTTGCATGGTTATGTAATCATATCCAATACTTTTTGTATGCTTAAAGGTCATTAATGCAAATGTGTAAATGACTAACCATATTACGAGTAAAACCTTTCTTTTGTTCATCCACAATATGGGGTCAGTTCTTTCTCATTGCGCCTCGGTGTTGGGTAGTGTGATCCAAAATATATATTGTTAGTTTATTAGTTGTTGTATGGGGAACGCATCTTCTCGTGAGATATGCCCTTTAATAAATAGGTTAATATAGTGTTATGTTAGTAAATTAATGTTAGTCATTAATTTTTTTATGTTAGTAATGTAACATGTGTATGGTTCATGATTCTGACCGTTGGATCCCATATGCAAACTGTGTGTGAGCTTATTAAAGCTTGATGATGAAAGAAGTCAGTGTAGGGAACCTGAAAATTTAATTTCTGAAACTTCTTCTGAATAAATAACTTGTAGTTGTCGCTTCATTTAAATTTTTGAACAGTGGTACCAATGCAGATGATGGCGCTGGTTCTTGAGGAAGAAGCCATGGAAGAGCCATGAACGAGACCTACGAAGTTTAGTCGGTGAAGTTTTTTAGAAGCTTTTTTTGATAACTTTTTTGATTTTTTGTTTTGTTTTATCTCAGCTCTGTAAACTGCCTGAAGAAAGGTGTTTCATTTTACCTGGAAGAAGTCTGAAGCATTATTTGACAGTTTGAAGAAGCTCGAGGCATTATAACTCATGCTAAAGTGCTATATGACTTATTGAAGCTCATCAGAAGTGTGAATCCTATGCTTGTGGCATTCAAAACCTGCAGAAGTGGCATCAAAGCTGCTGAATGGCATTAAAAATCTGTCCAGAAGTGTTGAAATCTGCTATTAAAATCTGAAAAGTCGTTGAAACCCTTACCTGAATTTGGTAACTGTTCTTGTCATGATAAGTTTTCCTGGAGCATATCTGAGGAGGGAGCAGGGCATCATTTGGTGCTTGGGAGCGCTGTCTGCTGGAAGAATGTAATAAATTAACTCTGCTTGCGCATTCAAAATTGACCAGAAGCCTTGAAATAATGTTGAAGTTGCTATTTGGCATCTCAACCCTTTGCATTACATGATTCTACTGCTGGGTGCTTTATTTTATCTGATTCAAGGCCAAAAACACCGACAATGGCATGTTGGAGACTTCAAAAACTGGTTTGTATAGAAAAATCTAATTTTATGTCTCCATAGCATGCATAGCTGAGTTACTTTTAAGAGTTGACTGAAGACATTGATAAAAAACAAGTTTCAATATCAAAAGAAAGAAGTGGTCATTATGTGTAATGCCCCCCAATGGATTTAAGGCCAATAAAAAACTCCCAAATACAACTTATAGAAGATGCAGCAATTTATTAATATGCAGATCGGAATTTAATCTAAAAAGTGTGACTAGAGTAAAGTGGGAAACCCAAACAAATCAACCAATAAAATATAACTTCTCCACTCCAATCTGATCTACCAATTTTATAAAGCCAAAAATATGAAAGAACTTACATATTTTTGATGCACAAGAAGGCTGAAATTAATTTATTTTGAAACTCTAGTCTGCAGAAAATTATGGCAACTTAAAAAATTCACAACTCATTAAAAAATGCTCCGATCCACACAAACAAACTATGCACGGATTCAAATATAGGGAGAATGCAATGATGTTACCTAGTCATGCAAATGACAACCACAAGTGCCCTAAAACAGCCAAAAAAACCAATTCGTCTTTAGGTGTTTTGGGCTGGAAAAAATTCATAAAAAACTTGATTTATTAACAACAATCCAGATAAGATCAAAACCCCTTTAAATACCTCAAGAAGTATCTTAGAAGTGGGTCGTACAATATGTTAGAAGGCTGGAAAACACTTGCAAATTTGCTTCAAACCCTTGATCCAAAAATCTGTAAAAAGTCCTTTATTCACTATTGGAATAAACTGAAATATTGCTGCAAGTACAATGGAATCCCCTATGTAGAGATCCCTCACATACTCTTGTGGTTTTCGTTTGCAAGAGAGTAGTCCTAAGGGTTTTCATCCTTAGAAATAATTCAGACAGAGTTTAAAAACTTCAATTAAAAATCAGAATTTAGAAGATGATCAACGTGTGCCTCTACAAAAGCCAGTCAACTTGCATAAACAGAGTTTGTGACCCAAAATAGCCAGCCATGCAACCAATCACCTTTCTTTGCATTAAATGCTTCTTTCCCTCCAAAAAGATCTCCTCATGCAAGTTGCATTTTCCTTGAGGGAATAACTTTTGCTTTTTGCCTTTTTCTATTTTACTTTTGCCTCCAAGCAAGTCGGACTTTTCCATAAAATATATTTTTCCTAAGTGTCTTAATTATTTTATTTGTTTTTTCCATGTTTATTTTATTATTAAGTCCATTAATTTGTTATAAGTGTTTTTTATAATGTTTTTTTTGCACTTTATAATAAAATAATAGAACTTAAGTCTCCCCTTTAATTTTTTCCTTTGCTGTCGGGAAGACCAAATGGGCTAAGGGTCTTCGACTGGGAACGAGATATTACATTATGTCTCAATCTCGTATTTTTTTTTCGAGTAATAAGGATGTTTTTGGATGAAAAAGCATTGTAAAGGGATCTAGTAGGGTAAAGGAAAAACCCCAATAGTATACCTATTTTTCCTTACATGGATAGAATATTGAGTCTCATTTCAGAACCAGGAAAACTGACACCAAAAATCTACAAAGAGAGGAGAAAGAACATTGAAAACACGTGTTTTCAAGGATCTTTGGGATTTGGTTGAAAATCAACTTACATCCTAGATGATTATGCGAAATTGCCCCAATTTCAAAAACAAAATAAGAGAGGACTTGCAGCGTCAAAGTCTTCTAGTGATTCACAAGTCATTTTTCACATAGAAGTCATTAGGAGTGAAGCTTGGAAAGATTGGAAAACACTGAAGGACTTATATGACAAGCAACCAACATATAAGAAAATTGATAGACTAATGCAATTGCTGGACACTAAAATTAAAGATGATGAAGACATTTCTAATTACATCGCTAGAATGAAAAGCGTATGACAAGAATTCAGTACTATGTATGGCAAAATTGATAATACATTAATCTCTATTATTTTGAATGAGCTCAATTCAAATTATAAAAACTTCTTCCAAATCTTTCAACTCTATGATAAAATTGCTTACTCAATATGAGCATCAATTCACAAAGAAGAAAGTGGTAAGCATAAAAAGGATGTTTATTTTAAAAAGCAAAAAAATACAAAGTGGAGAAGAAACATGTGAAAAGGAAGTATTTTCAACATTCCTCCAAACATAAACATTTTTCTCAGTGGTGTGATTGGACAAGCAATACTCATTATTTGCCAGTATTAGTTGTCACAAGTTATCTTCCAAATCCAAGAAAAATGCATGATGTTATGGTTGTGGTGGTATGAGACACTTCTATTGAATGCCCTCCTAGAAAGAAGTCTTCCCGACATAAAAAGAAGACAAAAGTGCATTATGTTAGTGAACTTGGTGAAGATTCTTCTCATTCAGAGACATCATGGCCTGGTCAAGAAGTATCGTGCTTTGTTGAAGCCTATGGGTCCACAGGGAATTGACAATATCTTATGAGAGATATAGATTCACTCATCATGAGTTTGTTGCTAGCTCCAAGATTGGGTTTTGCTGTAGTAGCATTTTGAAGAGATACTAGGATTTCAATGTTTTCTATCCAAATGTTGGTTTTGATTCATTTTATATCATTGATGAGGAGAAGATCGAGTTATTTGGTGGTGTTTTTTGTTGCATAGACTTATGACCTTTCGTATGATGGGGGCAAGATACTGTGTTGATTTTCAATTAGTCGCAGGTGATTGTGCAACTGATGGCGGTCAATAGCACTAGTGATGTCAAGCATAGTGGTCAGTGTTGTTGGGAATCAGGGTAGATATGTTGGTCAAAGGTATGAAATTATCATTGAGACATGAATTGATGTGGTTGAGTATTCCGATAATGATGCCCATATTGCAATATAGGTATGGATGATAAGATGGGATGAGTATGCCCAGGATGATGCTCATCATTCATATTAGATCAGGCTTTGTATAAGTGACACAGGTTGATTAGTACTAGGATGTATAGGGTGCTAGTTTGAAGGTTGTAGTAGATATTGTTGGATGGCTTTACAATCATTTGCTCTGGATCATCTTTTGGTCCCCTTTGGATCAAGGGGGTTTGTTGGGTCGTGTGATTCAAAATATATATTCTTGTTAGTTTATTAGTTGTTTTGGGCATGCATCTCCTAGCGAGACACCCCCTTTAATAGATGAGTTAATATAGTGTTATGTTGGTAAATGAATACTATCCATTAATTTACTTGTGTTAGTAATGTCATGGATGTATAGTCGGTGGTTTGGACCATTGAGTCCCTCTTAAAGCTTGAAGATGAAAGAAGAAATCAATGTGCATGAAACCTGAACATTTAATTTATGAAAGCTTCTTCTCAGTAAATAACTTGTAATTGTTTCTCCATTTATCGTGTATGTTTAATTTCTGAATGCTTGGGTGAGTGCTTAAGGCTACACTTGGGTGATATGCCGGTGTGGGAGCTATTACATGTTGAGCATGCACAGTTAGCGCAGAAATGCCAAGCTAAGCACAAAGTAGCCCAATGACAAATGCTACAAATTGCCAAGACATAAAAAGACTGACCACCAAAGAAGAAGGCTTTAGTGAAGAACTTAAGTAATGGATAAGGTTAACCGTAATCTAAATCACAATTTGACAGATCCGTACCCTCATTTTCAATTACTATGAAAAAGCCAATGCAAGATTTTATGGTATTCATGGCCAAATGGCCAGGACTAAGTTGGCGTAGTTGGGTGATCCTAGGAGGGTACAATGAACATCTCAACGATGACCTGGTAATTGTAGTATCAAAGGGAGCTTTTAAATCTCCAATGTGTAAAATGGGCTGAAAGAAGGTAATCAATTTGGCTGTCCTTGGGGTCACATGTAAAACCTATGGTCAAGAAAAAAGCACGTCTAAGAAATACTAATCTCCCTAGAATCATGTAATAGATGTGACACCTGGAAATAGATGAGATTAAAGGGGCTTTATTTTTAGGGATTAATAGAGATTAATTATGGGCTCAGTTTCTTAACCAAGGAGTCAAACCTTATTCAAGAAATATTACATGCATTATTCATTTAATGGCTTCATTTCCAAGTATATATTTATTTCTAGCATTCATTTCCATGATTCTGATATACACCTGTACTTCTTGCATTTCATTTCGTAGAATTGTTTTATTTTGTTTCATGGATTTGTATATACTATCGTGTCTCTGGTATACCTGTTGGGTTTGCTCGATTCTTATTGGGCTCAATAATTCCTTAGGTTAAGTTCTGGATACTTCAATATTTTGTTTTGAGTTGGAGTTCTGTTTTGCACTCCTGATTCGTGATTGCAAGTTACCTTGTTTTTGAGTCCTACTGATCCATTTTGGCCATTTTTGAGCATCGATGATTTTTTCTCCTTCCTTCTTTTTGAGAGCAAGTGTGACATAGGTAATTAATTACAATATTTCATTTTCTTTTCTGAATTCATACAATATAATTAACCTTTATTTTTCTGTAAATGCAAGGTAAACTTTTATCTAGGCATAGACCTCCCATTGATACAACGATTTATAATGTGGCATATATGCTAATGACAAAATAGAGAAGTCTTGGGTTAGTAAACATTTTTGGTTACACATTGCTGATTCATTTTCCTTTTCTTGTCATGCTTCAGTACTCTTATGAACTACTGCTACAACATTTGCACAAGACTGAGTCTATGCTTATGCTTGGAGTCATCAATGAGCGGATAAACTTGCAAGGCAAGCTAATTTCAGACACTCTGTTCTTAGTCTGCAAATGTTTTCATGCCTATCTTTCTTGGAAGTCTTTGTATCTTTGTTTTACGCTTTCTTTTTCTTTGATGGGATTGTTTTTAATTTCTTAATTTAAAATATTCTTATCACTCCTAATTGATCTTTTGCTTAACAGTCCCTCCCGGACAACCATGTACATATTCAGAGGAGGTAGAAGTTGTAACATTAACGGGCAGTAGTCAAGAAGCAGTTGAACAGATAAATCAAAAAGAGATCCGTTGGGGGGTAAGTTGATGTTTTAAATTAGCGATGAGAAATTATCGAGTCAATAAATAACCATCCCGAGCATAGGCGTCCAAAACTGCACCTGGATTTGCAGCCTTATAACAAATGATGTTTATGCACATGGAAGCATCTAGAGTGTTTATGGTTGCCTATATGCATGTCTACTTTTTTGTGGCTCCTTGTATGTTCACATATTTCCTATGTAAATGTATTTTGTTGCTCTTGCACTTGAGAAAATGATTATAATACCTATTGCTGACTTCTTTAAATTAAATGTTCTTTATTTTACATGATTTACACACTAAAAATTAGACCCTAACACATGCATCGCAACCTGCATGGGCATATACCAATGTGCGTGTGCATGCACGGTCATGTTCCAAAACACTTATTTTTGCCATGTAGTGAATGTAATGTCCCCAATGGCATGTCTTATAACTCAAAAAGGGAACACCTGAAAATTCTGATTTATGACAGCAATCTGGATGAAGAAATATTGGGACGGCATTGCAATTTATCCACAAAATACAGATCTGAAATACCCTAGATATGGCGAGCTGCTATAGAGACCAAAAAACCAAAAAACCCTTAAATCTGATCTTAAATGACACAAATCTCATGCCAAGCAAAAATATATATAATAATAATGGAATGCAAGAACACCAAAATACTAAATTTTTGTAACTTAAAACAAGAGCTGGAAATTTATTTAAAGTCTGTAGAAGGACAACTTACAAAAGTGGCCAATAAGAAGTGATCCCAAGCCCAAATCCACTGAAACAAAGCTGAATGTGGCCTCTAAAATTATGATAAAGCAAATGATGTATAGATATGGAACAACTGTGCCTTAGAATGCACCAAACTCCACCCACAAGAGTGTAGATAGCCCTAAATATGGCTGCAAATCGTGCCCTAGCCGTCCCTGCTTGAAGTCTTGGCAGATGTCTCTCTACTAATTCAATTTCTTTGATTGAAATGCAGATCTGAAGTGGAAAATGTGCCCTAGCTCCGAAATTCTGTGTTTGCACCCAATTGTGACTGCCAAATGAAGTCACGCAATAGATGTTGAGGGTTTTCATCCTCAAATCTGAATTCTATTGAGGGTTTCGTTCCCAATAGGGTACGAAGGAGGGTTTCCGTCCTCTATGGTTGAAAGTGAAAGCAAATGCATTCATCTCCAAGGTAAAATTAGATAAATGACCAAAGATGTCTGAAATGAAACCCCAACCCCTCCTTTTATAATTTTCCATTGCCTTTTCCCAAGTTGGGCGCTGCATGTAGGATTACTAAAGTGACTTCCCATCTTCTAATTTATTGTTGGCTTTTACTTTATTTGGAAAGTCGCCTTTATTTATTTTTTAATGATAAAGTTATATTAAGTTGTCACCTTTTTAATAAAAAGTCAGTGACGACAATTTAAAAATTAACTTTATTATTTTTCTTTATTTGAAAAAGGGGACATGACAGCGAAACAAAACCAGCACGTGCATATGCAATTTGTTTACCAGTTTTCTTTGTGCATGCCTGAATGCATATGTTCTATTATATGTATTACACTGCATTTAACATTGAGAAGGTACATCAATCCCTGAGTTCATTTCTCTAACATGCTAACATTGTTTTTTTAAAATGATGAAACTTAACACCGCTTGACATAGAATATACATTATAAAGTGTTTAATTATTACAAAAAATCTCGTGGGAATGCTGTTGGAGCAAGTATTGCAGCTGGTCAGATGCACATCGATGCTCATGTATTCTCTGTCCACACACATATTTATGGAAAATTATATAGAAATCCCACCCAAAGTTATTGAACTCTCAACAACCATACTCTGCAGCCCGTCTTAAGAAAACTAATTATGAGTGATAGGAATACTGATTTATTTGTATAGAGCAGCTTAACTGATAATATTTGAATCTGACTGTAAATCGAAAGACATTTGGTAATGAAAATTAAATAATAAAAAAATGAGAATGTTTTTGACAGAAACAAGAAAAATAACATGAATTTGTTTCTCTATTCAGGTATTTGTGCATTTATCATCTTTGAGGTAAAGGGAAACAGGAACATACATAATTGAGAGCAAAGTACAATGCATCTACAGAGACACACCTTGACAGCTGAATTAGCTTTGTTCATTGAGAAAACCATTTGTCAATCTTATGCCTTAAGCTGTTGTGGACAAATAACCAGTATGTTACTAAACTATTCTTGGCGCTCATAACTGTTACTAAATAAGTATTCTCAGCTAAACTGGGATCCAAATCTTGTTGTTGGTTTCCAACTAGTAACCTCTTTTACTATCTTGTATTTACAATTAAAGAGGTAACTTTGCTTTAAATTATGGTAGTGGTCATGTTTGGTGGACTCTCTTGGTGGTCTCACCCTAAGTTGCCGCATTCGAATTCGTGTTCGAATTCGCCGATGATTAAATTCGTGAAAATTTCGCTGGTAAAAAAATCAGCGATTAAATTCGACTATGAGAAATATACATTTTTATTAAATATATAAAAACAAAAGATAAATTCACATTTCAAAAGAGAGATAATATCACATTTCATTGATTTCATAAGTAGCTATTACAATAATGTGATTGAAAGCAAAAACTTCAAAAAACATGTGCTCGTAGGTTGCGACCGAGCTGGCAGGTGAGACGATTAGTCCGAGCACGGGAGAATACTCGGCGAGTTTTGGAAAGCTATCCAGTATTTTTAATTACTAATCTGTCTACAGGCGATCAAAGCTCATGATTCTTTTAGAAGATTGCAAGAAGTTGCTTGGTCCAAAAAGGTGCAAAAATGGATTTTATGAAAATAAGAAAAATATTGCCATCAATGCTGGTGTCACCCAGATTTCATCCTGAAATCTGCGACTACCCTATCCGAATTTTTTTCGTACTTTTGAAATAATGGGTCGTTTTGTGTTTTTATTGCCTGAAAGTTCTTGTATTGCGTCAAGATAATCCCAAAGAGCCATATTAGCCTTTTTCGCCAAATACCCAGATGCCCAAAATTGTTTTATTCTGTCGTCGGGATTTGTCTGCGGGAAATTTGTATTTAATTATTTTGAGCCCCTTATGAGGCTATTTGTGCTCCGTTTTAACTCTATTATGAGCGAATATGTTATTATTCCTATGTGCCAGAAGGGTTTTTACTTGGAATAAGTTTTGGGCTTTATTTGTAACTTTTGACAATTTTTCGTGTTTTTGTGTTGTCCCGTTTCGTTTTTTGTGAAATTTCTCTAGAACAATTCCTTTGCCGGGTAAGCTCGATTTTTGGCCTGGAGCAGCTAGAAAACATATACACACATTATGCCCGGAGGAAGTCGCCATCGGAGGTTTGGATCACTGGGAAAAAGCGAAGTCGTGCACGGAAAAGCCCCTGCGGGGATGGACGCATTTTTGGAAAACAAAGGGTTTAAGCTGCAATGGGAAAAATGGAAGCAGCAGGTAGGGTGGGAATTTTATATCTGCTTAGCAGGGTACTTTTTCCCGTGTTATAAAATTCACTTAAGCTGTAGTGGGAAAAATAGAGACTGCAGGCAGGTGGGAATTTATTGCCTGCCTTGCAGGGTAAAAATTCCTATGATAAAATAAAAGGAAAGTGACTTAAGTGAAATCATGGGATTTTAGTGCCTGCCTTGTAGGGTAAATAATCCCATTGTCAAAGTCAAATCACTTAAGTGGATCATGGGATTTTGGTGCCTGCCTTGCAGGGTAAAAAATCCCATAGTGAAAAAATTCTTAAAAATAGAATTACATGTGCAAAAAAGTGCGCCCCTTTTGGTGAGATGATGGAAGACTTAAATTGATTATTTTAATTAATCTTTCCTCTCAAAAAGTGCGCCCAAGCTTGGAGGAAGTCAACAAGTCAAAGAGGAAATAAAAGAAAGGATTAAAAAACATTAAATTTAATTTATTTAGTGGCTGCCCCCTTCCTCTCAAAAAGTGTGCCCCATTTGGGAATTATTTAATGTTTTTTAAGGCATTAAAAACATTAAATTAATTTCTATTTTCAGTGGCTATGGTCAAGGCACACTGTGAAGCTTAAGTGAAGTGATGTGTGAAGGATTAAATTGGATTAATTTAATTTATTGAATGGCTGTCCTTAAACATGCTATTTTTAAAAGAGAAGAGCATGATTTTTAATTAATTAATTGCCTTTAATTGTTAGGGCAATTATTAATTATAGAATTGTGAAGGTTATATAAGCATGGGCAACCATATGGGTGAATTATTTGATTCACAAGTAAAGAATTGCAGCCAAGAGGAAAAGTGCACCCCCATTAGGAGAAGGATTTTGCTCAGGCAAGGTGGCAACAATGCTAAAAGCTTCCAGATTTGGTGCATGCTTTGAAGGAGGTTGATCTTTGTCTGCATAATTGTTTCCACAGGTGTTACAGGAGCTCAGGTGTTGATTGAAAGGATTCATGCTCTCTTTATGTGCAAATTAAACACCAATTTTTGGGGCAGCAAGCTTGAAAAGTGCAGATTTTTACAATTCAAATTCACTATTCATGCTCCGGTGGCCATTTTTGTCTGAATAAATTGCAGAAATTCACTACAGGTGCTTTACAAAAAAAAATGAGTTTTTATCAATGTCCAATACATTGCAAATATCCTCCGAATCTAAAGAATTGTCTAGATCTGCACCAGTATTGAAGAAATCCGGCCAAGTAAGAAGAAAAAGAATTATTCAGACGAAGATAGACAAAGCCATGGCGAAAAGAGATGAAAAAGAAAGCACAATGGAGTCATGCATTGCTTCCAAACTTGCAGACATATGAGACAGATCTAAGCCCGGAACCTCTTTCCGATTTGATTGATAGACCCAGAGCGGGAAAGACTTCACTCATGCGTGCGGTCAAAAGCAGTGGAATTATCCGAGCTGCAGCTTTTCCATGTATAGCCCAGTTGCCAGAGTTTGTTATGGAGTGCGCTAGATCTTATCATCCTTCATCCAGATCAGTGCGTGATGCTTCGGGAAAGACAATAATTCGTTTGGATGCAGAGTTGATCAATTATTGTTTGAAGATTCCAGTGCGAAAGGTGGTGACTTCCATTAGCATTCAGGATGTTGATAGTAGATGGGAGAAGCATAGAGCTGATTGCGTGAACATAATGAATAGCCGATACATGAAGAAGCCTAGATCTCCTTCAAAGTTCTCGAGAACTCTTCCGCGGTCCAATTTGGTGCAGGAGGTAGATGATGTTGTTAGATTGCTATGCAGGATTAATGGCGAAGTGAATGCTTACACTTTCCGTACATGGATGTATGCGTTCATCAGGAACATTGAAATCAACAAGGTTGATTCCATAATCAATTGGTCGGAAATTATTAGCAACAACATTGGTGAGCAACTCCGGAACGTGAAGCGTACTTTTAGCTTCAAGATGACTTCATACTTGGTGTATGCTGCAGCTTCACAAGGCGTCTTTTCCAAGCTGGATAGATGTGTTGTTCTTTCTAAGGACCCCATTTTCGAGTGCTACCCACAGCTTACTGCACTTGCGTGCGAGAAAGACTTCAAAGTGATCAACGATGACTTCTTCTACGATTTCATCTGTAGGCTAGACAAAGACTTGAAGGCCAATAGGGTAAGCAAGGAAGCGTGGGAAGCTGTGTCCAAGATTGGCAGTCTATTCATTCAATTTGCAGATTTCACATACCTCAGGGTTACGGGCTTTCTTGGAGAACCAATAAAGATGCCCAAGTATCCGAATGATAGATTGATCGCCATGGAACTCAGTAGGCAACTTGTGGAGTTACACGACCTTCAGTCAAAGCAGCACAAGTCTACGGGCTTCTTCCCAATCACGGTGGGGCATTACAGCTGCATTAGCATCCATAGAACTTGAGGGATGGAGGCGCAAATGTTATCTGAGTATGAGCAAGAGTTCTTCCCTGCACGGCTGAACTTCGATCCATTTGGAGTAGCCAGGAAGACGATAAAGCCATACTGTAGGATAACATAGGAGGCTGCCATACACTTGAAGAAAGATCTGGAGTTGTGTTGGTGAATACTTCAAACTGGCTGCTGATGAAGGGATATTGCCTTGATAAAGCATTGATGAATCAAATCACAGGCAACTTCGGCGCAGGAGATTCCCTCAAGCAAAAGCATGAAGGAGAAAGCAGCAGAAGGTCCGAGAAGTTGAAAGTACATAGAAGATCTCAAGAAAAAGAGAAGATCACTTCTACGACCATAGCTTTGACTTCGGCTTCTCCAGCACCCAGTACTTAACCAACTATTGCACCGCAGCAGCAGGATACTTCCATGCCTCCATTGGATCCGACGATATTCATCTTCTCTCCTCAGCCACTCCGTTTATCACCCGTTCCGGAGGAGATGTTGAAGCTACAGATGGCAGAGTTCGAAAGAGCTTTGTCCTTGGATGATTTAGAGGATGACAACCATAACACTATGGCACTTTCTGACGGAGAGGATGCAGAGCGGGAGATGGTAGTGCACTCAGCGACTTCTCACTCTCCGAGAAGTAACTTCTTGGAATAGTTGGCTTTACAGTTGGTTCCAGAAGCGAGAATGGAGATGAATTTAGAGGAGCATGACTTGCAGCTACTCCAGGATTTGAGCAGAAGAGATAGAAGGCCTAAAGTTGCTAAAACAACTTCTAGGTTGATCATTGAGGATTCGGGAGAGAAGTTTGCTGAGATATCAATTCCGGTAGAAGGAAGAATAGAAGAGGAGGCCACGGCAGAAGATGTGATAGTGACCAAAGTACCCCTCTGTCAAGCCACCACTGAAGGATTGAAGCAGGACACGCAGACATTGATGGATGCTTTATTCCTTAGGCTTGACAGTGAAAAGGCGGAGAAGGAAGAGCTGCAGAAGCAAGTATTTCAATTGTGTGAGATTATAGCCAAGGTTGCTAAACCTTCCATTCAGCCCATTTCAGAGCAGGTGAGTGATCATCTTATGCAGGAAATGGAGGATGCAAGGAATCAAGTAAAGGCTATTGACGAATGGAAGGATTTGATCATTCGTCAAGCTTATGTACAACTTGGAGAAGTGCCATCCCGCCTAAAGGTTATGAATGATGCAGCAAATTAGCTGAAGCAACCGATTGCGAACATAGAAGGCATGAATACAGTTGCAGAGAGTAACCTGAGTATTTTGGCCGAGATCAACAAGCTGCCGGGAGACGTATTAATTGCGGAACAAATTGTACCAGATAGATCAGTTGAGAAGGGGAAGCGGCTGAAATTTGCAGTATCTTTCCGTTTGGAAATCTGCAGAGTTTTGCTGAAGAGGATGCAGACACTTAAGAGTAGGACATTAGACTTACCAGACAGTATCATTTCTTTTACTGAGGAAAGAGTGGATGGAGGTGTTACTTCATACGTGCGGATCGTTTCTAACAAGGTGCCTAATTCCCTGGGAGGTTCTCTTCTGATGGTACAAAAGAGAATTGATAAAGCTACCAAGCCTTTCACGATGAATTCTATTAGTAGACTGGTGATGCTGCATGCAGACATTGCGAGGTTTGGGCCGAGCTTGGAGGAGGTGGAAGCGTGCATCAAAGTGTTGAATGAAGGGTTGCTGCAATTCAGGACAGAGAAGGAAGTAGTGGCTAAAACAGATGGAAGGATGCTAAATTACATGTTCGACAAGTATATCCGATATCAGAACAAGAAGAAGACATAAATGTTACAGCTGACATGACTTCTTCTATTCTTTCTTCTTCTATTTTTCTATGTTCCCGGATGAAATTGTAAAACTTCTAAGTTATTGGTTTTGCAACCATTACTTAAAGTCATGTGGAACGATTGTATTAGTTAAGTGATACATGTGTCACTTAAGGAGAAGTTAGTGGAGGATGATTGCCAAATGTCATCTTTACTTGTTCATGCTTTAGTTTAGTTAGACTTCCCATTTGTACTTTCCCTCCTACATTCTATAAGTAGGAGAAGAACCTCTGGGTTAATGATCGATCAAAATTTGTAAACAGCAATCTTGTGTTCTAGACTTTGTGCTGAACCCTTGAGAGCTACTTGGAGCAAAGGAATACAAAGGAGCAGGTTTCCAGAGAACTTTGTGTCACAGTGTACTGTGTTTCTTGCTTTGAATCTTAGATTTCTTAATAGACTTTGTGTTATTTTAGATCTAGATCTAGAGTTGCCTTTGTTTTATAATTCTGTGTGTTCATATCTATTAAGTTTCTTCTATGTGCATGCAATTAGCTATGCTATCTACTAATTGGGATGCACATCTTCCCCATTTCTTCTCTATATTTTCTTTATTTCCTTCTTCTATAACTTTCCTTTCTTAAACAACTGCTTACTTGCTGCAGAACTTCTTAGTTATGGTTCATGAACTAAGTGGTTAAAATAAAACCCCTGATAGATAATAACACATTTTTATTGACAAATTTGACACGGGAGCCTCACCGGTTAAATGAGAGAGATTTATCTCATGACTGCCTAGGATTTGTGCTATGCAGAAAATCTAGCCAACAGTTTTTGGCGACTCCGCTGGGGAACAACTATCTTTACAGATCAAAGCTTATCTATTGAAGATTGGAGTGTTTTCCACACCAATCTCAACCTGGCTGAACGTCCATTCACCCGATCCGTGAAGGCGCAAGGAAGGATTTATCATTTCTTCCGACTGCAGGAGCAATTCAATTTCAATCATCCTTCTCAAGTTAGAAGCCGTAGATCTAGTCTCTCACCAGGAAGGAAAGTGCACACCCATCCAGATCTGGATCGTATCCAGCATAATCAAGTCTACACAAGGAGGAGACGTGCTCAAGTCAACATGGGGCATCGACTAGTACCTGTTCCATGGGGAGCAACTTTTGGGCCACTGAACTTGGCTCCACCTATGCACGAGCTGCCAAAAGGATCCAGAAAGAATTTTCCAAAATTCTTTGGAGATGGAAAGCAAAACCCGGATGATCATTTGGCGGCCTTCTTCATATCTTGTGGTGTGCTTGCAGTAGAGCATGAAAATGTCTCAGTCAGGCTCTTCATTGAGACTCTACACGACTTGGCTGGAGAATGGTTCTATCGGCTAGCTCCTGGCACCATAACCAACTGGGCGACTATGCGTGAGCAATTTTTGAAAAGATTCAAGCTCGCAGAGGATGCTAGCACGTTGATCACCGAACTGATGCAGTTGAAGAAAGAGCCAAGCGAGAACATGTGGGACTTTATTGTAAAGTTCCAAAGGATTTTATATAAAATCCCCACTTCTGCCACATTGAGCGACGAAAATCAAAAGACGTTTTTTATAAACGCTCTATTGCCTGAAGTCGGATATCAGCTAAGAAGGGCAAGACCTGTAAATCTACTTGAAGCACAAAATGCTGTCGTGGAGGTTGAGGACGACTTGATCATGGCTTGAAAACTCAAACAACCATCTCACAAAGGTGATGGCGCTTCTGCAAGTACTGATCCTTTGTTGCAGAAATTGGCTAATGACATGCTACAGATCAAGAAGCAAATCTCTCAAGTAGGGAATGCAACCCTGTCAAGATTAGCTCCTACCCGGACCTTTAATGGTCAAAATCAAAATCAAAACCGAAACAGACTTGCTGCTGCACCACAACGGTTGGCAATAGAAGCTGCTCCAAGGAATAACTTGGAAACTAATGAAGAGGATCTCGGCATTGATGAATCATTCGATGATGAAGACTTTATAGATCCCGATGGCGACTCCAATATTGGTTACCTGGACTACGAATCTGACGATGGCTATTATGAATCTTTTGAAGATTCGGATGGTCACACTTTTGCGGTGTTCACAAGGTCTCAGACGCGCCAAAATGCCGAAGCATCCACAAGCAGCCGAAGAGAAAGAGAAGATCCTGGCCCTGATGTTACTGTCTTGAAAAGAGGTAGCAGTCTTCCTTCTTCATTAGCGCCTAAGGATAAATATTCAAATTCTTTCAATTCGCAGCAAAGAGCCAACGCACATCTTGCTGAAACAAGTCAAGCTTTCGACATAATTGATCACATCAAGAGGAACAAGGTCCAAATGTTAGAAGCTGAGTATTTGAGAGCATTTCCTGATCAGCTGAATAGATTGGTCAAATATGTGCAAAGTAATGGTCCGAGCCCAACAAATAATACTTCACGGGGTATCTTGTCAAGCCCAAAGAATACTCCCCTTTCAAATAATGCGGCTGCAAGTTCTTCTCCTTCTACTTCTTCTCCTGCTACATCAGAAAGGATCGAGCCATTCTATGTGTCTTTGCTCATCAACGGACACAAACTTAGTAATTGCATCTTGGACTCTGGAGCTTCTGACAACGTCATGCCTGCAAAAGTTGCTGATTGCTTGGGTCTCACATTGACAAAAACCATCGGGAGATGTTATTCAATGGAAAGGCAAGTCCCTCATGTGGGGCAAATCAAAGATGCGTAGGCAGTACTTGCTTCTTTTCCAAATAAAAGACTGAAATGACTATCCTTGTAGCAGACATTCTAGTCTCTTATGGCATGCTGTTGAGTAGAAATTTCTGCAAAGAGCTGGGTGGAGAGGTCAAGATGGATTGGTCTTATGTGCACATACCAATCAAAGGAGTAAATCAGAAGCTCGAACCTGAGAAGAAATCTAAGTACACAATATCAAAGTCTGAGGATCCTAGATCTCAGATCTTGTTTCAGGAATCGGATCACGGAGTCTATCATCTAGAAATGGGTAAAGAAGATGTTCAATCTGTGATTCAAGAGCCGCATCAACTTGACAACAAGATTTGGACTCTGGAATTTGATGGCAGCTGCTGTTTATTTGGATCCAGCGCAGGCGTTGTTCTTATCTCTCCTAAGGGGAAGGTGCATGCATACTCCTTCCAATTGATGTTCGAAAATACTAACAATACAACTGAGTATGAAGCATTGTTGTTAGGCATGGAGCAAGCAAGAACAATGGGAATCAAATTATTACACGCAAAGGGAGATGTTGAGCTGATCGTGAAGCAGATAAGAGGCCTTTACCAAGTCAAACAAGACAAACTGCGACACTATAGAGATAGGGTCTACTCTGCTATCTTGGATTTTTCAGCTTTCTCGGTATCTTACATTCTGAGAGAACAAAATTCAAGAGCTGATTCGCTTGCAGTGACTGCAGCCTTGTTGAATCCGGATCAGCCCCCTGCATTCTTTAGACAGGGAGACTACAAGGTGGAGATGGTCTTTCGCCCGAAGGTTCCTGACAACGTCTAACAATGGCAGGTTTTTAACGATGACACTCAGATTGCTGTGTTTCTCCAACAGAAGGACAACTTAGAAGAAATCTGCTATGAGGGAAGCAATTCACCTCCTAGGCAGACTACTGTCGGAGAAATGGATGCAGACGTCTCAGGAAGTCAGGAGATTATCTAGCTAAAGGGAAATAAAATTCCCAAAGGCTTGGTATCTCTTGAGGAAATGTTTGATAAGCATGATCAGACGCTTAAGAAAAATGAAGAAAATGAGGAAAATTATTCCTCTGACACACAATTACTAAATTTGGGAGCCAACAATTATCCCAAATTAGTAAATCTGGGTAAGTGTTGTTCAGAGGCTGAAAGAGAAGCTTTTACTAAGCTTCTTAAGAAATACATGGATGTTTTTGCCTGGTCTTATCAGGATCTGAAAACATATCAGCCTGCGGAAGTTCAACACTACATCCCACTTAAACCAGAACAAAAGCCTTTCAAGCAAACGCTGCGGCGGCACAACCCTACCATTTGAAGAACCATCTTTGCAGAAATCCGGAAGTTAGACGCAAAGATCATCTACCCCATACATCATTCGAAATGGTTAGCCAACATAGTTCCTGTACGGAAGAAGAGTGGCGAGATTAGGCTATGCGTGGATTTTCGCAACCTTAATCAAGCTTCATTGAAGGATAACTACCCCATCCCCATCATGGATCACACTCTGCAGGTGGTCACTGGATCTGAGATGCTTTCCATGCTTGATGGCTTCTTAGGCTACAATCAAGTCAAGGTGACCAAGGAAGATCAATACAAAACGGCATTCATCACACCTTGGGGAACCTTCGCGTACCAGAAAATGCCGTTCGGCTTGATTAATGCTGGTGCTACATTTCAAAGAGCTATGGATCTAACCTTTGCTCATCTCAAGGATATAAGCATAGTTGTGTACCTGGATGATTTGACAATCTTTTCCAAAGATAGAAGTGCACACATTTCAAACTTGGAAGAGGTTTTCATACAATGCCGTAAGCATGGTATCTCTTTGAATCCTAAGAAATCCATCTTTGCTGTAATAGAAGGGAAACTACTAGGACACATTGTCTCTAAAGAAGGAACAAAGATAGATCCAGAACGCATCAAATCCATTCAGACATTGCCTTTGCCCACATCCAAAAAAGGAGTTCACTCTTTCTTTGGAAAAGTGAATTTTCTCAGGAGATTCATTCATGACTCTGCTGAGCTAACCCGTCATATTTCGAATATGATGAAGAAGACACAAGATTTTAAATGGAGCAACGAAGGGAAGGAAGCTTTCGAGAAAATTAAAGAGGCCCTGTCGAAGGCTCCAGTCTTGGTTTCAATCGACTTCAGTAAAGAATTTATTCTTTACTGTTATTCCTCTGAACACAACATGTCAGCATTACTGATGCAGAAAAATCAAGAGGACGTAGAAGCTCCTATTGCCTTCATGAGCACACCCCTTAAAGCCTATGAGTTGAAATACACTCCCATGGAAAAACACGCATATGCAGTGGTGGAGGCGTGTAAGGCTTTCAGGTATTATATTCTTTCCTCACACACTGTGGTTTTGGTTCCAGATACTGCAGGTAAATCTATCCTCCCTCAACAAGAGTTAGGATTGTTGAGAGGAACATGGGTGACAAAGGTTCAAGAATATGACCTGGATATTAAACCAACAAAGCTGGTTCGAGGAAGAGGTCTGTGTGAATTAATGACTGAGATGAAAACATCAGTGCCTGAAGCAGATCAAGATGAGATAGATGAAGATTTGCTTGCAGAACTTTTTATAGATCTGGTAGAGGAGTGGTACAATAACATTGCTTACTTTCTGACGTATGGAGAATGCCTAGATTAACTTTCCAGGAAAGAGAAGCAAACTATCAAACTAAAATCCAAAGATTTTGTTCTTTGGGATAATGGTTTGTACAAGAAGGGAATTGACGGCGTATTTCTCAGATGCGTTGATAAAACTCAACAGGATCAACTACTACAACAGTTTCATGACATGGCTTGCGGTGGTCATTTCTCAGCCCGAGTCACTGCACACAAGATCCTCAGAGCAAGGTATTACTGGCCAACCCTTTTTCAAGATACTGCAGAATGGGTAGCCAAGTGTCAAGCATACCAACATTTTGTTGGGCGTGTGAAATTGCCTGCATTACCCCTAAAACCCATTGTGATTGAAGAACCTTTCCAACAGTGGGGAATGGATTTTATTGGAATGATTAATCCGGCTTCCAGTGCTGGCCACCATTACATTCTAACAACTACTGATTATTTCAGTAAGTGGGTAGAAGCTATTCCTGTGAAGAATGCCACTTCCGCCGAGGTGTGCAGTTTTATAAAAGAAAACATTATTGTCAGGTTTGGTGTGCCCAGCAAAATTATAGCAGACAATGCTTCGAATCTTTCTTTTGAGGAGCTGGTGGAATTCTGCTACAATTATGGGATCCGGCTGGTTCATTCCTCAAACTACTATCCACAACGGAATGGTCAAGCTGAATCTAGTAATAAAAACTTGGTAACTATCGTGCGCAAGCTTGTAACGAAAAATCAAAGGACTTGGCATAAAAAGTTGTTTGATGCATTATGGGCCGATAGAATCACGCCAAAGAGGGCGATAGGCATGTCCCCATTTCAACTGTTATATGGTAGAGACACGGAGCTGCCTCTTACTTTGGAACTGCCTGCCCTACGACTTTCTAAGGCCCTAGAGGATTCCACATTCACGGATGCTATTGATAAAATAATCATGTACCTGACTAAATTGAGGGAAGTTCAAACTCAAGTTGCGGATAGGTTGACAGAGCATCAAAGGAAGGTGAAAGTCATCTTCGACAAAAAAGCCAGGGAAAGGAAGTTTGAAGTCAATGACTGGATCCTTTTATGGGACAAAAGAAGAGAAACAAAAGGCATGCATGGAAAGTTCGATTCACTATGGAAAGGGCCTTTTGTGATCAAGAAGATCGCCGGAGCGGATAGCTTCATTCTCGCTCATCAGGATGGAGTCGAATTGCCGTTGCCTTTCAATTGGAACTTGTATGCATATCTCACACCTCTTAGATATTGTTGATTTTCCTTAATCACATTGTCATATAGGCCTTTCAGCTGCTTTTCAAATCAAGACTTAAGCTCATGTTCTAATTTTAGAACTTCCCTCACCTATTCCTTGTCGTTGTTTCTTGTGTTTCTTCTATGAAATATTGATTTGCTTTTTTCCATTGTTTGTTTAACTTTCCCATGGCTTCTTTAACAACTTCTAACTTCCTCCTTTTGTTGTGAGCGATGAAAACATTTATGATACAAATATTAATCTTTTAAAACTCCATTGGATGAATTAATTAGTAGTCTGGACCCAACTACAGATTACAGGCCTTGTAACCCTTTTAAATTGGGTGTAGACATACGAAATGGGACACAAAACGAGGCTCAGGCACATTACGAAAGATTTACACTACTTTATCACACAATGCTGTACTGTATTTTCCATGTAGTTATTAGCGCTTGACTAAAAGCTATTTGAATTTGTAGTTTATGCTACTTTGGTTCCTCTCAGTACACTACATCACCCACTTATCTCTGATATCACTAATCAGACTTAGGCAGCACAACAATGTAATCTTATGCTTCCTTATAGGGTGAGATTCAACCACTCAAAGATGCTAGACTTGTCTTCCTCATTTCGAAGCGTACTAACAATGAAGCTGAGGCTTGACGTGTGTTTACCAGTTTTCATCTGCGCCATCCCCATTCCAGAAAAAGACTCTTCCTGTCTTCAAGTTCTATGATAAAGGTAAAGGACTTAAAGAAGCAGCCATAGAGATTGAATTTGGAGGCAAGGCACTAGAGGCTTATTTGGTTAGCTGGGGTTTGTATGGCAAACATATTCCCTACTTCCAGCAGTGATGCAATCGGTTGGCAAAAGTCATGAGTTCAAGCGGGTGTGGTGAAGTTCCAGCTAGACTCCCTAGTAGGAACCCCATTGTTGATAGGGAAATAGATGTGGACCTCTGGGTAGGGTTGCTGGAAGGAGCAAGGGCCATGATGAAAAATTCAAAGCTTTTCCCAGAGTAGGTCTTACACCAGCCTGTGACTGGGAGGGTTCCACATAACGAGGATCACATGACTTTTTTGATTCCCATTTCAAATGGTGACGGGCCACTATGTGATAAGGTTTGAGGTAAAGGTATTACCTTAAGGGAGGAGGATATGCTGCAGTTGCTCCAACAACATGCTCATAATGGTTTGGTTTTTTGTATTTGTTTATGTTTTTACATTCTTACCTTATGTTAGGCTATGGTTTTCATTTAGACTGTTTCGGTATGGGTACGGTACGCTGAAATGATTTTTTTTTAAAAAACTTCGGGTGTGGTACGCTGTGGGTACGCTTATTCTATATATATACTCACACACATATATATGTATATATTTGTATATGTATATAAACCTAAAGAAGCATTTGCATACTTATTAAATTTAATACTGATACAATCATTCATTTTTTTGGAAATTGGTAAAAGTCGGGGGTTTTGAAAGGACCCTCATCCTTGTACAACAAGCCCTCAAGGCTGGATAAAACATTTAAGAATTACAGAGAGGAAACCCCCAGCATCAAAAGGGGTAGACAAAAGGACAAAAGAGAATAAAAAGTAGCGAGAAGGAAAACATAAAGACTGCAACATCATTTGTTGCCGCTGAAACCAAATTACTGAGTTAAATCCCTTACATGTGATCTTAGAAGCATGGAGTAAGCATTCTTTTTTCTTTTAACGACTGTCTAGTTGTCATTTCTATTAGGATCTGCATTTTCGTCTGAGTGAGTTGGAAGTTGAGTCTCAGAGGAAGCCAAAATGTCGGGCTTCACAGTAGTGAAATTGGTATTCGCGCA
Source organism: Taxus chinensis (assembly GCA_019776745.2). Classification (NCBI taxonomy): domain Eukaryota; kingdom Viridiplantae; phylum Streptophyta; class Pinopsida; order Cupressales; family Taxaceae; genus Taxus; species Taxus chinensis. The sequence continues at coordinate 436,786,049 of CM034155.1, forward strand.
GTCAGCAGCAACACTTGGAATCAACGTCGACACCTAATCCAACATAATTGCTCCAACATCGTCCATTGAAGGGGCGACTAGTGAGTTTGAATCAACAACCAGTTCTACCTTTCCAACCTCCAACGCAATAGGGGAAAGTTGAGTCGCAACCGGCTGCAGGATGTGTTCATGCTCTTCACTAACCTCCACCGGATCTTCCGAACAAGAAGATGATCCATCCTCAACCACCAGTAGGCTAGGATGGGAATCCTTCCACCAGGAGATTTTTTCCTTAAAATGCCGCTTTACTTTCTGACAATTTGTAGCAAAATGCCCGAGGGCAAATCATTTCCTACACTGGAAAGGTGAGCCTTTGTAGTCAAGAGGCTGTGACCAAACCCTATTCAAACCTTTTATATTAATGGAAGCTGGAAGATCCAAATATGTATCCAGATCCACTAAGATTCTTGCGTAAGTAGTGTGAGAGAAAGATTCCGTATTGAAATCAATGGATAAGCACTTGCCCAAATCATTGCCTATATCAATCAGACAATCTTTCTCCCAGAACTGTAGCGGGAGATGAGGTAAATGCACCCAAACAGGTTTGACGTTAAAAGCAGCAGTGAGGGGACTGAAAGTTGGAAACCACGGTTTCATCAAGTGATGATGTTGTAGTTCCCACAGTTTGGAGATGATAGAATCTCTGTCATCAGTTGAACTGAAAACAACAATAAAGAAACCCCTAACACAGTGGTAAATGTCCATCTTACTAGACAAGAGGGGGTGCTAGTTTGAAGGGATCCATGAGTAGAGTGGAAAACTAGGCGAGAGACCATTGAATTGGCAGATCAAACCCCTAGTGGAATAGAAATCTTCAGACTCCAGCACAGAATCCCGAAATGAGACTGTAGGAATAGATGTGGCAGCAGAGAGTGGAAAAGAAACCGGTGCAGTAGAAGACGCAGCCTGAAGGAAAGAGGGTTTCCCCACACCACCGCAAGAGGGATCCCTGCCTGCACTGCCAAAGAGATTCAACCCCCTGTCACACCTCCCAAAATAGGTGAAGGCCCAGAACCGACACGACCAACACCGGTAAGGGGCTACGAGGCCAAAGTAAAACCCGAGAAAGAATCCGCATCGCTGACAGGCAGAGATAGAGGACACAGAGAGAGTGCGGCTAGGGCACGTGGAGCCGGCGATCGAAGAGTTCTTACCACCACCCAATTATTCATTGAACATGAAAACAAATTTCAAATATTTTGAGAATTGAGACTTGAGTTTGTATTGATTCATAAAGTTCAAAACCTAATAGTTAATAACTTAATAAATTCAAGTTTTGAGTTCTCAACTTGTTTCACTTTCAGTTTCTTAGGGCTAAAAGCCTAGAACCCAAGTCACAAAGTTCATGTTTGTCTTCGAGTTTGGTAAAAACAAAATTTGGATGAAGTTCAAAAAAGATAAAATTCATGAAAAAAAGTGATTAAATTTGATTATATAAATTTACAAAAGGAAAAAAATATAGAGTTCACAAGCCATCAAATTACAATATAATAAAATAATAATATATCAAATTCAAATACATTATAATAAATTTAAACATCTTTATATATATATATATATAACTATATATATAGTTTAAATTAATTTTATAAATAACAAACTTTATATTTTAATCTTTACCTTTTAAAATATTACAACTTTATAAAACTAATTAAAACTTAAAAAAAACTAAATAAGTCTAAATAAAACTTTATCACTAATTTATTTATAAATCCTAAAGGTCAACCAACAATAATAAAACCTACACGCTAACAAACAATTATAAAACTAAATAAACCTAAATGAATATTTCCTGACTCTTTCATTTAATAGATCTTTCATTAAAGTTTAAACAACTGAAACAGAAGTGGCAGCGGCATCGACAATGGCAATGCAAGCTTCATTTTTGAACAACGGTAGCGGCATCGATAGCTCCACCTGTACAAGCTTCGAACGATTTGGACTCACATGTCAAAGTTGCACCACTCATGATAACTTCTGGCCATGTCACTCACATGGCCAATCACTCTACTTGGAGGCCCGCCCTACTCTCATGCAGTCACATATGGGTTTGAAAACCCTCCGATCCTCTATGCAGACAACTACGCATAGGGTTGAAAACTATCGAAATTCTTGAATCCCGATTATTTGCAATTTTACGGTCTACTTTAGAAGTTCGGTGATTTTCTATCTAACTCCATTGTCGAACCCATGTTTTAAGTTAGGGCCTTTTGTTTTTTAATTTTTAACTATTTAAAATTGAAAATTGAAAATGGCGAAACTTTGCAGCAGATATGCTTTAGGTACGTACCCGTGGGCCTTGGGTACGTCCTGTGTACAGATTTTCTGTACCTAGGCGTACCTGGGGTCCACGGGTACATTCCTGTAGCCTCTGTATTAAAATCGTGATTTATCGCTGTTTATCATTTAGGGCATAGAAAATGATTTATCTTTTAGAAAATCCCAATTTTGAACTACTGATAAATCGGCGATTTCCGGCGAGAAAACCCTTAAAAAATCGCTGGAAAAATCGTGGAAAATCGTGTCAGTTAGGTTTAAAAGCAAAAGAACGACCAAATCTTAAAAAACGAGCTCGTCTGGAACCATTTTGTGGTTTTCTTCTCTTGCGCGAATCGTATTTTCTCCTTCGTGGCTGGTTTTAAGGTTTTTGTGGCTGGTTTTAGGGTTTTCGTGGATGGTTTTAGGCTTTTCATGGCTGGTTTCGAGTCTTCGACTATTTCTTGCGAGTTGTGACCATTTCCAGCGACCATTTCTTGCAGGCTGTGACCATTTCGTGGAGGTAATCCTTCGTTTTTTATTTAGTTTCATTCATTATTCTTTTTTAAAAAAAAGATTTTCATTGATTTTGGAGGTTTCTGAGTTTATTGATAATATCGCTGTACACACAACGACATTATCAAAAAACTCAGAAACACTTGACATTATAAATTTAAATTTTATAATTGTATACTATACAGTTACACTGTACATATACATCAATAAATTTATAAATTTGTAAACAGTTACACTATACAGTAATAAGTTACTGTATAAAATTATAAATTTATAATAATATATAGATACACTATATAGTACTGTATAATAATTTATTAAATAATAATATACAGATTAATGCCGAAAATATGCATATGGGCCTATGGCGTGCTATAGAGTCACTTCTCGCATCATTTAACAATGTTTTTTACATTTAATTTAAGTTTATTTTATGAATTTAAATGTTTTCAAAAGTAGCAATCAAGTTGCCGATTAATGCCGATAAATTGCCCATTTTCGAGTCAAAATTTAACCTGCTGATTTATTGCCAATAACGATTTTTTGAACTATGCCTGCAGCGTACCCAAACCGTAGACGTATCCGTACCAGGTATGTATCAGGCCTGGTAGGGTGGGGCACCAGGCATTTTCGGGCAGTCTAGGTTTTCATGGCTTAGCTAGTTCAGTCCATTTTGTTTGTAGTAAGACTTTATTAAACTTTTGTCATGCAATTGGTATTTCTGAATCAGGACCATGGCAATTTGTTCGTATTTTGGTTAGTTTTTGTTGGATGAGGGCCCATCTAAAACCTTTTTTATCTATTAAAAAATGAGTCTCCATTTGTATTACAAATATTTATATATCTTAAACTTAAAGCCTAAATTCATACTTTTAAAACCAATTTCATGGTTAGAAAATTCAAATTCAACTAAAGCGATCCTTGAGGGCATTTTTGTTTGAACTTTGAGCCCGCTCCTGGAAGATAAAGAAATTCAATTGAAAACTGGAAAGGTATTGTCTAGTGTTGTCTGGGTGGGGATACACCCGAACCGGGTATGCTGGCGTGGGTGAGAATCATACCCTTTTTTGTACTTTATCCGCGCCTGGTGCAAATGGATGCCCCTCCTGCACCCGGGTGTGTTTTTTAAAATTTATTGCCACACCCAACTAAGTTCACATATGAAATAAAATAAAATAAAATCTGTAAAGCGTAAAATGCTAAAAGCTAATCCTAAAAGATAAAAGCGTAAGTGTAAAACATAAAATAATCAAACAAAGCATTACCACACATTTTACCTTCCGCCTGCAGTTTTCACCTGCTGCCTGCTCTGAGAAGAATATTCTCTCATCTGTTGACACCTGCATCGTCCATCATTTGCTATCTGGCCCTCCTCTGTTCGGGTTTGTTTAACCCTGCTCTGTTGCCTGTTCCATTTGGGTTTGGTCTGCACTTGCATTGATCATTTGAAGACAAACAAGTAATGTAGTTAAAGTTTCATACATTTGTTGATAATAAATGCCGCAGTTCATCGGTTGGTCTCCAACACTTGATATCACTGTTACAGTTTTGTTAGTGACAAATTATCATACCAAACAGGTATTTTTCTTTTCTTAGTACCTGAATGCTATGATGCATGGTTTTGCTGCCTCCCCTCCCGTACCCCTTTGGATATGTACTCGGTAGGGATATGTATTGGTTACGATACTGATACGTCCCCGGTACGTTTTGATGTACTTGGGACGTACCCGCGGGGTTGGGCTATGGTGGGGTCTCCAAAATAGTTTTTAATTTTTTTTTTTTGACTTGGTCAATGACCAAAAAATGAACCCTAATTCATAAATTAATAAAATAATAAACCTGAAACTCCTCAAAGAACTATAAAAAGGATACTAAGACTGGAGCTAGCACGAGTGGCATGAAGGAATTTGATTTTGAGGAAATTCTAGATGATGTATTCTAGATTTGTTTGTATTCATGTTGACATGATATTCACATATCATACGTATGACAGCTACATTATCAATGAAATATAAAATCTTAAGTATATTGAATGTTTTGAGCATTGATCCTACTATATTTTTCAAGTTTTGTTTGTATTCATGTTGACATGATATTCATATATCATACGTATGACCGCCACATGATCAATGAAAATGTAAAATCTTAAGTATATTGAATGTTTTGAGTGTTGATCCTACTATATTTTACAAGTTTTGTATTTCTTATGGACTAAAAAATGATTAAAATGAGTACACACACACATATATTAATATATATGCATGGATGTATGCAAGACTTATTGTACCCAAGGGTTTTTAAAAATGTATCGAACCCAAACCCGTACTTGTATCCTGTCAAAATAGCCTGAATGAAAAGAAACGGGTCTGTGAATTTAGTAGTACTCTGATTTTCCTTTTCAACTAGAAAATTCAATAATTTTTTAATGTATGTTATTGTTTAATAAAACCAAGTGCATTAGATATGGTTTTTGAGAAAAACAACACAAGTATCCATTTTGAGAGTATCACACAGTTTGGAGAAAAAAAAGGCGGGGTTAGAGCATGTTAAATGTAATCTTTGTGGAGAGGATTGGTGGAGCAGTTATTCACGAGTGAAAGCCCATTTATTGGGTGGGACTGGGCTTACTTATGGTGGGGAAGTTTGCAAAAAAACATAGGCAGATCCAAAATTGATAAAGAAATCAGATTTAAAGAACCAAGAGTTCCAAATGATGATTTTGAAATTTATCCATGTTGTGACTCCCAATCATCGGTTGTGGGTGGTGGTGTTATGGGCGGTAGTGGAACCGAGCCACAAATGATCCCTCCTTGTACACTTTCAACAATTCAAAAATGTAGTATTCCCTCCATCACATCTTTGTTTGACAATGATACTAGGGATAAGATAGAAGCTTCCATTGCCAGATTCCTTTATGCAAGTGATATCCCATGCAATGCAGCCCCATCTCCTTATTTCTGTGAGATGGTGTATGTAATGAAATTACTAGTATAATTCAAATTATGAGCAGCAATAGAACACCAAATAACACAATATTTCAAAATAATGATCTCAATATGCAATTATAATAGCTTCGCCACTTTGAGGGGGCAACCTCCAAACCATATAATAAGACTCAAATGCTCAAATGATGATGAACTACTACCTACAATCCCCTATATATACTATTCATATGTTATGGCCATCACCTAGGCCGACCTATTAAGCATGAGAAAGTATAAATGATATAATAAAATGATATGGTAAGCCACAAGTCGGCTACACATCTCTATACAAGCAATAGGTTAAGGGCGTAGCATGCCCTTCCCCTTCAAACCAACGTTGTCCTCAACGTTGAATAATCTTGGATGTTGCTGCAGAAAACCTTCATCCTCCCAGGTTGCATCTTCTATGCTCAAATTCTTCCACTTGATCAAATATTCCTTAATGTCTCTGGTTCTCAGCCTCTTAGTACATGTTTGCAGAATCTTCTCTGGTTCCAAAATGATTCTTCTTTCCTCGTCAAGTTCTGGTAACTCTGTCTGGGCTTCAAATTTCTGTCCAATAACCTTCTTCAGGCATGAAACATGGAATACTGGGTGTATGTGTGAAGATGGAGGCAACTCTAGTTTATAAGCAACATTGCCATTTTTTTGGAGAACCTGATAAGGGCCATAGTATTTAGGCGCAAGTTTGTTGTCCTTTTTCTGTTGCTTTAGAGACATCTGTTTGTAAGGCTGGAGACGTACAAAAACCCAGTCACCAATTTCAAAATGTCTTTCACTACGATGTTGATTTGCTTGTTGTTTCATCCTGTTTTGTGCTAATGCTAAATTCTCCTTCAAACTAGCCAAAACCTATTGTTGATGTTGAATGTGTTCCTCAAAATCTCTGACCTTAGTTTGCACCCTCGACGAGGAAGTGATAGAAGGTGGATGGTAAACATATAATGCTAAAAATGGGGTCATTTCATAAGAGGTATGAAAATATGTGTTATACCACCATTCTACAAGTGGTAGCCATTTAATCCATCTTTCCTGCTTATCTGATACAAAACAACGTAGATACCACACTAAGCATTTGTTGATCACTTCCGTTTGCCCATCATTTTGAGGATGATAAGATAAACTGTGAGCTAGCTAAGTACCCAAACATGAAAATAATTCCGTCTAAAAATTACTTGTGAAAATAGGATCACGATCACTTACAATTATCTTCGGGGTTCCATGTAGCCTTTGAACTGTCTCCAAAAAAATAGCTGCAATTGTACTAGCTGCAAATGGATGTCATAGGGCACAAAAATGGGCATATTTTGTGAGCCTATACACAATCATGAAAATAACATTCTTAACCTCTGAACAAGGTAATCCGGTGATGCAATCCATGGAGACCTCCTCCCATCTCTAGCTAGGAATTGGTAAGGGTTGCAACAAACCTGCTGTCTTAATTGTTTCCCCTTTGTTTTGTTGGCACACTAAACACTCTGATACAAACTTTTGTACATCCCCCTTGAGTCCTTCCCAAAAGAATTATCTTTTTATTCTATGATGTCTTCAAAAATTCAGAGTGTCGTCCAACAGGCGAGGCATGTAGCTTTGCAAGAATCTTATGCTTCAACTCAGAATCTTTACTCAAGTATAACCTGTCCTTGTACCACAGAGCATTACCTTTCCACTCAAATTTGTTAGATGTCATAGATCCTTGCTTGATATTTTGTATGAGATATTGTGTATCCTTGTTTTGATCCCATTCCAATCTTGCTTCATCCACCCAACCGGCCGTCAACAGGGACATTCCACATAGTAAGGCATCTGCGGATGTATCCCTTCTGGACAACGCATCAACTACTGCATTTTCTTTACCCTTTTTGTATATGATTTCAAAATCACAACCCAACATTTTTGTTACCCACTTTTGTTGTTCCTCATATGATAACATTTGCTCCAAAAAGTATTTGAGACTATCATGATCAATTTTTACCTTGAAGTGTCTACCCATGAGATAGGGCCTCCATTGCTTGACCGCATGAAGAATAGCCATCATTTCTTTCTCATAGACAGGTTTGAGCAGATCTTTTCCTTTGAATTGGCAACTCTCAAATGCAATTGGTCTTCCTTCTTGCATTAGAACTGCTCCCAATCCTGATCCTGAAATGTCACATTCAACAATGAAGGTTTTTGAGAAGTTGGGAGTAGCCAAAACTGGGGTGCTGCACAAGGCTTCCTTCAGTTGCTCAAAGGATTTAGTGGCTAAGTCTGTCCAATGGAAGGCATCCTTCTTTAGCAATGTCAGTGAGTGGGGTTGTTATTCTACCATATCCCCGCACAAATCTTCTGTAGTACCCTGTTAGTCCTAGGAAGCCACAAAGATTTTTTAGAGTTCTGGGCCTTCGCCATTCCACCATAGCTTTGATCTTCTGAGGATCAACTTTGACGCCTTCATGGGATACAATGTGACCCAAGTACTCTACCTCTTGTAGACCAAAAGAACATTTAGATGGCTTTGCATAGAGAGTATGTTTCTCCAAAACCTCCAACACTTTATTTACATGTTGTAAGTGTTCTTCTCATGTCTTACTGTAAATCAATATGTCAAAAGAAAACTAATACAAATTTCCTTAAAAATGGGCTGAAAACAGTGTTCATCAAGCTTTGAAAGGTTGAAGGTGCATTTGTAAGACCAAAATGCATTAACAAAAACTCATAATGGCCCTCATGAGTCCTGAAAGCCGTTTTATGAACATATTCCTCTTTTATTCTAATTTGATGGTACCCCGAACGAAGATCTAATTTTGTGAAATAAATAGGACCATGCAATTTATCAAGTAAATCATCAATTATTGGAATAGGAAACTTATCTTTGATGGTGTACTTGTTGAGTTCTCGGTAATCTGCACACATCCTCCATGTTTCATTCTTCTTACGTACCATGACCATTGGTGAAGAATATGCACTCTGGCTAGGCCTGATGATACTTGCCTTCAACATTTCTTGAACCATTTTCTCGATCTCACTTTTCTGGGAATATGGGTATCTGTATGGTCTGATGTTAGGTGTTTGGCTCCCTGGAATCAACTGAATGGCATGATCATGATCCCTAACTGGTGGTAGTCCCTTTGGAATTGCATCAAAAACAGATGAGTGAGCATCCACAATCTTCTGAAGATCGGGTGGCATTGAAGACTCTGTATTTTGTACTTCTATGGAAAATAACTTTGCTATAAATCCATCTACTCCTTTTTTGAGAACCTTCAGCATCTGATGAGAGCTAATAATCTATGGAGACTTAGCTACCATCCCATTCAATTGTATTGTCCTTCCATCTGAATGAAATCACATGAACAATTCTTGGAAATTCATCTCTATAGTACCTAAGGTTGTGAGCCATTGGACACCCAAAACAATATCTGCCCCTCCCATAGAAATAGCAAACATAGGTGAGTCTAACATGTAGTCTCCCATGGAAATCTTGATACTATGGCACTTTCCTGTGCACTTGACTGTCCCACCATCCGCAATCATAACTTGCATTTCTGGAGCTGGGCAAATAAAACAATTGAGGCAGGCAACTAACTTACTATTTATGAAGTTATGAGTACTCCCCGAGTCAATCAACACTGTCACGTTCTGTTTTTTGAGATAGCCAATAACCTTGAGTGTTTGAGGAGTACTAATACTTGAAAATGCATGGCAAGAAATTGTAGGTTGGTGATCCTCTACTTCCTCTTCTACTGGTTCCTCAGCCTCTCCTATAATTTCAGCGTCCTCATCATCCTCATTACCTCCGTCAATATAGAACAACTTCTTCTCAACACATTTGTGTCCCCGTCCATATTTGCTATCACAGTTAAAACATAATCCTTTTGCTCTCTTTTCTTCCATTTGTTGAGGAGTCAGTCTAATTGGCCTAGAAAATGAAGGGGAAGAGATACTACGGTCTTTGGTGTTAATGAAAGGCGGCCTCCTACTACAAAGAACTTTTTCCTCTGCTCGACGTGCCATGATAATAGAATTAGAAAGCTTGAGTGGATTAAACATGCGTACCTCACGCTCGATGTGGTCCTTAAGACCCCCAAGAAATAGGTCATTCAGATTCTCTTCTGACTATATTCTCCACCCTTAAGGATAGGTTCTAGAATTGATGCACATAATCTTTGACTGATCCTGTTTGTCGTAACTTTGCTAATTGACTAAAGTAGTTCTCTGAAACACTGGAACTATAGTGCAATTGCAACTCCTCGGTAAAAACTGTCCAAGTGACACCGAGACCATTCTTCTGCCTCTGAGCACATAACCATCGATACCAAACGAATTGGTCTGGTTCAAGATACAGGGATGCCAATGTCACCTTTTGTCTTGATGGTGTTTGATGTAGCTCAAAGAAGTTCTCCATTTGATTTATCCAATTCAGGGGATCTTTACCATCAAATTTGTGCATATCCACTTTCGGCACCATGTTTCGTGGTTGCGAATAAGTTGGATTCTGATTGGGCTGGAAAAGTGATCCAACATGGTTATTTTGTCCATGATTTTGAATTGAATATCCTCCTTGGTTGATATGGGATGGATTTGGGCCATACTGTTTACCCTGTACATGTTGCATGATATCATCCAACCGATGATTGATTTGGGCTATGTCTCCTTTAGAGGCCATCTCAGATTGTACATTTCGCAACTCATACTCAAGGTTGGCTCACCTTATGATCAACTGAAGTAAACCCTAGTGCTGAGGAATCTGTATTTACCCCTTCTGAATCCATCTCTTCAATCACTATCCCATCTTTATCTGGGGTTTTACCCGGAGTAACCGGATTCTTTTTTGCTCTTGTGGAAGGCCCTCGCCATGATATCAAACCTTAGGGTTTAGGGTTTCGATACAAATTCGGCCGAACAAGAAAAAACACAGAGAAGATACTAATACTATTTTTTTCAGAGCTTTCCGAAAATGTAAAGAACTTGAAAAAATTCCACAATTTGCACCCTAGGGAGCGATTTTATGAAAAACCCTAAATTTGTAATAACTTGTGCAAAATAAATCAAAAAAGTCTGAAATTTTTAGGGAACCTTACTTGAAATGTTTTGCAACTTTGGTAAAAATATTTCCCACCAATTCGCTCTGGTTCGAAATATATTGCGGAAACAAAAAATTAGGGTTTTTGCCCTAATTTTGGCCCAGATTGCAGCTCTGATACCACTTGTAATGAAATTACTAGTATAATTCAGATTATGAGCAGCAATAGAACACCAAATAACACAATATTTCAGAATAATGATCTCAATATGCAATTATAATAGCTTCGCCACTTCGAGGGGGCAACCTCCAAACCATATAATAAGACTCAAATGCTCAAATGATGATGAACTACTACCTACAATCCCCTATATATACTATTCATATGTTATGGCCATCACCCAGGCCGACCTATTAAGCATGAGAAAGTATAAATGATATGGTAAGCCACAAGTCGGCTACACATATCCTAATACAAGCAATAGGTTAAGGGCGTAGTAGTGCATGCTATCAATGAGGGTCCTAAAAGGTACAAGCTTCCCACGTACGGCAAGTTCTGCAGCACTCTTTTGGATCAAGAGAAGCTTAAGAGTTGAGAAGCCTATTTCTCCTATAAAAGAAGGTTGGGGAAAAGAGGGTTGTTCAACCATTATGGATGGATGGACTAAAACAAGGAACAAACCTTGATTGAACATAATTGTTTCTTGTCCCACATGTTAGTATTTGTTGAGGGCTATTGATTGTACTGTTTAAGAGACAAATGCTACCTATCAGGAAGATTTGTGGTGTACTGCAATTTAGGAGGTTGGTCCATCATGTGGTTTAGGTTGTTACATTGCAGCTTTTGTATGTATGTAAAGTTACAGGGTCGATGCCTCAACAATGATATAAACATATGTTTCTGACAATTGTCCTGTTCATGCCATGAACAATGTTTTGAAGGAAATTTGAAAGTTTGATTGCGTTGCTCCTTACATGGAAAGTACAAATGTTTATATGTAGCCTATTTTGCCGGGAAACGGAAATAGAAATGGATACGAAATGCGGAAACGACAATTTTCAAAAATTCTTGGATACAAAACGTTACCGGAAACATCCGTACAATATATATATATATATGCATAGTACCCATTTAATAATTGTAGACCATAAGATATAATTGATAAAGCACTCAAAACATTTTTTATTCATTGAAAATTTGAACTTTTAAAGAGTCATGGCTCATCATTCAACATGGTTACAATTTCAATGATTCACATATACATGATAATAATCTAGATTCTAGAATATATCATCTAGATTTTCCTCATAATCATCTCCATGAAAACTGAATTTAGCAAGAGAAAAATGAGAGTGTGATTTAGAATGGACCCAAGATGTCATTATATAGCTTTTAGGAAGTGTCTTTAACAAGTGTTGGTAGGTAGATTAGGTTTAGGTTTCATTAAATGCAGTTATTTTTTATTTTTTTAAAAGTTTTGATGCTTTAAAATAAAAAAATGTTGGAAACGTGGCAGACCTTTCCCCACTGTTTCCCCCCACTTTTCCATTTCCGAAACGTTTCTGGGGTGAAATGCCACCCTCCTAGGCGTTTCCTAGCATCACAGTATGTAACCATCAACATGAAAAAGCCATGTATCGAGCCTATGCGTAGGTTGAGAGATTAAAACCTTGTGATACATGGTTATCCTTATTAAAAGACTGATTGAGGTATGTGGTTCACTAAAAATCATGGCTATAAATGATGTGGTCTAATTTGCAGGTATCTTGTGGCGAGAGTGCCATGGAAGTCAAGAGGTTGATTCTAGATGATGCATTTTGATTTGAGGTGAAATACATCACTTACGTTTTGCAGCCCATAGTAGATGCCATCCACTATGTAGGAACACATTTTCCTTGCTCAAGGGAAATTACAGAGACCATTGATTCCATGTGTGAACAGATTTAAAAAATGCATGTAGGAGAAGCCTGAATATTACAAGCAAACGGAGGATAAGATACTTGTAATGTGGAATTGCCTCAACGCACCTTTACACATGGCTGTCTATGCCTTGAATCCAAAGTGGCATGACTTTGAAATAATGAAAAAGAGGCCACTATTTGCTGATGAAGAGGTGGCACATGGTTTCATGCAATATGTGAGGAAGATATACGGAAATGGTAAGGAGACAAAGGGCATCAAAGAACAATTGTTTTGCTTTGTTTGTTGATATGGGAACTTTGCATCCATGGATGTGAAGACTCATTTAAGTATGAAGGATCCTGCTAATTGGTGGACACTTTATTGTGGAGATTAGTCTAGAGAGTTACAGGGGTTTTCTGCATGCTTGCTATCTTAGGTGGCAAGTTTATCTGCTTGTGAGAGGAACTACAGAACATATGGTTTTATTCACACTGTGAAGAGAAGCTGTCTCAAGTCAAAGAGAGCAGAGAACTTGGTCCTCATCCATAGCAGAGTTCGATTGATATAATGTCAAGATCATGACTGCAAAGAGTGGCCTTTTAGGCAATGGGATGTGGAACCTAAGGACACTAATTTAGATGAGGAGATTCCTGCACGGGCTTTCAGAGTTGCATGTTGTTGATGATTCTCATTCTCAACGTATTGAAACTGATGCTGAAATTGAGAATTTCTTGAACTGCTGATGCACAATGATAATTTGGATGAGAATCTCTCCACTTTAGATGCTCCATAGCCTACAACACAACCTTCTTTCACTTGTCTTGATGCCATATGAGAACTATATAATTTTTAATTTTGTAATTTTGATTAACAACTATTACTAGCAGTAAAAAGTACCAAAGCTATTCAAAAGTTTCAAAATTATTTAATATTTTGTGATTATCTCAATGTTTGACTCTGAAGTTTGAAGTATATAATATGATGACTATAATTTAATTCGTGCGAGGTTTGCTAAGTTTCAAGATGATCTCATTATTTATGATTTATCATTCATGTTTAGTCATAATGATTCAGTTATGATTGTATCTAGCATAGCCAACTTTCAAGGGTTTACACCCATGCACCTGGAGTACCTTTGCACCCTCGCACCCAAGTTTCAGTAATCTACATTGGGTGCCGCATATCCACACCTTGCATACTCCTGCATCTGCACACCCAGACAACCTTAATATTATCTCTTTTCAGCGCCTTAATGATCTTACAAATCCATTTCAATGGATTTTCTCAGAAGTTTCTAGTTATCCAAAAGTAGTGTGAATATATTTTGTAATTGATTGCATATTGTCTAAAATGTGTAAAACAATAGGTATCCTTTTTTCTTGCTGCATAACCATTTATGCGCCATTTTCTAAAATGTATGTCTTTTTTTCTTGTACTATAACCATTGATGTACAAAAAGCAGGTTAGCTAATCTTATAGCATATATGAACACACTTTGGGATGGTCTTTTTAATTATCTGTAAGTGAGATTCTTGATTCCTTTAACACATTATGCAAGCAATATTGGAATTTTGTCATGCCAATTGAAAATTTGAAATTCTTTCCACCTCCTGGCTTGCAGGCGTACAAAAGTGGTTGATGTACTTTGGTAAATTTTCTGTGTCACATTGATATTATTATGTCAATGACTAACCATGTTTATTGTAACCTCACTTAGTTTGTGAAACTCGTACAGTTGTGTATGGACATTCCATAAAGACTGGTTGTTTGGGGAGTATTAAATTCCTTTTTGCTTCATCAATGTGATTTCTGTGTTCTTTGACACATGGAAATAGTTATTATCCTGTCCTTGCCCTACTGCATATACCTTAAATAATTGATTAATCCCTCTTGGTGAGATTATTATACCTTATTCTAGAGATGTTTTTCATGAAGACGTCTATTGTACAAAGTGTGTGACTTCGTAAAGTGATCCAATTAGGATTGAATTTATGAAACCTAATGTTGCTGGTTTAGCTGACTGTTGCACAATGAACATATTGAGTGGGACTGTTCTCATCTTGAGTGCCTAAGAGCCGTTGACTGAGCCTGTATTGAGAGGGTCCAAACTCTTATGTTGCAGCGCATGATCCGTTGTAAACAGATAGTTCCTCAGTGCATCACCCAAGTTGAATTTACCGCCCACTCACTACTCCTTGAGACTATCTTCAGGTTTACTTTGTACATCCACAGATTCTCTCATGTCCCTTTTTCAAAATTAATCCAGTCAGAAGACCCATAACCTATCCTTTATTTCCCGTAGGTTAAGGGATTTATCAGGGAAATAATTAATAATAATATTTTAAGTTGTCTTGGTCTATTTTAATTCATAATCATAAAAGGATGCTTGATTATTATTATTAATAAATCAAGCCATTAAAAAATGTGGGGGGTGGGTTGCATTACCTTTTTTAAGGCAACTTGGATGCTTTCCTCAAAAATAGTGAAAATAAATTATAAAATGGAGCGTTTGCTCATTGGAGGGCATCCTTTGTCTACTATCAATTTCATGAGCATTTGCTCTAGCTTTCAACCTTAGAGGACGAAAACCCTCCTATGGATTAAGGCTTGAGGACGAAAACTCTCCAGTCTAACGTGGTGGTTCTCTTGTGATTTCAAATCAGGTTACTGTCGAAATTCAGCATTGAAAGAATAATCAGCCAGTTTTATCAGATTTCCAGCTCCTTCTAACGTTTGTGCTAGGGTTTCCGATCAGCCGTACCAGCTAGGGAAGCAACCATACATTCCTCCATTGCTGATGTCATCACTAACAGCCCAAAATCAGGTTGGATGCCATAACCAACCAGCTTTCCCTCATTCATACGGCTTCCATGGCAGCTATTGGGGTTGGTATTTTGATGCAGGAGCATCAGATGTACATAGTCCACATTTTGGTTTTGTTAGTCTTTAGGTCCATTTAGAGAGGTTTTGTAGTATTACTAGTCCATCTAGACTTTCTAGCATGTAATAAAAGGTTTTGAGAGTTTCCCTCCAAAACCATAAATTTGAATATTTGAATTAGTTCTTAGAATGTTATATCACTAGGTGTTAGTTTAGGTTAATAAAATGATGGAAAGGGGTCAGGGAACATGTGCATACTTGTAAAGTGACTTCCTTGATCTTAACTTGCCATCTTAAACCCCTATGGTTAGTTGAAGGCAGAGCTGAGTTAGTAGAACTCTAACTACTTTCCATTTCTCTTCATTTTACTGAGAAGCATTCGAGTTTTGGTATGTATGAGAGATATAGGAAGGTGTGTGAAGGAGGATACACTCTGTAATAGAGCCTTAAGGCTCAGGAAGCTATGTAGTTCAGAGTTTTATCAGTGAAAAAGGACTTCTAGTATACAAAACTGTGATTAATGTTTGTAACAGTGTGATAGATATTTGTTGGTCTTTTAAGAATTGTTCATGGTTGATAATGGTGGTACACAGACTTAGAAGATCTGTGCAGGAGTGGAAGGTTGATACAATCCCAAGAAGGACTAGAGAAAAGTTTGTAGAGGAGAAAATGACAAAAATCAGTTCTTTGCAAATTGAGAAAACTGGGTGAGAGGTAATTTGTTATGGAATAAGCAAAAAATTGAGAAAGTTTGAGATTGGTATCTGCATGAGTTATTGATTGAAAGATATGTGCTAAAAGGACATGTCATTGTGATATGATTAAGTTAGTGATTTAATCAATGTTCTTGCTATCAACGATTGAATGAGTCTAAAGGACACCAAACTGTGAAATCTGGGTTGTTGAATGAAGAATGAGGAATTTGAAAGTAGTTTGTGCATATAACTATGAGAATGAAACATTCTTATAAGGATAAGGTTGCATAATTCCACTAAGAATATATGGTTAATGGTCCTGACTGTGAACTTGATTAGAAACAAACAATAAACCTCTCACAATCAGAGGTACCCTGTTTCAGGGGTTAAAAAAGCTGCAAACGTGTATATTGGAGAAAATGAATCATAGAAACCTATTAAAATGGCTATCAAGAAGGTTTAAATTGTGATAAGCGGGTTAACCAATGTCAAGTTGGTTGAAAGAACTTATAGTATCTAACATGCAGGCACAGACCAGACTGAGTCACTGTACAGTTTGAAAGGAAAAAGTTAACTACCAGGTATAAAGATCTTGTATCACTCTTAAGAACAACTGAGGAGTTCTTTAAAGTTGGTAATGAGTACGTTTTTAGTATTGTCCAAGTATTTATAAGGTGTAAGTTCAAGTTAATGAAGTTTCCAATCCTAAAATCTGAGCATTGCAGTCTTGACTATTGTAACCTGACTTTGATGGTCTAGATGAGAGCCTTATTCCATGTTCTTAGATGTTTGTGGAGTCATATGTTAAGTCTTTAGAGTACCTAAGGGAGTAAAAAGGCATTTGATTCTTTGAATAACTCAAGAGCATTAAGCATAGGGGAAGAATAGTAAAACTCAGACTTGACAGTGTTAAGACTCAGTTGGAGACTTTAGTGTGGAAACATGAGTCATTAATCTACATTTGAAGACCTGAGGAATTGAAGAAGAGGTTTAAATTTGGGAAGAAGGGATATTAACATAATTTAGACTCAGAATATCGAGTGTTTAGTGGGAGAACAAGAAATGCAAACTCAGTCCTATAGGGGGGCAGTCAAGTAGATAAGAGTGAGACAATGTTCTTCTTGAAGATATCTGTGAATAAGGTGATAAGAGAAGGTTGATGGAGGGTTTATTGAGCATGTTAAAGCCCTGAGGAAGCATTTAAAGGTCTTTAGAACCAATAAACAGTGAGATGTCTATACTGCCCTGCTCTAAGACAGTCAAGCACCAAGGTAGGACCTCATAAAAGGCAGAGGCAAGTAACTTAAAAGATGAACAGTTAAATGCCATAAGTTTGTGATAAGAAAGACCAAAGGACAGTGAGAAGGTATAAATAGTGTGAAAGAACACTTAGCAAGATAAAAGAGAAGAAGACTAACAAATTTCTAAGCACTTAGAAGCATGAAAAGTCTTGAGAAGACCCAAAAACATAGAAATATCAAGTGTGATTAGCTCGAACAAGTGTAAAACAAGTGATTAAAGGTGTTTAGAGGAGTGAGACAGCTTGTTAAAGTGCAAACCCTAGGTTTTGTTATCAAACCCTAGGTTAGACCTAATTGAACAAGACAAGGAGAAAGTTGCATTGGAGGAATTGTACTTTGAGTGGGAGTATAAAATTTTGCATGAAGTAGGAGGAAAATAGGTACTCACAAGACTTTTTAGTTATTCCTGAAAGCTTGTAGTTCATTACAGACACAATGGTTTGTGTGTAAACAGGGCTAATTGGGTGACCTAGTTGAAAAAAGTAAAAGTAGAATAAAAATTTGTTGGAGAAGAGTTGGAGTATGAAACTTGGTTGTCTTCTGGAATGCCATAATGGGTCCCTAAATATCTTACCAGTCAGACCCGAAACTTGATATTTTTTCAATTTCATTGGAATTTGTGCATTATGAAGGCTACACGGAGAAATTGAGGTCAATAATGGAAATGGCGGTAAATGACGTTGTGAAACTTTGTTAAATCGTCTAACATGTTGGTTTGGTGTTATATACAAGAGTGAAGATATTTTAGCTCTTGGTTCAGTCATTTGGTGCATTTCTGGTGTTGGGAGTTAATTCAGGCTACTTGAAGCATGGTAAAAACTGCAGGTTTTTGGTGTTATGATTTAGTGATTGTTGTAACACTTGATATTGACTTCGTTTATGGTTGATATTTGGATCATTTGGTATCAGAGCAGGGTGTTTGCTCTTAGAAAGAAGAAGTTAAGTTGAAAGAAGAGAAGATAGTGAAGATAGTGAAAGCAAAGATAGCCTTATGAAGGCTTGAAAGAGAAGATAAGAAGAAGGAAGATTGCTCTAAGGTGGAACAAACTTGGGGGTTGAAGAAGAAGGGAATGTGGTGTCAAAAGACCAGGTAGAAGTCCTTGGTGAGGTGCTAAGAAGAGGTAAAGTGGCAGTGATCCCTTGAAGGAAAAAAAAAATGAGAAAGAAAACAAGAAGTCAATAGATAATTGTGCAAAAGAACCTAAGTGAGACTTGAAAACAAGGTAAAAAAGACTTGTTGAGAAGAGAAAATATGGAAGAAGAGGAAATAGAGATGATGAAGGGACTGATGAAGCTAATGTGCCATAAGAAGAAAGAGAGGAAAAAGAGAGAGAGAAAAGAAGAAAAAATGAGAGAGTTAGCAAGAAAACAAGAATTGTGGGTTGAACAAGAGCTCAAGGGGCTTAGGAAAGATGCAGAGAAGTTAGAAGAACTGATGAAAGCTGCAAGCATGGTGAAAGAAAGCAATGATGTTTGGTTTGTGATAAAAAGAGGTGTTAAGTGGCCTACAGAGCTACTTGTGAAGAGGAAACAAAGAAAGCAACTGAGAGAGATGATAACAAAGGAAGAGAGGAAGCTGAAGTAAGTAGAGAAGAGGATAAGCAAACAAATGGAAAAAGTACTCAAGGATGTTGTATATGAAGAAACTCAGGAATTGGATGATGAAAAGGTGATTACAAGCTTCTTAGCTTGTCTTAAAGAAGAGCAATAAAGTGATGAAGAGGAGCAGCAGAGTGAAAATGAACAAGAGGTCATTGGTGGAGCTACTCATGAGGCTATAAGGCCTCCTTTTTTTAATTCTAATATTTCCGTTGAATGTGTGAATGCAGGTCTTAGAGATGAAGAGCTAGATATGAAGAAAATTGCCAAGAATGAAGATGAAAAAAGTGAAAACAAAGGAAGAAAAGAAGATGATGAAGACTTAACAGTTGACGAAAAGCTGTTATGGCAACAAATCATGAATGAACTAGAGAATTCAGATCATTTTGAGGATGAGGAAACCTATAAGAGAGCAGAGAAAGCACTTTTAAAGATACTACATGATGATGAAGAAGAAAAGGACTTTGAAGAACAAGATGAATCAGCTATGGACAAGATACGGAAGGAAGAATACATTCAAGAACCTGATTTGAAGAGACAAAGAAGAAGAAAAGTGAAGACCAAGTCAAAGAAAGTGAAGACAAATCAAGCAATCAAGGAGTGAAGAAAATAAAGCAAAGAGAGAGAAGACTGAAAATGGAAAGAACTCAGCAATGGAAGAAGAAAATCAGATCAAGAAAATAAAGAAATTGGAAATCAAGAAAGAAGAAAAAGAAAATGGGCCTAATTTTCTCCCCCTTGGGAGTATGATGCAGGGCCATCAGATGTATATAGTCCACATTTTGGTTTTGTTAGTCTTTAGGTCCATTTAGAGAGGTTTTTGTAGTATTACTAGGCCATCTAGACTTTCTAGCATGTAATAAAAGGTTTTGAGAGTTTCCCTCCAAAACCATAAATTTGAATATTTGAATTAGTTCTTAGAATGTTATATCACTAGGTGTTAGTTTAGGTGAATAAAATGATGGAAAGGGGTCGGGGAACATGTGCTTACTTGTAAAATGAGTTCCTTGATCTTAACGTGCCATCTTAAACCCCTACGGTTAGTTCAAGTCAGAGTTGAGTTAGTAGAACCCTAACTACTTTCCATTTCTATTCATTTTGCTGAGAAGCATTCGAGTTTTGGTATGTATGAGAGAGATAGGAAGGTGTGTGAAGGAGGATACACTCTGTAATAGAGCCGTAAGGCTCAGCAAGCTATGTAATTCAGAGTTTTATCAATGAAAAAGGACTTCTAGTATACAAAACTGTGATTAATGTTTGTAACAGTGAATGATAGATATTTGTTGGTCTTTTTAAGAATTGTTCATGGTTGATAATGGTGGTACACAGACTTAGAAGATCTGTGCAGGAGTAGAAGGTTGATACAATCCCAACAAGGACTAGAGAAAAGTTTGTTGAGGAGAAAATGACAAACATCAGTTCCTTGCAAATTAAGAAAACTGGGTGAGAGGTAAGTTGTTATGGAGAAAGCTTGAGATTTGTATTTGCATGAATAATTGATTGAAAGGTATGTGCTAAAAGGACATTTCATTGTGATATGATTAAGTTAGTGATTTAATCAATGTTCTTGCTATCGAGCATTGAATGAGTCTAAAGGAGACCACACTGTGAAATCTGGGTTGTTGAATGAAGAATGAGGAATTTGAAAGTAGTTTGTGCATATAACTATGAGAATGAAACATTCTTATAAGGATAAGGTTGCATAATTCCACTAAGAATAAATGGTTAATGGTCCTGACTGTGAACTCAATGAGAAACAAACAATAAACCTCTCACAATCAGAGGTACCCTGTTTCAGGGGTTAAAAAGACTGCGACCACGTATATTGGAGAAAATGAATCATAGAAACCTATTAAAATGGTTATCAAGAAGGTTTAGATTGTTATAAACGGGTTAACCATAGTCGAGGTGGTTGAAAGAACTTATAGTATCTATCATGCACGCACAGACCAGACTGAGTCACTGTACAGTTTGAAAGGAAAAAGTTAACTACCAGGTATATAGATCTTGTATCACTCTTAAGAAGAACTGAGTCTTTGAAAGTTGGTAATGAGTACATTTTTAGTATTGTCCAAGTATTTATAAGGTGTAAACTCAAGTTAATGAAGTTTCCAATCCTAAAATCTAAGCATTGCAGTCTTGATTATTGTAACCTGACTTTGAGGGTCTAGATGAGAGCCTTATTCCATGTTCTTAGATGTTTATGGAGTCATATGTTAAGTTTTTAGAGTACCTAAGGGAGTAAAAAGGCATTTGATTCTTTGAATAACTCAAGAGCATTAAACGTTGGAGAAGAATAGTAAAACTCAGACTTGACAATGTTAGGACTCAGTTGGAGACATTCGTGTAGAAACACGAGTCATGAATCTACATTTGAAGACCTGAGGAATTGAAGAAGAGCTTTAAATGTGGGAAGCAAGCATATTAACATAATTTAGATTCAGAATATGAAGTTTTTAGTGGGAGAACAAGAAATGCAAACTCAGTCCTATAGGCGGTTAGTCAAGTAGATATGAGTGAGACGGTGTTTTTCTTGAAGATATCTACGAGTAAGGTTACAAGAGAAGGTTGATGGAGGGTTTATTGAGCATATTAAATCCATGAGGAAGTGTTAAAAGGTCTTTAGAACCAATAAACAGTGAGATGTCTATACTGCCCTGTTCTAAGACAGTCAAACACCAAGGTAGGACCTCATAAAAGCAAGAAGCAAGGAACTTAAAAGATGAACAGTTAAATGCCATAAATTGGTGATAAGAAAGACCAAAGGATGGTGAGAAGGTAGAAAATAGTATGAAAGAGCACTTAGCAAGATAAAGGAGAAGAAGGCTAATAGAGTTCCAAGCACTTAGAAGCATGACAAGTCTTGAGAAGACCCAAAAACATAGAAATAGCAAGAATGAAGTATGTGAAGGCAAATTGTCATTGTGATTATCTCAAACTAGTGCAACACAAGTGATTGAAGGTGTTTAGAGGAGTGAGACAGGTTGTTAAAGTGCAAACCCTAGGTTAGACCTAATTGAACATGACAAAAGGAGAAAGTTGCATTTGAGGAATTGTACTTTGAGTTGGAGTATAAAGTTTTGCATGAAGTAGGAGGAAAATGGGTTCTTAGAGCACTTTTTAGTTTTTCCTTAAAGCTTGTAGTTCATTTAGTTTTTCCTTAAAGCTTGTAGTTCATTCTAGACACAGTGGTTTGTGTGTAAACATGGCTAATTGGGTGACCTAGTTGAAAAATGGTAGAATGTAGAACAAAAGTTTGCATGTGATCAAGAATAGGATTGATGAAATTTTGTGGACACCTAGAAGGAGGAAAATGGGTTCCTAAAAATCCTATCAGTGAAGACCCGATAATTCTTGATATTTTTTCAATTTCATTGGAATTTGTGCATTATGAAGGCTACACGGAGAAATTGAGGTCTATAATGGAAATGGCGGAAAATGACGTTGTGAAACTTTGTTAAATGGTCTAACATGTTGGTTTGGTGTTATCTATAGGAGTGAAGAGATTTTAGTTCTTGTTTCAGTCATTTGGTGCATTTGGGTGTTGTAAGCCAATTCAGGGTACTTGAAGTAAGGTAAAAAGTGCATATTTTTTGTGTTATGGTTTAGTAATTGTTCTAACACTTGATATTGATTATGTTTATGGATGATCTCTGCAGCGTATTTGTATTGGTCATCAGGAAAACAACTAGGGTTTAATTTCTATAATTTATTTGTAAAATTCAGCTAGGGTTTTAGCCTGAATAGATGCCATATTTTGTACTTGGTGTTCTCTGCAAATTATTTCAATAAACCCTGGTTTTAATTGTACATTGTATTGTTCAAAATTTCAAAATAAAAGGGTAATTTCCGAATTTGGTATTTTCATCGATAATGGCCTTAATTAGAAATTCAGTTTGTACTAATTTTGCCATAAGGGGACATCATAGAGGCATCACAACTTTGATCTTGCTAGCCTGCGGGGTAAATTAATGTTTTTGTTTCATTACGTCGAGAGGCGTTCCTACAGTGGTAGCTAGGGCACTATTATCAGATACTAGTGAGATCGATACTACCCCATCATCACACTCTAGATCAGTACAATTGTAATCTCCCCAAATGGACAATTTTGACCCAAATTGGATTTTAGGACAATCCAAAAACCCTAAATACAATTTATATAAGATGTAACAATTTATTTATATGCAGATCTGAATTTAAGTTGGGAAATGCTACTATAGCATAACAAGAAACTTATACAAATATGCCAATATACTTAAATCTTTCCACTCAAAACCGAAATACTGATTTTATAAGGCCAAAATTTTAAAGAATATGCAAATTTCAGACGCAAATAAGGCTGATATTAATTTATTTTGAAATCCCAATCCATTCATGCAAATGACCACCACACTTACCCTAAATAGCCAAAATACCAATTTGCCCTTAGGGTTTTGGGATGGAAATTAGAGCAGAAACTCAGCCACCACTTTCCTCTTCAAACCCTTGTACCAAATCTGCAAAATCTTCTTTATACAATTGCTGAAAATAAGTCTGAAAATAAATATAAATCTTTGCAAGCGCCATAGAATCCCCTGTGTAGACATCCCTCACATTCTTTAAGAGGGTTTTCGTCGTCTAGAGGTATTTCCTAAAGGTTTTCGTCCTTGGAATAAATTATGCAAAAGCTCTAAGCTTCAGTCATAAAATAAAAGCGAAAGAGATGTCAAGCGAAAGGTTCATAAGTGTCGGGGACAACAGGTTTATTAGTTTGTTTTGGAAAGATCTCTTTCGCTTGACATGAACCGAGTTGATTCCCAATACTAGTTATCACCCTCAGACAGATGGGCAAACAGAGATATGTGAACAAGTGGATAGAGGGTTATGCTTCGTAACTATGTGGTGCAGGACAACAGAAGGCATGGGTCAAATGTTGCTATATTTATGTGAGTATTGCTATAACACTTCACTTACCATATGTCTATTGGTATAAACTCCATTCCGAGCATTGTCATGGATATGACGCTATGAGATCTTTTGTTGACTTTGGCATTTGGGGACAGTAGAGCCCCCAAGGGCTCAGGAGAGTTGGTCAAACAGGAGTCAGTATAGGACATCCTTAAGGTACTTAAAGAAAATATTTAGCCACGGCCCAAAATCAGTAGAAGATTGTATGTAGACTAGGCACAGAGTGGATTGAGTGTGCATTTGATGTAGGAGACATGGTTTTTCTTGACGTATCGCAGCCATATACAGACATAGTACTTCCCTCAAGAAGAAGTGGGGCTGAAAAGCTCAAGCCATGATTCTATGGTCCATACAGGGTGTAAGAGGAGAGTTGGTGAAGGTGGCATATGAGCTAGAGTTGCCTTCTGCAGAGTAAGATACACAATGTCTTCCACATGTATCTTGCTTGAAAAAGGCCTTGGGGCAGCACATGTATTTCCTTCTACAGAGTTACCACCCTATGGATGAGGAAGGGAGAGCTGGACTTAGTGTTCACGAGGACTATCATAGATGTAAGAAATTTCCGAGCCAGAGGAGACATGAGGAATAACAAGTTATTTTGGGAGTACACTGGTGAGGTGGAAAGTGTTACCAGTAGAGGATGGTCACATGGGAAGGAGCGAGTCTATATTTACAGCATCCAACTCCTACAGTTGCAATTTCTTGATGGACAAACAATCTCGGGAAGGGATGACTGTAATGTCCCTCTTTCTCAAAAGTAGTCCCGGTCGAAGACCCATAACCTAGATGGCATGAAAACGCCCTAGGGGTCCTCGTACCAGCCTGGAAAGGTGTTTACCAGGGTGACTGGTATGCTGTGGGTATCCGGAAATGTACCCACAGACTACAGGGTATTGTGTATGGAAACAGTTTTACCGTACCAGGTAATGTACCATTGTCTGTGGGTACGTTTTGCCGTACCCGTAACATACCCTGTGTCTAAGTGGGTATGTTTTAGGACGTACCCGTCCATTTAAAAAAAAAAACTTAAAAACTCGCCAAAGACAGCATTTCTTCCTTAAAAATTTGGCAATTCTTTCCTTTTTTGGATTTTTGGTGAAAAAATCACAAGAGAGAAAAAATTTGCCATTTTTGGAAAGGGTTCAGGAAGATGTAGCAGCAAAAATTTGCATGTGCCATAACTTTCATTCCATGACTCCGTTTTAGGTGCCATTTTCTCTAAAAGTGTATATTTTCTCGAGCTCTACGCATTGATGGCAATATTTTTCTTTTTTTTTGTAAAATCCATTTTTGCACCTTTTTGGACCAAGCAACTTCTTGCAATCTTCTGAAAGAATCATGAGCTTTGATCGCTTGTAGACAGATTAGTAATTAAAAACACTGGATAGCTTTCCAAAACTCGGCAAGTATTCTCCTGTGCTACAAAGGACTAATCGTCCCACCTGCCAGCTTGGATCCATATTTTTCTTTCTTAGTTATGATGTTTCGGGAAATATGGCAGACAATACTATCGTGCTGAGTGGATCAAGGAAGGTCACCATGAACAATCAAAACTCCTTGAATCTTATCACAAGTCACTAAGATAAATAATTGTGATAGAGAAATACATGAATTTCAAATAATATTTGCCATGTATCAGAATTTCATTTCAATAATTCTATATACCACACTTGTTTTCTTAATTATTTCCTCATCAGAATATATATATCTAATATATGGCTATATTATTTATGAAAAATAACGTACCCAGTAATTTGATACTTTGTACCCCAATTGATTTTTATATAAATTAAAAGACCGGTCTTCGGCGTACCGTACATTATGTAATTTGTATGCAGTATGCAGACTTATTGTTCCATAATATTGCTTGATGTTATCAGTTCAGCACCATGCACTAAGCGTTATTAAATTAGGATAAGTATAATATATATATAATATAATATTTTAAGGTGTCAAAGGGGTCTGGGATCTTTCATATCATAATTTATAGGACATATTTATATATTATTAATATATAGCAAGTCATTACCCATTAAAGAAGGGGTGTTACCCACGATTTTTAAAAAATTGATCGTTTTCCTCATAAAAGAATGACCCGTATCCGTAAAATCCGTAGTCTAGAAAAGGAGATGTTCGAGATCCCTTTGATGGAGGCCTTATCACTTTGCATCCTTCGAATTATTAATTGCAAGTGATGCTTTTGCAAAAATTGAAGCATTTGCTTCAGCTTTAGAGCCTCAAGACATGGACAACCCCCCTTAGAGTGGGATTAAGGGACGTGAGTACAAAAAGCCTCTAGTCTTGCAGACTTGATGCAAGTTCCATTTAGGAGGTAATTTTGCCTTCAAACTCAAGGTATACCGTGGTTAGAATTCCAAATGATATTATTTAGGCTATTGCATAAGTATTTAAACTCCTTCTACAAGTTTGCCTTGCTAGGAAGTAATCAGAAAAAGTGACCGTACAAGATTAAAGGGTCAATCAACTTGTTAATGTCATAAAATCTCGAATATGTAATCCTATGTAAAAACATGTTACCTTTACAAACAATGCTGCAGACCTCTGACGGCAAAGCCTCGATGTCCAACAGGATTTGAAATGGTAATCTTATATCTTGAAAATCACCCTTAAATGATTCACTAGCATCGTCATAGCCACAGTTGGAACTACATATAAGAGCAACTTATAATAACATTAGTTGAGCTACCTACAAGTATATTAAATATTGAAAAAAGGTATCAAAGTACCATTAAAACAAGAAGGACCCACCGGTCCTATAGAACTGCTATGCCTGCCAAATCACTCGTATTCTCATTAGTTGTTACGCAAAGTGGAAGTCATACTATCTTCCACCAAAGAAATGTTTCCATTTCCCAGGTTATGCATAGGGAAAACGCATAAACAATTCAGATGGGGAACCATGAGGAGCATCTTTTGCCAATCTATTTTATCTCATTACATGTTAAGCTATTTTGCTTGCATCAAATCTTCTAAGGACAAAAACCCTCAAGGAGAAAGAGCTTTGGGGACGAAAACTTCCAAGGTTTAAAGGTTGGGGGATGAAAATCCTCAACTTTGTGAGGTGGATCCACCTTGGATTCACTATTATGCCACATTTCAGATTTTCAGTTATTAGAAGGTTGTTTTTGCAGATCTAGAGCACATTTTTGGGATGTTTTCACTATATCTCAACAGAGCTTCAAAAAAGATCTGAATTTGTGAGTTTGTGAGGTTTGGATCAGCGAAATCTTGATTATTTTCGAGTCATTTTGCAACTGGAACAGATCTAGGCACTTTTAAGCCAAAAGCGACCCCTTGGGTGATTGGTACGACCCATAATTTGGAAGTGTTCCGTTGTATGTTGTCCTTGGTCTGTCGAATGGTTGGGGACACCTTGGCATCAATAAAGACATGCCCTTTTTTAACATCATTTTTCCAGCCCTCTATTGGTACAATTCTAATAATAATCACTGCTGTTAATTTCTACACTGTTTCAGCCTTGATTTATTTTTCATAAATTCATACAAGTTTAGAAAAATTCAGATTTCACTTCTAAGTTTTTCGTAGACCACAAATCGCCAGTTTGGCCTTGTGGGCATCTTGAAAAGTAACTATTTGCATGAATAAAATATATGTTTAGTTTGTTGGTATTGATAGTTTGCCATCGTTTTAGAATTCAATTTTTGTGGAGTTTTCAGTTTATATAATTGAGATTTAAAAAGAGGGATATTACAGGAATGGTATACCAGAGCAAAATGATTCTCCCAGCCTGTGAAGAAGAAGATCGATTTTGTATGGACACAGGTGAAGAGGGTCTTAGAAATCACTATTGAAGAACCCCAAGGAAAAAAGGCATGGGTGATAGAGAAAGACCTCCACCAACAGATGAGATGAGCTATCTAAATGAAATGTTTACTAGAGGCAACAAAGAATTGAAAAACCGTGTATTGTAAGCGCAAAGGGATCTAAGAGACTCCCTTCTAGGAGCTATTGTTGATTTGAGTCGATCTATACATGGGCTAAGCACTACCAGATAGAACCCTCAAGGAAGTCAAGGTATTCATGGTGAAGGAAGCTCTTCTACAAATCGCGGAGAAAAGGTCTGAAGCAAAATTCCCTCTCAATTCTTCTCTGCTAAATTCCTACAACGAGAAGAGCCACAAGTGGAGTTAGAACAACCACAACTACTTGGAGTTTCTAAAGAATGAGATTTGTATGGGGAAGAATATGCATCTTTAAACAACAACACGAGATTTTATTTTTTTAAGATAATTTTGCCAACTAAGGAGAAATGAAGGACCAAAGAAAAATAAGGTGACTCTTCAAGAGTCAAGAAGAGATATCCAACATATATTGGGTAAGATTTGTGTCACCGCATTCACCGTATTTTATAAGAAAAATTGAAAAAACACTGCGTTTGAAACAATCCCAATAAATTCGTTTAGATTTGCAATTCAAATCCAGTGTATGGAACAATGATTTCAAACCATAAAAACATTAATTTTTTTTTAATATTCTAAAAAATTCATGATTAAGGCTGTTAAAATTATTAAAATAATAAAAAAGATGTGGCTGCCACTGAGCAAGGAGAAATCGAGAAACGAGTGGAGGGAGAAATTGAGGTTGGAGTCGAAGAAGTTTTAAAACATTGCAAACTGTGTCCTCAAAAAACTCTGTACATCCATGAAAATCGTGGTCGTGCCCTTAAAAAACCCTGCATGGGCCTGCAAATCGCGAAAGGAAACCCTACAAAATCTTGTCCTCAAAGACTAACATAGCCAAAGTTGTGTTAGTAAAGCCCTAATGAAATTTTACAGAGGTGTAGACAATAATGGCAATGGAAGGAAGAGCAGTGTGTTGGAGATGTGCGATGGACACAGTGAAAATTGGATTTATGGAATGCATTAGGTGTTAATTTAAAATATAGTTCATAGATTATCATTACATTAAGAGTTGATAAGTATATTAACAAAAAGTTTGTAAAATCTATTAGGACTTTATTTTTTGTAAGGATAATATTGAGTTTATAAAATATAGTTTATTGTTTAATTTGTTAATTATTTAGTTATTGATATTTTAATTTAAAATATCAAATTTTTAATGTATGATTATGATATATTAATTATATGTTATTACAAGTGCATTTCTTTAGTTGAATATAATCACGAATTGTATCTCTAATTTTTTTCGGTAACAAATTTCTTGCGAATTTTATCCTCATCAAATTCGAACACGAATTCAAATGCGGTGACTTAGGGTAAGATTACTCTTCTTACATATGATGGTTTTGATAAGTGTTCAGCTAGATCTTGGTTGCAAAAATTGGACACTTATTTGTCACTGAACCCCATGTATGAAGAAGAGGCCCTCGAATTTGATACTTTGCATTTAGAGGGTGTGGCTGAATGGTGGTATCATGACATAATTACATAAGGACATGGCTCTATTACCACTCTTGATGAATTCAGTCAAAAACTAATAAAATGGTTTGATAGGAAAGATCCGGAAGTGCATCTTAGAGAGTTGACACAACTGGAATGTCCCCTTTTCCCAATCGAAGACCTTTGGCCCATTTTGTCAACCTGATAGCCAAAGGAAAAATATAAGGGTGACTTAAGTCACAATAAGTTATTACAAAGTGCAAAAAGAAATATTTATAAAATTAATAAAGCACTTGTATTAATTTATTTGACTTAATAATAAATTTGTAATCTCTAAATAGATGCATTGGGTCTAATATTATGTTGTATCCTTTCTAGGGAGAGTAGAAAAGAGACCCATGCTATTTTTGTGTCATCCCTAGGCAAACATGCAACTTGGACAAAGGAGGGAGAGTGGAGTTTAGAAAGGATAAAAATTATTACTCTTCCCAAGAAAATGCGACCTAGTCTAAGGAGAATTTGGGGCACATGTCTAGAAGAAATCACCTTTTGTGATTGGTTGAGTTGGAGGTCCTTTTGGTGCATTTTTCCCTTTATAAGGGAGAGGTCGACTTGAAGAGGGATATCTCATACTCTTTTATCAATCTCAGAATTTTATCTAAGCTTTACGATTTTTAAAATCCTCTAAAGAACGAAAACTCTCTTAGAGATCAGGAGGAATTTCTACACAAGATCTTCCATTGAGCTAGCAAGGATAAATTTTGTATTGCCAGTAGTATTAGTAATAATTTGGAGCAAGGGTTTCTTCCAAATCAAAGTGCAGCAGCTGTAGTATTATTGTCTGAGGTACAGCAACCATCTTTTGGCTGGTATATTATACTTTCAGGGCATGCCAGGTCAGAATTTATTTGCGTAATATTGTGCTGAATTTTCTGGGCTTCAGATGAGCAATATTTCATCATTTTATGGAGTTCTTTCAAAGGCATTTTCAGAAACAAATTTCTGGGTTATTTTCTAGTTATTATTCATCTTTAAAAGTCAGATTGTCTGCAGACTTAAGCATCAGAAATCTGAGTTTAATGTATACTCTTTCCCTCATAGTTATGTGAGATCAGATTCAAGTGGAGTTAATATAATATGAAGCCTGGTTTGTAGTAATTTCTTCCACTACCCTAGTTGCCATTTTTCAACCATTCAGGGCAGCTTACTTTGCAACTTAAATCTGCATTTTTCTTCATATTGTGGCCTTATTAAATTAGCAAAACAGATTTCAGTGGAAGTGCATGATTATATTTGCTTGTTTTCAGTGGATCCCACATCTGCCCTTGTCGTTTTTTTGTAGATATAATTCAGTTGGCAAAGCTCAATTTAATAAATATTTTATTCTATTACTATTGGGCTTTGGGTTTTCCATAAAATCCAATTTGAGTCGCAAATGTCCAAAGGGGGACATGACACACAACTCAAACAAGAGACTTTAATAGATAAGTATATTGCTGATTTTTAGAAACTTGCAGTCATGGTTCCAGATGTTTGTGAAAGAATGTTGGTTGTTTTGTTAATAGAAGGTTTGAACAAACCTCATAAGGGCTTGGTGAAGGCTTTTGACTCTCCTTCTCTTCAAGATGCCATCAAGAGATCACTGAATGTCATGCTTCTCTATTTTATCTTTGTACTTTGTTTCGTCAGTTCACTTCTAGGATACTCTCTTCCTAGAACTTTCTATTGCTAATTGTTTTATTCTTCAGTCTCATTGACCTACTTCTGGTCATTTGTGGACGTTAAGATAATTTCTTTCTTTCTGCTTCTTTCCTTTGTTTAATGACTTTTAAAATGTAATGTCCTGTTTTTTGAACTAATCCATTTGAAGGCTTCTTGCTCATTCTTCTTCCCGTGGGCAAGAAGAAGATGAACAAAGGAATCTCTAGGATTATATTTTAAGTATTTGTTTAATTAATAATTATATTTTCATTTTTGTATTTCCCTTCCTAAGCAGGTCGGTTGGGTTGGAGAGCTTTTAATTAAACTCAAAAGAAGAACTAAGTTTCTAAGGTGGGCGGTCTTGGGGAATTCCTCCTTGGAGACTCTTGGTGCCACCTCAAGGGTATATAAGGGGTCGCATAGGCTCATTTTGGGCATCACTTTGGCTTATATACTTTTATCTACTTGGTTCTAGAGCTGGTTGTTCTATTCCAATCCACTAAGGGGCAAAAGTACATTAGTGTGGCAAGCAAGGAGGACGAAACTCTTCCCTGGTGAAGGTTGGACAAAAACTCTCCAATTTGGTGCTATTGAAGACTTCTATGTAATGTCCCCAAATGGACATATAAATGCTTGTAATGGATTTCCCCAAATTCTGACTTAGAATACACCACTATTTTTTTATGAAATTGCAGATTTGGAATTAATTCCAGAAAATGCAGCTTCCCTAGGATATAGAAATTACTCAAAACTGAATAAAAACCACTCCTTTGATCATCAAAATGGAACAACTGATTTTAGAATGCAAATACACAATAAAAAGTACCAATTTGAGACTCCAAAGATGGCTCATTTATTTATTGAAAAATCTGCAAACCCTTGTCTTCAGACACAACTGGAAATAAGACTTTTGGAGCCAAAATCCACTCCAAAAAGGCTGATTCAGATGTCTAAAAATCTGCAATTAGAATAACAACCCAAATCTGATTTTAATCCACTCCTAACACCTTCAAACAGCCCTCTATGTAGGTTTCGTCAACTAGAAACAAAGAAGAAACACAACAAGTTTCTTTTGCAAACCCTCCTTCAAATCAGCCTTACAACTTCTTTAACTACTGTTGGAAAATACCCAAAAGGAAGAGTTTTTCGTTCTCCTTCTCTATCTCAAGAGGGTTTTCGTCCTTAAGAGAGAATCTCTAAGAAGATTTTGGATGTAAGCTTAAAACTCAACATGCAAATTCAGGTTTTATAAAATAGTAAAGGATGCCTCTTACAAGCAAGTCAACTTGCTTTTATAGATGAACTTGGGTAATTAGCCTTCCAATCAGCTTCCACCTTCCTCATTTAATTCTTTTTTCATTTTATTTCATCCATCAAGGGGGTCACATTTTCTATAGGGGAAATAAACATTAGAAAGTGACTTTTCCCTTTTCTTATTTAGCCTATAATAAATTAATATAAGTGTTTTTTATAATATTTCTTTTTATATGCACTTTATTATGACTTATGTTCCCCTTTTGTTCATCTCTTAGCTGTCGGGGAAACTAAAATGGGCTAAGGGTCTTCGATGGATTATTTTAGAAAGAGGGACCTTTCATTCTATGAAGACTATTTTGCTAGTTGGGCAGCTAGGGCTTTGAAAGGAAAGAATATCAAGGGTTCTGCATCATTTTAGCTCCCTCTCCTAGGGAGCGACTTGGATAGGAGTGTAATTGGGTGTCTTCTAGGGAACGATTTCACATTCTAAGTGGATATTCAGATTTATACATATTAATAAGGCTAATATATTGCATATTTGTTATTTAGTGGGGTGTAGAGCCCTCGCTTTCAGATCATTTTGTGGACTGCACTTCTGTCATTTATTTAATTGCAGCTGGGTATTATTTCATATTTTGCACATGTTTTGGGTTTTTTCGGCTTGGTGTTTATTCCATTAATTAAATATAATTTTGAGAAGGATTTATGCACCTATTTTCAGCTTATTTGGAAGGTGTTTGATGCCCAAAAGTGTAATTTTCAGTTTGCTGCTAGGGTTTCAATTATTGTTGGATCTGCTGTTATAAAAATCAGATTGTATTTAGTTTGGAATTTGTGTGTTTCCACTGTTTTGTGGTTCACCCCTTGAAAGGGACATTACATAAAAGCTATCAAATATTGTGCATGTTTTCAATTTTATTACCCAGGCAAGGAATGTGATCTATATTAACATCTCAAAAATATTATGGTTTGTACCCGACTAATAAAATACAGTTCAGTTTTTTAGTTTGAATGATTACATTCTAAGATGTTGAAAGCTGAAATCCCTTCTTTAATCTCTTGTCTTCAAGTGATTGGTATTTGATCACGAATGATTATAACTGGGTCTAGTTCTAGCACATTTATTTCAAGTGTTTTGTAATCGGATGATATCAGACATATGATGCTCTGATTGTATTTGCTTTTTATCTGTGGAAACTATATATATTTAACTATATTAATAGTTTCATGTTTTCTATATTCTTTTATTACTATTCCTTTCTAATTATTTAAAGTGGATGCTAATCATATTTTTATCTCATAAATTCTTTTTATTGCAGCTACTTGAAGACTCCTTAGACGAGAGATTGGAAAAAGAAATTTTAGCTGCTGAGGTTGATAAAGCTGAAGCAGAAGGCAAAGAAGGAGATGGCGAAGAGAGTAAGGTTAGCAAGAGATGGCCTCATAGCAGTGAGAATGTTTATGATGAGTTTGGCACAGTTATTTAACAGGAAATATCCTGTCTAGATGACCCTTGATTATGGCACGATACTTAAGGAGATTCATATTAGTTTTGCAAATCATGCAGCCATTAACATCCTTTCCTTTATTTCTTCAAAACAATAGAAAAGGTTGTGTATCAAATAATCATGAAACTAAACAACTTGAAAATGATTACTCAAAAAAAAAGATTCTTCATTTCTCTTTTCAACCAAAACCTAATTCATTATCAAATCCAGAAATATCAAAATGGTTTCTTGATTTAGGAAAAATACTTATGACTCACAAATGGAATCCTCTAATGCAAAAGAAATGCGGATGTTTGAGGAATTGTATTTCCTGTGATCTTTATAAAGTTCTATTTTATGACCTTTCTGAAATGACAATATTAGACATCCTCGTAAATGATGAGTCTGTTTCTCTATCTCATTTGGAAGTTACTAAGCATCTACTTTTTTTTTCCAGAGTATGGAAAAACTGGTTGTCTAGAGGCTTGTTGTCTATAATTTAGAGCCAATTATGAAGGCTGCTTAAGGGTGATTATTTTATCTATTTTCATAATCAATCCCTGCAGATTTTCTATGTATCATTTTCTTGTTTTAAATTTTAGCATGAACTAAAAGAATTGTGCAAGAACCTGATACAAAAAACACAGATTGAAGAGAGAAATATTTTTCTGTAATTTTTTATTTCAGTCATCTTGGGATCTGCTAATAATGAATCCTCAAACTAAATATTAGGGAAATACTAGTTTCCTTTCCACTTTCAACACCTGTAAACCCAGTTCCTCAGACCAAAATTTGAAAACAAGCGTTCTCAAAATTTGCCTAAAATTGTCAACAGAGATTTATTTTAGGTCCAAACCCTTGCACAACAAGCTGTGGCTAGGCTGTAAAAGGATAAACAAAATTAGGTAGACCACGAACTTGAAGGTTGAGTGCCTTGGCTTGCTGCACACTTTCTTCATAGAATTCTCTTCGACTGCCATTTCAACAACTGGAACTTTGTTTAGAAGAGAATGATGTCGGAGATGAGGGTGATCTGTTTAAAAGCATTGACATGAAAGTGTGTGAAGGGTTTTTGGTGTTTACGAGGTTATTGATTTTTTTGTTGGATATAAAACCATAAATTTAAAATTATTTGTGAAGAAGTCTCACCACACATGCAAGGCCACAGGCTTTGTGCTATGGGATTTTGATTGTATGTTATCATCACTACTAGCACGAAATCCATGTATTGTTGCAAGGATTTTTTTTATTAAGTTAGGTTGTGGTTCTTCTGGAATTTGCTCCATGTTTGCAGCTAAATTTTCTAACTTTAGTGTCTATCGATGGTGATCCAGCAGTGATATATTGTAATATCCCTTTATGGGCTGAAACTGAAAAACAAAGAAATAAGACCAATCCCAATTGAGAGTAAACTGATTTTTACAACAGCCAACCAAAGAATATTATAAACCCTAGCAGTGAATTGTATTTGCACTTTAGGGCATCAAACACCCTCCAAACAAGCTGAAAATGGATGTCGAAATTCACCAAAATATTATACTCAACCAATGGAATAAACACCAAGCATAGTACTCCAAAATATATGCAAATTATGAAATTCTATACATGTGTAATTAAATTAATGACAACAGATTTACAACTCACAATAATGGCTGGAAGTGGAGGTTACAAGCCCCCAAAAATCTCATGAAAGTGTGAAATCAGCATCTAAAATAATGAGAAATATGAATATCAACTCATAAAAACAAGCTCACAATGGATGTCTAAATTCTCCAAAATGTACCCAACCAATGGAATAAACACCAAGCAAAGTACTCTATCAAATTCTATACATGCGTAATTAAATTAATAATAGTAGAATTACAACTCACAATAATGGCTAGAAGTGGAGGTTACAAGCCAACAAAAA
This sequence comes from Taxus chinensis, assembly GCA_019776745.2. Classification (NCBI taxonomy): domain Eukaryota; kingdom Viridiplantae; phylum Streptophyta; class Pinopsida; order Cupressales; family Taxaceae; genus Taxus; species Taxus chinensis. The sequence goes on from CM034155.1 coordinate 436,821,909, forward strand.
TATCATGAAAGTGTGAAATCAGCCTCTAAAATTATGAGGAATATGAATATCAACTCCAAATGCAAAAATGTGCCCTAGATGGCACCCAACTCCTCCATACAAGTCACCACCCTAGGAGAAGGCCACAAAATGAGGCGCAAACCCTAACAACTCTTCTCCAATCAAATCCTAGTTGAAAATCTGCAACATCAACCTTCTTGAAGCACTTGGAAACAACCAGTTGAAGAGTTTTCATTCTTCAATCAAACAAGGAAGAGTTTTGTCCTCATTAGCCACACTAAAGGATTTTCACCGCTTAGTGGAAGGAATTGAGCAATCAGCCCAAAACCATGCAAGTTATATTTTTTGGCAAGAGGTGATCCTCAAATGAGCGAAGCGAAGCCTCTTTATACCATGTTGTGGTGCTAAAATAGATTAGAGTGTCTCCAAACCAAGACCTACCTCATAAGGATGCTTTCATTTTATTTTTACTTTGGCTTTTCACCTTCTTAACTCAGCTGACCCAACTTATGTAAAAAACTATTAAAGAAGAAAAACAAATGCTCACGAAAATAATTGAAAAACATGACGATTACTTTGCTTGTTCATTTTCTTCTTGCCCATGGGAAAAGGAATGGGGTTTGAAGTCTCCAAAACGAACTAGTTTGGAAATGAGACATTACAATCCTCCCCTCCCAAAATTGCTTGCCCCAAGCAATTGCATAGTTTGGAAATGAGGACATTACAATCCTCCCCTCCCAAAATTGCTTGCCCACAAGCAATTGCAAGCTCTCATGCCCAAGTACCTTCATGCCAAAGTGACGAAATATGCTTGTAATGCCTCCAATAATCTAGATTTTGTACCTGGCAAGTGAAAGAGCTCTTGCCAACACAAGCTCATATGCCTAAGTACCATCATACCAAAACAACTAAATGCCTAAGTACCATCATAACCAACCACAAGCTCTTGGAAGGATTGTCGTCACTAGTGGAGCCTCTCTACTATCGTTACCATGCAAGGAAACACTCTTAAATTGCACATGTATACAATTGTTCATGACTAAAAATATTATGACCATCAACATAGAAATGATATAGATATGACAAACCCATGCATGCAAGCTTTGGTAATGTGATTGATATAGAGGAAGTGGGTAACCATACAAAAACTGAAAACTCTCCATTATCAGTTGTAATCCCATATACTTGGGTGAAGAGCAAACTCAACTGCCCTTGTTTCTTTAGACCTGTACCTGCACATGGGACAAATTTATTAAAAGAAACAAGGGTTACCATCTTCACCACTTCATGCCTTGTAGAGATGATGGGCAACTCTTTTCCCTTGCTTGTAAACAACTCATAATCTATGCAGAAGTGATGTATGTCCAATAATACAATCATGCTGTTCGAATTATAGCTGTAACTACTTATTTCACTCAAAATTAAAATGACGGTGGCTGGAATCCCTCTTATGATAGCTGGAAGCATGATGCATTTGTTAGTCCCTTTCAACCAAGTGGCTTGAAATTATTCTAAAGTTAACAAAATGGAAAGGGGATTGGAAATGTCATGAACAACATGTGATAAGAAGGTACAACAACTGTCATATTGAAAACCCTTCATGAATCTCTTCAAAAATGATGTAGTGGGGTTGGGAATGACTCATTATTGACTAAAAATGCTCTGAAAGATTGGAAGCTACCCCTTCTCATGACTGCCCTCTTTTGTGTGGCACCAAATAGAATGTTGGACAAGCCGGGAATGTCTATAGCACAATACAAACATTTATGGCAGCATGTTTTAAAACCCACCAATCAAAACTCTTATCATTTCCAATCATTCCTCCGAGCGGTCAAAATTGTAGACATGAATTTCTATATGAAGGAAAATTGATTTTTAGTGCCCTAGAATTTAAGATATACATTTCTATAAACCCTTGTCTGCAGAGTTACTTTAAAAATTCATAACTTTACCTAGGTAGCTCGAAAATTCTTGAAACTTGGGATCTTGGGGTTTAAAAATATAAAGAATGCAAATATCAACTCAACTTGCCCAAACATCCACTCAAACATGCCAAATTTGACCTTCAAGCAATTTGCCCCTTTTGGAAATAAAGAATTAGTGGCTCAAACATGCAAGGAAATGATTGCTTTCAACTTTAATAATTATTATAAGTCCATCCATTCAAGAAATCATACCATACATCCATCAAAACATATCCAACATGCTCAAACAAGGGTTTTTGTCCTTGATGAGAGAGAGGAAAAGTACAACCTTTCCCCTAAAGAAATAATAAGATTCAACATAACACATAATGGTGAAACATCCTCCTTTTATAACATAAGGGGTGCTACATCATGACTTATGGCCGACCTTGTAATACGTACTTTTTAATTATCTAATTTGTATTTGGAGTCTACATGCTCACAATACTTTATATTCTAATTAAATGAGTTCTTCTATTGGAGTGCTTGACTTCCCAATAGAAATACATGATAATAGTGAAAATATCTATTTAGAAATGTCATCGAAGTCTTCCCCTTGCTTCTTTCCTTGAACCCAGAGGGAGGAAGAATGGGTTAAGGTATTCAATTTTGCTAGTCCCCAAAAAGGGACATGACAATAATAACAATCGTAAAATAAACATTTAAAAGTGAATTTAAACCCTGAAATTTGGATTTTTATTTATTATTTTTAATTCAGAAAACCAGGAAAATTACAACTGACTATATACACTCAAAATATTGGCAAATGACACTCTTGCTGGATGAGATAGACCAATTACTAGCCCTAAAACTTGAAATGATGGCATTAGCCTACTGCAATGACATCATCCCTAGAAATTTGTTCCCAATGGTGACGTCAGCCGTGGAAGTGATGCCCTAGTTGCTGTAGATGATGCCTTAGTTGGTAAAACTGATATAAACTTGCAAATCGTCGATCTCATGCCCAAATGCTACCCTTGGAAGGATGCCCTAACAAGTATGGATGATAATTTGATATTTCCTTTACTTATTTTGATGAGGATTTGAATTTCTGAGGGATGCCCTAATTCTTCCGTCACAATGAAAGCTGATGATGTAGATCTGAAGCCCAATGTTGCCCTAGTTGTAATATGATAAAAACCGGATTTGAAGTTCAAATGTGGTTTGTGGATGGAATGACCACAATGTAATGTACCATTTTTCAAATTAATGGACATTGATAATATTTCTAAGTTGGGCCTGATCAATTCATTATCTAGGGGCAACTTATTACTATTAATAAGAATAAAAATGTATTTTTAAATATTGCCAGGTAGAAGACCTATTTTTAGCCTATTTTCCATTGTATTTAGTCAGTTAAATGGAGAGTAAAGGAGGAATTAATAATCTAATTTTAGTACTAAAGTAATTCTTGTTACTTGTACTTTAATTAATTATTAAAAGTTGGTGGAAAAGTTATGTAATATTAAAATAAAAAAACAAAGTTACTTTATTTATCTCAAATGGGACGCCCCACTTGAAAAATAGAGACAAAAAAATGTAAAAGGAGGTGAAGCGGGGTTTATTTGACATCTTTGGCTATTTTGATATCTGATTTTGGTTTGGGCTAATTGCTCTTCCATTTTTACATTGAAGGATGAAACCGTTTGGTGTGTTTGCATTAAAGGACGAAAACCTTCTCTTGCTAAGGTTGAAGAATGAAAACTCTTAATCCTTTGTGTGAAGATCCTCCATTTCAAGAGTTTCTATTGAGTTTTCGAGGAGTATTTTCAGATTGTCAGCAGTGATTGAAGACCCAATATTGCATATTTGAGGCATTCTAGCTAGGGTTTGAAGACGAGTGTTTGGACAGATTTCTACCTTCATTTTCAGCCATATCTAGGGTTATCTACACCATTTTGGGTGGATCTTGACACATTCTAGGGAACAACTATCCCGAATCTCATAACCAACAACTTTGTCACAATTTTGGATGCCATATTCAACTTTGTTTTATTGGATTTGGGCTTGGGATCTCTTCCTTCTAGCCATTTTTGTAAGCTGAAATTCTGCAGTCTTTTAATAAATTTTCAGCACTTATTTTGGGTCCAAAATTGATATCTTTTGGTATTCATACATGCTTAATTAATTCTAATTATTTTGGCCAAGATTTGGTTGAGTTTAGATCAGATTTGAAGGCTATTCATCTCTAGATCAAGTCACGATTTTTAGGGAAAATTCAGATTTGCATAAAATATTTTTATTTTATTCAACCATTTGGCTGTCATAAATAAGATTTTACAGGTGTTCCTTTTCGGGTTTGAAAATCCTCGATTGGGGATATTACACACAAAGAACCAGAGGGTTTCTTCCCCAAGCTCTTGTCCACCAGAGGGTCTTCGTCCTTTGATGTTTTGAACAAAGGGTTTTCGTCCTTAGTGGTTGAAAGTTGAACAAAATGCTCAAACTTGTAATATCTGGATGAGTAAAAAATGATCGATAAAATATTTTCTCCCAAATGAGCTCAATGCTCTTTTTTTAGAATTTCCCTTTCACCTTTTTCGAGGAAAAACACCCATAAAACAACTTCACCTACTTTTATCGTAATTTTGAGTTGTTTTATCAAAAATTGCCTTTATTTTAATAATAAAACATAAGTTTCCCTTTTACGATATAACATAGTGTTACTTTTTGGCCACTTAAGCTGAATTATTAATTTATTTCCCTTAAAATATTTTGTAAAGGGAACATGACAGTCCACCCTTCCCAAAATTGCTTGTCCTCAAGCAATTGCAAACATAGATGATGAATTATGCTGTAAATTCCATAGAGTTTGTATCCTGTACCTGTTAGATGACACATTTCCTGCCAAAGAATATTATGTAAACTTGGATACTCGAGTGTCACCGTGCCCATGTCTTGAATTAGGCTGAAATGCCCATGTAATTTTATAACCTCTTTGAAAAACAACTTGATGTCATGACTCCCAACCTCATAAGTGTAAACCTTAGGGAGATCCGTGAGGCGGTGCATGATTATACCTTTCCACCTTTGACTTGGATCAAGCAATGAAGGCAACCCGTGCAACTTAGGAAACAATTCAACAATCAAGAGCGTATTCGGTTGGACCAAGAATGTAGTTCATTCTCAAGATGCTCTTTTTCTATTTGAAAATGCATGAAAATATCCACGAGTACCCATAAGACCAAAAGCTGCCACATGTACTCACCACCTTGTTTTTGTTGAACTTCTCGGTTCTTCCGATGTGATGGAGATTCTGTTACAATTATTCGAGCTTCATGATCCAACTTTTAAGTTCCTATGGTCTCTTCAAAGAGATTGTAGTGTATACCTTCCAAAGTAGAGTTCAAATCACATTGTGTAAGGGCTGCAAATAAGTTAGAACAGTCACAATTTACCTGAAATTATATCCAACTAGGTACCCTCATGGCTGCAATGATGATTCTCTTCAGCTGAAACCTTTCTCTAACTTCTTCCATTAAGGATATTCGCCTGAATTGTGCCAACTTGCAGCTTTTCACGACTGATAACAACTGTTCTAGCAACCTTACAATACTATAACAATAGCAAAGTTGATATTTCTTGGCAAAAGTCAAAGGTGTGAGCAATGTAGGAGCTGAAAATGCTCTATTAGCAATCATAGAATTTAACCCTGCCTGCTCATGATTGGGAGTCCCTTCAAAACCAAGTGCATAAATGTAATTGAAGTACCATAGGGGCTGATAATGATTGTGACAACAACATTGAGGCTAGAAATTCGGTACGTGGCTGTCCCAATTGTGTTCCTTCTGTTCTTGGGTTGGCCGGTATCATCATTACTTGTTCTCCTCATGCCCAGTAGATGAATCATTGCACAAATATTCATATTTGGAGCTACTCACCATGTTTAGCCGCATTACTTTTATTTTCACGTGAAATTCTCCTTGGGATCTTCTTGTGTTGCTCATGATTCTCTCTCACTAGGATAGTTGTCTCGATACACAACCTCCTTTACCCTGAACCCTTTCTGATAACGAGCCTTTCAGATAAATGTGACCAATGCATGCCAACAATTATGCTAACTTCTAGATTGCTGTTAGATTGATTATCTTGGACTCCAAAAGTTTTTATCATGATGCCCTAGATTATACCATTTGAAAAATAGTTTGGATCAAATTGTATGCTAGCTGATTGGTGGTTGTAACAGTCATACATTGCTCTGACATTCTCCCCAATCAGCACTAAAGATGTTGGAATGTTTGCAATTAATGATCTCAATATGTGAGACCTACTACACACCACATCAAACAAAGAAATTTTCCTCGTACCTGCAGATCTATAGCTGCTCATGACATATATCATTATTTCCAATCATGAATTTATCAAAATGATTCATATGAATATGGCGTCCAAACTGAGTTTCCTTACACAAAATAAAAAATGTAAAAGCTGGAAACCACCGCGTACTAGTCGAGAACACTTCAAAAATGGTAATGGGCAGAAAACTCCACCATGTGATTGAAAACCCTTCTATGACTGCAAATAAAGTGTGGAAGAGGCTGGAAATATTGAGTTCAACAGATCTAAGGCTGGAATCAATTTTCATAGTGGCTCTTGGTTCATGTTTCTTGCAGCCAACACTTATCCCTGCCATAAATAGTTGGTTACTTCCAACAAGAAGGCGCCATTTTGCAAGTATCTCATTTGGTGATGAAATCGCCCCTTGGGGGACAAATTAAAGAAACACGGGTTTTCTAGCAAACCCCTTTTAAGAGCAAACTAAAATCTATGACAACAAAGCATAGAATTCTGAATTTAAATGACTGAAATCAGATTTTTATCCAAATATTAGGGTTACGACCTGTTTTTGGTCTACAAACCCTTACTACAACATGTATAAATTTGATTTATTCAATTTCTCTTCGAATACTCCATTACAACAATACCCAGATGGCTTAAAAAACAAAGAAATATTTTTAGAATACTTAGAAACAAAGATATAATTTTTCTAACCAATAGCTGAATTTATTTCATCAATTTCATGGTGGGAAATAAGGTAAATGACAGCTGATCATTAGGAGTAATTGGAGATGAAACAGAAGTTGCAATAAATTCCCTAGGGCAGGTTTGATGATAAACAAACCCTAGAATGCAAACCCAGACGATTGGCAATGTGCAACACCTCCACAAGGCTGCAACCATCAATAAATCGCTATAGTGACACTATAGCAATCAGCAAAATCGCCTTGGATGATGCCCTATAATATTGAAGATGATGCCCTAACTTTGAAACCCTGCTTTTGTGCCTAAATGTGTTCTTCGAATGAAGTCACCCAATAGATGTTGAGGGTTTTCGTCCTCAAATTTTAATTCTATATAGGGGTTTCATCCCCAATAGGATACCAAGGAGGGTTTCCGTTCTCTATGGCTGAAAGTGAAAGCAAATGCATTCAACTCTCCAAAGTGAATTTATGTAAATGACCAAAGATGCCAAATGAACCCCTCTTCACCTCCTTTTATACTTTTCTGTCTCTATTTTTCAAGTGGGGCGTTCCATGTGGGATTAATAAAGTAACTTTATTTTCTATTTTTGATATTACTTTACTTTTTCCACCCACTTCTAATAATTAATTAAAGTACGAGTAATAAGAATTAGTTTAGTACTAAAACTAAATTATTAATTCCTCCTTTATTCTCCCTTTAGCCAATTGAGTATAATGGAAAATAGGCTAAAAGGGGTCTTCTTACCTACCAGTATTTAAAAATACATTTTATTTTGATAATAATATTAATAAGTTGCCCCTAGATGATGAATTGACCAGGCCCAACTTAGAAATATTATTGATGTCTAGTAATTTGAAAAAGGGGACATTACAGGTGACCACCTTCAGGGAGTATTATTGAGTATGTCCAAGACAAACCAAAGATTATCATAATGAAGTATCTTACCTAAGGATATACCCTCAGTTGTCTCTATGCATTGAGTGCTTCGAATTACTTGGTTTCTTTGAAAATATTCCCCCCTTCTTTTTGATGTAGCCATGCTTGACACTACATTCATAATATACCTTGATGTATTATTTCTTTCTCTTCATCCTTGAATTTCAACTCCATAGCGAGTTCTTCAAGAGTAGAACTTGGCTCCAAGGAGTGTCCTACGAGCTGATCCTTCACAACTTTGTTAGAACACACCACATACCCTATATGATTACTCATGGACCTCCTTTCTACCCAATTGCAAGAGATGGAGAACTCGATAGTGATATTAATGCCTCTATCCACTTTGACCCTCAAAAAATCACCCAGATCCCATATGCAAAAACAATCTTGAACTTGAATCAAAGAGCCCACATGCCCTGCACTGCAAGTTGTGACCTTCACCCTTTCTCCATTCTTAGAGTGCTACTGCTTACCATGATGACAACAAATCTGAAATAACATAATAATCAAAATACTTAACTCCTTTTTCTGATTTAGAAGTAGGATCTTTTGAGAGATTTTCCTTAATACAACCATTCTTGTACTTTAGAATTTTAGAACTAGTGGCATCAATTGAAACACTTTCCTTACTTGCATGCTCACCACTATAGTGACTCTGAAAATCAATATCATATAATAGTGGCTCAAACTTTGCAATGCTTGGAAGATTGATAGGCGCTTCTATGGATGAAACAACCTTAATTTTGGATACTTGGCATTCAACATGTAATGCTTCTTTCTTTACATTGTTAATACAAACATTTTGTTTATTAGAAGTCGTACCTTTTTCTATTGAATATCCTTCACTTTCCACTTGCATGGTGGGTTCCCTGATGTTGCTCACTAACTTTTTTTGGATTTGAATTTTCTTGCTTCTTAATTTCTTCACGCTTTACCATTAAAATTGGAGATTTTTTTCCCTTAATTTTATGTAGGTGTTGTATTGTTGGAGTGACTATCAACTTAGATTCCTTAGCTCTTCTTATCCATTCATCACACCTTTTCTGGGTCCCCATTACATCTTGTGTGCTTGTCTGCAATGTGGTTAGTTTCTTTTCAAGCACATTCTCTGATTCTATTTCTTCCTTCAAGAGAAACTTTTTTGGTTTTGGCTCTTTGGAAAATTCTCGAGGCTTAGATTTTGACCCTTGTTCTTTGTTTCTTTAGATGTTTATGATATTCTTACAAAAGGTTGCAACATTTCTAACATAGATTCTTGCACTGTCCTCATGACTCACAAGATGACAAGATCACGACTTTGATACCAATATCATGTCCTTAAGCAGACATTTTTAAATAATTCCAGATTTACCGGAAACCTTCAAGGAAAAATTAATAACTGATTTTTATTGCAAACCCTATCAAGAAAAATTAAAATTGTTGGAAAATGATGGGAAAAATACATATTTGTTGAATATAATAACAGCTGTAAAATAAATACTGAAAACTGAATTTAAACCCTGAAAATTGGGTTTTTATTTATTATTTTTAACTTAGAAAACGAGGGAAATTACAGCTGACAGTATACACACAAAATTCTAGGCAAATGGCACTCCAGATGGATAAAATAGACCAATTGCTAGCCGCAAAAATTGGAAATGATGGCATCAACTTGGTGCAGACGATGTCAACCCTAGAAATCTGCTCCCAATGGTGATGCCAACCCTAGAAGCGAAGCTCTAGCTGCTATAAATGATGCCCTAGCTGCTAAAACTGATACAAACTTGTAAATCACTGATTTGATGCCCAAATGCTACCCTTGGATGGATGCCCTAGCAAATATGGATGAAAATATGATATTTTCTTGACCGATTATGATGTGGATCAAAATTTCTAAATGATGCCGTAGTTATTGTCACTCTGTAAGCTGATGTTGATGTAGATCTGAAGCCCAACGCTACCCTAGCTGAAATATTTAAAAAATTAGATTTGAAGCCCAAATGTGATTCTTGGATGGAATCACCGTAAAGAACCGAAGGTTTTTCGTCCCCAAGATCTTGTCCACCACAAAGTTTTCGTCCTCTGATGCTCCAATAGATGGTGTTCGTCTTCAGTGGTTGAAAGCTGAAGCGAAATGCTCAAACTTGCACAATTTGGATGAGTAAAAATTGATTGATAAAATATTTTCTCCCATATGAGCCCAATGCCCCTTTTTATAATTTCCCTTTCACCTTTTTCGAACCAATATAGGAGTGGCGGAATTCTAATAAGTCCAGTATGTATCACTAAAATGGTTTACGACACAAGAGAATGCTGCACTTGAACATATGAAGTTTATTGCTGGAAGATAGGATAAGCGTAAAGAACAAGGGTATCATAAGATATAAATGAAGCCATGCAAAGGCTAAGATTGCTTTTTGAGGATAATGCAAATAAAGTCACGCAAAAACCAAAATTTTCAAGTAGCAGAATAAGGCAAACAAAGCCATGCAAAGACCAACATTTTCTAGTAGGAGAATAAAGCAAAATAAAGCCACACAAAGCCCAAAGATTCTTCTAGAAGAATAAAGTAAGAATAGGGTTATATTGGAGGATGGCTATCATTATAAATGTCTTAGAAAGTAAGGCGAGACTTACCGTTATTTCTAATTTCATGTTTATATGACATTGGGTGATCTTGATGGACCGACATTTTATACACTGAAGATTGGCTATTCAAATTTCATTGTACTGATGATATCAGAGCACGGTTTTATTGTTTTTATAGTAGAAGTTAAATTGTTTTTTCTGATTTCAGAAATTCGTATTTAGTTTTTTGGAAAATGTTTGTTACCAGAACTAGCAGATGTCTATTTGGTTCCTTCAAAGTTGATTTTTGATCTGCTTTGCAATGTCATAATCTTTAACTTTTTCACCTACAGAAAAAATCTGGTGAAGGTGGAAAGTCTGGAGGCCCTAACAAAAAAGCGAAGAAGGATAAACTTACTGGTGCAACAGGAAAGGGAGCTCGTACAGAGACGAATGTTGTTTCTCCAGCTCCCCGTGTTAAAGCCGAGCTCACAATGCCTGCTATGTATGGGTTCCTTTTAAGAATCCTTTCTATTTGTGTAGTTTTCTGTTGGGACTCAAATTTTGTTTAAAGTGATAGTTATGCCATGCCTTTATATTTAAGATATGCCATTTTTTTTTTTTAAAATTTTGGAGTCCATGCTCTGCCATATATTTAAAGTGCAAGCTATATTAAAGCTAGGACAAATGTATCAAGAACCTTTATGCCATGAAAGTGGTAGAACATCCTTGGCATATTTGGAAGACTAGTTATTCATCTATATTATGGCTGTATTTTAATTATTTTCTTAAAATATTTTGCAAGTAAAAAGGAAAATTAATGATAGTCAGAAAAAGTTTTACAGAATGCAGACTATTTGTAAGTGCAGTAAAAGACAGAGATACTTAAAAACTAAATCGATAAATCTGTAAATTTTTTTAATGCTAGGTAAATGAGGGTCAAATAGGTCCATCTTCCAAGAAAAAAGAGGTGAACCTCAGAATTTAGGAAGTTCTTGCATTCACTGGATGAAAATATTGGTTAACACAGCATAACTAACAATGACACTTCTAATTGGAAATGGGTCAACAGGACACAGGAGGCCCAAAAACAGACTGTTCATATAGCATAATACTCATTTACACTAAGGCTAAACAAACCTTGAAATTTATTGGAGAACTAAGGCCTCTAAGGCCCAACATCTAAACATATAACGGCATAGACAAAAACATACAACTGCAAGAGAAACCCGACTAGAAGATGGACAATCAATCTGTTTGGTGCACCCTGCATCCCTCGAGATGTGCTAGCTGCTCATCAATTTGTTTTTGTGATGCAATCTCCTTGTCTAAAAGGGACCTCAAGAGATTCTATGCTGCTTTCACATTCTACGGTGCCAAAATTCTGCTTCAAGTGTGGTCGGATGCCCCTCTTTCACTTCGGAAGACAACCTGCCAGCTTAGCTGCAGTAACTGGAAGTGGAGATTTATGCGCAGTTGGAAGAGCTGGGAGGAACTCATACCTTCGTACCTTTGTGTCAAAACAAACGGGTATTGAATATGATTTGTAAACAGAGGGGTGGATGCGTTATATTGTTTTCTGTCATTCTGCAGTCTCCTGCTCCAGTTTTGCCATCTTCTCTTTCTTAGCCTGTAAATCCTATCTCCCCCAAGTGGAGTCTTTGTTGTCAGATGTGGGCCAAGCTCGTCTGAAGAATTATATTCTGACTCCTGAGCCCCTTTCCCCAATATTCTCTTCCTCAGCTGCTCCTCAAAGTCTGCCTGCAAGGATTCTACATTAAATTATTTTCCCTGCCTGTCCTACGTGATTCTCTCACTTGGCACCCATTTGGGTAACATCACGGACTTGTTATTGTTCATGCAAAATGCCTTCTATAATAATTTGTTTGAAACTAGTCCACCACAGCAATCTACCTGCAACATTCCTGCCCGTTGAATTTCTAGCCGTCATGGAATAAAAACTCCAGAGCCAAAAAGAAATAATGTAAATGAACATGGCCACAAATAAGAAAATGACTGATGCTGGGAAGAGGGATGCATAATTTATTGAAGCGTGTCTTGGTTCTTGTGTGAGATGGCTTTTGTGAGGGTACCGAGTGGCAGCATTTTGAATAAATGACTAACTCCAAAGTTCTTATGAAACCATGAAAGGGGAAACCCCCTTATCATTTCAAAGAGTGCCTAAGTCCTTCCTAAGCAATGGATGAGTGTTGGGCCAGATGCTATGTGAGGTACTAGAGGCTAGGTCCATGCAATGAATCCCATGAAAATTAGTTGCAATGAGAAAACTCCAAATTCACCTTGGCACATGAAATGCTGAAACATGATGGAAGGCTTCTTGACTTTGGTGGGCAATGCAGAAGCACAAATTAACAAGTATCATCAAAATTTCTGAAGTTGAAAGTGGGAGGACTTGGCCATGTAATTTGCGTTTTGGAGTTTCAGAGCATCAATACCAGCTGTCTAAATTGTAAAGAGTCAGGTTTTTAAGATTGTGGACTTAGAAAAAAAGATTAGTTTGGAGATTTGATGTTTTGACAATTGGTGTGTAAGTTGTTGGATAATAAAGTGCAGGGAAGGATGTTAGGACTTTTTAAATTGTGGATTATTTTAGCTTACAAGTCTGTGAAGTGTGAAGTCAAACTTTCAAGAAAACTCTACTTGCATGGTTTTCAGCTCTTGCAGCTCGGGTGTCGCATAAAAAAGTATGGAAAATCGTCTCTACATGTAAAATAAGGTTGTAACACCATGCACAAGTTTGCAGAAGCAAGGCAAGTCTTACGATTTTTCTTGGCAAAAAATCTAATGCTTCAAACATATTGGAGTTCTAGAGCTTTGTAGGTTTGGGGAAAACAAGTTGCAAGAAGGAAATGATGATATGCAATGGGAAGTTCGGCGTCTTTGGCAGAAAGATGCACAAATACATAAATGTGGAGGTTTTGCTACTTTCGTGGAAAGACACGCAAACACAGAAATGCAGAGGTTTTGCGACTTTGGCGGAAAGATGCAAAAACACAGAAATGCACATGTATTGTTAAAATGCAAGACTTGAAAGGGTGAGGACTTGGACAGTTCTATATAATTTGGTGTTTCAGAGTTTTAGAGAATCCATACGAGTGGTCAAAATCATAATGAGTTTAGTTGTCGAAGATGGTAGACAAACAAATAATGAGTAGAGGTTCACAGTTTTGGCAATTGGGTGTGTAAATGATTGGATGGCAAAGAGTGGGCAAAATTCCAAGTTACCAAACAAAGGAAGGAGTAGGTTGTGACTTGTCAGGCTTGGATTTTCAAACTTATGAATTTATAAACTTTCAAGTAGACTCCATACTTGAAAGTTTTTTAGTTTCTCTAGCTCGGGTGGCACGTAAGCAGCCACAACAACTTATCTCCTATTTGACAACCTTGTTATTTCGCTTAGTAAAAAACTTGTAACATGCAGATTAAATTGTTACCCAATAAATTGCCTAAAGCTCGGGGAATGTAAACTAAATCAAAATAGAATGCATAATAAGGACCGAGAAAAAAGACAAGGTTTTGGAAAAAGTAGCTTAGAGCCCATAGAAGTTATGGAATGGAGATTGGTAATTACTGTTTATTAATTCAACAAATTACACATGAACATCTTGGAGAATCTGTTAGGAAATCATGTTAGTGTTTACATGAGTCAAAATAATAATGTGATTTATTATTATGAGTTGTAATTAATAATGTATTTGTTAGTGAGGTTGTTGTAAACAACCCTCGTAAAATAGCTTGAGTATAAAACGAGTTAGAGCAACTCGTTTATTCTGAGTGAGTAGTTATAGGAGTCTTAATAGGCCTTCTAGTTTGTAGGAGAAACTTTTGCAAATAGAGTATGATAAATTAATAATATAATATAAGTGTCGAAAAAGTAACTTTATAAAAGACACTTATGTTTTATTGTTATAAAAAGTAACTTATTCATAAAGTTTTATTATTATAAACAATTACTTTCGGAAAAATAAGTCATAACGAAGGAATAGAAATGGAAGGTTGCTTTTGGATGCTTTTCCTTGGGAAACGCGAAAGTAAAGTTAGGAAAGAGTGTTGAGGGGTCATTTGGACACATTTTTTTACTCTCATCAATTTGGACATTGAAGGTTTGAGTTGCTGCTACAACTTCTGCATTTGAGGAAGAAAACCCTCCTTTGCAATCCACATCTGAGGGCAAAAATGCTTCGGTGTATTCAGATTTGTAGACGAAAGCCCGCTAATCTTTTGAGGTAGTTCCAATCAAGAGCTACATTTGGGCTTATAATCTACAAATTTGCAAGATCATATCAAAATTGTTAACTAGGGCACAATTAGGATAAGATTTCAGAGATTGGTAGTAAGGACATCATGTCCCTTTTTCCCACTTAAGGACCTAAATTTGGACTTCTTGCCATTCCCTTTTCCATGGCAACAAAGTCGAAGAGTTGGGAAAAGGAATTGAGTTTCCTTTGCATTTGGTTTTCTAATTTTGAATGTTTCTTTTTAGTGTATGTTTGCTTTTAGTAGGTTAGCTAGGCTTTAATGCATTTGAAGAGACATAGTAAAATAATATAATGGCTTTCTATGGGTCGGTCATGATATTTCCATGATTTGGCGCCAAAGGTGAGGTATAAAAGGAAGTGAAGGCTTCATTTGTGCATTATGTATGTTGGCACATTTATTTTACTTGGACTTGTGAGCTGGTTGCTTTTGGTTCTTCCACTTTTGGGTGAAAATCCAAGTGTGTGGCATCTTCCTAGAAGAACGAAAACCCTACTAGTGGTAGGTAGGGGGACGGAAACTTTCATTCCTTGTGTGAGCTTGAAGGATTGTTGCAGATTTGTGGAGAAGGAATCATAATCAGATTTGCATTTGCATGGAGTTGCCTCTCCTATGTGGAGCTACCTACCTTGGTGTGGAGATTAGTGCCTTGAAGGGCATATATTTGATATTTCACTTCATTTTCAGATTTGCCTCTATTAATAAAGCCGGAATCTACTTTGTTGTGAATTTTTGGTGTTTCTAAACCCTCTTTTCATAATTCTTTTGGAGCTGTACTTTTGCTGGCTATTATTAATTTTCAGTTGAGCATATGCATGTTTTTTGGGTTGAAAACATTTCTAGAATCTCTAAAAGGTTCATAAAAATTGTGGATGCATTGTTAGATGATATTTTGGGTGAAATTGTGATTTTTCATACTGCTGTTCATAAAATCAGTTCGCTGTCCAAATCTGGGTTTTATTTTAGTCTGCTGATTTGAAAATCAGATTTGATTGCTTTGGGTTTTGAGTTGATTCCCTTGATTGTTGGTTTCATCCCTTGAAAGGGATATTTCACAAATGAACCCCTTCATCCTCCTTTTATAACTTCTCTTTCCTCTTTCTTTCAATTTTAGTGGTTGGCGTACTTTATTTAAAAGTCACTTTTATTTTTAATAATAAACTTCAGTTGCCTTATAATATAACATAAAGTTACATTTGGCCAACTTAGTTAAATCATTAATTTCACTTTAAGTATTTAAAAATACTTTTTATTGATAATAATAATATTAAGTTGCCCAAAGATTAGAAATGACCAGGTGCAACTTAAATAATATTAGTAATCATCTTTAATTCAGAAAAAGGGGACATTACACATTTTCAAACATTTTTTTCATCATTGATAATTGGTGTCCCCAGATTTCACCCTGAAATCTGAGACTACCCTATTTAAAAAAATTTCGAACTTTTAAAATAATGGGTCGTTTTGTGTTTTATTGCCAGAAAGTTTCTGTAATGTGTCATGATATTCCCAAGGAGCCATGCTAGCCAATTTCACTAAATACTCAGACGCCCAAAATTGTTATATTCTGTCGCTGGGGTTTGCCCACGGGAAATTTGTATTTAATTATTTTGAGCCTTGTTTGAGGCAATTTGTGCTCTGGTTTAACCCTGTTGTGATCGTACATGTCAATATTCCCATATACCAGTAGGGTTTTAACCAAGAATGAATCCTGAGCTTTATTTGTGACTTCTGGCAACGTTTTGTGTTTTTGTGTTTTCTCGTTTCATTTTCTGTGAAATTTATCTGGATCAATTCCTTTGCCGGTTTGGCCTGGAGTATTTGGAGATCATCTATGCACGTTGTGCCAGAAGAAATTCGCCATCGGAGGTCTAGTTCTCTCGGAAAAGACGAAGTCGTGCACCAAAAAGCTTCTTGGCAGACCGCATTTTTGGAAAAAGAGGGTTTGAAGTGAATTATGGGATTTTTGGAAGCAACAAACAAGTGAGAATTTTGTAACTGCCTAGCAGGGTACTTTTTCCCATGAAAGCAACGCCACTTAACTCACAATGGGAAAATTGGAGGCAGAAGGTAAGCGGGAATTTCTTACCTGCCTTGCAGGGTAAAAATTCCCATTATGAAATAAAAGAAAAATCACTTAAAGGATTGATGGGATTTTATTACCTGCCTTGCAGAGTAAATAATCCCATTATGAAAGTCAAACAGCTTAAGTGGATCATGGGATTTTAGGAGCTGCCTTGTAGAGTAAATAATCCCATTGTCAATTGACTTTTAAAAATAGAATTCACCCTTGCAAAAAAGTGCGACCCACCTTGGGTGAATAATAATGCATTTAATAATATTTATTAATATTTATTCACCCAATTTTGGTGCCCAAGCATGAGGAAAAGTTAACAAGGGAAAAGTGGATAAAGGAAATTGGAATTAGAAATTCTAAAATTAAATAAATATTATTTATTTAATGCAGCCCCTTTATGACAAAAAAGTGCGCCCCATTTGGGAGAGAAATAATACTTTTTAAAGTATTAATTGATTTAATTAATTCCTATTTTCAGTGGCTAAGGTCAAAGCATACTGTGAGGCTCGAGTTAACTAGAAGCAGAAGTCTAAAATTAAATAAATTTAATTTATTTAATGGCAGCCATGAGCATGCACAAAATAGGCGTCCCATTTGAAGAGTAAAACTTATTAAATAATTAATTAATTGCCAGGAATAAGAAAGACATTAATTAATTATAGAATTACGAGGATTATATAAGTAGGGGCTGCCATAAGGATGAATTAATTAATTCAAAAGTAGAGAAGTGCAGCCCAGACAAAAAGTGCGCCCCATTTGGAGAGGAATTTTGCTCAGAAGGTGTAATTAATGCTGGAAGCTTCCAAATTAGGCGCCAAGGTTGAAGGAGGTTGATTTGTGTCTGGATAATTGTCTGCATAAGTGATACAGGTGCTCAGGTGAAGTTGGTAAAATTCATGCTCGCTTTGCATGCAAATAAAACATCAAATTTTGGGGCAGCAGGCTTGATTTATGCAGATTTTTATGATTAAAATCCACTGGTCATGTCTCGGTTGCTATCTTTGTCTGAATTAATTGCAGGAATTCATTACAGGTGCTTTTATAAGAGAAAGGGAGTTTAAATCAATGTCCAATACATTGAACATATCCTCTGAATTTGAAGAATTATCCAGATCGACACCGATTTTGTAAAGAATTCCAGCTGAATAAAAAGAAAAAGAATTGTTCAGACAAAGATTGCTCCAGCCATGGCAAAGTGGGATGAACAAGAAAGCTCAGCGGAATCATGCATTACTTCCAGATTTGCTGATATGGGAGACACAAATCCAGGCCCAGATCCAGATCCAGATCTCATAATTGCAAAAGCTTCCGACAAAAATTCATCCTCTTGTTTCTGATGCAGCCCATGTAGAAGTCAGCGCGTGGAAAATTTCTTCTAGGATCTTGTGCATGTGCTCCCAATCTTCCAGTTGAAGCCTTCATTGAATTTGTATTCACCTAGAGTGCTTTTCAAAATTTTTAATTGCTCATATGCAATTAAAAATAATAACGATGAGTTATTTACGAAAAACATTGCACTGATGCATGTACTGGAGAAGAACTGCAAAAACTTCAAGCAAATCACAGTCACTTGCTTCCAGATCCAGTTGCTCCCAGATCCAGCTTGGTGAGAATCAAAGGCAAAAGAATCAGCTGCATGCGGAATATGAAAAATGACAAGACTGTAGCTTTCCTCTTTCTTCTTCTTTCTCTTATTTCCTCTGACAAAATAATTGAGCGATCAATTAAATTATACAGCTTAAGTGATTGGTTTAAAAGCCATTACTTGAAGAAGTCAACTACTTGGAGATAGGTGGCAGACGTGCAAAATAGAAGGTTCTATCTTCAGTTGCAAATCATGTATGTCATGCAAAGAGGAATTTGAGGAGGGAGATTGCCAGTTGTTTCCTTTCCCACTTCCACATGTGTCAGTTCAACTAAATTTTTCCAACTTGTAATTGCCCCTCTACATTCTATAAGTAGAGGAAGAACCTTCGGGTTAATGATCAAAATTTGTAAGCAACATTCTTGTGTTCCAGACTTTGTGCTGAAACACCTGATAGCCATTTGAAGCAAATAATATAAAGGAGCAGATTTTCGGAGAACTTTGTGTCACCGTGCATTTTAATTCTAGCTTTCTATCTTAGATCTTCTAATAAATTTTGTGTTATTTTAGATCTAGATTTGGAGTTGCCTTTGCTTATAATTCTGTGTTGATATCTATTGGTTTTTTTTATGTGCATGCAATCAACGCTGTTATCTATTGATTGGGTTGCACATCTTCCCCATTTCTTCCTTGAGTTTTACTATTTCTTCCTTCTATAAATATTTCCTTTTTTAAACAGTTGCTTACTTGCTGCAGAGCTATACAACTATGCTTCATGAACTGAATAGTTAAAGTAAAACCCCCATATAGATACTAACATATTTTAATTGACAAATCTGACATGGGAGCCTCACCGGTAAATGAGGGAGATTTATCTTATGACTGCCTAGGTTTTCAGCTATGCAG
Organism: Taxus chinensis; assembly: GCA_019776745.2. Lineage (NCBI taxonomy): Eukaryota > Viridiplantae > Streptophyta > Pinopsida > Cupressales > Taxaceae > Taxus > Taxus chinensis. The sequence goes on from CM034155.1 coordinate 436,841,185, forward strand.
AAAATCTAGCCAACAATAATATAACAATCGAATATTCATATTTATAATTTTGTATTTGTATTTCTATCCTTAAGTCAATTTTGTATTTCAATTTTCAATTGTCAATGTTGAATGTACATTGTTCAATGCCATATACTTCATGGATATTTAAAATTTTAGCTCTTTAAAATGTTTAATGGTGTTGTTTCAACAAACAAGAAAAATTGTATTCTTTTTAAAAAAAAAAAAATGGGATGAGGTTGGGATTGTGCCCAGGGCGAATTTGATGGAATGGAAAAGCTGTCAATCCTTGGCACTAAGCAAAAGAAATGGAATTTTCCGCCTAACCTGCACATTGTTAAGCTTTCAATCAAAAAATGGGGGGCATTTTGAAACATTTTTTTCATCATCATTGATAACATAACAATGTTATAGGCATATTTATATTTCATATTTGTATTTCATTGTTTCACTCAATTTTCAGTTGTCTTTGACACAATTTTGATAGTTCATTGTTCATTGTTGTAAATGTTATTGATATTTGAATTTCAGCTCTTTAAAATGTTGAATGATGTTGAACTTTTTAATTATACGATAAAAAGCTATAAAATATGTTTTTAAATAGTTTTCTTGGATTGTATAAGGGAGAGGAGCCAGTAGTTGTGCTCCCTATGTTGAAGGGTTTGTTGCGCTCAAATGGAGCCACTTTAGGTAATCAAATTTTAATTGTTGTACTAATAGGTATATCTAAAAGCTAAATGTTTCGTTTCAGAGATTTAAATCATGAGGAAGGTAGGTTTTTACGCTATCTACAAGTGGAGACTTTAAATATAAAAAAAATAACGTTTGTTCATAACTTGTACATTAAGTCATGCTTTTGTTGTGCACTTATGTGTTACTATATGATTTGCTATTTTTTTGATGCGACTTGTTGTGATGGCTACTTTTTATTGATATTCTAGTTTTGAAAGTCACATCTACTAGCTCTTATTCAAACAAGAATGGTAATTTAGTTAGAAGCACCCTCACTACTACCGGTCCCATCAGCTATTGGTTCCTCTCTTATGAGTCTGCACGTGTAATATTCGCTTACCCCACCATCAAAATTTGGAAAAGTGTTTGCCTTCTCAGATACGAGTCTTCGTGCCCCCTACACCCCAATCCCGGAAACTTGGAGAAAGATAGTATGAAGTTCCCATTTGCTACCTTTTCTAGAGTGATGTTTGTAAATGGAATATATGATCCATTTCAGTAAAACAATATTTTAAAAATTTCCAGTTATTTTTTCTGCATTTTTCTTTAGTGCAATTACTACAGGGGGTGTCTGATTGCTTGCACTCTATTTCATCATGTACTCTTGCTGCGTACTTGGGATTCATGTGCTTAGGTATTCGCTTTTACTGTACAACTTTAGGTATTAACTCGAAACAAAGGACTCAAAGCTCTGGCAATACATCTTGTAAATATTTATGTCCATGCTAAAAGTCAACTTTGTGAAGATCTGAGTTGCAGCTCTTGCTAGTTTGGCATCCATATCTGCTAATACTGGGATTGAATTTGATTCTTCTGATGTTCGCAAATTAATCATCAAGTTTTCGGTCCAATGTTTTTGTTTCGTTCCTCGACGTCAAAGTTGTAAGCTGTTTCCATGTCCAGCTTTGTTTCTCCTGTAGTAAAATTTGCAAATCAGGTTCATACATTTTGATTATAGATATTTGTTTCCTTTGATAATTTGGATGGCTGATTTCCTCTATCTCAATTTGTTTTGATATATGGGATGACCTTTCATCCTTCTCTTTGATTTTTGTACTTTATTGATAGCTTCAACTTCAGTCATGTATGCTGTAATGTCCCCCTTTTTGAAATAATATAAATTGAAGGCATCTTGCTCATCCTCCTTTTTCGTGGGCAAGAAGAAGTGGAACAAGGGAAGAACTTGAGCTATATTTTAGTTTTCTTTATTCATAGTTATGTTTTTATTTTGTGTTTTGCCTTTCCAAGCTGTTCAGCTGGGTTAGAGAGCTCCCAAGATGAAATTAGAAAATAAAGCAAGCTTTCAAATAGGTCGGTCTTGGGGTAATTCACCCTTTAGACCTTTGGCGCCACCATAAGGGTAAAAAGGGAGTCACATAGGCTCATTTTGTATCATCTTTTGGCATATATACTTTTTATATACTTGGTTCTAGAGCTGGTTGCTCTAATCGAAATCCACTACGGGGCGACAATCCATTAGTGTGACATCCAAGGAGAACGAAACCCTTCCTTGTGGAATATTGGGGAACGAAACTCTCCAATTTGGTGGTGATTGAGGACATCTATGAAGGTTCTCTTGTTGGTTTGCAACTAGGGCTTGGAGAAGAAGGAATACTAAAGGTTTTAGTATTATTTTATGCCACTCTCCTAGGGAGTGACTTGTATAAGAGTGTGATGGGGTCCTTTCGAGAGCACAAATTTACATTCCAAGTTGATATTTGGTCTTCTTATTTTTTATAAGGCTTATATATTGTTTATTTGGTATTTATTGGAGTTTGTTGACCTTATTTTCAGTCACTTCTATTGGCTGTACTACTGCTGTTAAATTAATTTCCAGTTGTGCATATGATTGAATTTCATGGTGTAAATTGACCTACGTTGTTCCTAGAAGGCTTATATATGTTGTGGATGAGTTTCATAGTGATATTTGGGTAAATTATTGTACTTTGCAAGCTGCTGTCCATAAAAATCAGACTGCTGTACATTGCTGTTCCCATTGTCAGTCTGCCTTTATAAAAATCAGATTGTATTCATTTGGGGTTTGTGTGGATTCCTTGTTTGTGTAGTTTAGCCCTAAAATGGGACATTACATTGGTGCCAGAGCTTCAGTCTTGCCATCCTTAGGGTTTCGTGCAAGACGGGAACAAGGGATTCATTTGCTATCTAAGGAGAGAATAAATCAGACTAGCCAAGAGAAGAAGATAGTATGGCTCACTAAGATCCACAAGAAGCCAAAATTGAAAAGCTCATTGAAGGGCAAGTGAGATTGGCGGATACTATGGACTTGCTAACCCTAACCCTTCAAAGATTTCATGAACCTAAGGTTCATAATGGAGCGGGCAGCTCATCTAAAGCAAATACATCATGGCAGCCCCAAGGATCAACCACTAGACCTACTTTCCTTCTAATGGAAGAAACCCTTCCAGAGGTGGGAACACGACACTCTACGGGGCAAAGCATTGCAACAAGCTATTACATGGCACTTCCAAGGGAGATACGAGAGGCAATTTCATTTGCTGAGTTCATTGGTGTGATCACAGGAAGGTCTAAACCGGAGCCAAGAAAAAATGTGCCACCAAAAGAGGTACAAAATGCTTTGGGTAAAATGTCTTTCTCTACTTTTGGTGGTTCCAATAAGGGGATAACCCGGGCATGGATTCAAAAATTAGATGCATAGCTATCTTTGTGGCCTATGACGGAGGAGGATACAATCAAATTTGCAACCCTTCATCTAGAGGGGATTGCTCATGAGTGGTGGTTCCATGGATTTGTGACACAAGGGCATAATAACATCTACTCATATGATGAGTTTTGTAGAAGACTCATTGGTAGATTTGATAGGGTTGACCCGGAAGTTCACTTTTGGGAGCTTGCACAAGTGAAGCAAGGCGCGGTGGAGAAATATGTGGGTGAGTTTGAGAGGCTTTCCGTAATGGCTATGGATGTCACAGAGGGGAGACTTATTGTCCTATTCGTTGAGGGCTTGATCAAACCACTCAAGGGTTTGGTTAGAGCTTTTAATCCCTTGTCTTTGTAAGAGGCAATTAAGAAATCGTTGGACCTTAAAGGTGTTGCTCCAAAAACAGCAACAATCAGCAGACAATCCAAGGTAATTTTAAGTGGAGGACAACCCAAAGGATCCTTGGGACAACATAGAAACCTCTCCTTGAACCAGCCAAGGGAACCTTTTCAGCGGATGCCCATTATTCATAAGGAGCTTCCCAAGACCATCAATGGAGGTGAGTCAAGAAATGATCTAAGAAGAAGGAATTTGTGCATCTCTTGCAAATATACACGGTCTTCCGGTCATCATTGTTTAGGTAAGGGTAATGTGCATTACATTGAAGTATTTTCAGATTGTGATGATGAGGCAAAGCAAAATAGTATTCCGGAAGAAGATGCAAAAAGTTTGGAGGGCACTCTTGCTACCTTTTCCGGTGCACTTAGTTATCATCCATTCCGGATGGAAGGTGACCTACAAGGGCAAGGGGTCATAGTTTTGATTGACAATGGAGCCACTTATAATTTCGTTGACGAGTGCTTGGTGGACAAGATGGATTTGAAGGTAGAAGATTTCAAGGGCTTCATGGTCAAGGTAGCGGATGGCTACTCTATGCCATGCACAAAGAGGTGTCCCCAACTTTTCACATTGGGAAAACATGAGGTATATGTTGATTTTTATTAGATTAGCATGGTTAGTATCAATCTTGTGCTTGGGGTCCAATGGTTGCATTCATTAGAAGAGCTCACTTTCAATAACCAAAACATGGAACTAAGCTTTATGGACAAGGGCAAGAAGGTGACACTTCAAGGTATGATTCCGGAAACTCTTCAATTCAAGTACTTTGTAGAAGACACCTTGTCAAGGGAATCATATTTTTTCACTTTATTGAAGATAACAAAAGATTGGAAGTCTTTGATTACCTCTGAATATGTCAAAAACAAGATTGCTAATGCTGTTTTTGATGGTGAAATGATGGATGAAAGGTACAAGGTAATGGATGGGCTCATTCTCTACAAGAACCGGGTTTATTTAGTGCCCGAATCAAAGGTGAAAATTAAGATATAGAGGGCTGTTCATGACCCATTAGCTGGTCATCTAGGTTATTTCAAGACTTATAAACATGTGAGGGAAAGATTCTATTGGAAAGGTAAAAAAGGGGAAGTACTCCAATACATCCGGGAATATCTAGTGTGCCAACAAAACTAAGTGAAGTATGAATTTCCAATCTCTTCCTATTCCCACTCAAAAATGGGAAAGTATCTCCATGGACTTCATCATGGGGCTTCCCATCATTCAAGGTAAGCGTTGTCTATATGTTGTGGTTGATAGGCTCACTAAATACTCTCATTTTTGTCCCCTTCCAGCCAAGTACAATGCACCTATAGTGGCTGATGTATTTTTTAAGGATTTGTTTAGACTTCATGGCTGCCCAAGGATATAGAGAGTGATAGGGACACAAAATTTATGAGCATGTTTGGGCAATAATTGTTTCGCTTAACAGGTACCAAACTCACTCTTAGCACTATAGCTACCATCCTCAAACAGATGGGAATACAAAAATAGTCAACAAATGGGTGGAAGGCTAGCTACGAAATTACATTGATGGGCAGTGTTGGCTAGATTTTCTGCACAGTCGAAAACCTAGGCAGTCATGAGATAAATCTCCCTTATTTACCAGTGAGACTCCTGTGTAAGATTTTGTCAATTATATTTTCTAGTATCTATCTGTTGGTATTACTTTAACTATGTAGCTCATGAACCATAGCTAGATAGTTTTGCAACAAGTAAGCAGATGTAAGAGAAATGAAATATCTGTAGAAGAAGAAAATAATGGATAACAGGAAGAAATGATAGAAGATGTGCAAACCAATCAATAGTTCACAGAGTTGATTGCATGCACAGATTAAACAAATAGATCTTGAAATACAGAAGTTAAAACAAATGATAGTTTCAGATCCAGATCTAGAATAACACAAAGTTTATGAATAGATCTAGAAAGAAATAAGAAAACAAGATGCACCGTTGACACAAAGTTCTTCGGAAATCTGCCTCCTCTCTATTCCTTAGCTTGCAGAAAGATATCAAGGGTTTCAGCTCAAAGTTTGGAACACAAAAATGCTGATTACAAATTCTTTTTTTAAACCCGTAAGTTCTTCATCTATTTATAGTGTATAAAGGGCAATTACAAATAAGAAACTTTAAATGAATTCCCGCATGCAGAAACTAAGAAAAAGGAAACAAGTAGCAATCTTTCTCCTTGAATTCCTCTTTGCATGACATACATGATTTGTAACTGAAAAATAGAACCTTCTATTTTGCATGTCTGCCACCTATTTTCAAGTAATTGACTTATTCAAGTAACGACTTTTAAACCAATCACTTAAGTTTTATAATTTTATTGATTGCTCAATTACTTTGTCAGAGAAAATAAAAGAAAGATGAAAAGAAATAAGAAGAAAGCCGCAACCCTCCCAGTCTTGTTTTTCTTCCATATTCTGCATGTGGTTGACTCTTTTGCCTTTGATTCTCACCAAACTGGATCTGGAAGCTATGTATGATTGTGATTTGCGTGTGGGTATTGCATTTGACCTATCTTCTCTCTTATCCTTAAAGCTTTTGCAATTCTTCTTCAGTACATGCACTAGTGCAATGTTTGTCATAAATAATTCAGAAAAACTCATCATTTTTATTTTTAAATGCATATGAGAAATTTTAAATTTTGGAAAACACTCTAGGTGAATGCAAATACAAGTAAATTCAATGAAGGTTTTAACTGGAAGATTGGGAGCACATGCACAAGATCTTGGAAGGAATTTTCCATGCACTGACTTCTACATGGGCTGTGTTGGAAATAAAAGGATGAATTTTTGCCGGAAGCCTTTGCAATTGGGCCAATTTGTGCAGATCTGGTAACTTCTTCAGATTCAGAAGATATATTCAATGTACCTGACATTGATTTGAGCACTTGTGATGAATACCTGCAATTTATTCAGACAAAAATGGAGTCCATGACATGAATACCTGATTTTTATCACCAAAATCTGCATATAAAGCTTGCTGCCCTAAAATTTGAGGTTTTGCTTGCATGCAAAGCAAACAAAAATATTATTTAATTCACCTGGGCACATATACCAACATACAAACAATTATCATCACAAAAATCAAGCTATTCTAACCCTAGGCGCCAAAACTGGAGGCTTCCTGACAGTAGAAAATAAACTTTAGTGCAAAATCCTCCTCCTTTTGGCGCCAAATCTTGTCTAGGCTGCAATGCTCATAAAAAAGAATTAACTGTCTCTCCCTTATGGTGTCCCATGCTTATATAACCTCCAACATGCTATTTTTAATATTTGCCTCTTTCTATTTCTGACAATTTAATTAATAAACAATCATGTTTATTCACCCAAATTAGGCGCCCAATAATGCATGTTGCTGGTTGCTTTTAAATAAATTTATTTTATTTATTTTTAGCATGGATCCTTGACTTCTCCTTAGCTTTTCCACTTGCATCGACTTTCCTTATATTTATGGCGCCAAAATTTCGTGAATAAACCATTAATAAATATTATTAAATGCATTGTTATTCACCTAAGGTGGGTCGCATTTTTTAGCAAGGGTAATTTCCAAAAATAGGAAGTCAACTTTGATGGGAATTTCCACCCTGCACTGCAGCTCCAAAAATCCCCTGTTCCACTTAAGTGATTTGACTTTGATCATGAGAATTTTTATCCTACAAGGCAGGTAAGAAATTCCTGCCTGCTTGCCACTGCCAAAATTCCCATTGGCAAATTAAAACATCTCCCACAAGTGCGACTTGTATTAAAAATAGTTTCCTTTGATAAAGTGCGAGTTGCATAGGTGAATAACCCTCTTTGGTGGGAAAAGTTAGCCTGCTAGACAGATAGAAAATTCCCATTGGTGCTTTAAGTGATTTTTCTTTATTTTATAATGGGAATCTTTACCCTACAAGGCAGGTAAGAAATTCCCGCATGCCTGCAGCCTCTAATATTCCCATTGCAGCTTAAGTGACTTTGACTTCATGGGAAAAAGTACCTTGCTAGGCAGGTAAGAAATTCCCGCGTGCCTGCCACTACCAATATTCCCATTGCAGCTTAAACCCATTCATTCCAAAAGTGCGACTTGCTTAGGAGTGGCTTTTTGTGCTTGACTTCATCTTTTTTGGTGAGAAGTTTACTTTCTGAAGTTGATTCCTTCTAGTGCAGCGGCCGTAAATGATCTCTAGATGTTCCATGCAATTAAACAGACTATACAAGACAAAGAACGGACCCAAGGAAATTAAAAAGAAAGACCATGGGGAAAACTAGAGAAAAATGCAAAAAAATAAAAAACGACAAACATTGCCAGAATTCATAGACAAAGCTCAGAATTCATTCCTGGTGAAAACCCTATTGAGATGTGTGAATACTAGCATGCAAAACTTCAATAGGATTCAACTGGAGCACAATTTACTTCAAACAAGACATTATTTATTTAATAAATAATTAAATAAAAATTTCCCGTAGACAAAACTTGGCAGAGGGATAAAAAACGTGAATTACCAGTCATTTTTTTTCAGATCAGAATTCCAAAAATGGCAATGAAAGCTTCAAAACTCTCATATTTGCATCTTAGAGGCTGTGGTTTTGTCCTGTAATGAATCTCATAAATTGTCCTAGCCTACTCTGATACCAGATGATGTGAAATTGATAGCTTATCTAATATAAATAAGCAACAATTACATTATATAATTGTACAAATCAATAAGAGACAATGTTGCAGAATGAAGATAATAAGATAAACACAAAATAAGAGCAAAAATATAATAAACACACCTATATTATTGATTGAATAATTTGGAGCAATTACATGATGAGAGAGCTTACAATATATAGCCTTTCCATTTCCTATAAACAAGGAGATGAGGCTTACCAATATTAATCCCACTAATCTCTCCTAGAGAATCTCTCTTATGATCACTCACCACTAGTCTCTCATATATTCCACCAATATCTCCACACACAATAATCTACACGAGTTGTTTATTCAACAAACTCACAACTAATACAATATCCTATATTATTAATAATGAGTTGTTTTATGACTCATATTAATAATATTACAATCTTTTATTTTTCTCACACTAATATGATATTAATATAACAAGTATTAATATCTTACGAACACACTAACTTACTAATGTAATATATGAATATTACATTTAACTATTACAAACAATAATGTGAGCACTAATTTCTTAACAAAAAACACAAAAAGACCTGTTATTTTAAAAGAACAAATTTTTTTAAACATGGGGTAGTCTCAAATTTTAGGGTAAAATCTGGAGACACTAGGCAACAATCAACATGGATAAAATGACTATACATGGCTGAGTTTTGATATAATATCACCTTCCAAATGTCTATCAGTATGTCTCCTTTGAAAGTTTTCTATGGTTATGATGCCCTTTCCTTTGTTGACTTGGTTATGATGGATAGTAGAGTGTCAAGGGCCAAATATTTAGTTCAACAAAGCCATGCCACCTTGAAAAAGCCCAAAGAAATCTCCAACGTGGCCAAAACCAGAAGATGTATGCAGATCAACATAGGAAAGAAAAGTCATTTGAGGTAGGTGAGATGGTGTTTTATAGGTTGCAATTCTATAGGCAATCTTCTCTCAAAGAAAGTGGTGCAGAAAAGCTGAAACAATTTTTTTATGGTCTCTACAAGGTAAAAGGAAAAGTGGAAAATGTTGCATATGAACTTGAGCTACCAGAACATAGTAAAATACACATTGTTTTTCATGTTTCATGCTCAAAAAGGCACTTGGACAACATATTACTCCCTCTCTTGAGTTGCCACCATTAGATGAGGAAGGTAAATTGGTTGTAATTCTGGAAAGTATTTTTGGAAGTTCGTGAAAAGAGGTTAAGGAACCAAACCATATAATATATTTGGTTCATTGGAAGAGATTACCACATGAAGATGCTACATGGGAAAGTGCAGTGATTTTAGAACATCAAAATTTGCAATTGCTCGAGGACAAACAATTTCGGGAAGGGAGGACTGTAATGTACCCTTTTTTGAGATAATATAATTTGAAGGCTTCTTGCTCATCCTCCTTTTCCGTGGGAAAGAAGAACTAGAGCAAGGAAAGGAATTGAACTATATTTCAATTTTTTTATTCATATTTATGTTTTTATTTTGTGTTTTTCCTTTCTAAGCAGGTCGACTGGGTTAAAGAGTTCCCATGATGAAATTAAAAAATAAATCAAGGTTCCAAAGAGGCCAGTCTTGGGGTTATTCATCCTTTAAACCTTTGGCGCCAACATAAGGGTTTAAAGGGAGTCACATAGGCTCATTTTGGATCATCTTTTGGCATATATACTTGGTTCTAGAGCTGGTTGCTCTAATCCAAATCCACTATGGGGCGACAATTTATTAGTGTGGCATCCAATGAGGATGAAACCCTTGTGGAAGATTGAGGAACGAAACTCTCTAGTTTGATGGAGATTGAGGACTTCTATGAAGACTATCTTATAGGTTTGCAACTAGGGCTTGGAGAAGAAAGAATACCAAGGGTTTTGGTATTATTTTGTACCCCTCTCCTAGGGAGCGACTTGTGTAGGAGTGTGATTGGGTCATTTCTAGGGCACAAATTTACATTCCAAGTTGATGTTTGGACTTCTCATATTTTATAAGGTTGATATATTGTATATTTGGTATTTATTGGGGCTTGGTGACATCATTTTCAATCACTTCTATTGGATGTACTTTTGCTGTTTCTAAATTAATCTCCAGCTTTGCATGTGATTGAATTTTATAATATCCCCTTCTCGGTTGGAGACCCTTAGCCCATTCATTGTTTCCCGGTGGCTAAGGGAGGAATAAAAGGGAAACTTAATCATAATGAATTACTTCTAAAGTGCAATATAAAATATTATTATAAGCACTTTACATTAATTTATTAATGATAAAATTAAAATAAAATAAAAAAGGAAAGAAAAGAAAAAATATAGGGTGATAAAATAATAAAGTCACTTTATTTTATTTTATTTCCCTAAGGAAAATGCGACCCATGTGGAAGAGAAAAAAGGTAAAGAAAAATATTAAATGCAACGAAATAAATTTGATTAGTTGTTGTGGTGTGGGCGGCTTAAAGGCCAAATGAGGTTATAAAAGCAAGTCGAATTGCAAGGGGAAGATATCTCTTTTTGTTTATGATAATTTTCAGATTTGTGGTGTAAGCTTGCATGCTTTCCATAAAAATTCCAAAGAACGAAAATCCTTTGAAGTTGGCCTTAGAGGACGAAAACCCTCTTTAAGTTTAGAAAGAAGAATGAAAACTCTTCTTTCTTTTGAGAGCATACTCTGTTCAGGGGTTTCCATTGAAGATCAAAGATTTATTTGTGTTTTCCAGCATTTGTTGAAGGCTAGATTTGCAGGTTTGTGTTACTTTTGGCGAGGGTTTGAAGATGGAAGCTTGTTGCAGATTTTTTACCTTCATTTGCAACTATATCCAGAGTTATCTACACCCTTGTGGGTGGAGTTAGGTACATTCTAGTGCACGGCTGTCCCTAGTCTCATCACCAATAGCTATGCCATAATTTTTGAAGCCAAGATCAACTCGTTTGCATAATGTTTGGGCTTTGGGCAACTCTGCTTTCAGTCTTGTCTGAGTATTGTCATCTGCAGATTTCTAATAAATAATTCAGCCTTCTATTTTGATCCAATATGGTATTTTTCTCATGTTCTTATCCTTATAAAAATTGCTGATCTGTTTGGGAAAGGAACTTAGCTGATTTACTTTAGTTTCGGTTGATTTTATTCCTTAATGCAAGTCGCCATTCACTAGTAAAATTCAGATCTACATTATAAGTTTTTTTTGTATAATTGCTACTACTTCCTATTTGGATTGGGATTTGCGGATAATCCGTTTGGGGGTATTATTTGTCCAATTGGGGACATTACAAATTTCATGGTGTAAAATGACCTACATTGTTCCTAGAAGGCTTATGTATGTTGTGGATGAGTTTCATAGTGATATTTGGGTGAATTATTGTACTTTGCAAGTTGCCGTCGATAAAAATCAGTCTACTGTACATGGTTATTCCAATTTTCAGTCTTCTGTTATAAAAAATAAATTGTATTCATTTGGGGTTTGTGTGGATTCCTTGTTTGTGTAGTTTATCCCTAGAAAGGGACATTACATATGCTGATATGAATATTTCATATTTCATATTTTATCCCTTCTGCTAGTGTGGCCTTCCTCTGTCAGAGTATGGAGTGTCCTATAAGTCCCTTCTTGTTAGGTTCAACTTGTTCTTCCTCCGAGTTGGATCCAACGCTGAAAACTTGACTTTTCTTCATCTATAATTGATTTCTAAGTGTGTCCTTGAGTTGAGATCTTCGAACTTTTGCAGCAATGGTTTTATGTTACCAGTTATGTCTTTGAAAGCTTGCACAATGCACATTATCTTTCACTATTGTTTTTCTGTCAACATATCTTCCTCCAAGATAACAATTTTGGTATGAGCACTATTGTAACATTACAGATAGAGAACGTGAGAGATTGCTGCAATCATACACATACTATATATTAATAGGTAATAAGTAATCTTCTAGAGGAAATGAAGCTTCTAAAAGAGGAAAGAGAAAGGAAGCTTCTGGAGGAAGGAAGACACTACAAATATAAAGATGTATGTAGAGATATGTACTATATTTAAGAATATATAATAAGGCCTTGTGTATATGTAAAGAATTTGCTAAAGTACACTAGCCCATCTGGCCATTTTTTTATCATTTTCTCTTTGTTTAGAGGAAATTTTCCCCAATTTCAATGGAAGATTAGAAGTAGAACCACTTTGTAGCTTTCATGATGAGCCCACTAAAAATTATTTTGGTGGGGTATGGAATGCATGCGGATCACAAGCACTAAGGATGAAGTCCCTAGAGTCTAAAACAATAGAATCAAAATGTTGTACGAGAAGTCGATGGGTGTCCTCACTGCTTACAATCTGAACCTATGGTAAGCATTGAAGTAAGTGGAGAAGATGACAGTATCAAGACATGTTGTCCATGAGCAATATTAAGTTTATTATCGATTTGCATAATTTCTAATTGAACTAGGGAAGAATAGTTGATTGTATTTGGAGAGATAGACTTGCTCACAAGTGGAATTTGTTGTAATCTCCAAAACAATATCTTGTCCATGGATCGTGTGGCTAATTGCTCAAGGCCTTGTGCTTAGGATGGTGAGGACCCTGTAAAGACGGTAGAAAAGGATAATTATCAATTTCCTTGACAAGCATGTAATGACCCCAAATGGAAAAATTATACCCCCAAACGGAATATCCGCAAATCCAATCCAAAATAGCAAATTATAGAAATATATTTTATGAAAAACAATGCCAATCTGAATTTCTACAAGGAAATGCGACTTGCCTTAGAGACGATTGATTCTCAAAATTGCTTGAAAATCATCCAAATCTTTACCCAAACAATTTAGAATTTATTATAGCTGCAAGAACACTTAAAATATAAATTTTCATATCACGAAGAAAAGATGGAAAATTTATTAAAGTTTGCAGAAAATCAACTTACAGACAAGGTTGGGAAAAATTTTCCAAAGCCCAAATCAGATGCATACAAGCTGGAAATGACCTCTAAAACTATGGCAATGAAGATGGAGATGAGATTTGTATCAGCCGTACCCTATAATGTATCAAACTCCACTCTCAAGGGTGTAGATAACCCTAGATTTGGCTGGAAATGCACACAAAAAATCAGATCCTCTTCTTCTTCAAACACTAGTTGAAGAAAATATAAATCCGCATCTTAAGGCCTTAAAACACTGTTGGAAATTCATATTTTATACGTAAAACTCAATGGAAACCCCTAAATAGAGCCCCCTCCCATAAATAATGAAGAGTTTTCATTCTTAAACCTTGGCAATAGAGGGTTTTCGTCCTTTAATGCAAAACAATTCAAAGGCTTTTCGTCCTTTGAAGCAAAAATGGAAAACAAATAGCTCTACCAATTTTCAGATATAAAAATATGACAAAATGATGCCTTCTCCCTCAATGGCGATTTGCTTTTATAACTTTTCTTGGCACATTTGCCACACAAAAGGGCCAATCCGCTGTTTTTTTTTTATTTAATATTTTCCATCACTTTATTTAATATTTTTCCTTTGCTCTCTATCCCCATATTGGTCACCTTTTTCCACTAGGGAGAAATAAAAATAAAGTAATTTTTTATTTTATTAGTTTATCACTAATAAATAATTAAAGTGCTTGTAAAAATTTATCAGGCACTATGTTATTAGAATAAGTTTCCCTTATTTTTTATTGCCTTAGCCGTCAGGAAACAAAATTAGGCTAAGGATCTTTGACCTGTTGCTTTCAAGAAAGGGATATTACAATTCTCCATTCTCCAAATTGCTTTCCCTCAAGCAATTGCAACTCATATACCCAAGTGCCATGTGCAAGAGATAAAACATGATGTAGTCCTCCAAGAATCTAAATCCTGTACCTGTTAAATGAGAAAGCTCTTCCCAAAATACATAGCTCTCATGATGTTCATACACATGAATTTGGATCGAGGGTACCACATACTCTATATTGCAAACTTGATCCTCTAAATTATCATACTTCTCTTGAGGAAAATAAATCTGAATATGCATCAATAAATATGACATACTATCATTTCTTTCATACCTTGGGATGTCCTTGAGATCTTCATTTTCTTTTTTCTCGATGACATCTTGGCATTGTTGCATCAAATTGTTAGCATCTTTGTTTAAAATGGGCTGAATATCATCATGATAAAACTGCTGCAATAAAAAAGAAGATGTTCCTCTTACCACATAATCCGCATCCCGTGCAATCCGCCCTCTTTTGAAAGAAGTTTCCATGCCCTTGGCTGCCACAAATTGAAGAGTACCATTCCTCATACCTTGCAAAACAACTTTTGGATCAACACACTCTTCTTCATCTGAAATTACCTCAATATAATGGGCTGCCCCTTGCTGCCCAAAATTTGGTGCTTTTTGCTCATTGTTTGAAGTAGTTTTTGGCTGTCTAAAAGACCCCTTTGGCTGTCCCAAAGTTGCTGACCTTTGTTGTCCATAAGGTGCAGTCCTAATACCATCTTTGGATGCATCACATTTAACTACAAGAGGACTTGAAAAATTTGGGACAGCAAGTACTGGGCATGAACTCATTAGCTTTTTGAACTTGTCAAATGCTTGTTGTATGCCTCTTCTTGGTTGCTCCTGTTGAACTCTTTTATTCCTTCTTGTGCCCTTGCTATTCTTCAACTCGCAGAAATCTCTGAAAGACAACATCTCTCTTTCCATGAAACTGAGAGATGCATATTCTTCACCCCATGCCTCTTTGTCTTCAACATCACTTGGAGGATTTAACGCAATTGGTTGTTCCTCTTTTTGGAGAAACTTGGCCCTAAATAATTAAGATGGCTTGCAGGATGTCTTTGCTAGTCTTGATGAGCTCCCTTCACCATTGTTGGTTGCCATATTATGTCCTCATAGAACTTTGGCCAGGTCCATGTTTGACCCTGTTAATACATCACACATTTCTCTATGAGATTCCCTTATTATCTGTTGCAATTCTCATTGACTCCATGAGATTGCCTCATGCATATCGCTTAGTTCATCTGTAGGAGGAACTCTTTGATCTAGATCATCCATTGTTCCTTTCTTTGCATTTAGATCTGAATTGTTTCATAGGATGGCAAGGAACATGCTCAGATACCACTATAATGTCCCCAAACGGACAATTTATGCCCCCAAATGGAATATCCACAAATCCGATCTAAATTAAAAATTAAAGAAATATATTTGATAAAAAACAATGCAGATCTGAATTTCTACAAGGAAATGTGACTTGCCTTAGAGATGATTGATACTCAAAATTGTTTGAAAATCATCCAAATCTTTACCCAAACAATTTAGAATTTATCATAGACGCAAGAACACCAAAAATATAATTTTTCAGATCAAGAAGATGATCTGGAATATTTATTAACGTATGCAAAAAATCAACTTACAGACAAAGCTGGAAAAAATGTTTCCAAAGCCTAAATCAGATGCATACAAGCTGAAAATGACCTCTAAAAATATGGCAATGAAGATGGAGATGATATCCGGATCAGCCGTGCCCTATAATGTATCAAACTGTACTCACAAGGGTGTAGATAACTCTAGACTTGGCTGGAAATGTATGCCAAAAATCAACTACACTATTCGTCTTCAAACCCTAGCTGGAGAAAATATAAATCTGCTCTTTAAGGCCTTAAAACACTGCTGAAAATTCAGAATTTATCCTCAAAAATCAATGGAAACTCCTGACTAGAGCTCGCTCTCATAAAGGATGAAGAGTTTTCGTTCTTCAACCTTGACAATAAAGGGCTTTCGTCCTCTAATGCAAAACACTTCAAAGGGTTTTCCATCCTTTGAGACAAAAATGGAAAGCAAATAGCTCCACCAATTTTCGGATATAAAAATATGACAAAGTGGTGCCTTCTGCCTCCATGGTGATTCGCTTTTATAAATTTTCTTGGCACATTTGTCACACAAAAGGGTCATTCATCTCCTTTTTCTTTATTTAATAGCTTCCATCACTCTATTTTATATTTTCCCTTTGCTTTCTATCCTCATATGGGTCGCCTTTTTCAACTAGGGAGAAATAAAAATAAAGTAACTTTTTATTTTATTATTTCATCACTAATAAATAATTAAAGTGCTTATAAAAATTTATTAGGCATTAAAATTACTTTATTAGGATAAGTTTATCTTATTTCTTACTGCCTTATTCATTAGGAAACAAAATTAGGCTAAGGGTCTTCGACCTACTGCTTTTGAGAAGGGGATATTACAAATAGGAAGGGAAGTTAGCAACCTCAAATGTGTAGGCATAGCTATGCTGCCAAGTGGGACCGTTTGAGAGATTTCGTATGGTTGTCCCCACAGTTTATTTTGTATAAGCATAATTTGGAGCTCTCTAATCTTTACATGCATTAGATTGGGATTGTTCTTAGCATGTCTAGCTAGAATTTGTTCAAGAGAACTAGTATGACTTACAAGGATCTAAGCAAGAGAGCTAATATCTCTTGATTCTTGTGAAGGCTTTTGTGAGGATTCTCTTATAGCTTTTGGGGCCATTCAGGCTCAAATTTGGGATAAAGAAAGAGGACCCACCAAGGTTTTGCATCCAATAATCTGATAACCTATAGGCAATTAGATCTGAAAATATCCTCAACGTGAAAAAAACAATGCTTGATATGCTTTACCCAAATCATAAGACATGATTTTTTTGTTTGTTTCTATCTGGGTTGTGATTGGAAAAAGACAGTACAACTCCTCCATACATCCAATTCTGAAGGTCGTAGATCCCTTAATACCATTGTGAAAATTTAATGTGATCATTTTCTCAAAAGCTCTCGAAAATTGCTATCCAATGGTGTAAGAATTATTCTGATTGGATGCTTTTGCAAGGATAAATTTGCACTGCAAGTTGAGGATTTTTTTCCGCAAAAAAGTCAGCATAATGAGTACAAAATCGGTGCCGAACTCCCAAAATTTGATGGCTGCTGGAGGGAATAGATCAAGTTGAAAATAAGAGGTAGGAACCCTCAAGGAGACTTGAGCTAATGCCCTCGAGTACAAGAGGCGGAAGGGTGTTAGATTTAGTAAGGGTAAAAGACGAAAACCCTTGAGAGGACTAGATCTAAATGCAACCGCAATGCATGTTGATACCAAATCATATGATCTAATGGAGGGCAAGACCTACGTTGCCATTCTTGTCATTTAACATTGCCTCCTAGGTTTTTCATTGCTACATCAATTCTTAGATTTTCCACACCTTTATAAGCTCTGAAACCCACTCACAACAGTTGAAATTACACATGGCACATCCTATTTCTTCCACGCAACTCTTTAGCAAATCTTGGCACTTTCATAGGTATTTTTCACAAGGCACAATCACCATTTGCAGTTTTTCTGGTTATAGGAGTGTTTGTTGTATTCTTTTGTTCATCCACCAACTGGAAAGGATTTCCTTTGTTAAGTTCCAATCACATATTCTTCATACAGGAGATATGGTCGATAGAGAGGCGTGGGAACCAGGGCAGGACAACCTGTTTATTTTCATAAGAGTTCGTGAAAAGCAAAATAGCCACAAAAAAGAAAAATATATATCAGGCCAGCAACTTAATGCCACCCAAGCAATCTCATGAATACAAAACAACCTCTCCATCGAGCTATGCTCACTGCAGCAATAAATTCAGAAATGATAGTTTCGGAGATATGGCAACGTTTATATGATGTTATGCAGTCTAATTAAATTAAATATCATTCTTGCAAATTTCATCTTGATCTCTCAGCAGTCAGCAAGCTAGGAACCAGAAAAAGACAATGCTCAAGAATTATAAATAAGAGGAAGCATTGTGCAAACACTCGGTACATAACAGACACATAATAAACTACAAAGAACTCCAAAGAATTGAGAAGAGAAATAAGAGAAAAGAAATCATCTTCAGCAAATCGAGAGAGTTTCACAACAAAATAATCAAAGATTGAAGAACAATAGGTAAATGCCCGTCCATGTTGATGATGATGAAGGAACCAGCATGCAGGACGACTTCCTCAACAAATATAGGACCCAACAAGGTCCTTATCTTGATGCTCAAGGTATCTGGTTTCAAGCAATGAACTTGACCAAGGTAATGGACTCTACTCTTTTCTATGCACATTTTTCCTTTATGAATAAGCCTTCTGATCTTCCTAGTACTCCTCTGACAGTGCAAGTTCTTTCAAGGGAAGTTTATAGTAAATCTGATAGTGAGGACATTCTACAGGCCATGATGAATATCTCTGCTATGACAAAAATTCTTGGACAAATCATAGAGGAAAAAGGTGTCCATAATCCCTACATTAAAACAACCCTTGCCACACTTTTTCAATTCAGATTGACTGAGAATGAAAGAATTGGAACTCTCTAGATATGTGCTGAGAATTTGAGCAAAATTGTGGTTAAGCACAAAGAGGAGTGGATGGTTTAAATGCTGTAATGATCACTGAATCAACCAAATGAAGATTCGAAGCTACTACCGTAGAGACAATAGCCGCCATCCCTCCAGCAAAGACACAAACATAGTGAAGATAAGAGCAAGGAGACTGCATGGATACCAACATTTCCTGCAAATATGGCCTCATTATCATCCAAAGCATGGGCCGATCACTTCCTGCAAGAGGAAGGCTTCCTATTTAGGAGAGCACATGATTACTGAACTTTCTAACGACTATGAAGTAGCATCTTGAGCTGCCCAGAATATCTAAGGGCATCACAGACCTGTTATTGCCTCAAACTTCCATGGCCTAAACGGCCATAGTCCCTCTAAGAAGCTGGCCATGAAGGGAAACCTCCGCGTAGCTAATTAGTAGAGGTCTCATTCGTTAACGGAATTATCCAGACAAATCGCTCCACCAACTAAGAACGACCATAAACCACCACCCATAGAATCAAGAAAGAGCTCCCAATCTGTCAATCCTTACTATGTCTGGACCTGGTAAGTTTCCCCGTGTTGAGTCAAATTAAGCCGCAGGCTCCACTCTTGGTGGTGGCCTTCCGTTAATTCCTTTAAATTTTAGCCTTGTGACCATACTCCCCTGGAACCTAAACACTCTGATTTCTTAGAAGGTGCTGGCGGAGTCCTTAGAGCAACATCTGCCGATCCCTGGTCGGCATTGTTTATTGTTGAGACTAGGATGGTATTTGATCGTCTTCGAGCCCCCAACTTCCGTTCTTGATTAATGAAAACATCCTTGACAAATGCTTTCGCAATGGTTTGTCTTACGTAAATCCAAGAATTTCACCTCTGACAATGAAATACGAATGCCCCCGACAGTCCCTATTAATCATTACTCGGGTCCCGAAGGCCAACGGAACAAGACCAGACTCCTATCACATTATTCCATGCTAATGTATTCAGAGCATAGGTTTGCTTTGAGCACTCTAATTTTTTCAAAGTAACAACGTCGGAACCGCAACCTAGAAAATTAAGTCCAGGAGCATGTCGCCGACAGAAGGGACGTGAGCGCCAGTGCACACTGAGTAGGTAGACCAACCGTGATGACCCAAGATCCAACTACAAGCTTTTTAACTGCAATAACTTAAATATACGCTATTGGAGCTGGAATTACTGCGGTTGCTGGCTCCAGACTTGCCCTCCAATGGATCCTCATTAAGGGATTTAGATTGGACTCATTCCAATTACCAGACTCGATGAGCCAAGTATTGTTATTTATTGTCACTACCTCCCCGTGTAATGATTGGGTAATTTATGCACCTGTTGTCTTCCTTGGATGTGGTATCCGTTTCTCAGACTCCCTCTCCAGAATCAAACCCCAATTCTCCGTCACCTGTCACCACCATGGTAGGCCTTTATCCTACCATCAAAAGTTGATAGGGCATAAGTTTGAAGGAAGCATCGCCAACACAAAGGTCGTGCGATTCGTTGAGTTATCATGAATCACTGGAGTAGCGAGCAAGCCAACGCTGACCTTTTATCTAATAAATGCATCCCTTCCAAGAGTCGGGATTTTGTGCACGTATTAGCTCTAGAATTACTAGCGTTATCTGAGCAGTAAAGGTACCATCAAAGAAACTATAACTGTTTTAATGAGCCTTCCACAATTTCACAGTTGGAAATAGTTCATGTTTAGACATGCATGGCTTAATCTTTGAGACAAGCATATGACTATTGGCAGGATTGACCATGTAGCTTCCATCCATGTATGGGCTGTCGGAGGCCTCTAAGAGGCACGACAAGACTTGCACAAATGGGAAACCAAATCAACAAATCTCTTCTTCCTTGCAATTGAACATCATATCAACCACCCCTCGAGCTCAGATGTGGACGCAGAAAGGTAAGAAACAATTGCAGATCTATATGCGCTTTCAACATTTTCAACACCGATGAGCATTGAGATTCCAATGATCCCGTTGGCGCATCAAATGTCCCGACACAAACATGACGTGGACATCAACACCCTCATAAAATTTCATTTCTTCGGGGGTGGAAAGGATAGCATAGGGTCAGAGCGCATCAACTAGGAGATTCGGTTCACATGAATCTAGGAAGCGCATCTTGTACAAAGCCCTTTACCCTAAGCCTCAAAACCAACTTGCTCGTGATCAACAAAGGCCACATAGAATGCACCATGCACGCAACCATCTCAATTATAAGGCTGCTCGAGGATGTCCTTACCCAGGAAAGCCCCCTACGCAAGTTCAAAGGGTGCAAACTGTCCAGACTAGCCGACCTCAATCCCATTTGATTGCCTTCTCCTCGAAGGCATATACAAAATGCTTCCTAAAATCAATGGAGGACCCTAAGCAACGTGAGATCTGATCAAAATCTGAAACATTCCACTCTATTGCCTACACACATATGGACCACCAAAGGATACTTCTGCGCAACGTAAAAATCTTCAAGGAGAGAGCCGTAAAACAAGGGACCATCCAAGAAGGAACAAGGAAAGCTAGTCCCCACGCAAAGGCGCAGCCACTCGGCCCATAGACAAGCAATATTCCAAGTGCTTCCGCAGCCCCTCCTCTTTGGCAATATCTTACAAATCACTTCCATAACCCCGATGGGGGGCCCTAGGCAATGTGCGATCTGATCCGAATCTGAAACATTCCACTCTATTGCCTACACGCATACGGGCCACCAAAGGTTACATCCGTAAAGCGTAAGATGCTTTGAGGAGAGAACCGCCACAACAAAACAAGCAAGATCCTGAGCGCTTCCTCAGCCCCCTACCTTATGGCATCTTTCAAAACGCTTCCATAACATCAATGGAGGACCCTAGGCAACGTGCGATCCAATCAGAATCTGAAACATTCCACTATACTGCCTAGACGCAAATGGTTCAATAGAGATTTACTTCCGCGCTGAATAAAATGCTATAAGGAGTGGACTGCCAAAACGAACAGAAGCAAGTTACACGAAAGACACAAAAGTATGGGGAAATCCACTGTTGTGCTAGTACTTTTATATATTCTCCTTGTTCTTAGTTTCCACTCCTATTTGCTCCCTGTTTCCCTTTCATCTTTGTTTAGTTTGACTTTGGATGACCTGGTCTCTCATAGGCATCCTTCGTTGTATCTTTTCTGCTTGTGTATATAAAGTTTATCTGTTTTTTTGTATTTTTAAATGCAGGGTGTGTTTGAAAATCCTTGAGGTGACTAGATCTAAAGGGTGTAAGGTCTAGTAAGGATTGAAGGATTAATCCTGAATCGGGCCTGATTGTGAGGCTGTGTCAAAGGCTTGGACACCAATTTTTATGAGCACAATTGCAACAGTAAAGATAGAACATGGGAGATTGCCACTATTGTGCATATGTTGTACACTCTATTGTATTATGTATTTATAGATTACAAGGAATCTCTTAGACAAAATGAATCTTATAAAAGAAGAAATAAAAAGAAAGTTTCCTAAGGAAGGAAGCTTCAATGAGATCAAAGATATACATAGAGATATGTACAACATTCAAGAGTATACAATGTGAATAAGCCTATGTGACCATGAAAAAACATTTAATGAAGTACCCTAGCCCATGTTGTTATTCCTCATCAAGTTTCCACCATCCTTGCTGAAGAGAGTGGAGTAGCTGTCTCAAAATAATAAAATATTAGACAAAAGCTTCAATAGCTTCTACAGTTATCAATTATCATTATATTTTTTAAATTTATGTTTAATGATTCACTAATTCAGGTGTGAATGTATCCAGCATAGCTAAGTTTTGAGGGGTTGTACCCTTGCACATTGCGTACCCTCACATATCGCACCCTTGCACCCTCGCACCTGCGTACCCAAGCTTTGGGAGCCTGCACTGGGTGCTCCCTACCTGCGCCCTGCATACTACCGCACCAGCGCACCCAAACAACCTTGTTCTACACTGTTTCTCCAGAAAAGCTTTGACAATATCCATCTTTTTCCACTTCTATGATGTACAGCATGAGCGAACGTGATGGTGAGGCATGTGATAGTGTAATCCATAATCAAGGTTGCATGTTCAAATCTGGAGTGGGGTAGGATTATACACCTTGTTAAACAATATATAAGGTAAATAAAAAAAGAATCCTCTTGTGGAGTTCTGCCAAGGGGGATCTCGTACACCAAATTGGTGTCTCACTTGGTGCTGACCTAAAAAAGTACCTTTACCTTTTTATTTTGATCATATTGGCTATTTTTGTTTGGGAAATTTTATCATCATGATCTCAAGGACCAATCTCCATGCACAATTTGTAAACCTGGTTTTGATTATTTGGGCATCCCCTACCAAAATGACCCCATTCATTCCATTTCATGCATTGTGGATTGATTGTCTCTTGGAGTAGGAGGCCTTCGTGTTTGACTTCGATCGCTAACATTGCTAGTGGATTGATTGTCTCTCTAATTGTTGTATTACCCACCTTTAGGGGTTTTCTGCGGTAGCATGGAAATTAACAGACATTATATTATATTATCTATTTTGCACATTTTAAAAAGAAATTGCATCATATATTTATTGGACATATATAACAATTAGTCTGATGTCTATGTGTATCTAGTTCCATGGAAGTTGAACGGTCCACTCTAGAAGATCTTCGGAATCGTGCTCGTTTGAGCTGCTCAGCATTGCCATCTGTTAGCTTTTACACCTTTGTCAATAACCACAAAAGGTAATTTATGTGCTAAATTTAACTAGGATTATGGGTTTACTTGAAATGCATTCAATCTAATTCCTTGGAACAATCTTATCAGAGTAGTTAATCATTTACTATTAAATGTAGTCCTGAGGTTATCATTAAGGTTCAAAAATTGTGGATTCTTTGCAGTCTGAACTGTGCATCTATATCTCATGATGGGGCATTAGTTGTTGGAGGTTTCTCCGATTCATCTTTGAAGGTGAATGTTTTACACATGAAAGTTTTAGCTTTAATTACTGCATCAGGTTATTTTTATACTATTTTACTGAAAGTATTGTGCTAACAGGTATGGAACATGGCCAAGATGGGTGAACAACATTGTAATTCTGAGAACGGTACCACTTCTTATAGGCTCTTCCAGAATTTTTCGACAAATTGTTTTGGATGTTATCACAATATTAAAGAAAACCAAATTCATGTTATGTGTGTAGAAGCTCCTCTATACTGCTTCTATATGTGGAATTTTTTCTATATCAATGATTGATATATAAATTATTGTGGATCCTGTTGATTTCCTGAGATAATAAAGGCTGCTAAAACATGAGAATTTTGTAGAGAGGAAAGTAAGAGCCATGTATTGCTTTGAACGTTTCCTCTGTATATTTATTAGTATGTGTATTTAGCTGTGTATGTATGTTGTTCCTTTGATAATTTGGACTGGGATGTTCCAGCTAAACACTTGGACCTTGGATCAATTGATGAATGTAGGATGTTGAACCTCTATATGCTTGGTTTTTGCTTTATAAACGTGATTCTTAGTCAACTAAATAGCACTAGGATTATCTCATATCGGGACTAAAGGCTAATGCTATGGAGAATCTTAGCAAGGACCCATCAAATTGAATTTGCTTCATGTCTGCAGCTGCTCCACATTGAATGCATGTTAGAACCAAAGCTGATTCATATTGATCAATATAATTCTATCGAGTGTGAGAAAAATACCAAAGGTTTCTAGTGCATGTTTTAGATACTAATGGTTCAATGTGGAAAACATTGACCTACTCTAGACTTTCACAACTTCATGATATCTTCATTTCAAAAAGAGTCATTGCTAAAAATGAAATTAGAGCCAAAAGTGTTTTGAGTTGGCATCAAAGTTACCCGAGCAGACTTTAAGTCAAAAAATGTTGCTCAATGTCAACACGTATGTTTAGTACCAAAATGTGAAAGATGGTCCCGTGAACAAGGAAGCTATTTTGTTGGTGCTAAGATTTACCTTAGTTTTAGAAGACTGCTTGATGCCGAACACTAAAAAATTGCTGCTAGAATGGGGAGGGACTTCAACTCTGAGATATTTTGGCATTTGGATGAAGCAAATGTTTTTGTCATTAAAAGTAAGAAAAAAAGAGATAACAAAGATGTTACTGATCCGAAAATAATGAAAGGAGAGACTAGTTAAAAATATAGAAGAAAGTTGGGTGTGCAGGATTTTCTAATTTCATAAGGGCAAGCACAATACTCCATCCTGGAACATCTCTCCAAGTGTCTTGCAAATATTACCTATGGCCAACTTGTTATTGCTTCTGAGAAGAGGTACGAGTTACGTAGTGGACTCGATGCTTGACAAAAACAGCTTGAGGTACTTGTCGTGGAAGAAAAGCTAGATCCTTATGCCCTGTAAGATGAGGTATTGTGTAACGGTATTTCAATCCATGATGTTTTAGTGGATGGTTGAGTTGCAGTCAATGTAATGACCAAGTTTGTAATGAATATGTTAGGATTAAAAATTGATCGCCCTTCAACACCGATGTTAAAATCAGTGAATAAGAGAAAAAATAAACAAGGTGTTGTTTCAGATGTAGTGATTTTTGGTTGTGTAGTAGATATTTTGATAATGAAGAATGTTATTGTTGCATACCCAATGCTATTAGGAAGGCCATGGTTGAAAAGAGTTTATGCAAGGCACTATTGGAATGAGGGTTTCATGACACCTGGTCATAACAGAGAGAGGGTGAATATAATTTTAATCCCCCAAAATCATATGGTTGGACTTGTGGATTCAAGCAATGAAAGTGATGATTGGACATCCTCAGATTACACTAGCACCAATGAGATAGGCACTGATGATGAAGAGAGAGAGGTGGACATGTTAGTCATGGGCATCCTTCCAGCCACACCAGTAAGAGTGTCTTCAAAAAATACAAATTGGTGATGCTATGGTGGAAAAAGAGAAAGAGGACTACCTCCAAATCTTTCGAAGGTGTGTGCACCTATTAATTTTTGATTATGAGGAGTTCTGCTAAGTAAGTTGGGTAGAATATTCTATTGAGTTAGTAGATGGTGTTAAACCAACGAAGCAAATGCCATATAGAATGAAGCCCAATTTATTCAAAATTGAAAAAATAGAGAATAGATAAGCTTCTTGATGCAGGATACATCTTTACTGTGGATAATTTGGAATGAGTCTTTCCTATTGCTATCTTAAGAAAGAAGAATGAGAAGTTACATATTTGTGTTGATTACAAGAAGTTCAATAAGGAAACAAAGACAGATCATTAGCCCCCTTCCATTCTTGGACCAGATCTTGGTTGAAGTAGCTAGCAAATAATGCTATAATTTCGTAGATGGCTATATTAGATGTAACCAAGTTCGTATAGCCAAGAAAGATCAATTGAAGGTTATATTTGCCATTCCTTGGGGATTTTTTTTATAGAGTCATGCCATTTAACTTTTGTAGTGCTTCTCTAACATTTTGGTGCCTAATGCATTGGGTATTTGAACCTTATATTGGAAGCTTCATCAAACTGTTTGTGGATGATTTTTGTATTCATGAGAGCAAAGTGGACCACCGGAACCAGATGGAGAAGGTTTTTTAGAGGTTGGATGAAGCAAAAGCTTCACTGAACTCTTCAAAGTGTGTTTATGGATGCTCTAAAGACATCCTATTAGAGCATGTATTTAGAGATGGTACTTGTAGTGATCCTGATAAAGTTTCAAAGATAAAACAATTGCCATTCCCCATGAATATAAGTAAGTTGAGATCATTTTTGGGTCATGTGGGTTACTACAAGAGGTTCATCAAGATATTCTCAGAGATTGCGTAGGCATCGACCCAATTCTTATATAAGGATGTTTCTTATGAGCCGAGCGAGAAGGCACGTGAAGCTTTTGAGTATCTTAAGGATGTTTAGGTGATTTCACCTATTATGTAGAATCAAAATTGTAGTAAGTCCATTGTATATTGATGCTTTAGATGCAACACTAAGGAGAATTATTAGCATTTCAAAATTTTCATGTATTTCAATTTTTTTGATTTTTGAATTTTTTAAACTATAACTCTAAGCTAAAAGGATGAGAATGGAAATGACTATCCAATCTACTTTGGGAGTAGACATATGAATAGTGTTGAGGTAAATTAAATTGTAATTGAAAAGGAGGGTCTAGCATAATTTTCAATGTAAAGAAGTTTACAAATTATCTGCTAGGGCATAAGTTTATAGTTGTGAAAGATCATCAAGCTTTAAAATACATTGTAAATAAGCCTAACCCATCAAGAAGGATATTAAGATGGATAATTTTGCAATATGAATTTGAATTTGGCGTCATGGATAGATTGGGGAAGAAGCATGTCAATGTAGATGCACTTTCTTGAGCCTAAGAAGGGTTCAACTCATCTTGTAATGATGATGAGTTTCGAGATGCAATGTTGTTATCCATTGATAGAATTTGTGGTGAGTACATAGATATTTGGAATTATCTAAATGATTTCAAGTTTGTTGATGGTGCTAATGCAAAGACTAAGAGAAAGATTTCCCAAGCAAGTCGTTCATATTCTGTTGTGCATGGAGTCTTGTTTCGGATAAGACCAAATGGGAGATATAAGAGGGTGTTCGGATGGGATAAGGGGAAGGAGCGAATTGAAGAGTTCCATGATGGTACGCATGAAAAACACTTTTTTGGGCAACTAATAACAAGGAGGATATCTGATGTAGGTTATTGTTGGCCCTCTCTTTTTAAAGATCGTTATAATTATTGTAAGACGTGATATTTGTCAATCACATGGGAATCACAGGACTTCATTAGCGCTATTGTGCCCTATTCTTTTAATTGGTCTCTTTGGAAAGTGGGGAATAGATATTGTAGGTCTACTTCCACCCACTCCATGACAAAATAAGTATATTGTGGTTGTTAATGATCATTTAACTAAGTGGGTTGAGGCTAGACCCTTGGAAATAACTTCTATGGATGAGGTGGCAAGGTTCTTGTATGAATGCATCGTCATTAGATTTGGCTGCCCATTGGAGATTGTAACAAATCAAGGAAGCCATTTTATTAATGAGGTGGTAAAAGCTTTGCTCGATAGGTTTTCCGTTGAGGATAGGAAAGAAATGACATACAAGCCAAGCTCAAATGGATAAGTGGAACAGACGAACCATGTATTGTGTTAAATTTTGGCAAAGGATGCACCTTTGCAGGTGCATAAATAACATAAAAATATTCATGCAATATTGTGGGCATATAGGCCTACATCAAATTCAATGACAAAATTTTCTCCCTTTCATTTGGCTTATGACATTGATCCATTTCTACCTATTGAGTTTGATATTCCTACCTTAAGAGTTATGGGTAGTGCAAGGATGGACGAGTGTGATTTAATAAGGGAAATGTTGGTACATCTTCATATGTTAAAGAAAATGCAGGAAACAACAAAGGAGACAAGTTACAAGAAGAAGATGAGGCAGAAGGAGTATTTTGATTAGAAGATAGAGTGGTCTCCTTTTTAGGAGAATAACGTGGTCGTAGTATACAATTCTCAACACAAAAAGAGGATGCATGGTAAAATCCTTCCTAGGATAGTAGCAGTGGATGACAA
Organism: Taxus chinensis; assembly: GCA_019776745.2. Taxonomy (NCBI): domain Eukaryota; kingdom Viridiplantae; phylum Streptophyta; class Pinopsida; order Cupressales; family Taxaceae; genus Taxus; species Taxus chinensis. Next base: position 436,869,505 of record CM034155.1, read on the forward strand.
TGGAACGTATCAAATGGAGGTATTGGATTGTACTCAAATTGAAAAATGGATCAACCACGACAAGTGTAAGGTTTTTCAGGCACCAGATTTAGCTTGTCCATGATAGTCTACCCTGAGGATGAAGTAGAAGCTGAGGTGGAAGATGCCAACAATAGAATTTTTCTCCAAAATTTTGATTTCATTAATGTATATATTGTTAATAATGTGTTGTTAAGTGTAGTTGGTAGTAGCGTCCATTAGAATTTTGCGACACTTGTCAATGAATTACAATGTGCATGCTCGAATATAAGTAGTAAATATTTTATGGTAACAGTCAAATTACATTAGGGGAATGTTGTGAAAGTGATAGATAATGGTAAAAAGTAAATATTCTCGTGAGTGGTCATGGTAATATCCTAAGTCACAAGGTTCGAGTTTGAGTTTGAGTTCAACGAGGATAAAATTTGTTTCAAGTTCGTCTAATGAATAAAGTTCGAAAAAAACATTCGCCATTAAATTCGAATAATAGAAAATATAAATAACATATACACTTCAAAATAAAAAATAAAAAACTATATACATTCTTTTATAAAAATTATTTATAATTTTTTAAAAATATAAATAAACAAATTAAAAAACATTAAAATCACTAAAATAAACATTAAAACATAAAAAATAAAAAATACTTGTAAGTTATAATGGTGCATGTAATTAAAATCTTAAATTAAAAACATAAACATAAAAGGCCAAATAAAACTAAAAAAACATAAACAATTAACAATACACTTATACGTAGTGTTACGTAGGGATGCGTCCCCTAGATTTTGGTGACGTCCCGATTGTTTCGGGCACTTAGGTACTTGGAGGGGACGTTCCCTAATTTTAAAATATCTTTAAAAAAACTTCTGATGTTTTTACTTTTAAAAAGCTGGTATTTTTACGAAGAACATTAAATTATAATCTTGAAAGTACTTGGATAGAGTTCAAATCCCTAAATTTCATTGAATAAAGCTAAAATATTAAAATATTAGTATTTTATATATTATTGTAATAGCTGTCCCCAAAATTTGGGATTTTTTCACATCCTGGAAACCCCGTCCCTCTGTCCCCGAGACTTAGGTAAGTATGCTTAACGCAATAATTTTTAGGGTAGGAAGGGCAAAGCAAGGCTCATATCGCAACAGGCTTGTGATGGCTCTCGACAATACAAACGACAACATGTACCAAATGAAGAATGAACTGGTCAATGTGATGCAAGCAACTCTGCCTCTAACAACACCCTAAAACCAAACGAACAACAATCCCGGTTGATTTTTTAAGCTCGATTCTTTTGTTTTTGATTTCGTGATATATAGATACGATTATTTGGTTAGGACCTGTAGGTGTTTGAACAAAACGAATTGAAAATTCAAGAAGTCTCTTTCCTGCGATTTTGTTTGCGAACTTTTGCGATTCTGGACGAATTTTTTATTGCCATCACCAATATGGCGAATTTTCGAACTTCAAGGGAAATGTTTGCTGAACCTTTGTGACATAGGTAATATCAAAGTGTCAAAAGTCACGGTAAGTAGGGTGTACATAGTCATATATATTTTGAATATTTTATTTATATTTGAGATAAAGTCTAAAAAAGACGAATTAGATGAAATCCCATGTGTAAAGGATAAGGCCTATCTTATCCTAAGGGATAAGCGTATATGTAAATATGAGAGTTGGGATATGTAATATGACTAGCTAGAAGAGATTTATTATCCTATCTTAGATAAGATAAAATAAGATATGATACAATAGAGATAGTGTAGATAAGATTTAAAGTCATTACCACACCCTCATTTGACGCATAAGGTGGTGGGGATTATGATATGCAAGTAGTAAGAGTCCATACCATTGTGTAAGAGTATCACATAAACTATCAAGAAGTATGTTTGAGAAGTTTCTTATGAAAATACTGTTGGAAAAACAAGAGAGTGGATTCCATGTGGAGTTGGTAGCAATCAATGTAAATTTCGGGTGAGATTGTAACTTTACCTTAACGGTAATATGTAATGCCCCTTTTCGGGCTGAGCTGAAAGAAAAAGAGAAGTGACACCAACCCAAATCACAGTAAATTGAGAATCTTATCACAACAAGAAGGAAATTGCAATTATTCACCACTAATACATCTTTTAGACCATCCAAGCATGTAGGGAACAATAATAATTATTTTACAAGTAAAAACAAAGACATGGGATTTTAGAACACTAGCTGTAGTATAATAATAAATTTTGCAACAATAAATTTCAGTAGTGTAATGCCACTTTCAAGGTATGGTACCTTCAAAAGCATTTACTTTTAATAAAAAATAAGTAAATTTTGTAACAATAGTGAACCTACTTATAAAAATGGCCGGAAATAATGATTCCAAGGGCCAAAGTTCAATCTATAAAATCTAATCAACCTTATAATTGGGAACAATCCAAATATCAACAAAGAAAGAAGTTCTGTGCACTAGATATCATTAAAACCTTTCACTATGCAAGTCGACGCCCTAGGAAAGGGTTTACAATGAGTTAGAAATGACATGTTCCCAAGGAAAATCTGAATGTAACACCAAGTGTGACCTCCATATGAGATCACCGATGAAGAAATGAGGGGTTTCGTCCTCAAATCAAGTGCAAAGAGGGTTTTTATCCTTAATTGCAAGAAGGAGAAAGCAGTTTTGTGCTCCAACTCCATAAAAATGAATTCCAAAGCAAGCATGTCCTTCTCCAAGCCAAACGACCCCTTTTTATATCTAAAGGTGGCACCATAACCAAAATATAATCCTCCCAAAGAGGACCGACCTCCTTGGAGACATATGAGTTCCATTTTCTTTTAGTTTTCAAGTGGCTTTTACACTTTTTTGAACGGACTCGAATTTTCTAAGCTATGATGAGAAAATTACTTTTAAAAAAAGAAAGCTACAAAAGCAATTTAAAATCATGACATTAAATACTTCCCTTGCTATTTCTCTTTTAGCCCACGGGAAGTGGAATGGACCCAAGGTCTTCGAAATAAACTAGTCCTGAAAAGGGGACATTACAGTCCTCCCCTCTCACAATTGCTTTCCGTCAAGCAATTGCAAGCTCATATGCCTAAGTACTATCGTGCCCAAGTGACGAAACATGCTGTAATGCTCAAGGAGCTTGGATCTCATCCCTGTCAAATGAAAAAGATATTGCCAAAAAAAGATCCTAGACCTGCTTTCCCTGTTCCTATTAATGTTCTTAGGCAACCTGTGAAGTTCAAAAACTTCCTTGATGAAGAGATCAACTATCACCTCAAACTGCTCATCTTCGCTTTTACCTCTGAAAACAACATTAGCGAATTTATTCTTTACATGTTCAACTGTGCTTAAAGCCCTCTGATCTGCTATAATCTTAGTTTTAGAGCAAAGAATTGATGAATAATCAGCAGCTTGACTAGCTAAAACAAACTCCAATATGGCCTCCTCACTATTCATTACAATCTTGTCAACCATGGCGGGAGAACATCCTATATTCACCAATACGAATACAACTGAAATAATGTGATGGTTGCTAATGATGATGACAGCAACATAAATGGTGTCAATTTGGCTCATAGCTGCCTTGGCGGCTGTCATAAAAATGTTTTCAGCTGAAACTTTTTCCAACCTTTTTCATCAAGGATTTTTCCTCAATTTGTGCAAACTTACAACTGTCCTTAGCTGGTAACAACAATCATATACCCGTTGTTTTCATGACCAACAAGATAAAAAATTATAGCAAGCACCAAAGTGGAATTTCCTTGCAAAAATCAAGAATTTGGGCAATGTAGGGGCTGGAAGCAGCCATACAAGTATTGAAAATACCATACTAGTCATCACCAATCGGATGGAATCACCAATTGGATAGAACTCCTCATGTGTGAAGGAACTTGTAAACTCCTTTGCATTACCTTTGCTATTGTTATGCTATCATCTTGTTGCTTTTCTTCTCATATATGTGAATATGCTAGTCTGAATCACACTTATGCTTTTTCTTGTCTTTCTTCTCCATTCCTGGACCTGGACATAGAAATATTAAATAAAACAAGAGGTTCCACACACGTTCTGACAACCTCTCCATCATGCCTCATAGGTATGCTATTCAACTCTGTTCCCAGGCTTACATCTCTTTCATAATTCCCATCCCTGAAATGGACTTCCAAAGGTCCATTCTTTCTGCCCCAAGCATGGCTGTAGCTGTACCATTACAATTTCTTGTTCAAAATGAGCATTGTAGTGGTTGGAAACTCTTCTAAAACAATGGCAAACAATCCATCATTGATGGCAGGCGAAAAATCCTCTCATCTTGTGACTGAAAACACTTTTGTGACTGTCATAAAAAGTGTTAAGGGGCTGTTTCTGATGGTGGCAACAACAAAAAGAATAGGATAACAGTTGTCGTACTTCAATTTCTTCACAAAATTCAGAAATGACAGTCACATAGAGTTTGGAATCAACCATATTGTGACTGAAAATGCTTCAAAAACGTCAACAAACTAAAGATTACTCCAATGTATGGCTGAGAATACTTGTAAGGTTTCAAGTACAATGTTCGGCAAGCTGAAAAAAAGAGAAACAACAATCCTAAAGTAGGAAACAACTCCCTTATCAACAAATTTCTGATTGTAGCTCGATCTTCAATCAGCCCTTGAGGAATGACAGCCCATGTGCAACTCCATGGCATGTTGCACTGCACTATCCGCTAACATTCCTTGAGTTGTATTTTTGAGCACCAAACTATGTTGTATGGGAAGCATTTGAAAATCAACATAAAGATCATGTGGCTTATCCATTTTCCACACCAAGCATCTCGCTGGCTCGGCAACGGTGACTTTCTTCATAGCTTTATCCTCAACTGTAGGACTCGGCTTCAAGGAACGGCCTATGGATCGTGAGCATTGATTTTCCACATCTTCATTAGAATGCATGACATTGGAAACCTCTTTTCTAGCCACATGCATGAGATAAAGAATTCTTTAAAAATAGTGACATTGAACTCCCCAAAGATCTTACCCTTCTTGTATCTCAAAAGATCACCCAAATCCCAAACTCTCTTTTTGACACAATTTGAAACTTGTGTGAACGGATCTATGTGCCCTTTGCCACTCAAAGTGTTATTCATTGTATTACCGTTTCCACTATGTTGTCCATGATGACCACACATCTGAATTGACTTCATTTAATAGGAAGCAACAAATCCACAACACTTTGATGCTTTTGGCTATCCTCAACTTGTTGACCTTCCTTTGACGAATGAAGCTTGGTCGAGATATCTTCAACATCCACACCCTTGTGACTCAGAACTTCTGGGTTAGGATCAACATTCTTCTTCACCTTGAACTCTTCACATTCAACAAGTGATTCTAGTTGATGCATGAAAACATTAGAAGTCAATAAAACATCTTCACGATTCTTGCTAAAGTCATGAACATAGTCAATTTGCTTCCCATAGGTTACTATTATGAAAATTCTAGCAAACTAAAAATCAACATTAGCAATCAGCGAAGCCCTTTTTTCATGTTCATACCCCTCCACATGGTCTTCTTGGAACTCCACCACAAAGCCTTCTTATAGATCCGATTTTTCTTTCTCTGGTTAATGCGCCATGATTTCTCCCTTGACCTCTTGAGGTGTTGATGTATTTGTTACCTTTGTGGGTTCTTTTTCTTCTTAAAGAGAAACTCTTTTGGGTTTGGCTCGTTGACATATTTTTGTGGTCTAGGGTTTAACGCTAGCATCTTCATCCATGCACTGACTATCCCCTTGTTAGAACCATCAAATGTGGAGATGCCACTTTTCCCAAGGTATGTTCAAGATCCTTCTGTGGTGCTTGAGATCTAGGTTCGGGTCTTGATCTACCCTTGCTTACTCCTATGAACTCCGCAAGTGAGATGACATCACAAATCTTAGTTGGAAGAGCCATATACTCATATCTGATCACAATATTGAGACCCGATGAATGTTGTGTTTCAATCTCCATAACGACTTCTCTTGGGAGGAAGGTAGGCTGAAAATGCCTAGCAGTAGATCCAAAATTTGATCCTCGGGGCTACCTCACATAAACCTATGACAAACTGCCCTCACCATTGTCATGTCTTGGCTCATGAAGTTTTTGCAAGGTTAGGGCTAACAAATCTGTAGTGTCTGCCAACCACTCTTGCCCTTTGATATGTCTATCAACCTTGGCCTCTTCAAAACATTTGTTGGCCATGTTAGGCCCTTCAAGTGGCTGATTTGAATTCTTTCTTCTTGCGTGAATACCCTCTAGGCTGGGAGGATCTTTTCTTTGATACGACAATAATGCCTCTTTCTGGGCTAAGTTGAAAGAAAAAGAGAAATGGCGCCAACCCAAATCATAGTAAACTGAAATTTATAACAACAAGCTTTAGTAGTCTAAAACCTTATGATATCAAGAAGGAAATTGCAAATATTCGTCACCAATACCACTTTTACACCATTCAAACATGTAGGTAACAATAAATTTATTTTAGAGCAAGTACAAACCAAGAAATGAGTTTTTAGAACCCTAGCTGAAGTATACTAATTAATTTTGCAACAACAACGAGCCCACTTACAAAAATGGCTTGAAATAAACAGTCCAAGCCCCAAAGTTCAATTCGTAAAATGTAATCAGCATTATAAATTAAGAACAACCTAAATATCAACAAAGAAATGAGTGTTGTGCACTAGGTATCACCAAAACCTTTCACTATGCAAGTTTCCACCCTAGGGGAGGGTTTACAATGAGCTGGAAATGACGTGTTCCCAAGGAAAATCTGATTGTAACACCAAGGGTGACCTCTGTATGAGATCACCAATGAAGAAATCAAGGGTTTCTTCCTCAAATCAAGTGCTAAGAGGGTTTTCGTCCTCAATTGCAAGAGAGAATAAGCAGTTTCGTGCTCCAACTCCAAAAAAACGAATTCGAAATCAAACATGTCCTTCTCCAAGCCAAGCGACCCCTTTTTTATATCTAAAGGTGGCACCAAAACTAAAATATAATCCTCCCAAAGAGGACCAACCTCCTTGGAGACATATGAGTTCCCTTTTCCTTTATTTTTCAAGTGCCTTTTACACTTTTTCGAACAGATTTGATTTCTCTAAGATATGATTAGAAAATTACTTAAAAACAATAATAGAAAGCTACAAAAGCAACTGGAAATCATGACATTAAATACTTCTTTTGCTCTTTCTCTTTTAGCCCACATGAAGTGGAATGGGCCCAACTCTTCGAAATAAACAAGTCCTGAGAAGGGGACATTACATAATATAATTGTCAATTGTATTTTGTTTGTGTTGTTGATCCTTCATATTATATTTTGTGTTGCTTTTGTATTGTGTTTGTTGTGTTTCCAGATTCATAGCATCGAACCAAAAATTGTGCATTGCCAAAATAACCATAGCACGAGGAGATCTTGGTGAAAGATTATATAGGTGCTAGATTTGGGTTGACTTGACAACCTTGCACTTGGAGACAAGCTTTAAGTTATATAATGCACAAAGAATGTAATGTCCCCATTTCGAAGACCCTTAGCCTATCCTTCCCTGTGGGCTTTGGGATATTGCAAGGGGGGACATTTTTTAATTAATTAAATATTATTGCCTGGAGCAATAATTATTTAATTATGAAGATTATTTAATTTAATTCCCAAAATATAAAAATTAAATGGAGAATTAATTAAATAAATATTTAGGTGGCTTTTTATTGATAAAATCACTCTTTGAAAAGGGGACGCCACACCTAGGGAAAATAAACTGCTTTAATTTAGTAATTTCCCTCTCCTAGGGATTTCAAATTTTGTGCTCCCTTGCTTATAAAAGGAGTGCTAGGATCATTATTATTTTTATGTTATGATAAGATTATTTTGACGCTCCTTGCTTGGAATTGGGATGCATGCTCATTAATGTTTCATTTTGTCTCTCTTGCGTAGGGAATTATTTAGCTGATTTGAATATTCATTGAAGAATTTTCATATGTTTTGGCAATTATACTTGTGTTATGTGATCTTAATTTGCCCAGCGAATTATTGAAATGCTTTTGTGAATGTTGGGAAGGGTAATTGATGTATGAAGTTCATTCTAGCTTTGGCGACTTGCCTAAGGATGTCTATGGGCTGAGTTAAATACATTTATTTGTGTAGATCGACCAGCTGGTCTTAGAGGATACTTTGATAAGAATTGACCTGATTTATACACACTCTTGTGCCCTAGCTAAAGCGATTCCCTTGAGACAAGTTTGGCGCCAAACATTGGCATGTTTTGGTTGGTCATGGTTGGATTTAAGCTGCTGTAGCTCTCTCTAAAATCTGTGATTTCATTTATGGTGAATACTGACTGTTGAATGCATGTTTAGAAGTCTATATGCCCAGTAAATTGATTGATTATATTTTTGCAACTTCAGCTACTACATCGGGTGTATGTAGACTGATCTGGAATATTATTTGGAGTGATACGACTAGGTGTTTGCATGGTGTGTTGCATTCCTCCTTGGCAGGAACTTATTCTATTTTGAATATGGACTGATTTGGTGTGGATTGACCATACCAGTGCATGATTTTAATTCCTTAATTGCAGCGACGAACCTGGGAATGATTTGGTGACGGTCTTGGGGCATTTTAGAAGCAAGCAATTGGTATTCACAGTCTTATTTTCTCAACTAACTTCTGTGCTTAATAACTTGAGTTTTTGCATGTTTTGGCTCTCTAAAAAAATGCGATCTGGGTGAGTTATTATTTATTAAATAACAGCGACTCTTTGAGGACCTCTGTTGAATGTTTATGGTGTGTTTTGGGCCACCGATGATCAGATATCATTGGCTGATAAATAAGCTTGCTTCCAACTGATATTTTGATGTATTTTGGGTCTCATTTGAAGCTGTCTATAATTGAGGGTGATGACTGGGTTTGTATGCATGTGATAATCTTGAATTGAAGCCTAAGGGACAGTGACATATCCTGTTTGAACATTCCTACTTGTGATTGGTTCCTACCGTGCATGGTGATTCTTCTTTGCATGATATAGAGGTAATTTGAAGATTCCTGTAACAGCAAATCTGTATGCAGTCTTTATCATCTATTTTGGTAACAATCCATGCAGGAAATATATAATCAGATGGTATAAATGTTTCAGTGGTCTCCATGAGGGCAATTAGATACAGTGGTTTGTCAATTGTTTACATTTAGGAGAACGCAGCGATCAGATTTTAATTACAGCAGTATACGTGGTGGAATTTAGTGGATGAGTCAAGGCCATGAAACCCTTAGCCTCGGGTTTATTGAGTCATTTACTCAACTGGTATAAGTAGTTTGCTATTGTTCAGTTGATTGATGCATTGAAGAGTTCTTAGTTTGCATATTTTCTATTGATCCTGGAGTTGGGACATTACAAAGAAACATTGATCTTGTAGTAAACCAAAACACATATAAATGTGGAAGTATTTGCACAATAGTGTAACTCCTATTCAATGGAAAGAATAGGGAAAAGTACAATCTTTTACGATGTTAAGTAAGGCTAGGAATGAAATTTCTTGTGATAAAAAATTGGGGAAAACACTACCTAACTTGCCTAAAATTTAACGAGATATAGACGAGTCTAAGAGATACAAGATACTTAGGTCATTGAAGTATTCACTACCATATGATCATACGATTCACTTTGGGCCAAAGAATTTCCCTATATACAAATCATTACAAGAAGAAAGCTACAACAGACGATGATTACAAAAGGGATGGTTTTGAAATGGTTCATATTTTGGTCGAGTGATGGTTAGTCTTCTTGTAGATATGGTTGTTGAACTTCTCGCATGCCGTGTGGTGACAAATGCTCTAACATGGCGTGGCTGTGGAGAGGTCCACGTGGCGTGCCACATGGTAGTGAGAGGTTGACACGTGGGCGTTTAGTTTTGAAGATTTTGTGCAGTTATGAAGTGTTGTGAAGTGAGTGCGGTATTGTGAGGTATTCGGCTACAAAGCCCTATGCAATAGCTCCACGATTCTGTGTGAGTGCACAAAGCGTAGGTGTGGTGTTGTGCAACAGTCCCAAGGCACTGCCCAAGCATGCAAAGCGAAAGTTTGTGGAACAATGCATCTATGCATGTATCGGTAACGACTAAATCCTTTTTTATACGACTTCCTTAATAATTTTATATATTGTATTGCGAGGGCCATAGACCTTTTGGGCTCTATCGAGTTATCCTTTCTTTTTTTTGCGATCAAAATAAGGCTAATAAGGTTGAGGCACTGCAAAAGTCCCCTTCCTTTCTCTTTCAATTGGCCACCACTTCTGGCATTTGTACTTTTCTTGGGAACTCTTTGGTTTTCCCGCTTTGTATCGGTGCTTGTTATTGTCAACAGTCCCTTTGACCTACTTTGGTGGTCATTTGTTGGACATTAATATATTTATCTTATCTACTTTTCTGTTAGGTCTAGGACAATCAAATTGTTTTACTTTTAAATTTCATGAAAAGAATGAAAATCCTATTTGGCTTTGGGATTTGTCCTACTTGAAGGAGTAGATAAAATCTTTTAATATTGTGTTCCCATCTGACTGTTGTGCTTTGTCATATTTATTAAATATATTAATATCTATTTGTTATACATTAGTTTCTCAGTAACGAATGATCGGTTATGAAGTACCTCAACTATATTCTACCTCCTTTCTAGTATAATAAAATGATGGACACAAATCCTAATGTGTGCCTTACAATTTCTCTCTCGTATCATATAACATCAAGGTACTAAAGCCACTATTCAAGGAAGGCCTAGGAGAAGGGTATAAACAACAAACACAATTTGAGGAAGCCATGGAAGAGGGTACAATATTGAAATATCCCTAGCGGGATACCACTTAAAAATGCACAAAATATTGTAAATTTGCATCCCAATAAAATACTGATGTTTGCATATTTTTAACAGTTAGGGCAACAAACTAAATAAAATTAATCTCCCAAAATATCCACCCAAATCACACAAAAAATTTAAAGAGAGCTTGCTAATGTAATAAAGAACATAAGCAAACTGTTTTTGGAATTTTTCAGATAATAAAATACTTCCAGAAAATTACAGTGTGCCCTAGACATCTGGAAAACTTCTAAAATTCGTAACTCTCCGAATACAAGTGCAAAAGTTATGAAACTTTGGAAATAACATTTATAAATATAGGAGATGATATTCCAACCTTCAGATCTGAATTTGTACCACTAGAAACCCCTCAAATATAGGCTGCAATATTCCAAATAAGTCACGTAGCTTGGAAAAGGGTTGGAAATTGATGAAAAGACCTTCAAAGTGATGCTAAACCCTGCTCAAATGGCTGCCGTAAATCTGATCTGAAAACTCTCTGATTATTTTCACCAAATGTCTCCAAAACCCTCAAAACCCTTACTTTGAAACCTCTAAAAATATCTCTGTAAACCAGCCTTGAAAACAACTCCAAAATGACAAGCTAGGGTAGATCTCTCACTACTGAAGAATGCCCTGCTAACTAGGGATGGATCTCTCACCACCGAAGCTAGGGTTCCTGTGGGATTTCACTCCACAAGCTATAAATTTGCAAACAACAATTGCACATGAAGGTAAATAATTAGGTATGGAAGAATGATCTTTCCTTTTTTTTTCCAACTCCTTATATAACTTCTTCCAAGGCAAAAGAGCCCCAATAAACCCTAGTCGCATTTTTCCCTTGGAAGGGCCAATAAAATAAAAGTAACTTAAGTTACTTTTCCCCTTTTAAGTCGCCATGGTCCAAAAGTGACCCCCCAACGCAAAATTAGAACATTAGTACCATGTGGCCCCTTCCTAATGACAAAACATAACATCTAGTCCCTCCAAAACACCTTTTTGCTTATGTCAATGAAGAATTATAACAAATGGACTAGATATTCGTACCCAATAGCTCCCAGTGTCCAAAGCTCCTTTGGTATGACCAAGGCTTGGACTCAAATTGGCCCATAGGCCTTTGGCGTAAGAAAGGGGACATTACAAATATAATGTCCCCTTAGGGAAAAAAATAAGAGCAATTTGGATTTCCTAGAAAATCCTTATGACAAACATGTAATAATCGGAATTTTCTTCAAACCCTCATGGACAAAAATACAATAGTTTGATTTCTTTGATTTAGTAATGCAAACTCTCAAAAGAAAATTACCCAGATATTGGAAAACATTGATAATACCTCCAAAAACATAGATTTGATCGAAAAGATCAGATTTACATAAAAATTGAATTTTTTATTTTTATTTTCAGATTGGAAACAAATAAAAAGTACATTTGACCGTTATTGGAGAAATTGTGCAAATAAACGGCTCCAATTCACTGACTCTTAATGAAAAATCTAGGCATGTGCAAACCCTAGCACCCAACCCACTTCAAATCACAACTGTAATAGCCCTAAAAGCTAAAAAGGAGTTGTCCAACCCTAAAATCCTTGAAACTAAGATATCCCCATAGAATCAGATAAGCAAAATTCGACAAATACCCACATGTTAAAACTCACTTATCTCTTCGCCAGGGTTTGTCTGAAAACGTTATATTTATTTATTAAATAAATAAAGTTCTTTTGAAATAGTTTGTGCTGAAGTTAAATCTAGGCATGTGCATTTTGTTTTGCCTGCAGTTGCTCTAAGATATCCCCAGAGAATCAGATAAGCAAAATTTGACAAATACCCACATGCTAAAACTCACTATATCTCTTTGTCAGGTTTTGTCTAAAAACGTTTTATTTATTTATTTATTAAATAAATAAAGTTCTTTTGAAATAGTTTGTGCTGAAGTTAAATCCCGTCGTGGATCTCCATGCTTGTATTACTTTCACCTCTGAATGGATCATTCGCGCAGGGATGAGTTTTTACAGATTAGTAAATTGGCAAGTTATTTTTGAGCAATTGTCTGTGACTTCTAACAGGTTTTTCGCTTTTATTTATTTCTTTGTGTCTGTGTTTTTTGTTTTTCTCTGTGTTTTGTCTGGTAATTCCCCTTGATTTGTTCATCCGTTTTGCATAACCAGTTCAATTGCCTGGAGTCTTTGGAAGTCATCCATGGCCTCAGACAAAGGTAAAAGTCAATCATGGAGTGCCAATTTTTGACAAAGGAAGAAATCAAAGTCGCATTTTTGGGAAGAATGATCTTTTCATGCCAGTCACATTTTCCAGAGCTGCCCTTCCCCTTGAATTTTCATGCAAAAATAAGTCAATTCACTTTGGTTGAAAAACGTAAAAAAGAAGCTTCCCGACAGGTTGAAAACTGTAAAGTTGGAGCTGCCCGACAAGACAGAGTTTAACGTTTTCAGTTAAGTGAAAAACGTAAAAAAGGAGCTTCCCAACAAGTTGAAAAACGTAAAATTGGAGGTGCTCGACAGGATGGAGTTTAACGTTTTCATTTAAGTGAATAACGTAAAAAATGAGCTTCTCGACAGGTTAAAAAACGTAAAATTGGAGCTGCCCGACAGGATGGAGTTTAACATTTTCATTTAAGTGAAAAACGTAAAAAAGGAGCTTCCCGGCAAGTTAAAAAATGTAAAATTGAAGCTGCCTGGCAAGACGGAGTTTAACGTTTTCATTTAAGTGAAAAACGTAAAAAAGGAGCTTCTTGGCAGGTTGAAAAACGTAAAATTGGAGTTGCCTGACAAGACAAAGTTTAATGTTTTCATGTAAGTGAAAAACGTAAACAAGGAGCTTCCCGGTAGGTTGAAAAATGTAAAAACGAAGCTTCCCTGCAGGTTGAAGTTTAACGTTGCCTTGCCTTCATGTATTTCATGCAAGCATTAGCTACAAAGTGCGACCCATTCTAGCACAACTTAATGCTTAAAAGCTGATTTCTTTTAATTATTTTTAGCAAAGGTTGGCGCCTAAATTAAGAGCAAAGTCAAAGCAAAAGGGCAGGATACAAATAAGACAAAAGAGTTTGCTAAAAATAGCGGAAAGAATTGCAAAGAAAAACATGCTAAAAGCAAACTAAAATTAGGCAAACTTGGGCACCCAAAGAAGGAGAAAAAGCACAACTTATTATTAAAAATTGCTAAAAAAAGAAGCGGCAATTGGTAAAATTAACATGCAATTGCCTGAATAAGAAGTGGATGTCATAAGTGAAAGACAATTAATTCTTTTGTGTGTAGCATGCTGCCTTGGAGAAGTTTGGCACCAAAGGGAGAAGTTATTAGAATTAAAAAATATTTTTAATTGTCGGGAAGCATATAGTTTTGGCGCCTAGGGTTGGAAAGGCTTTCTTTTTATTATTCTGGCTATCTGCTTGTTGATTTGAGCGCACAGGTGAATAAAATAATATTTTTTAGCTTTCTTGGCATGCAAGCAAAGTCTTAAAATAGAGGGCAATAGGCTTTATAATCAGATTTTGGTGAAGAAATTAGATATTCATGCCATGGACTGCATGTTTTTTTGAACTATTTGCAGGAACATTTCATTGGTGCACATATTTGAGAAGAACTGCAAAAGCTTCAAGGATAAGAGGGGAAGACAGGTTAGAGGCAACAATCACAAACAAATCATAGTCAGTTGTTTCCCGATTCAGTCTGGTGAGAATCAATGGAAAGGATTCAACAATATATTGGAGAAAAAAACATCTCAGATTCAAGGCGGAGATATCATTTAGATCATTCATTACTATAGTAGATGAAGGAACAATACAATGCATGCTGGATAAACATGCAAAGTATGGAAGAAGAACAAAACGGAGAGTGTTGCAGCTGGAATAACTTCTCCTTTCTCTTATTTTCTCCGACAAAGTAGTTGAGCAATCGATTAAATGGTAAAACTTAAGCAATTGGTTTAAAATCCGTTACTTCAAGTTACTGGAAGAAGTCAATTACTGGAAAATAGGTGGTAGACATGCGTAATTGAAAGTTCTATTTTCAGTTGTAAAGCATGCATGTCATGCAAAGAGAAAGTCTAGGAGAAAATACTGCCAACTGCTTCCCCTTTTCATAGCTTCTACACAGGGTAATTAATTGAAAGCTTCCTGTTTGTAATTGTCCTGTATACACTATAAATAGAGGAAGAGTGTACGGTTTAAAAGATGACAATTTGTTAATCAACATTCTTGAGTTCCAGACTTTGTGATGTAGCCCTTGATGTCAGTTCTGTGAAAGCTGAGGAATTGAATAAAGACAGATTTCCGGAGAACTTTGTGTCGACAGTGCATTGGCTTCTTACTTCTGTGTGGATCTTTAGATAAACTGTGCTATCTGAGATTTAGATTAGAAGCTTTTCTTTTCCTTTACTTTTGAATATTGGGAGATCTATTTGTTTATTTAATCTGTGTATGAGGCCAACTCTGTAAACTATTGGTTGAATTATATATTTTCCTTTCTTCTTTCCCAAATTTTATTATTTCCCCCTTCTGCAAATAATTCATAAACAATTGCTTACTTGCTGTAGAATTGTTTAGCTATGGTTCATGAGCTTTGTAATTAAAGTAAAACCCCTGCAAATAGTTATTGTAAATTATATTTACCAGATTGATAAACATCTTACGCGGGAGCCTCACCGTTAAATGAGGGAGATTTATCTCATGACCGCCTAGGTTTTTAGCTGTGAAGAAAATCTAGCCACCACCTAATAAATTAATTGTTGTGCATAGTGATTTTTTTATAAGCACTTTAATTATTTATTAGTGATAAAGTAATAACATAAATGTGCACTTTATTTTTATTTTGCCTAAAGAGAAAATGCGACCCATATGGGGAATAAAGCAAAGGGAGATAAAAACATTAAATTAAAGTATCTTTCTCCCGAGTGGAGCGAACCAATTTGGCCTTTGTTTGAGCTCTTGTTGCATTTACAATTATAAAATGAGGTCGCCACACTTGGGAGAGGTATCTTTTTGGCATATTTTGATATCTGATTTTGGTTTGGGCTGATTGCTCTTCCATTTTTACATTGAAAGACGAAAATCCTTTGATGTATTTGCATTAGAAGGCGAAATCCCTTTCTTGGCAAGGTTGAAGAACGAAAACTCTTCGTCCTTTATGTGCAGATCCTTCATTTCAGGAGTTTCTAGAGAGTTTCCAAGGAGAATTTTAAACTTCCAGCAGTGTTTGAAGACCACTTATTGCATATTTGTGGCATCTCCAGCTAGGGTTTGAAGATAAAGGTGTTGTGCTTGATTTCTATCATCATTTCCAGCTTGTTTCTAGGGTAGCGATCCCCTTGTGGGTGAAATCTGATCATCCTAGGGCAGAACTGTTCCGGATCTGATCACTATCAGCCTTGGCATAATTTTGGAGGCCATTTTCCAAGTTGGTTTCAGTTGATATGGGCTTGGAAAACCTTCTTTCCAGCCGCTTTTGTAAGCTGTACTATTGCAGATTTTTAATAAATTTCCAACTCTTATTTTTGGGTCAAAAAATATAGATTTTGATATTCATGTATGCATGATTAATTCTAGTAATTTTGGCAAAAGATTAGATGATGTTTAGATCAGATTTGAAGGCTGTTAATCTCTAAATGAAGTCGCCATTTCTAGGGAAAATTTAGATTTGCATTAAATTACATTATTTTGTTCAACCAGTTGGCTGTAATAAATTAGGAATTTGAAGTGTTTTCTTTCGGGTTTGAGGATATCCCATTGGGGACATTACACATAGCTTTTCCAAATTAAAATAAACTGAAAATCCTTGTTTGTACCTCAATCACAACCCCCATGACTGAGTTTGTAATATCCCACTTCCGGGATCAATAGAAAATATGCAAATCAACAACTCTTCAACACTCCACTCAACTGTAAATAGCTAAACCTAGTCAACACCACTTGAGTAGTATGTCCATTTAGATCATTGGAACATGTACTCTTCCTTTCCAGTCATTCAGTATTTTACCTCAAACAAACAAATTCAGATCGCTGCCCTAGATGGCTCAAAACATCATGAAAATAATAGCTAAGATGAAAGAAATAGTGCCATACAGTCCGCTGATCTGTGGAGGTTCAAAACATACCTTCAAACATTCCATACCTTTCCTATTGAAGTCGCTGATCCAAGAAAAAACACAGCAGCTTTATTTATACCAAATCCAGATCACAATCATGTCAAATACTATCACCGTATTGCTCTGAAAGAGATCGCTGCAACAGGGATCAGTTCGCTGAATATTTATAGCCCCAAACATGCATTCAACTATTCAAAACTCATTCCTAGATGGCGCTGCTGTTAGGACGGAGATAGATCTATCAATTAACAAACATGAACTTCCAATAGAGATCGCTGCTCAAGGGAATAACAGCAAACAACTAGATAAAGTTCAGATTTCTAAGCACATGGATCTCATATCAAATCAAGCATATATATCAAGTTGTATCATCCTCAGAACTGTATACAAACAGCCCGCAAATATACTAAGAGGAATCGCTGGGTTTGGGGACCAATACACCAAGTCGATTTGCAATAATTTTTGTATTTGATGCCAAGAAAAAACCAGCTATAAACCCACATGACCAGCTAGTTAAATATGCATCCAAATCAATTCCAATACTCCACAAACAAGTCGCTAAAACTGAAAATCAAGTAGATTTGCAAGCACACCAAAAATACTCCAATTTAATATCCAAAATCCAATTGCTACAGTGATGCCACAGTGACGTCGCTACAGTAAAAGGGCAGATTTCAATAGTAAACTTCATCTAACAAGTGTCCAAAGCCAAAGACATGGATCTTACAAATAAATACTTCAAATAAATCTCAAGTCAGCTCAATCCAACCTCCCACGCAAGTGAGAGAGAAAATCAAAGGGCATGCATCCCAACTCCAAGCATGGAGTATCGAAATAAGTTCGTCATAACATAATAATAATAATGACCCTAGCACTCCTTTTATAAGCAAGGAGGCACAAAATTCGAAAACCCTAGGAGAGGGAAAACATTAAATAAAAGCAGTTTGTTTTTCCCTAGGTGTGGCGTCCCCTTTGCAAAGGGTGATTTTATCAATGAAAGCCACCTAACTTTTTATTTAATTAATTCCCCATTTAATTTTATATTTTTTTGGGAATTAAATTAAATAACTTTTATAATTAAATAATTAAATAATTATTGCTCCAGGCTATAATATTTAATTATTTAATAACAATGTTCCCCTTGCACATCCCGAAGCCCACAGGGACGTATAGGCTAAGGGTCTTCAGAAATGGGGACATTACAGAGTTACCTCAAAGGATTCTAGAGTTTTCGTCCTGATTGTAGATGGAAGTTTTATGAGCAGTCCAAAATCTCATTGATAAAATATATTGTATGTAAAAGATGGTTGCAAATGAACCCCCACATGTAATGTCCCCTTCTCTGCTCTAGTTCATTTTGAAGACCTTGGGTCCATTCCCCTTTGTGTGGGCCTAAAGGGAAAGAGCAAGGGAAGTATTTAATGTCATGATTGTTAGTTGTTTTTGTTGCTAGAAGTCAAGTTGGTTTGAAAAAGTGCAAATACCAACTTGAAAACTAAAAATGAAACTTATATTTTGCAGCAAGAAGGGCGGTCCTCTTTTAGGGGGATCATCCTTTTGAGTTTGGCACCACCTATAGCTATATTGCTTTCTCTCTCTTCCATTGAGGACGAAAACCTTCAATGGAGGTCTATTAGGACAAATTCCCACGATAGCATTCAGATTTACATCTGAATTACATAAAATTGGAAACTCCACAAAAATGATTTCTGAAATGATATCAAACTGCCAATGAAAACAATAATGAACAAAAAAATGAAAATGTCTTTTATTTATTCAAATAATTACTTTCCAAGATACCCAGAAGGCCCAAAATGATGACTTAGGGTCTAAGAACAACCCACAAGTGAAATCTAAATTTCCGTAGACTTATATGAATTTACCAAAATAATTTAAGGGCTTCACTTAATGTTAAACAAGCCTATCAAAGCGCTTCACTTGTTCCCATGCGTTCTAAATCGATTGAAGAATAAAGGACCCATGAGGAGCAACAAGAAAGCCCCCAAAAAGTAAGTCAACCAAATGAAGTCTTTTTCATCTCTCTCGACCCTTCGGAGCCTATTGGCAATATTGAATCTGACACGAACTTTCCAAAGTTCAATTTGAATCAAAGCCCTCATATTTTTTTATTTTTTTTGCAGTTAAAAAAAAAACGAAAAAACTGTGGGTACTTTGTTTTATTTATTTTTTTGCACTTGAAAAAAGAAAAAAAGTGTGGGTACTCTATGGTTACGTACCCAAAGTGTACCCGGGACGTACCCCTACCTATACCTGGTACATACCCAACCTGGTACGGGGGGGTCTAGGGCATTTTCATGCAGTCTTGAATTTAACCTCTAGGAGGAGTTTGCCCCATCATGACAACACTTTATGTTTAATCTTTATGACTTGCCAACTCTATTTCTTTATTGACTTTTACCTTTTTGCTCAACAACTTTAAGTGACATTATTATAAGTTGCTTTATAAAATAAACATAAAAAATGACTTTAGCAACTTAAAATAAAAGTCACAATGCTCTTTCCCTTTTTCACGCCCCTTAAGCCCATGGGAAGAGAATTGGGCTAAGGGTCTTTATAGGATTAATGTCGAGAAGGGGACATTACATTCCTCCTTTAACCTTTTTTTTTAAAGTTTTCTAATTGTATCCCCATCTTTTGAATGGGATCTATCTTTTCTTCCCTTTGTAAGAACTTTGCTCGAAAAAAAATTGGTCGATTAGTTGTTGTCCTCATGATTCACAGGCGGTGAAGATCACAGGTTTGATAGAATTGTTATGTCCCCTTAGGGAAAAAATAAGAGCAATTTCGATTTCCTAGAAAACCCTTATCACAAACATGTAATAATCTAAATTTTCTTCAAACTCTCATGGACAAAAATACAACCGTTGGATTTCTTTGATTTATTAACGTAAACCCTCAAAATAAAATTACTCAAATACTGGACAATATTGATAATACCTCCAAAAATATGGATTTGATTGAAAACATTACCTTTTCATCAAAGCTAGTTTTTTTTAGACTAGAAATAAATAAAAAGTATATCTTATCATTATAGGAAAAATCTTGCAAATGAATGGCTCTAATTGACTGGTAATGGTGCTCTACGGAAAAATCTGGCTATGTGCAATCCTTAGCCCCCAAACCACTTCGAATCACAATTGTAGTAGCCCTAGAAGGGGGTCATCCAAACCTGAAAATTTCCCAAAATAGGGGTGGAAACCCCAAAACTCTTTGTCGTGATATGTGTCATTGTTGCCCTTGTTGTATAATTATAAAATGTGACATGTTGTATAATTATAAAATGTGACATGGAATGTGATGCCCTAGTTGTAAAATCCCAGAAACTGATTTGAAATTGTGCCCTTGCTTGTCCAAACTGAAATAAACTTAAAATCCTTGTTTGTAGCTCAATTGCAACTCCTGTGATGGAGTTACCTCAAAGGATTCAAGTGTTTTTCGTCCTCTAAGCATGCAACAATGAAGGGTTTTCTTCCTCCTTGCAGATAGAAGTTGGATAAACAGCCCAAAATCTTATTGATAAAATATATTGTATGCAAAAGATGGTTGCAAATGAACCCCCATACATCCTTTTATACTTTTCTATCTTTAATTTCCAAGTGGGATGTGGAACTTCTGCACTTTAATTAATAAAGCGACTCTCTTATTTTCTATTTTTATGTTAAGTCACTTAAAA
Source organism: Taxus chinensis (assembly GCA_019776745.2). Taxonomy (NCBI): domain Eukaryota; kingdom Viridiplantae; phylum Streptophyta; class Pinopsida; order Cupressales; family Taxaceae; genus Taxus; species Taxus chinensis. Next base: position 436,890,139 of record CM034155.1, read on the forward strand.
TAGGAAGTCCCCTTTTATTTTAATAATAATAACATAAATTGCATTCATGATATTACTTTTTGGTAACTTAGTTGTATTATCACCTTATTGTCCATTTTTTCCCTACACCTTAACTTGTGGGAAATAACTGGATAGGCTAAGGGTCTTTTATCGTATTAATCCCGAGCAAGGGAGATTACATACAAACTGTGGTAAGGGGAGGTATGAAGGGGTCGAGGTGTAGGGTGTGATTCAAGTTGCAGCTAAAGGGGATGAATTACACATTTTCATGATTCACAATTTGAAGGTTTGAAAATTAGGAGGATGTCAAAGCGCAAATGGTGAATGCTAGACATTTTTGAAGACATCATAAATGATAGTGTTAGAAACCTTGAGAGTAGGGTAAAATTGTGTTAGCGCATGCACAAGGGAGATTCACAATTTGTTGAACTTGATTTCGTGGAGGTGGATGCTCTCGATTTTTATTCAAAGATTTTGATTTGCAGATCCACATAAGTTAATGTAGATGAAACATTTTATTTCGTGAGTTGTTGAAGCAAGATGTGGGAAGGACATCAAATCGTGCAATGGTGCATGATGACTGTGCAAACCTGATGAGGGATCCAAAAGGCAAAAAGGAACTTGCAATTTCGAAAACAAAGTATATTATGACAAGTCATTTTTTTAGAGTCAAAAACATGTCTAGGGCACGAGAATCTACTAAGGAATAACTACCAACCTAGGTAGACGGGATTCATGCTAGGTACACCAATCTACCTTTGGCCAAAGAAGTCTAGACAAAGGAATAAACGTTTTATTAAAAACTAGAATGACAAGCAAGAAGGAAGACATTTTTTTTTATAAATGTCCAAGTAGATATATATTCAAAGTGAAGTCATATTGTAAATAATTTGACGTTTAGTTTATAGAAAATTTATTTCGTGAACTTTGCATATCATTTCATCTTGCATTGATTTTTGGGTCAAAATATTGTCTGTACAATTGCCAATATACAAAAACAGTTTTACCGAAAGCACAAACTTGACTGCTTAGAATAATAATGTTTAGAGTCATTTAACTTAATCAATTGTTAAGTGTCGTGATTGTGGTAAAGCATCCTCAGATTTGAAGAAAGAATTTCTATGGATCTTGTTGATTATGAGAAGCATCGTAAGGAGGCATTGTTGTTGAATTGTTAGTATTAGATTATTTGATACTCAAGGTTTGAAATTCCACCGAGGCAAGTGTGCTTTGGACCAATTTGAAGAACAAATATGTGATGCCCGCTAAAGCAACCCACTTGAGACCCAAGAACAACCTAGGATCATTTAGGAAAATTATGGAATAATTTTTGTTTTGTTTAAAAGAGTCCACAACCAGGTTACAAGACAACCGTTGTCACTAACAAGTTCCAGATCAATTCTAATCCACTAGAATATTTTTTTCTTTAATTAACAATTATTAGAGGTTACAAGGTCCAAAATCTAGGGTTAGAAGATTCAATTAGGTTAAGAGGGTAATTCCTCACCATACCCACTCTCTAACAGGCTTAAAGATTCAACTTAATTTTACCCAAAATTAACGCATTCAAAATTTCCCTAAATCATTCCCATTGGATAGGAAATTTCCTCACCTTTCTAGTGATATAAAGAAGTCCTAACTCATGTTTTTCAAGTTATGGGCCGGCGGGCCTTGGGGTGAAAATTTTTCCTGACTGCGGGCCTGTGGGCCCAGGGGAGAAATTTTTACCCAAGGGCAGGTCGGCGGGCCTAGGGGAGAAATTTTTCCCCAAGGGCGGGTCGGCTCCAGGGGAGAAATTTTCACCCCAAGGCCCGCCGACCCATAATTTGAAAAATATGAGTTAAGAGGACCTCTTTATATCACTGGAAAGGTGAGGAAATTTCCTATCCAATGGGAATGATTTAGGGAAATTTTGAATGCGTTAATTTTGGGTAAAATCAAGTTGAATCTTTAAGCCTGTTAGAGAGTGGGTATGGTGAGGAATTACCCTCTTAACCTAATTGAATCTTCTAACCCTAGATTTTGGACCTTGTAACCTCTAATAATTGTTAATTAAAGAAAAGAATATTCGAGTGGATAAGAATTGATTTGGAACTTGTTAGTGACAACGGTTGTCTTATAACTTGGTTGTGGACTCTTTTAAACAAAAAAAAATTATTCCATAATTTTCTTAACTGATCCTAGGTTGTTCTTGGGTCTCTAGTGGGTTGTTTTAGCGGGCATCACAAAATATCAAACTTTAGAGAAAAGTGGGGTCCTTTACCTGAAGAACTTGTTGTATTCCGCAAAGATACATGAGGGGAGGACCTTGTCAGAACATCTTCTCGAGATGAACAATCTTCCAAATACTGAGTGAAGTGCTAATGGTGTCATAATGTCTGGCATGTCAAGAAGGATTATCGAAAGTGACAATATGCACTTTCCCACTACAAAAAGTAGAAGGGTCAATAAAATGTGGTAGTAATTGAAATTGAATGAGATTTTGAAGAACTAAAGAAGAATATGCTCTCATGGCATCGTGCTCGGATAAAAGTGCTACCAGGGGGTTGTTCTTTGTTTCCAACACATCCAGACATTTCATGTGTCAGGACGAGTATGTAAACTTTCATGGGAATATAAGCTTTTTTGATTCAATTTCATTAGGTGATGGAAAAAGACATGTAAAAGAAGGGATAAAAGATATCTGTTTTATATTGAATAATGGCAACAAGAATTATAGTAAGAAATGCTAGGTATGCCCCTAAAATTATAAGTATCTCTTATCTATTATTAAGTTAACTGAAAATCGCAACATTTTTGTGAACATAAATGGCAAGAAATGTATTGTGTCTAATGCAAAAACGAACAAAGTGGTGGCCCTAGGCATTGGGCAAGGTGGCTTGTATAGGCTTCTTAACATTATTATGGTCAACTCACATGCATTAGTTGTGGATGGTAATACCAACATTTTGTAAGGCACAAGAGATTTGGACATCCCAACGTTCGGTACCTAGCCAAAATTAGTAGAGATTACATGGTTATTGGTTTTCTAGCTATTTAGGACCATGTGTATAGGGTGTTTGGTTGGCAAGTAGAAACGACATTCATTTTCGACAAAGTTGTTTTGCTGTGCAAAGGGGCCCTTAGATCTTGTTCTTGTTGATCTTTACAAACCATCTTCAAAATCAACTACTCGGTGCAAGTTATTTTCTTTTGTTGGTGGATGATTTATTTTGGAAGATGGGGATCTACTTCTTGAAAAATAAGTCAAATTGTTTTTCCTTCTTTCAAAAGTTTAAGGCATTGGTGGAAAACTAGACAATCACATGAATCAAAAACATTGAGATCTGATAATGGGGTTGAATTCACTTCCAAACAGTTCAAGCACAATTTCAACAAGTATTCATTGACAATTGCTAGCCCTTTATACCCCACAGTAGAATGGGGTGGTTGAGAGGCAAATCAAAACTATCATGGAGATGGTTGTATGTATGATGCATGCTAGAGGTGTTTCTTACAAATACAAGGAAGAAGGATTAAACTCGACGATAAATATCCTAAGTCAGAGTCCTTGCAAATCTTTACAAGATGTCACACTTGAGGAAGCTTGGTCAATAATCAAACTCCAGGTAATAACTTTTGTGTTTTTGGCTTAACTGCATATACTTCGATTACTAATAAATTTACACTAATAAGATAATAATTAGTTGAGATGTTGATGTGAAGGAGACAAAATCCTTTTTTGTTTGTAACCAGAAAACAATCACTGATAGTATTGTGGTTTCTTTGAAAAATGAGCAATCTAGTTGACTAGGCTATTTCATTAGGAATTGATGCTCTTTTAACAACACCATCTAAAGCATGGCTTATCCAAGATGCACAACAAGGTTTTACTTCGGAAAAACATCTTGATTATGGGAATGTACATGCAATGGAAAAAATTTCTCTGTCATAGACTCCATTATAACAACCTATGACACACATGGCTGCTATTTCTAATACACTAGTCTATAAGAGTTTCCAACTTTATTTGGTCCACAATACTGTTGGCTAGATTTCATGCACAACATAAAGCCTAGGCAGTAATGAGATAAATCTCCTTCATTTAACGGTGAAACTCCCATGTAAGATGTTTATTAGTTTGGTAAGGGCGAATCTTAATAACTATTTTCAGGCATTTTATTTTAATTCCCATACCTCGTGAATCACAACTTGGCAATTTTGCAGCAAGTAAGCAGTTGTGATTGGACTATTTGCAGAAAGGGGGAAATAATAGAATTTAGGAAAGAAGAAAGGAATATGTGTTAAATAAACCAATAGCTATCAGAGTTGGTCTCATCCACACAAATTAAATAAATAGAGAAAGATCACAACATTCAACAATGAGGGAAGGAAATAACTTCTAACCTACATTCAAGATAACACAAAGTTTATCTAAAACTTCTCAAAAGAAGCAACCAACAAATCAATGTAGACACAAAGTTCTCTAGAAGTCCACCTTTTATTCAATCCCCACGCTTTCACACCAATCACATCAAGGGTTCTAGCACAAAGTCTGAAAACTCAAGAATACTCAAATTACAAAAGCTCTTGCTAAACAAGTTTTGCTAAAACAAATTGTGATCATTGATCTTTTCGATTCTGATCTTTTTGATAATTTAACCCGTAGGCTCTTCTTCTATTTATAGTGCATAGAGGGCAATTACAAATAGGAAACTCTCAATGAACTGTCGAATGTGGAAGCTGTAAAGGAAACAATTGGCAATATTTCCCCTAGAATTCCTATTTGCATGACATGCATGCCATATAACTGAAAATAGAACTTTCTATTTTGCATGTTTGCCACCTATTTCCAAGTAATTTGACTTCTTCCAGTAACTTGAAGTAACGACTTTTAAACCAATCACGTAAGTTTTACAATTTAATTGATTACTTAATTACTTTGTCGGAGAAAATAAGAGAAAGAAGAAGAAAAAGGAAAAGAAGAAAAGAAGTTATTCCTGTTGCAACACTCCCAGTCTTGTTCTTCTTCCATACTCTGCATGCTGATCCAACCTGCGGGTGTTGCCTCTGACCTATCTTCCCCTCTTGTCCTTGAAGCTTTTGTAGTTATTCTCAAGTATGCGCACCAGTGAAATGTTTGTCGTAAACAATTTAGACAAAACTCATCACCCTTTTATTTTTAATTGCATATGAACAATTTTGAATTCTTGAAAGCGCTCCGGGTGAAGGCAAATATAAGTAGACTCAATGTGGGCTTACAATGGAAGATTGGGAATCACATGCATAGGTTGTGAGAGGGAAATTGCATGCAATATATTAGACTGCATGGACTTGGCAATGTAAATAGTTGTGTTGAAACTTATGAGGGAAGGCAGTGTTAATTTTAGAAAGGGAGGGCAGCTTTCAAATAGAATGATTTGCACTAAGACTTTCCCCTTAAAGAATTTCGTGGATTTGCATGAGACAAGGCAGCTTCTCAAAGATTTATAGATCCATGAATTGCATAAAAGGCTTGCGTTAATACAAGAATGGATGAACACTTTAAAACAACCACGATTCTCACTTAAATTTTTTGTTGAAAATCTAGAAGGAAGGCTGCTTGGATTATAGGATGAATAAGCACTTTAAAATAACCACGATTCACTTTGGAGGTTGCATGGATTTAGTAATTGGAATGTAGGTTGCTTTTAAAAGACATGACTCCTCTAATTCACAACACCTGAAGTGACTTTTTCTTTAAAAGAAATGTGTTAATTCCAAGGGAGGAGGATTGTGTGAATTTGGAAGGAAGAGGATTCTTGAAATAGAAGACAAGCCAAGGGAAATCCGTGACAATCACTAAAGTGACTTATGCTTTTGCTTTACAGGCTGCGTTGAAAGATAGAAGACAAAACTTCTAATTTTTCACGACACAACTTAAGTGAGTTGTGCGAATTTTGAAGTGAATGGATTGTGTGAATTTTAGAAGACTCAACTGCTAGTTTCCATGACAACTTAAGTGACATTTCTTTATCTTGAAATTGCATTGAACTTGAAAGACTGGCTGCCTGAAATTCATGACAACTTAAGTGATTGCCCCTTTAGTAAAATTGTGCTGATTTTTGGAAGGAAGTATGCCCAAAATCCAAGATTTACTTTCGTATCTTTGCCTTGTATTTCTAATACACATAATTTGCGTTGAAATTGGAAGAATTGGTAGTTGCTTGCAAACTAAAAGACTCATCATTGAAGAAACACGATTTGCACTAGAAGACTCTGCTTTGATCCTTGATGCAATTGCCTGAGTGATTTTGCCCCTTGAATGATCTTCCAGAATGTTGCTTTTTCTTCCCTGGCCATGGCTGCTCTGCAAAAGGAAGACAAACTTCTCTAGGTCCGTGATTTGCTCGATCATTTAACTTGAATTTAACCTCAGACAAGGCAAAAATCTTGAGCTCTGGTCACCTTCAAAAACAAGCTTTGGCAGACAAATTAATTAGCAATTAAAAACACTAGATAGCTTTTCAAAATCCTAGGCCCAGGAAAAGGTCTGACAGGAAGAAAGAATAGGTTACGGGGATCGCCAGACGGAAAATGGAGAAAGACCAACACATAGACAAAAAGAAATAAAATAAAAACCTATGTTGCCAGGAAACGGCGGACAGGGGCCCGTATCGGGCGAGAAACGTTTCAGAGGGCAGAAACGGGGGGGGAAACGCCTGTGCCGTTTCTGGAAACGGCACAGGCGTTTCCGCGGCCTGTCACTTCCAAAAAACGAAAACGCGTTTTAAAAAGTGAAAAATACGTGCATTAAATGCTGCGAAACCCTAAAACAGCTCAATCCCTTGCTAAACACACTTCCAAAAAGCTATATAATGACCTCTTGGGTCCATTCTAAATCACACTCTCATTTTTCTCTTGCTAAATACAATTTTCATTAAACTAGCATTTAGCATTGTGAAGAGCAAAGAGACATCAAGGAGCAGCTTGAAGGAAGAGTTTAGGACGTGTTGTTCAGCGCTAAAGGCTTCAAGGAGGAATTTCGAATCAGATTTGGAAGGTGGGATTGACTTCAAGGAGGAAAAACCAGGTATTTTTCAAGTTTTTTTTTTATTTGGCTAAAGAAAATGTTAATGTGATCAATGATCACGAAATTGATCATTGATCATGATGTCAATATGTAGGTTGAATTTAGTAATTTTAAAACTGTATGCTTAAAAAAATAAAAAAATGTAACATTTTCTTTGTGTTTTAAAATAAAAAACATATATTCTTTTTTTAAATTATAAATATCATCCAAACTCTGTGTATGCTCTCACCTCGCACCTATACGGTGACCTTGGTGATCAAAAGCAGAATAGGATGTGTAGGGTTTTTAAATTTAATTCTTTTTTGTTTTTTTAAAAAGTTTATTTTGTTTTTTTAAATTAAAAAATCCGAACTCTGTGTATGCTCTCACCTCGCGCTTGAACGGTGACCTTGGTGATCAAAAGCAGAATAGGATGTGTAGGGTTTTCAAATTTAATTCTTTTTTGTTTTTTAAAAAAGTTTATTTTGTTTTTTTAAATTAAAAAATCCGAACTCTGTGTATGCTCTCACCTCGCGCCTGAACAGTGAACTTGGTGATCAAAAGCAGAATAGGATATGTAGAGTGTGGTTTTATTTAATAATTTATTGTTATCTAAGTTTATGTTTTTATTTTTCAATGAAGGTTTGATTCAATGGCATCTAGTTCAGCTTCAGTGGGAGGGCATGGGGAAGGGGAAGAAAGCCAAAGTGGGGGTGTGGATCCTAGAGCTCCTCTTTGGAGACATGTGCAAATTGTGGAGAACCTTGCTGGCGGTGGCTCTCGAGTTTGGGTATGCCATCATTGCAATATACAATACAAATCCTCTTATACCCGACTCAAAGCTCATTTAATGGGGAAATCAGGAACGGGGATTAGAAAATGTAACAAGGTTGAACATAAACATATATTGGCATATATGAAAGAGCAAGAGGACGCTGATATGGAAGCTTCAAGAGCAAGATTTAAAACAGCTCCTTTGCAAAATAGGGGTTCACAAAAACCACCCAACCCATCAAACCATCCTTTTATCCAAGTTGCAGTTGAAACTCCAACAGAGGGAGAGCATTTGTCACGAAAGAGAATTTCCAAAGGCCCATTAGAGCAGGCATTTGCAAATGAGAAAAGGGATGTTGCTGATGAGTTGGTTGCTCGATGCATTTATGCATGTGGGGTGCCCTTCAATGTGTTGCGCTCACCTTATTGGCAACAAATGGTGAGAGGTATTAATGATGCACCGAAAGGGTATAAAAGCCCTAGTTATGAGAAGGTCAGAACCACATTGTTGGCGAAAGAAGTGGCCCATGTACATACTTCTTTGTAGCCAATTAGGGACTCATGGAAGGACTCAGGGGTATCTATCATTTCAGATGGATGGAAAGATGCCCGAAATAGACCCCTAATCAACATTGTTGCAGTGTGCCCTAAAGGGGCTATGTTCTTAAGGGCTGTTGATTGTGAGGGTGAAGTGAAAGATGCTCAATTTATTGCTAATATTTTAATTGAGGCTATTGAGTCAGTGGGCCCTGCAAACGTTGTCCAAGTCATCACGGACAATGCGAAAAATTGTAGAGCAGCAGGGCTGATTGTTGAGGGGAGATATGAGCACATTTTTTGGACACCTTGTGCAGTACACTCCTTGAATTTGATGCTGCAGAAGATTGGAAAAATACCATGGATTGAGGAAGTTTATACAGAGGCAAATGAGATCCAAATGTTTATCACAAATCATCATATGTCCCAGGGTATCTTTAGGAGGTTCTCGACATTGGAGTTGCTGAAGGTAACCAAACAATTTCTTAGTTTCTAATTTTTATTTGCTAACTTTTTATGAAATATCAAATTATCAATTGAATTCCTTTTAATTTTTTTTTTTAATTAACTTGCTTTAATTTATTTTAATAGGTTGTTGAAACAAGATTTGCCTCTCACACGCTCGTCTTGAGACGACTTGTGAAGGTAAAGCGAGCCTTAAGGCTTATGGTGATTGATGATGTTTGGTCTGTGTGGAGGCAATCAAACACAGAAAGAGCCATCAAAATAAAATCAGTGATACTTGATGATATTTGGTGGGCAAAGGTTGCATACTTGCTTAGTTTTACTGAGCCTATTTTATCTATGATTAGATATGCAGACACGGATAATGCTTGCATAGGGGAGATCTATGATGGCATTGACTCTATGCTTGAAAAAATTAGAGACATCATACAACAAAAAGAGCAGGATCCTGAAGAAAAATTCTACAGTGAAGTTAAGAACGTGATCATGAGAAGGTGGAATAAAATGACCACCCCATTGCATCTCCTAGCCTATGCCCTGAATCCCAAATTTTATAGCAATGAAATACTTGCACTACCTGGTAGGCAAAAACCATATGATGACCACGAAGTTGCAAGTGGAGCTAAGGCAGCATTCCGGAGGCTTTTTCCTGATCCAGATGTAACTAGTACAGTCTGCTGTGAAATGACGCTCTTTGTCTCTTCATCTAATAGTAGCATGGGTGAAATAGATGCAGCACTTGACAGGTACAAGATGACCCCATGCATGTGGTGGTGTGCACATGGCCATGATGCCAAGTGGCTGCGACCTGTTGCCATTAAAATCCTTTCACAGGTATCAAATATTAAAATGAAATCAAAAGTTTGTTTATTAATTAAAATGTATGTTCTTACTTAATAAATTAATATTATAGTATTACTAATTGAAAATTTCTAACTTCTTTTTTGTAACAGGTGGCTAGCAATTCCTCAGCAGAACGGAATTGGAGTACATATTCCTTCATCCACTCAGCCAAACGGAACAAGTTAGCATCCAAGAAGGCCGAGGATTTAGTGTATGTGCACTCCAATTTGCGCATTCTATCACACAAGAGTGAAGCCTATGTTAGAGGTCCCAACAAACTTTGGGATATTGATCCTGAGACTAGCGACTTTGATGCTTCTGCTGCAACTCTTAGCCAACTTTCACTGCTTGGTATTGATGAAGAAGAATCGGGATCTTTTGCAGAAGGGAGGGAGAGTGGAGCTAGTGGGAGTGGAAATGTCGGTGCTAGTGGTGTTCATGGAGATGATTATGACTATGAGGAAATCTAGATGATATGTTCTAGAATCTAGATTATTATTATGTATATGTGAATCATTGAAATTGTAACCATGTTGAATGATGACTCTTTACTATTTAGAACTTAGAAGTTCAAATTTCAATGAATACAAAATATTTTGAGTGCTTTATCAATTATCTCTTATGGTCTACAAATTTACAATTATAAAATGAGTATTATGCATATATATATATATATATTTTATTTTTTTAATAATATATTGTACGGACGTTTCCGTCGACGTTTCGTATCCAAGGTTTTTTGAAAATTGCCGTTTCCGCGTTTCGTACCCGTTTCCGTTTCCGTTTCCGTTTCCTGGCAACATAGATAAAAACAAAACACGAAAGAAGCTGCAAGTAATTGCTCGAAAAATTTCTCCAATTAACTAGTCTACGAAACTCTTCCCCCTGGGTGAATGTTCTGTGGTAATAATGATGGGGTGAAGTGCTTTATATAACCCAAGTTTCTTAGTTTTAGCTCAACCTATTTTTAAAAGAATTTTATTTATTTAATATAGAAAAAATAAAACGCTTTCAGGCTAAGTCTGGGAAAGGAATGGGTGAGCTTTAACATGTGGGTATTTGACAAATGAGACTCTATGACTTCCTGAAGGTATCTTTGAGCAATGCGAGCAACTTGAAAACATGACCCTTCACTTGAAAAGAACGAAAAATTTAAATAGGGTTAGTCCCATATTTCAGGGTAAAATCTTGGGGACAACAAATACGACAAATTTTCAGCCAATACACTCATCAGTGCCACAAAGGGCTAAGTGGTTTTATTTCACTATACATAATGTGTGGGATGATGCAATGCCTAAATAAGGAGCACGGCCCCAAAGGGCTAGATAGAAGGTTGTTGATTCAAAGCATGTTCATTTTACTCTCTTTTATGATATTTTCCAGTGCTTGAACCACAAAGATATTTTGAAGCAAAAGGAAGCCTTGAATAGGAGGCTATCATGCAAGAAGGATATGATGCCTTGATGAAGAACAATACCTGGAAATTAGTAGAATTACTTCCTGGGAAACAACCCATTGATTGCAAATGGGTATACAAGGTCAAATGCAAATGATGGTATTTTGGAAAAGTACAAGGTGCATCTTGTTGTGGAAGGCTTTTCACAATATGAGGGGATAAATTTGAGGAGACCTTTTGCTCTTATTGTGAAGATGGTTGCATTTCAATTACTTCTCTACATAACAACCAAGTTTGGTTGAAATATTTTTCAGATTGATCTAAAGATTGCCTTCCTGAATGAAGATTTGAATCTAAAAGTCTATATGGTGCATCGTGAAGTTTTTTGGGTACTTGTATGAACTTAAGGAGGCTCCACTCTGCAAGATTTTGAATTCAATCAACTCTCTCTGATTCGAATCTTTATGTCAAAAGCAATGAGAATGACATTGTGATATTTAGTGTCTATGTTGATGATCTTGCCATCACATGTAGTGGAGCCACTCCTATTTAGCATGTGAAATCACATTTATGTGCAGCATTTTATGTGGCTGATCTAAGGCTCCTATACTATTGTTTAGGTGTAGAGTTTTGGCAACATGAGCATCAAATTTTCATAGCTTAGGGAAAGTATGCTACAAGTCTTTTGAATAAGTTTGGGATTGCTGATTGCAATCCTTTTTCTACACCTATGGATGCCGATCTGAAGTTGTTAGTCCATGATGAGTCATATCTGGTTGATGAATCACTCTACAAAGAGTCGGTGTATAGTCTGATATATCTTGCCGGCATATGACCGGAGGTTTTTTTTTTTATTTTTATAGATAAACGCTTTTGATTGAAGCTATGAACCGGAGTACATTCAACCAAGAAATAGCATTAAGCTTAACAATTAGCGAACTAGATCCACCACACATGAACCCATTTCTAGCGCAGGTCTTCTCAAACCAGAATCCACCTCTGTTAAATCAGCCTGCTAGTTGCGCCATCTTGGACATTACCACCCCGAACGTAGATCGTGCCTTAGTGGGATTTGAACTTGGGTGGAGCCGGATACAACCATCCGTCTTAACCATTCTACCCAAACCCCATCGACGGATGTTTTTTTTTTGTTATTAGCTATCTTTCTCTCTTTTTATCTAAAGTGAAGATCATTCACTAGACAATAGCAAAGTAAGTTCCAAGATATATCAAAGCATCTCTTGACTTTGGTATCCTATATCGGAGGGTAAAAAATTTAAGATTGACAGGTTATATATACTTTGTTTGGGGAAGATTAGTGGATACTCAGATGTCTATCACGGGGTACATATTTTCCTTTGGTTCATGACGGAACATGGTTCAACACGCTGTAGTTATATCTTCCCCAGAAAAATACAAGGCAAGCATCACTTCTAGTTGTGAAGCTTTTTGGCTAGATCAGATTTTGATTGAATTTCAACTTCCTAAGACAAAACCTTTTCATTTTCTATTTTATGTGACAATTCGGGTGTATTGAAGTTGGTAAAGAATATGGTATTTCATGCTCAGACTAAACACATTGAGATTCATCATCACTATATTTGAAAGTTGGTTAATTTTTGTGATATCTCTTTTCACTTTTGTGCCTCTAAGGAGCAGCTTGCACATCTAATGACTAAACCTTTTGGTCCCATATTGTTTGTAAAACTCCAGGGTAAACTTGGAATTGTCTCTGGTTTAGTCATTAAGGGGGGTTATCCAAATATTAATATCTATTTATCATATATTAGTTACTCATTAACTAACGGTCAACTATATTGCAACTCCTTTCTAGCATAACAAAATGGACACATGAATCCCAATGCGTACCTTCTAGTTTCTCTTCATTTTCTCTCTCATATCTTCTAATCATATTCAGCTGAGACTAACCTAGTAGTATAGGGTGGTGTCTTTCTCTGTGGTGCTTTCCTGCTCCTGTCAAGTTGATTGAAGAAGTTCTTGTAGTAATCAGATATATGCTAAAGGATATTATATTGATGTTATGTTTTGTACCACCTGACTTTTTCAGCCAGCGGATATTGGCGATTTGTTTCCTTCGAACTATAGATTTGTGGAAAATAATTATATGTCTTTCGCTTTCTTTCATCTACGTGGCTCTGGATTTTAATTCCCAACAGGTGTGCTCTTTCCAGCTGAAATCTAATACCTAAGATACCGAAAACGGCATCCCTATGGCACCTGGTATGGGCACAGCCTGGATACGCTCTTGGAAATGGCCAGGGTATGGCTGGGCAGTTCCGCGTACGGTCGGGTACACCTGCAAAGGTACTCTAACCTGCCCAACTGTACCCTGGCCGTTTTTGTGTCATTTCCGTGCCTAAAATGGATTTTTAAATATTTTTTCCTACTTTAAATTTAATCTATCATTACAGCAGAAATTACATTTTTAGTAGCAGCATTATTTTGCAGAAGGTATCAAATACAAGCCATCATAAACATATACAAAAATAGCATATATAAGATAAATGTAAAATACACCTTGACTAGATGTGGTAGGGACAATGCTAGTGCCTAGTTTCAATGAAAGTATGAGTAGTTTGTTGTGGTTATTTAGCTTGTTTTGTTTTTCATATGCATAATATGTGGTTAATTCCTATTTATTAGGCTAGGATTTGTATTTTTTTTAAAATTTTATGTATTTTTTGTATGGCCATATCTGACACCATTTCCAAGGCCATTTTCTTTTCGTGTTATCCGTGTATCAGATACTTAATATCCGTACACGTATCCAAAACCTGTAATGTCCCTCTTTCTCGGTTAGTTCGGTTGAAGACCTTTTGGCCTGTTTTGTCTACCCGACGGCCAAAAGGGTGTTTTCAAGGGTGACTTCGGTTTATTATTCTATTATATGGTGCTCGAATTAAAGTAAAATATCATTAAAGCACATATAATGAATTAATAAACTGTTTGGGTGACTTTGACTTAGGAAAATGTATTTAAATAAAATTAATAAATTATTTAAATGCAATTCCTAGCCAAAAGTGCGACTTATTTGGGTATGTTGATTAAACCCAAAAATGCGACCCACTTAGTAAAGCAAAATAATTAATTATTGGGTTTTGGCCAAAAAGTGCGACTTGGATATTTGGAAGGGTTTTTTGGCTATATGAAGGAAAATGCGATTGGGGGAAGGGCATTCAGATTATTATCATTTTCACAGAGCAGTTAGCACAGAGCTTTTGCAGACAAAATCCAAGGACGGAAACCCTCTGGATTATTACTCTTGCGGACGGAAACCCCAGGAGCAATGAGAGAAGCTTCCACCCAGGAATCTTCATTGTTTACACAGGTTATTATCATTTCAGCAGTGTCAGATAGAGAAATAAATTGCAGCAGTGGGCATTCAGGCAACACCAAGAGTGGGGCGACTTGTTTTACAGTTGATGTATGCATTATCAGAGGTATTTTTCATGATAGTTTATTGTTATATATTTCAGCCACATATATATGCCAAATCGATTTGATTTGGATTCTTTCTGGCGGAGTTTTGGGTAGTATCTGTATTATTCCATCTGCAGATTTCTATTTGTGTTTGCCCTAATTATTTATCATTAGAAATCAATGTTGAATGTATGGCTGCATTATTAATGAAGAAATCAATCATTTAAACCCTAGGCGCCATTTCTATATATACCCGGTTTGCGGGAGTTTGCAGTGTTTTAATTATTATGCAGTGTGAGAATGTTATTTCATGGATTTATTTGATATTACCAATTCAGCTCCATAACTGAGCATTATATTAAAAAAAAAAAAAAAGTATTCAGAAAAAAACGGGTTTGGGATCTTTCAGTGGTATCAGAGCAGTGTATTCTCCCAGCCTGTGTGGGAAGAAACAGATAGGGTATTACAGCAGAAATCAGCTTTGAATGCATCACAGAGAGGACGGTCCACACAGATACTACACCCGCAGACGAGCACGACTCGAGGCTAGTATTGCAGGAGGTGACAAAATGGAAAATTTGGGCGAGAGACCTGAGAGTCCTCCTCGAGAGGAACATGCAGATCTAGATAGGAATTTTATTCGGGATATGGCAGCCACACAGAGGCAGTTATTACAGACCATGGAGCGCATGGGTACTACTTTGGACAGGTTGGCACTAGATAGGCCGCGGGACAGGCATGGCAGGAGGGATAGATCCGTATCAGTTGCCAGTAGCTACAGGGGTCATAGCAGATCACCTTCAGAGCTTGGGAGTGTTAGGGGATCGCCACGCCGTGAGCGGAGGCATACCCATACAGACGAGAGGAGACCTACACGGACGGCAGATAGGCCCATGCAGCCTAACTTCTTGCCTAGAGGTGACCCACCAGAGATTGAGGGACGGCCGGTAGAAGCAGCTTTCCCGGATACTATCATGGCAGTTAGTGATGAGTGGAGTTTGCCACAGCATGTGAGGGATGCATTTCCCCTCCCACAGTATTGTGCTTAGAGGAGAGACAATATGAGGACTGGACAGGATAGGAGACCTAGAGCACATCAGAACAGAGATTTGCAGCAGGTTACCAATAAGGTAACCCTTTCCACTTTTGATGGTAGTGGAAAGATCAGTGCCAGGGCTTGGATTCACAAGCTCAACACCTACCTTACCCTCAAACCCATGAGGGAGCAGGAGGCCATACAGTTTGCTACATTGCACCTTGAGGGGGTGGCTTATGATTGGTGGCACCATGGGTTAGTTACACAGGGTCATGAGCTTCTACATTCATACAGGGATTTCAGTGATAGATTGATTGCGAGATTTGATCGCAAGGATGTGGAGTTATATTACAGGGATTTAGCACAGCTTAGACAGAGTGGACATGTTGATTCTTACATCAACGAATTTCAGCGGATAGCCGTTATGGTTCCAGAGATGCCTGAGAAGAGGGTAGTGATGTTATTCATCGAGGGCCTCCATGACAGGGTGAGAGGATTGGTCAAGGCTCTTAAGCCTAGGACATTGCATGATGCCATTCAGACGGCATTGGACTTGGACACATCCCCCACTTCCTATTAGCCCACTTCTTATCAGCCCAATAAGAAGTTTCCCACGAGCTCCATGCCATTTCAGCGCTCTACCGCTCCGCAGAAGAGTGCACCACCTCCTAAGGTGGATCAGGAGACTCGTAACGAGTTAAGGAGGAGGAAGCTTTGCTTTCATTGCAAAGACCATCGGGAGCCTGGACATCGTTGCCTTGGTAAAGGCAAGGTGCATCTCATTGAGGTGATTTCAGATGGAGAGGATGATCACTCGCCAGGTACAGATGTAGAGGATGAGGGCGGTGACCATGATGCACAGGGGGAGCAGCCCCAAATAGAGCTTGGCTAGGGCGAGGCATTGGATTCATCCGATGTTACTATTGCCACACTTTCAGGCGTTCCTAGTTACCATACCTTTCGGCTGAAGGGAGTGCTTAAGGGACAGCGGATTGTTTGCCTGGTTGACAGTGGAGCTATGCACAACTTCATTGATTAGGGGTTGGCGGCGAAGCGAGGATTACAGGTTGAGGAATTTGATGGGTTTAGTGTACGGGTGGCAGATGGATTTGCTATCAGTTGCACTAAGAGGATTCCACGACTTAGTATTCAGATGGGGGACTATACATTGACCGATGACTTCTATGTTATTGGGCTTGGTGAGATTGATACAGTATTGGGTATTTAGTGGTTACAGTCCCTTGGCAGATATCTGCAGGATTTTCGCAGGATGGAGTTGGAGTTTATGGTAGATAAGAAGAAGATTGTGCTTCGGGCTCTTTCTGACGGTGGGCCTCGAGTTGTTTCAGCACGCAGGATGGAGTCTATAGTGAGACATGGAGAGGTTGCATGGGCAGCCCAGTGTTTCATTTCGTCCAAATCTTCTTCGGACGATGAGCAGCCTTATCATATTGACATCCAGTCCATATTGGATAAGCACGGTTCAGTGTTTGGTGACATTCCTCCAGGTAGACCACCAGATAGAGGGTTTGAGCATGTTATAGAGCTTGAGGAGGGTGCTAAGCCCGTGATGACTACGCCTTATCGCCATCCTAAGACATACAAGGATGAGATAGAGAAGGCCATTAGAGAGCTCTTGGAGATGGGACACATCCGTCCTAGCTCTAGTCCCTTTGCTTCTTCAGTTGTGTTGGTAAAGAAGAAGGATGGGACCATGAGGATGTGTATTGACTATCGTGCACTGAACAAGAAAACCATCAAAAACAGGTATCCCATTCCCCGCATTGATGAGTTGTTAGATGAGCTGCATGGATCTATCTACTTCTCGAAGATTGATCTTCGATCAGGTTACCACCAGATTAGAGTTCGAGATGAGGATATCCACAAGACGGCCTTCAGATGTCACTATGGGCACTACGAGTTCTTGGTGATGCCATTCAGACTCACCAATGCACCTGCTACATTTCAGTCATGTATGAACCATCTCTTCAACAGGCAGTTGAGGCAGTTTGTGTTGGTGTTTTTTGATGATATTCTGATTTATAGCAGGACATGGGATGATCATTTGAGGCATCTTGATGAGGTACTTAGCATAATGGAGACTCAGTCTTTGTTTGCTAAGATGTCCAAATGTGAATTTGGGCTTATGGAGATATTGTATCTTGGGCATGTCATTGGGGCCAATGGGGTCAAGGTTCATCAGGAGAAGATACAGGCAATGCAGGATTGGCCACCACCCAAGAATATCTCTGACTTGCGAGGATTCTTAGGGTTATGTGGTTATTACAGGAGGTTCGTGAAGGGTTATTCTCAATTGGTAGCTCCATTGACAGATCTTACACGGAAGGGTGCATTCAGTTGGTCAGATGAGGCACAGGTGGTATTTGAGAGGCTCAAGGTAATTATGAGCACCTGTCCAGTTTTGGCTCTTCCAGATTTCTCACGGCCCTTCATTTTAGAGTGTGATGCTTTGGGATTGGGGATTGGTGCAGTTCTTATGCAGGATCGCCATCCTATTGCCTTTGAGAGCCGGAAGCTGAGAGATAATGAGAGATTGTATTCCACTTATGATAAGGAGATGCTTGCCATTATGCATGCCTTGGCAAAGTTTAGACAGTATTTGGTGGGTGGAAAATTTGTGGTGAGAACCGACCACAACAGTTTGAAATATTTCCTGGAACAAAAAGAACTCAATGAGAGGCAACAAAAATGGGTCAGCAGGATCCAGGCATATGATTTTGACATTGAGTATGTCAAGGGAACGAAGAATGTAGTGGCTGATGCACTTTCCAGGAAACCCCATCTCGCTGTCCTGTGTTCTTTGAGCGAGATTTCAGCAGATTGGAAATCTCAACTGTTAGTTGAATATTCCAAAAACACTTGGGCATGTGACATTATGGATGGAAAAATTCAGGATGATCGGTATAAGGTAATGACTGATTTGATTTTGTATAAGGGCAGAATTTACTTAGTTCCTGAATCTGAACTTAAAGAGAAGATTATGCATGCTTTCCATGATGCACCACTGGCAGGACATCCAGGGTACTTTAAAACATACAGGCAGATTAGAGAGAGATTCTCCTGGAAGGGTCTCAAGGACGATGTCCTGCGCCATGTCCGTGAGTGTATGACTTGTCAATAGAACAAGTCAGAGCATACTTTCCCAGCAGGTTTGTTACAGCCATTGCCAATTCCAGAGCAGAAGTGGGAGAGTATTTCGATGGATTTCATTACCGGTCTTCCCGTGGTGCAAGGGAATGATCGCATTTACACAGTAGTGGATCGGTTGACTAAATATGCACACTTTTTCGCTGTCCCTACCAGCTTTAAGGCACCTCATGTGGCTGATTTGTTCTTCCGTCAGATATTCAGGTTGCATGGACTTCCGAAGAACATAGTTAGTGACCGGGATAACAGATTTATGAGCATATTTTGGCAGGAGCTTTTCCGTCTGGTCTACACCGAGCTGACTCCTAGCACCAGTTATCACCCTCAGACGGATGGACAGACAGAGATTGTGAACAAATGGATAGAGGGTTATCTTCGTAACTACGTTGCAAGATAGCAGAAGGCATGGGTTAAGTTGTTGTATTTATGTGAGTATTGCTATAACACCACTTACCATATGTGTATTGGTATGACTCCATTCCGAGCTCTGTATGGGTATGATGCGAGATCCTTTGTTGATATGGCATTTGGGGATAGTAGAGATCCCAAAGCTCAGGAGAGTTTACAGGATATTCAGGAAATCCTTAAGGTGCTTAAGGAAAACATGCAGCGGGCCCAAAATCAACAGAAAATATATGCAGATAGGCACCGAGTGGAGAGATCATTTGAGATAGGGGACATGGTTTTTCTACGACTTCAGCCTTACAGGCAAAGTACTCTCAAGAAGAGTGGGGCTGAAAAGCTCAAACCGCGATTTTATGGGCCATACAGGGTGTTGAGGAGAGTTGGTGAAGTGGCATACGAGCTAGAGTTGCCTTCTGAGAGTAAGATACACAATGTTTTTCATGTGTCTTGCTTGAAAAAAGCTTTGGGGCAGAACATTATTTCTTCTACAGATTTGCCACCCCTGGATGAGGAAGGGAGATTAGACCTAGTGCCAGAGGAGATCTTTGACAGCCGAGAGAGGAGACTGAGGAATAGGGTCATTCGGGAGTTCCGGGTGAGGTGGAAAGAATTGCCAGAGGAGGATGCTACATGGGAAGGTGAGATTATATTACAGCATCCAGCTCTACAGTTGCTTGGGGACAAGCAATCTCGGAAAGGGAGGACTGTAATGTCCCTCTTTCTCGGTTAGTTCGGTCGAAGACCTTTTGGCCTGTTTTGTCTACCCGACGGCCAAAAGGGTGTTTTCAAGGGTGACTTCGGTTTATTATTCTATTATATGGTGCTCTAATTAAAGTAAAATATCATTAAAGCACATATAATGAATTAATAAACTGTTTGGGTGACTTTGACTTAGGAAAATGTATTTAAATAAAATTAATAAATTATTTAAATGCAATTCCTAGCCAAAAGTGCGACTTGTTTGGGTATGTTTATTAAACCCAAAAATGCGACCCACTTAGTAAAGCAAAATAATTAATTATTGGGTTTTGGCCAAAAAGTGCGACTTGGATATTTGGAAGGGTTTTTTGGCTATATGAAGGAAAATGCGACTGGGGGAAGGGCATTCAGATTATTATCATTTTCACAGAGCAGTTAGCACAGAGCTTTTGCAGACAAAATCCAAGGACGGAAACCCTCTGGATTATTACTCTTGCGGACGGAAACCCCAGGAGCAGTGAGAGAAGCTCCCACCCAGGAATCTTCATTGTTTACACAGGTAATTATCATTTCAGCAGTGTCAGATAGAGAAATAAATTGCAGCAGTGGGCATTCAGGCAACACCAAGAGTGGGGCGACTTGTTCTACAGTTGATGTATGCATTATCAGAGGTATTTTTCATGATAGTTTATTGTTATACATTTCAGCCACATATATATGCCAAATCGATTTGATTTGGATTCTTTCTGGCGGATTTTTGGGTAGTATCTGTATTATTCCATCTGCAGATTTCTATTTGTGTTTGCCCTAATTATTTATCATTAGAAATCAATGTTGAATGTATGGCTGCGTTATTAATGAAGAAATCAATCATTTAAACCCTAGGCGCCATTTCTATATATACCCGGTTTGCGGGAGTTTGCAGTGTTTTAATTATTATGCAGTGTGAGAATGTTATTTCATGGATTTATTTGATATTACCAGTTCAGTTCCATACCGGAGCATTATATTAAAAAAAAAAAAAAAAAGAAGAAGGTATTAAGACAAAAACGGGTTTGGGATCTTTCAAAACCTATCAGCAACTCAGTTGAATACATTCCAAATCAATTGTTCTTGTTGCTTCATTTCTGATCAAAAACTGGTCCATTGATATCTAAAGCCCTCTTTGTTCTGCTATTTTTGTTTTCTTTGTACTACTGATGAACTTTATTCCTCTGATAACATAAGCACCTTTTATACTTGGCAAAAAAATGTTCTGATTTGAAAATAATGGATTGTTGTAGACTTTATTTAGTATGATATGAAGGGAAGGACTAATCAAATTAAGCAATGAGTTCACACGGGAAAGAGCGGATCTTCGGCGAGTAGGGATTGCGAACGGGTGGGTAGAAGCACTTCTATGAAGCGAATGTGGTGATGAGTGGAGAGTTGTTTCATGGCCGGGCTTTTGGTGACATGGAGGCAGCACCCAAAATGGGCTTATTAGGAGGTCTGAAGTGGCACATAATCCATTTTCCTACCCCTAGCCCTCCTTTAGGGAATTCGAAGGCGATACCCGAATTAGATGCAGAACCGGTAGAGTTGGATCAAATTAAGCAGACTAAAAGCATTGGCAGTAATTAGTAAATTCACACTAAAATGGCCTTCGACTGCTGCACTTGAACAATGGGTGAAATCAAATTGCGGGGATATTGTCCATCTGAAATTTTTGCCCAACAGTTTCTTCATGGCAGTTTTCCCAACTGGAGCAGAGAAAGAATATTTTGAGTAATAAGAGATGGAAGTTGGAGGGTGCGGGATTATTCTTGCAGTCATGGAAACCTTATTTCAATCCGCTTAATAACCGGTTGGGTGAGACACCAGTATAGAGTGTGAAGGGAAGGGCAAATGGGACCGCAGAGGTAGAAGAATATTTGGTGGACGGGGATGCTAATGCGACAGGCTAGGTCACAAGGTTCGGCGAATTTTTAGTGTCAAGTTCAAAATTCGCCGAACTTCTGATGCAGGATAAAAGTTCGTGAAAATTCGTGGTTATTCGCCTCAAAAATCATAGAGGGAATGGCAGGGCAAATTGTGTGGGAAAATGAGTGGGAAAGGGGCAAAACAAACGAGAAAATAGCCCTTGCATCCCTTTAAAACCCTTGCTAGAGTCTGCAAAATACATAAACGGTTTCTGTTGTTAGTGCTAAAGAGAGATGGAGTTCAAATGAAGCTGTGGATTGGACAAACGCGAGGAGATTTTTGGTGTTCACGCTGGGCACATATGTCAAAAATTGCAGCATATTTAAGCTTGCAAACACAGTCCCGCACCTTTTCCTTGTTCTTGGGTGGACTTTGCCTGAGGCTCTGCGAGAGAGAGGAGTGCTGTAAGGGCTGTTGCCAAAGCGTTGGAGAGAATCCATGTTTTTTTTTCTTTAGACTTTCATGTTACATATTTTATTGTTACGTTAGGTTTCTTTAAACTTCTGTATTATTATTTTTGTTCTTTTACTACGTTTTAAACTTAGGTTAATTACTGTCTTTTATTTCATTCAAGTTTTGACCTTTATTTTTTATATTGCGTGAATGTATTCACTAGGCTCATTTTTATAGTTTTTTATAAGTAATTTTTTCATATGTTAAATTTATTAATAATTTTAATATTTTTCTTTTAAATATAAGTTATTATTATATTTCTAATAAATTTTAATGTTTTATATTTGTAAGATTTTTTATTAAATATATTTTTTATGTTTTTAATTTTAAATAGAAATTATTAAATATTAATTATAATGTTTTCTAACTTCAAGTATTAGATATTTGAAATTAATTTTAAGTTTTTTAATTTTAATTATCTTTATTAAATATTAAGTTTTTGATGTTTTTTAATGTTTATTTCGTTATTTTTTTAATTTTTACTTGTTTATTTTAATTTTAATTTTAATTTGTTTATTTATATTATATTTATTATTTTGATGTAGCAAGCAGTCTATAAGACTATAGAGCACGTTTGCTCTTTAATGATATGGAACTTTTTGATGTAGTAAGCAGCCTATAAGGCTATAGAGTATGTTTGCTCTTTGATGATATGGAATATTTTGATGTAACAAGTAGCTTCTAAGGCTGTAACAGGGTTAGTATGAAGTTTAAAAACTTAATATTACATGTTTAAGATCGTGGTTTGACATAATTTTATATAGTTTTATGTTTTTCTATTTATCAAACTTAATGGCAATTTTTTTTTCGAACTTTATGCATTGGTCGAACTTGAACTGAATTTTATCCTCGTCGAACTTGAACTCGAACTCTAACCTTGTGACTTAGGAGACAAAAACAGATCTTGCACTTAGTAGAGGTCTGATGGGAGGACATCATGATGCGAAAGATCAGGTAGCATGTCACAAAGGCAAAAATATGATAGAAAATTCAACTGCTTTTGGAGGCTCCCATTCTGTCAAAAACCTTCCTTTGCTCGTACTATTAATGCACCCAAAACCCTAGATGTCGGCGTCACATTGGCAGAGCGAATTGGAAGATTCTCTGGTCTACAAGGAGTGCATAAAACATCAACAACCCTTTCCGCGATTGTGGATATTTCTGCAAGCTGCAATTTATTCAAGCTTTTCTCAGCCTATGTCCAAAATTGATTGATGGGCAACAGGTTCTTCATCATCCTTCAACGTGTCCTGCTTCACCTCCAGCAATGGCACCCAAGAAACTGGAGGAGATCTAGAGAAAATCTGCCCCATTCTTTAGGAGATGTACCAATAAGGTTGGCTAATGACGTGCCTAATTCGGTTTTGGATGATGGCTCTATTCTTTCAATGGATATGGATTATGGTAGAAGGTTTGTGATCTGTAGATGTTTGGGGAAAAGACCATCTTCAGAAGATCTCTCCCACTGGATGAAATGAAATATTTTAATGACATCCACGAGACTGAAGAGTCTATGGGACCAAACAAAACCGATACATTAAGCAGGTTTCAGACTCTTTGCCATATCAGCTCTTCTACTGAGAATCTCATATGCTGAACACTCCATAATGAAATGCCATTCCGTTTCAACAACCCCTTTGCTGCAAAAAGAACAAATTCTCCATTTCCAATCCTCTCTGGGAATAGTCCATCTACCAGTTTCGCAACAAAGATGATGTGATCCGGTCCTCAACTGGGCCACTAAAATCCTTGCCTTACTTTTGATAACTTCCCCAAGATAAGATTTTTGATCATTCTCCCAAGTGGGGTTGAATTCTTTGATATAATGTGCTTTCTTAGAACCCATCTATTTTGTCCTCATGACAATCCTAAACTTCTTCATCACATAATTTTTTATTTCCCCGTTGTTGTCAGGACACTCCTAAAAATTGATGCCCCATTTGTTGTTCTGTTTCATCCAGGTTTTCTTTCTGCACTCTAGATTATCCTCTGTAACCATTTTGGGCTAGTGAAGATCGTCCATGCTTTCAACTTTTTTCAAATAGCTTATTAGCCGAGATATTGCTGATGCTTCCATCAGGAAGGTACCTTCTTTAGCTAACAAGATCTCATAAGGAACTGTTGATTTAACTTTAAGAGTACTTATGATTATATTTTTTTAGATTATTTCTAATTTTCTCCATCCATGCTTCGATACACTACTTCCCCAAACCTCACAACTGTAAAGAGAAACTAGAGTAACCAACAAACCAAAGAGGATTTTCTTAGTTTTCCAACCCCAAAGCTCAGCTTTCCTACACCTATTTGGAAGCAGGTAAGATGCTTTCCAACCTCCTTGTACCATTTTTACTCTACAAGTCTCCTAGCTCAACTTGTTGTGGAAATCACTCCCAAGATATTTATATTCTATAAACAATTTATAATGTACTACCCTAAAAAAGAAAGTTAAATTGCCTCTCTTTTCTTTTTAGGGAAAAAATCATGAATTTTGTTTTGCTAATGTTCAGTTGCATCCCGACTTCCTGGAAAAAGAACTCTAAATATTTTAGATGCTCCCTCAATCCTGGAGTTGTTGCTGAAATTAAAATAAGATCATCAGCATATAAGAGTAACTGCACCACATACTCAGAAAACTGAACACCCTCTCCATCTTTTTTACGTAACCACTCTTCAAGCTTATCAATGTATAAACCAAAAAAAGTGGGAAAAAGAGGGCAACCTTGTTTGACCCCAATGTCACTACAAAAACATTCAGACATACCTTCTCTGGTTCTAATTTTAGCTTTGATTTTTTCATAAAGTCTATGTACTGCGGCTCTAAGCTCGTATGGAATCTCAAGTTCCTCCATCTTGTTCCACAGTTTGTCTCTAGGAACCGTGTCAAAAGCTTTCTTAAAATCACCAAAACAACAAAAAGCTTCATCCCCTTGGGTATCCCGTAACTTTTCAGTCAAGTGCCTAAGAGTGATGCAATGATTAGTGGTTGAATGTTTAGATCGGAAACCTGCTTGTCCCTTTTTCTCTTTTGCCCTCTCTTTCTGCCCAACTGCTGATTCTACGCTCTATCATGCCCCCAAATAACTTACCAAAAAGAGGATTGATCATAATAGTGCGATAGTTGGAATGATTATTGATATCCCCACTTTAAAAAAGAGGAATAACCACACTAGTCCTCCACTCTAGTGGGAACCCAACCTGAGTTACATCATTGAAGATTTTTCTGATATACGGAGTGAGCACCTCAAGCCCCCACTTTATAAATTCAGCCTGCAACCTATCAGCATCTTGAGCTTTACCATTTGCTAGATTCTTTATGCCATGTTTGATGTCTTCCTCTAAAAAAAGTTCGATTGAGGTATGAATGATCGGAGGAATATCCTTCTGTTGAGATCGCTCATAGAGAGTCTTCACATATTTTAACCAATGAGCTTCTATGATATTGTTTTCTATGTGTGTTTTCTTTTGTTGTAGCTCCTTCCAGAGTCCCTTGGGATTGTGTTTTCCAAGAGAAATTAATTCAGACCTTATTCTATTCACATGGCTTTCTTGTTTTTTTGTAGCAATCTCTTGTATTTCTTTTTATTTTCTTCTTTGTTCACCTCACTTTCCCTTATAGCTCTCTTGGCAACCTTACAATCATCGTCATACCATGAATTTGTTGGAAAAGTATTTGCAGCGCCCTTTCTAGGCTTAGATTTTTTGCAAGCACTTAATGCCTTGTGGATTAAAGGTATCAACAACTTACTACAAACATAACCCCTTGCCTCCTTGTTTGTATTGCTCTCGATATCATTTCTTGCCATTTGAAATTGATGTTCAAGGGCAACCACAAAAATTTCCTGATTTTCTTTATTTATAATGATTTTGCCTTATTTTGGAGATGTCTCTTGCATGCGATGAACTTGTTTTCCTTGTTGATGTGAAATGATACCAAGCTTGACCAAGAGATTATAATGATCAGATTTGAGATCAATAGGACAATCTCCAATTTCAAACTCGAGCAACCTACAAATAGAGCTTTGAGTGCATATTACATAGTCCACTACACTTTGTCCATTGTAAGTTTTACAAGTGATATTGCCAAATCTGGGCCAAGCCTTCATGTCATTACAAATAATCATATCGTATAAGCTACATAGACCTAGAAGCTCAACCCTGAAATGAGTCACCCTTCCATTACCATCTTGAGAGAGTCTTTCCCAAAACTTGCCCTCTGCTTCATTAAGCCAAAGCGGATTGTCATCTCCATCTTTTTCGTTGCTCAACTGAAGAGATTGATTATTTGCAGTCCTTGCATTAAAGTCCTCCATCAAAATAAATTCCACAAATGCACTAAACACAAAAATGTCTTTTTTTAATGAAGCATATGGGTCTTCCATATCCAAATTTCTTTTCTGATATGTCTTTGCCTTTCGGTGCAAAGTAGCAAGCAACCAATCTGAGTGTTGTCTTGTTATCTGATATTTTCAGCCAAATGTATTGCTTATTTGCATTTTCCTTTTCCACTTTGATGATCCCTAACCATGCTTCTTTGATTAGCACTATAATTCTTCCGTGTCCTTTCCCTGTTTCACTTCCTTCGTTTCAAACTAAAATTTTCTTGTACCCTCAAAATCAGAGACTTTGCAACCATCGTGCTCATATGTTTTTGCAAGAATAATATTATCTTTCCCCTTTGCTATGGGCCCCAAACCGGGTCCTCTTCTCCACGGATACCCCTTGCAATTCCAACTTACTATGTGCATGGGATCCCGTGGGGCCCCAAATTCCTATTTCTTGTTTGACCAATGATCATTGATTTGGGCCTTTCCATTCTTTTATTGTGCCCATTTTCATGCCTCTGTTGCTTTTTTCACTTTCTCCCATTCCTTCTTTCGGTCTTCTTGTTGAGCAAATGTTAAATCCTCGTCTAGATATATATATGTGTGTCTCGAAGAAGTCCCCTGCTTTTTTAGATACCCTGCTTGTCTTCTACTGTTCTCATGACAACTCGCACATGCCGATCCTTTCCTCCCTCTATTCTCCTGCCAATTCTATTAGCTTGTTATATATACCCTGTCCATTTCAACTTGTCTCTAAGGAAGTCCCTTGCCAATATGTCAGTTCTCTCTTTTTCACCAAAATCTCTTAAGCCTTTGATAATAAAATTTACCGCTTTGTCCTACTGGTCTCTTTCTTCTTTTATCTGAGTTTTGATATGCTTCTCTATGACTTGCCTTTGTTCGTTTGATGATTCACTTACCACTTGTGACCAGGTTTTCGCCTCTTCTATCTGATCTTTTAGTTGGTTTTCTTTTATTTCCATGTTTTTAATTACTAATTGGATTTCATTTATTTGAAATGTTTCATTTCCTTTTACCGTTTCGATGTTTTTCTCTCCCGCTGCTGTCAAATGTCCTAAGTCGTGTTTTAGAACGACTAACTCTTGCTGTCCTCTACTCTTTAAGGACTTTATTTTCCCTTTCCAATTTGTGTCTATGTACTGCACATTCTTTTCTCTAGTTGTCTTCTTGCACCTTCCGATTTTCTAAGGTTTTAAGTCTCTTTTTCATGCTCATGAGCTCATTTACATACAATTCTGAAGACCACATCGAAGGTGTAGATGTAGGGATGTATAGTTGTTTAGGATCTTGCACTAGTTCCTCTTTTTCATTCTTGTTTGTTGCAATTTTTTCTATTTTGCTTAGTTTTAGATCCTCTCTACCCTCCTTATGTACTGATTGTTTTCCTTGTATTTGATAATCTTTGAAAACAAAATTCCCTTTGTTGTTTGTTGTTTTTGGTAGAATCAAAGTAAAATTTTTCTTTTGAGTATGCTTTAGCTCGGCATGCCTACGTCGTAAGATCCCCTTATACTGCTTTGCATTCACAAAAACTAATTTTTTCCCTGCAAGAGTTTGAGAGTTTGCTGTACTTCCGTTCGTCTGGGATTGCCTTTC
This sequence comes from Taxus chinensis, assembly GCA_019776745.2. Classification (NCBI taxonomy): domain Eukaryota; kingdom Viridiplantae; phylum Streptophyta; class Pinopsida; order Cupressales; family Taxaceae; genus Taxus; species Taxus chinensis. The sequence goes on from CM034155.1 coordinate 436,918,287, forward strand.
AAACAATGTACCTCTGCAACTCCAAGTTCAGATTGTCTTTGAAACCCTCATGCTTAACCATGACTTACTTGTGTTTGTCTGTTTGTGCCCTAGAACACCCCACCACTCTATAAATCTTGTCTTTTTTGCAAAACCCAAATCTTGTGTGGGACCTTCACTGCCTCTCAGATCCGTCTCTCCACGCTGCCTCTAGCACCTCAACACTTCCTCCACGATGCCTCTGAAACCCCTGTCACTACTTGGGTCTCCAGGGTGCCTCTGAAAACCCTGTTGCTACCTTTGAAATCGCCAAGACAGTTTTTATGTGAAGACTGAAACAAGGTACAAACCGCGTCAATTTCCAGGCTTGGTGGCGGAGTGTGCAACCACCCAAATTACTAATGTCCTCATGTGAGTTAGATTGTACTCTGTCACTGTTCACGAGAAGGCCTGGTTTGATTCAGATTTTGATGGGAAAGATTGGTGATTTTATCAGAATTGATGAGATCTCAAAAGCTTCTCAGCTGAGGTATGCGAGGGTCTGTGCAATGATTGATTCATCAAAACTCATCATTCATGCCATTAAAATTGTTTTATCTCATGGTGTTTGGGCCCAAGTCCTCAGTTTTGAGAGCCTTCCTTTTACATTCTTTTGCTACAACCAGATAGGTCACAAACAAGCAAGTTTGTTCTTCTAACAGTAGAATACACTCTTATAAGTTTTGGCTGTAGAAATGGGTTCACAAAGAGAGCAAACCGAAGGCTGTTAGGAGAGATATTGGGCTTTCCTCAATGAACCACTTCACTCCATCCCCATTCTGCAATAATGATGTGGACTACCAACACGGTAGAAGTCTGATCAGTTTAGATTGCCATATTCACCGAGTTTCCATTTGCAACAACTAATGATCATGTTCCTTCCAAACACATTGTGAGAACTGTTAGTCAGGTTCCAGGTGCCCTTCAGGATGCTGCTAATCTGGCAGAATTAGATGATCAGTTGGCTTCTACAGCTATTCTTATTATCTCTCAAACGAATTCCACAAAGACCTAAGCAAACTGTGGATCTACTGCTAAATGTCGAGATAGAAGAACTGAAGCCAAGAGATTCCAATTGGATGCCTCAATCTTTATTGATGGGGGTTCTCAGTGAACTATGAATCCCCTTCTGGCCCATAAGAGTAGAAAGGAGCTTCCAGCTCTTGGAGGTTAATATTTGTTAATCTCTTTACATCATAGGAAAGGTGTTAATGCCTCTTTTCCTTTGGTTTTTGAGTCTTCTTCATAGTTTAAGTTTTGTTAATCTCTTTAGGTCTAGGGAAGGGTGTTAATGCCCCTTTTCCTTTGGCTTTTTGATTGAGTGCGGGCCCCTTGTCATACAATATTTTGGATGCATGTACCTAAGTTTACTTTTGTTTTGGGCGAGTGGACCTATAGATTACCTCTTTTCGAGTTCATAAATGATAATTCTGATCAAAAGCATGTACGAATGAAAAAAATGTATGACAGGAAGGAAACAAATATTTTAATGTCCACAAATGACCAAAAGTAGGTCAACGAGTCTTGTAAGGTGCATTCAGTTATAGTAGAGAAGTACCAGGTTAAGAAAGTAGAATTATTTAATGTCACATTAGTCTGATACAACAATAATCATTGTTTGTTTTTTCTGGAGGGTTACGTTATGCTGTCAAGTTTGCATTTACAATTGTATTTTTTCATGGATTGGCTTAATTATTTACAACTCTGGACTTAACTTCTATAATCCGTCAAATTATTTAGTGTACAAGTCTAATCTTCTATACACATACCACAGGAGAAGTGGCTGATGGTTCAAATGAGCATTCAGTGGGTTTAGACACTGGAAAAAGATCCTACACATTATTGCAAGGACATGCTGGACCTGTTTATGCAGCCAACTTCAGTCCCGAAGGGGATTACATTTTATCGGCATCAGCAGATAATACAGGTTTGTGCATCTTAGTAGTGGTTTATTATGTTGCCATGTCTCTTTACACAATTGCAGAGTGTTCTGTGTTTATTTGGTTTAAAGAACTGGTGCTTCTTTGCATTGATATTATCACTCTCACAGTTCGACTATGGAGTTCCAAACTGAATGCAAATCTTGTCTGCTACAAAGGGCACAATTATGCCGTATGGGATGTTCAGGTATTATAATTCAAATTTAGATTTTGAGCATTTTCTCTTCCATCTATGAAAAAAAGGAGATAGATGATGATTTCCACTGAGAGTATTGTCTAGTTTTACTTTCTATACCTTCTTGATTATTTAAGCAGTTAAACTTTGCTTCCAAAGCAGTATAGAGATCCAATTTTTTTAGCATAGCCCACTTGAAAACATTCAGACGTCCCAGCAGAGCCAGGTGAATTGCAGGCTTTTTTAGATTTTAGTAACGCCAACAATTATGTGGCTAATAGGTATCCTCTAATTCAAGCAAGTACATTCTTTGATGGCCACATTCTTTACTATTTTATGGCTTTCTCTTCATAGTAATGAGAGCGATTATGTTCTTATTGAATTATCCGTGGTTTCTGATATTTTATCCATTATATAGAATAGATTTATACACACAACTCCGAAGGAAAGAGACCCTCTAAACTCAAATCCACAAGAGATGGATTTTGGTGGTTATATTAGTATTTGTTAGTGTTCTTGATCTAAGAAAATGAATTTCTATACTTCTTGCACACATATTCACTCTTGGATTTCAAGACTTCAGGAATGCACATATCAGTTGAAAGTCTCCTTTGTAAATAAATTTCTCAATATGTTGTTTTGACAACTATATTCCCTAATATAGGGCAAATATAAGATTAACCTAGCTGCTTGACATTGGTTTCTTAATATTAAGGTCCTCTAAATTCTGTTTTTTGTCTATAATGGTGTACTGGGTGAAATAAAATGTGCTTGCTGTGGTACCACTGTTATGAATCACCTCACAGGATAGCTGCACACAACAGAAAAATATGGAAAAAGTAATCTTTGATTTCAATGGCACCTACACACAAACATTCATGAACTCTAATGTGTCAAGGTTGGAGAAATACCATCACCTAACCATGTCTAAAGATCGGTGTCCCTTTATGCTCAAAGTCACGAGGTATCATTAATTTTGGTGGCAACCAAAATTTCCTTCTCCATCTGGACAAATACAGTTTAGAAGTCAAATCCCAGTCCAAAATTAGCAATTCATTAGCATTCAGAACAGTGTATAGTCCATCTTGGAGAAGGAATACATAGCCAGACCTGGTCCCCCATTTTGGAACAATGTCAAGGTATGAGATTTAGGGCAAGGAAAATGTACTACACCTTGGTTCATCCATTGGCTAGAATGGCTATGTTTATAGCATAACAGCTCATTTATGCAAGCCATCGTTTTTTATCATTATCAACTTTAGAAAACAATACTCATCATTAAATGCACTTTAATAGTTGAAGCAGTTCACATACCTTGTTGCTTTTGTAGTCAATAGCAGATTTCATCTGTAAAGAGCAGAATTTGTTAATTAACACAACAGGTACAATCTGCATATGCCAATACTATAGTTAACAGTCAGACAAGCTAGCACAACATAAATCCTTGATCTACCTGGTAGAAAATAGCCAAACAATAGTTGCTTGGTCAATAAGAAAGAGAGACATCCAGCAGAATGTCAAAGAGATGAAGAAGTCCATGCTCAATATTCTAGTCTCACTGATGCCAGTGTTGTTGTCAATGGTACGTTTTGCGAACAAGTTTTCTTTGTGTATCCTTACAGTCAGGACTGACCAAAGGAGAGAGACTTGATAAATGATGTAATTGATAAGGTTAGGTAAGGCTATCTATAGGGCTTCTGATTATTATTTGATGCTGATTTGGCTGAGAAGTCAGTCCACTAAAAACCATAGTTCCATTAAAGACAGGGAAATGGAGGAACGGGGTTTTGGGGACAAAAGATATCCTAGGTTTTGGGAATGAGTATTATGTAAAAATTAATATTTGAATATTTTAACTTTATTCATTGAAATTTAGGTGTTTAAACTATATTTAATGTTTTTAAGGTAATTTCGATATAAGATTTGATGTTTTTGATAAAAAAAACAGCTTTTTAAAATTTAAAGCATCAGAATTTTAAAAAAATAAAATAAAATTGGGGACATCCTCTCCAAGTCCCAATGTTTCAGAAAAGTTTGAGCCACTCGGGACATCACCAAAATCTTAGGGATGCATTCCCATGTAGTTTGCAATGACAATTAAATACTGTTTTGGGGTTTTAACCAAATAAATCCGTGCTACATAACATTGAAAAGCTTGTATTCTTTCATACATTTATTTATGAATTTTGAGCAGGGTTTTTGTTGTTCAAAAGATTTTTTTAACTCTAACCCACCACGTTGGCGTACTCCAACCCCACTTTGGGTTGTATTATTGCCAACATTGGATTATTTGAGGTCAAACTAAGAAATCTAATCTTCCTAGGGTGATCCGAATAATTAATTTTTTGCAAATTTGAATAATATCCCAAAACAAGACATTACAAAGATTTAGTTATAGCAAAGATAGACTACATGATTTGTCCTAAAATTGACATTTCCTAATTTTGGTGTATACCATTCTTGAGTGGATGCATGTTCCTAGCTGGCAAAATTCTGCATTTCATGGTTTTTTGATCCCAGCTGGCAGGATCCTGAAGTTGCCAAATAAACTCAGAAGCCAAAGGTAAAGACTCCAAAGCGATCTGAGAGAACTCCGAAGCGATCCGAGGTGAAGATTGTGCCAAGTGCGTATTTTGAAGCATCTAGTTCTATCTCGAACTGAGTGTTACGTGGGGACGCGTCTTGGCAATACCAATGTTACACGGGGACGCGTCCTGGCCTTTTTCTTCATGTCCTGGACGTCCCGGGGATTTGGGGATGGGGACGGGACGTTTCCCTGCTGTCCCTAATTTCCAAGCAAAAAGGGGGACGTCTTGGGGACGTTCCCCCACAAACCAGGGAACGCACCTGGGACGTCCTGGATGCAAAGGGGCTGAAAGGGGACATTCGTTGGCGACGTCACAACGTCCCCAACGAAATCATAAGCGGTTTTCCAACATTAAAACACTGTCGAATTTGGTCATTTATAATACTTTTTTTTAATATATTTTAAAAAACTTTTAATATCATTCTAATTAAAAACAACATGCCCTAACCCTAAAAGCAACAAAAAAAACTTATAAAAAGAGCATTTCACACTCATTCTAATCACACCAAACAAGAGAAAAAAAAAGAGATTATTGAGTTGTACTCATTCTAATCACTCATTCTGATAGCGATTTTTGAGTTGTGCTTGTCACTTGTCATTTTGGTTATGAGTCATGACATAATATTTCATAGCATATGTAATGTGGGTGTAGTTGTACTCTTCTCATGTTGATTATTGAAGAGTAAGACTTGTTTTTAATTTTCAGCTTTAGTCTTTCATTGTCATGTTGAAGTTTTGAACATTGAATATAATATATATAGCATTTTGGGCCTTGACTTATGTGATGAATAATTGGACTAATCATTAATGGTTTCAATCTTCAAACTTTCAATTTTAAGTCTTGGTTTATTGAATTATTCATGTTGTATTTGTAAAATTAATAAATTATATATATATATTTATATATTTTTTATTAGCCATCCCCTTGACCCCCGTCGTCCCGAAATTATCAAAAAAATTTGCCGTCCTGGAAATCCCGTCCCTACGTCCTGACGTCCTGCCGTCCCAGAGTCTTGGGTAACAATGGGCAATACTAGAATTGGTGTTGAATAGATTCTCTCTTGTAATATCACCTTCTCGGTTGAAGACCCTTAGGGCAATTCAGTTTCCCGACGGCCAAGGGGTGATAAAATGGGAAACTAGAGTCTTAATAAATTATTATAAAGTGCATCAAAAGAAACTTTATAAAAAGCACTTATATTAATTTATTAATGACTTAATAAAAATAAAAGGAAAAAAGGTAAAATGAAATAAAAAAGAAAAAGGAAAAGGTCACTTTATGTTTTTATTTCCCCTAGGGAAAAATGTGACCCATGTTGGGGATGTGTACGACAAGGCAAAAAAAGAATTAAATGTGGGGAAAGCATGTGATTGGTGCTTGTGGGTGGCTACTAAGCCAAGTTTTCCTATAAAAGTAAGCCGACTTGGCTCAGAGAGATATCCCTCTTATTTTATAAAAATTCAGATTTTTGTCTGAGCTTTGTAACCTTTGCAAATAAACTTCAAAGGACGAAAACCTCTTGAAGTCATCTCTAGAGGATGAAAACCCTCTTGAGGAATTAGGGAAAGAGGAACGAAAAATCTTTTTTCTTTTGAGGGGATTCTCCATTTAGGGGTTTCCAATGAAGATCAAGGATTTATTTGTGTTTTCCATTGAAGATCAAGATTCTATAGGTGTTTTCGAACATGTTTGAAGGCGTTATTTTACAGATCTGAACAAAGGTTTTAAGGAGAATATTGGTTGTTGTTTGAAGGGTTTTTCTGCATGAGAGGTCTTTGTTGAAGGTCAAACTTAAGGAGAATCACATCTGAGGTGTTGTGATTAATTCTAAGGCTTGTTTGAGGGCTTTCTTAGAGGGGCAAATGGTTGTTGATTTTGGGTACAACTAGAATTTCATCTGCACATTTCTAGATTTTCGAGCTTGTTTTGAGTGCCTTACACCCATCAAATAATTCTGATTTTGGTATGATCGGAAAACTTGTGATTTTATCTTCAATTTGAGCTATCACTTGTCAAAAATTGTTGGGTATATCCCGAGTTATGAATTTATGAATGCTCTGATACCATGATTATAATATCCCCTTCTCAGTCGAAGACCCCTTGCCCAATTCTGTTTCCCGACAACTAAGAGGTGATAAAAAGGGAAACTATAGTCTTAATAAATTATTATAAAGTGCATAAAAAGAAATTTTATAAAAAACACTTATATTAATTTATTAATGACTTAATAAAAATAAAAGAAAAAAAGATAAAGTGAAATTAGAAAAAAGAAAAACGAAAAGGTCACTTTATGTTTTTATTTCCCCTAGGAAAAAATGCGACCCATGTTGGGGATGTGACAAGGCAAAAAAAGAATTAAATGCGGGGAAAACATGTTATTGGTGCTTGTGGGTGACTACTAAGCCAAGTTTTCCTATAAAATTAAGTCGACTTGGCTTGGGGAGATATCCCTTTTATTTTATAAAATATTCTGATTTTTGTTTGAGCTTGTAAGCTTTGCAAAATACTTCGAAGGACGAAAACCCATTGAAGTCATTTCTAGAGGACGAAAACCCTCTTGAGGAATTAGAGAAACTCTTCTTTCTTTTGAGAGGATTCTCCATTAAGGGGTTTCCATTGCGGATCAAGGTTTGTTTGTGTTTTCCAGTAGTGTTTGATGACAGAAAGTTGTAGATCTGAGTAAGGGTTTTAAGGAGAATATTGGTCATTGTTTGAAGGGTTTTTCTGCATGTGAGCTCTTTATTAAAGGTCAAATTGAAGGAGAATCAAATCTGAGGTGTTGTGATCAGTTCCGAGGCTTGTTTGAGGTATTTTCCAGAGGGGCGAATGGTTGTTGATTTCGGGTACAACTAGGGTTTCATCTACACATTTCCAGATTTCCCACAAAACAATGACTAAACTGTTGTAGGATATTGTTCATCACCTTCATGACTGTTGTAGGTGCATTTGTCAACCCAAAAGGCATGACCAACCATTCGAACAAGCCCTCCTAGGATTTGAATGTAGTTTTTAAAACATCTGAAGGATCAATGGGAACGTGGTGCTACCTTGACTTGACATCGATTATAGTCGAGGAGGTCATTAATCCGTGGAAATGGGTATCTATTCTTCACTGTGATTTTGTTCAAGGCTTGATAGTCAATACAAAGCTGCCACATTCCATCTTTCTTTCGGGCAAGAACAATCATGCTTCCACAAGGTGATGCACTTGATTGAATGTTCCCCTTCTAAATCAACTCCTGAATTAGACACTTGATTTTTTCCTTCTTATATACCGAGCTCTTATACAAGGGTGCATTTAGAAATTTTGTTCCAAGGACCAAGTCAATTGGATGCTTCACTTGACAATGCAAAGGCACACTTGTTGGTGGTATGAATACATCTGTGTATTCAGATATTGCATGATCCATCTGCTTTTGTTGCGTTGCTTGGCTTGTTGGGACAATTCTTGTGGTCGCTGCAACCTTTTTTTTATCCTTAAGTTGTAATGTCCCCAATGGACATATTTTTGCCCCTAAACGGATTTTAGGCAATCCTAAACACTAAATGCAACTTGTAGACAAAATTCCAATAAATTATCATGTAAATCAAAATTAAATAGGGGAAGTGCGACTAGCGTTAGGTGAAAAACCTACACCAATCAGCAATAAAAAATCTATCTATTCACTGAAATCTGACTTGCTAATTTTTAACAGCCAATGTAAAAACTGAAACTTAGATTTTAAGAGATCAAATACGTTGAAACACTGCTTAGAAATCTGCAATATACTAAGGCTGAAAATGATACTTTTAAGCATCCAAAAATTCAGAGAATGGGCCGATTCAACCACTAAAATCCAGCTTTATTAATAGCTTCCCAAATCAGATCCAAAAACAACCTTGAACATACCAAATTTTACTAAAAGTGGGTCGCTCCACTAGAGATAAATAGAATAACACTAATTCAATATTTCTTCAAAACAACACTATTGGAAATAGTAAAAATCTGTGAAGACTCAATGGAAGATCCCGTGTAGAAATTCCTCCAATGCTCTAAGAGGGTTTTCGTCCTCTAGAGTCAAATCCTAAGGGTTTTGGTCCTTAGAATATTTATGCAAAAACTATAAGCTTTAGACACAAATTCAGAAATTATCAAATGATCATAGAATGTCTCCAATACAAGACGACTTGTCCTTTTAAGGAAGAGACCCAAAGTGGCCACACATGAAACCAATCACCTTTCTCCTCCATTAAATGTTTTCACCCACTTGCTTCATTTAATGTTTTCCACTTACTTTATTTAATAATTTACCTTGGTCTCATTTAATATTTTCTCTTGTTTTCATTTAATATTTTTCTCATATTAAATGCCTTTTCCCTCCAAATTGCCTTCCTAATGAAAGTTGCATTTTCTTAGAAGGAATAACTTTTGGCCTATTAACCTTTTGCCTTTTTCTATGCTCTTTTGCCTCCTTAGTGCAAGTTGCACTTTTCTAGAAATAAACAATTTTACTAAGTGCTTTATCATGTATTTGCTTTTCTATATTTTATTATTAAGTTTATTAAATTATTATAAGTGCTTTTCATAATGTTTATTTTATTTTTTTAAGAACTTTATAATAAAGTAATAGAACTTAAGTCCCCCTTGTGTTCCTCCCTTAGCCGTCGAGAAGACAAAATAGGCTAAGGGTCTTTCATACGGTGGCAATGGTGGCATATGGATCTGCATCCATAATCGGCTCCCCTTCTTCATGTGCACCTTGGTTCTCTTCGGAGGCTTATCTTGCATCTGGCTCTCATGACTCTGTTAGTAGAGTTTTGTTAAGAACTCGATAGTTCGTGTCATGGTACCTACTCTTGTGCTTCTCACACCATATTCTTGTCTTTTCGTGGCTTTTCTTTTTTATGCCTTCTTCTTATCCTGTTTCTGTGGTGGTGCATCCTTTCCTTGCTGCTTGGTGTTAGCTTTCCCTTTCTTTGAATATGAAGGATCTCTATTTTCCCTGTGTTTGGACCTTTCATCAACTTTGATTGCATGTCGATTGGTTTTGCCAAGAGTATTGATGTTTGCAAAATCCATCTCTTCTTGGTTGTAATATCACAACCTACTACAATATTTGAGAATTTGATGCTTCTTAGTGCCCTGTGTGCCCACTTTTTCTGATAGGGTATGGAACTCATTTGTGTAGTCTTGCACTGTTTGATCATGACCTTGACGCAATTATTGCAATTTCTTGAATTGGTCCTCATAGTTCTTCACTGGATAGTCCTCCTCTCTTATAGCCTCTATGAAACAGCGCCATGTTTTTTGGGGTTTTACATTGACCGTTGCGTAATCATTATCATCATCTCGTAGGGAGTATGATTCCCAACATTTTTTGACATGCAGAGATGCTATCAAAAGTGTAAACATTATCTTTTGATCATCAAAGAAATTATTGACACAAAAAAATGATTCTAGTTAATTGAATCATCTATCTAATTCATAAGCATGAATCTTTCCTTCAAACTGTGGAATGTCAAAATTTACTTGTATCTTGAATGGTGTCGGGTGCTAAAAGGGTTTACTTGATGTGGGTGCAGTTGCGGAGGTGGGGCTAGTGGTAGGGACGACCTGTGAGAGGACGTCATCAAATTGTGCAATCATCTCCCTCCTTTACCTCTCAAGGGCTTCATCAAGTAATTCTTTGAAGGGATCTCCCATTTCCTCTTGCGTTGTTATAATGTCCCCTTTATCGAATCGAGGGCCTAAAAGTGGACTTCTTACCATTCCCTTTTCATGGCAATGAAGTATGAATGAACAAGGGAAGGAATTGCATTTCATTTCAATTTTCTTTTATTTGATGTATTGCGTTCTTTCAGTGTTTTTCCTTTCAGAAATAGGCCGGTTGGGTTTGGAGACAAGAAAGAAGCAAATAGAAGATTAAGTAAGGCTTAAGAGGCCGGTCCTTTTCTATTTGGCTTTTTGCGCCAAGGGAGGGATATAAAAGGGAATTAAGGACTTCATTTGCATCCTATATTCGGCACATTTTTTCATATACAATTGGTTTGTTGGGCTAGTTGCTCACTACCTTTCCACTTGCGGACGAAAACCGTCTTGTGTGGCATCTAAGGAAGACAGAAACCTTCCTTGTGGTTTGGTGGAGGAGGAAAACCCTCTCTTTTTGAGTTGGAGACATCAAGAAAAGGATTGCAAAGGCTTTACATCATTTTTGGAGCTTTTCCCTAGAGGAGTGTAATGCCCCCCTTTTTGAGAGACATTACTAGCTAATCAATTCACTCCTTTTTATTAGCATTGTAACCCTTTGGTGTGTCTAGCGCAACAAGTGGGAAGTTCTAGGTAGTTGTAGAATGTGCACATAGGTTAGTTATTTCTTAATATTAAATTAAGAAATTAAATAATGTGCACATGGGTCTAGTGTTTCTAATTAAATGTTATATTTTCCCTCCTAAAGGGAAATTCAAATTTGTAACTACTCTATAAAAGGAGATTGATGGACCATTATTAGGGATATGGTATGATGAAATTAAATTGAAACTCCATGCTTGGAGTTGGGATGCATGCCCACCCCTAATACTCTCTCTCTCTCTCTCTCTCTCTCTCTCTTGCGTGGGAGGTTATTGTGCTGGTTTGATATTCAATTGAAGTGTATTTCATGTCCTTTGCAAATCGACTTGTGTAGTGTGTGATTATTCCAGCTTCGGCGACTTCTTTAGGGTGTTTTTTAGACTGATTTGAATGCAGTTTCCAGGTGAATCTCTTAGCTGGCTGTGTGATCTCATTTCCTGACTACAGCAATTACCTGGGGTAATCATTTGAGTATTTTAATTTTGGTTTTGAATGCTCTAGTGTGCAGCGACTTCTTTGGCTAAATCTATGAATATTCTAATGCATGTTTGGAAGCCTATTTCCCAGCAAATTGATTGACTTTGATTTATTAGCTACAGCGACTTTACTTGGAGTGATATGATGTTGTTTTGAAGGAAATTTGATGAACGAGCTCACTCTGCCCTAAGTCGACTTGATTTCTATATTGTTTTACTGGAATATTGATGCATTAAAGACCCTCGTATTAGCAAAAGTTGCTCTCTAATCCATGATGGCTGTAGCGACCTGTTAGAAATGAGTTTGTGGATAATGTTTGGCAAAGGGGGAACTGATTTTTATTCCATTTGATCTGCTATCCCTTCCTGGACTCCAGCGACTTATTTTAAATGTATGTGAATGCATTTTTGGAGGTTTAAGATAACCAGCGATTGCATAGTTACTCTTAATTACTGGTTCGTGGAACTTTTGGAATAGTTTGAGTATCTTGTGCATGATAATATACACCTGTTGCAGCGATCTCTTTCAGGGCAAATCAATGAAAGTATTTGATGTCATTGTAGCCTGATTTTGGTGTGAATTAAGTTGCTGTTTTTCTCCTTGGTCAGCAACCTCATTTGGTGGTAAATACTGAGTGATATTGGTGCATGTTTGAACCTTATTTGATCAGCAACCTGTGTGGCTTTATTGACTGGAAATGGCGACTTGTTTCTAGCTGTTCTTTTATGTGTTTGGGCCATTTGGGACAATGATCTGGTAAAATTGTCTAGGGGTATAATATTGACTACCTTTGAGAGTTAAAATGCATGCTCTCGTCACCTTCTAAGTCTGCCATACCACCTGCAATCAGTGACTCATTAGGAGACTCAGAATTGGGTGAAAGCATTCTAACTTGATGGTTTATATTCGATATATTGGCAGCAATCCTTGTGGCTTATATTCCAGTTTTGGCATGCTTCCTTGCATATGTAACTGTGGTCCACAGCTGAAGTAAATCAATTTGGAGTAGCAGGTGACTGGGGTCATTTAAGGCAGCGTGCTGGGTAAGGGTATTTCATATAATTTGATATACTTGGTTGATAATCAGGATTTTTTTGTGGGGAACCATTCAAAAAGTTTAGGTCTGATTTCCGGGGCCCTTTAGACTCAGCTGAGAATTAGTTATTTGAGTTATTTGATAGAGGCCATTAAAGCCCTACCTTTGGGTTTATTGAGTCATCTATTTGATTGTTTTAAGTAGTTTTTGACTGAGTTTTGCTATTTGCATTTGATTGGAGTGTTGGAGAGTTGTTTGTTTGCATACTTTCTATTGATCCCCGAAGTGGAACATTACAAGGAGCGACTAGGGTTTGAAGCTAGTTTGGTGCCTTCTAGGACACGAAGTTCATATCTGATTTTATTTTTTCTATTTTCTTTGTATTTCGGGTTTCGGAAGTTGATTTGCAATTTACATGTAAATTGCAAATCAGAACCCGAAACCTGAAATACACTTGGGGAGTTGGGTTTCGGGTTTCAGAAGTCAATTGCAATTTTACATGTAAATTGCAAATTGATTCCCGAACCCAAATACACTATTTCCTTTGTATTTCGGATTTCGGAAGTCAAGAAGCAATCTGCATGTAAATTGATTGCCGATTCCCGAAATACACTATTTCCTTTGTATTTTAGGTTTCGGAAGTCAAGAAGCAATTTGCATGTAAATTGCAAATTGATTCCCGATTCCCGAAATCTGAAATGCAAAGGAAATCTTCCGATACTTAGACAATTTTTGAAGGATTCTCAAAAAAAAATGATTTTTGGTAAAATAGAATTTTTTTTTGCAAGGTGACTTGGAAAGTCAACAGAACCTATTGTAGAAAAGGTATAGTTTCCAAACCAATATCTTCATCCTTTATCGTGTGGCTACTTGTTTGAGGAGTGTAAATACATTGCAATTAGGATTATAAGTCTCTTGTAGAAATTTTAGTGATAGAGAATCTTCAATTTCCTTGAAAGTATAGGAAATGAAGACAAGCTTGGTTGTGTAGGTGGGACTAGGTTGCCAGGTTGAACTATCGTGGAGCTATTTTATGTTTGTGAATGTGACTGATTTTGCAGTAGCATATCTGGAGCACTCATTATTTCATATGTACAGCATTTAAGATTGTACAATAACTCCAGGTGACTATGCTAAACATGGTCAAAAAGTACATTAGTTTATTTAACTGCATTTAATAAAATATACTAGCCTATATAGCCATGTCTTATCAAATATCCCAAATGTCTTCAAAAAGCTCAATTGCCACCTTAAGTTTGTGGTAGTTCAGGGCTCATAATCATGGCAAGTTTATCAAGAGGAGTTTATCCCTGTCTATTCGCTACTTGGTCCAGCTGAACACTAATTTTATGCTGGCTATAACTAACTTTCTAGTTATTTGTGGAGCTAAACATGAAACATATTCCAAATTACTCAAAACATTGATTTACAACTATAAATAGAAAATTATCTAGCTCCTGGATTTAATATGCTTTTTCTTTGTTGCTTATCATTTGTTATAAAGATTGATTAACGTCTATTAAGGTCAATGTTCCGATAAGTGACTTGCATTTCAATGTATATTTGTACCTTAATTAATTACAGAGACCATTGTGAGTTTTTATGTTTGAATAGCTTCAAATAGGTTGTGACACTCTTAGTTTGGATCTAACAGTTTTTTGAAATTTCTGATATTTTCCCTTTGACTGTGATGTTGATGGATGCAGTTTAGCCCTGTGGGACACTATTTTGTGAGTGCTTCACATGATCGAACTGCCCGAGTTTGGTCAATGGATAGAATTCATCCTTTGCGGATAATGGCAGGACATCTGTCTGATGTTGATGTAAGTTGAAATTCACATGGTCTTTTTTTGCTTGTGTTTTCTTTTTGGTTTATTGTTTGCTTAAGTTTCATTGCAAATTGCTATTTCCATTAATGAGAATAATTTTTATGTTTTGTTGTTCAAGCTTGGATGCTGATCTTAAATAATAGTGTAAGTAAGAAGTTTTAAGATATCATTTTCATCTCTTCTTTTTCCTTTTATACATAGTGAGCATCATCATCACTACAATGGATGATACGATAAATGACAGAGATAGAAATGCGTAACTCGTGATACATTATCTCAATTTTGTTTCCTGATTCAGTTGTTCTGTTTTGTTGGATTAACTTGTGTTTAATTGTTGTTATGGAATCCCAAAGGTGCACTTGTTCAAACTTTTATACTCTTCCTTACCATTTGACTTAGTCCGCCACTCTTTATTGGAAGGAGAGACAATGCATTGATTTCATATGAGAAGACGCATTATTAACTGTGCACTTAAGAATAGAATCATAGAAAACATCGAGTATCTCATATTTGACTTGTGTTTTTATCAAAACTCACAGCTTTCAGGTGTTCCTTATAAAATCCCTCTACAATATCCAAACTGTGCAGGATGCTGTAAAAGCACATCTACAATTGCTGGATACCTATTTTTTTATTTACTTTGAAGGGACAAATGTGTCAGAATATCACTTCCCTAGAATATCCTAAATTCATAGCTTATTATTTTCGAAATGTATGGGGTCTTATTAGTTAATTACAAAAAAATTAGTTTAGTGAAATTTCCCTTACCTCATCTCTAAATTGGATCGATAGATAGAACTCATTCATCATTACAATGAACTATGACGCCTGAGTTATTGATCCCTTTGTTGTGGTTGGTTATTGTCCATTGTTAATGTCAACTTGCATTGCTTGGTGATGTCAAATACCAATTGCAAAAAGTGAATAGCTTAGCCAGTCAATTTGTCTTTATCTTTTAGCGTTGCTTTTCTGCAAGGTTACTGTAATGCAGTGTTCCCCTAAAGGACCAAATAATTTTCTGGATAGTGGAAGAATACTATAAACTCAGTTAAAAAGGAGCACCCACTGAAAAAATCTGCTGCAGAGATAATTTATGCTAAAAGAATGCGATTTGCACAAGGGAAGTAAATACTACATGCAAGACTAAAACAACTTTATTTATTTTTATATTTTGAAATAAAGCTGATTTATGAAGAATAAAGGTAGAGTTTAGTACCAAAACAGTGACTCCAAAATCTGTATTTTATTACCAGAAGTTCTGCAGATTTGACCTGAGTTACAGCTGTAAATAAAGGGTTTGAAGCTCCACAAAATGGCTAAAAAAGTGCTGGAATAAATAGCTGGAAATGAACCTCCAATAACAGATTTGAAACTGAATTTTTTAACCTCCTGAACACTGCAAAACCTGTCCCAAACTGGGTCGCTCCAGCCAATATATTGCTTGTTTCAATAAACGGATTTTTCGCCTTCAATCTCCACTCACAAAATGACACTCCAAGGAAGAGTTTACGTTCTCCCTTCACCAATTTCTGAGGGTTTTCATCCTCATATAATTGCAGCAACAGCCCTTAGCTCATAGACAATTTTGGAATATGAAATGCTAGAATGAGAGCCCAAAGCATGTCGACTTTTTCCTTAAGGGAAAGAAGGGACCCAAAAGACACTTTCCAAAGCAACCAATCAGCTAACAACAATAGTTAATGCCTTCTTCCCTCCATTTTCCTTTCTAAACCAAGATGAACTTTTGCATAGGAAGGATACAAAAATTATGTTGGCTCTTAAATCTTTTCTAAAATCTCATTGTCCCCTCCAAGTGAAGTCGCCAAAGCCCCTAGGATGAATACAAAATATTTTTGAACCTTATTCCATCCTAGATTAGATACAATATTAAGTCATAATATTATTACAAGTGCTAAATATATATTTTTTGCTTTTATGGCACTTAATAATAATTTATAAATGACTTAGTGGCACCCTTAAGTTCCCCTTTGGCTGTCGGGTAGACAAAATAGGCCTAGGGTCTTCGCCATGGTTATTTTAGAAAGAGGGACATTTAAGTTACTTGGGTTCGAATGTGTCCCACTGCACCGTATATGGACACACAAAAGTTGGTGGCAAAAGGTTTAGGGTGTGTTTGAAAAAGAAACATATATGCATATATCCATGAATTGTGTACAAAACATCAGAAAATATAAAATAAATTATGATTTCAGACACACATATGTTTGTTTTGAGTCCGGTGCAAATAATCCTTGATGATCTTCTTAAAGGTTTGATGATTTATTATATCTGACAGATGTTGCTCAGTGAAATGGTATAGAGATTCACCCATGCGTGGGCACTCACACACGAATGTGCACCTAAACACAGATATAAATGTTAATATAATTGTACATGGCAAGATATAAGTATACAACATAATTGGGAGGACAGATTATGAATGGGTGATGGATGGAAGTGTGAGTAGCGGAGATGATCAAAAAATGCTGATGGGTGGGGTCATGACCCTACAGAGCAATGGTAGGAATCAGTTCATTTTAATTAGGTTCACAACATTCAGCATTATTATGATCGACTGTTTCATTGTAATTGATGAATTTGTCTTCTGTACTGATGCTAATATTTATCCTATTCATCCATCATAGCTTGTTTTAAACAGTCAGATTTTTAGTTTTCTGCTCCTATTCTAGTCATATATTTTCCACTAGCTACACCACTTGAAATGCTCACTCTTTTTGTGTGTTCAACTTTGCACTTTTTGAATATAGTGTGTGCAGTGGCATGCCCAACTGCAACTATATTGCTACTGGATCTAGTGACAAGACTGTCAGATTATGGGATGTGCAAACTGGTGAATGTGGTGCGGCATGTTTGTTGGTCATAGAGGCATGGTCTTATCAATAGCTATGTCTCCAGATGGGCGTTACATGGCATCTGGAGATGAAAATGGTGCCATTATGATGTGGGACCTATCAAGTGGTCGATGTGAAACTCCTTTAATGGGGCACACATCCTGTGTATGGACACTTGCCTTCAGGTACATATGCATCCATTTTGTTTTCAATAGACAGCTATTTTAGTGTCCCAAAGCACAGTGAAAATACTTAAATTAGTTATTAACATCTTTGAGGTTCAATATTATTGTAATAGAGTTTTACAGATTTGATTTTTATTGTCTAGAAAGAGTTTTCCAGTCAACTGCTCATACTACAATCACTGATTACTATCAAACATATCCTTTTAAGTTAGCATACCCTGTATCCAAATTTTGGGTGGGTCTTATTTTGAATTCAGGAAAGTTGCTCTAAGACTTACTTTTATACGTTCTTAAGCTGTTTAATTTTTAACAAGTGGATTATAAATCTTGTTTCATCCTGATTTTTGGGAATATGAGGGAACACATTCGTGCATACCAAGAGGATCTATGCATGGGAACTTAGTTCAGGAGAAGCATATGTCCCCTAGAGGACCCTAGTTATTTTCCTAGTGACAAGACCTTAGCTATAAACTCAGTTAAGTAAGGTAGCACTGGCAGAAAAGATCTGCTGCAGAGATAATTTATGCTAAAAGAATGCGAGTTGGCTACAAGGGAAGTAAATACCAGAATGTAAGGTTATATCAACTTTAATTTGTTGCTAGTATTTTGAAATAAAGCTGGGAGCATTATGGAGAATAATGGTAAGTTTAGTACCAAAACAGTGACTTCAAAATCTGTAATTGTATTACTAGATAGATTTTCTAAATTTGACCTGAGTTACAGCTGTAAATAAAGGGTTTTAAGCTCCACCAAATGGCCAAAAAAGTGCTGGAATAAATAGCTGGATATGTAGCTAACTAACAGATTTTAAACTGAAGTTGTGAGACTTCATGCATTGCACGTGCAACACCAGTGTCCAAACAGGGACACTCCAGCCAATTTGTTGGGCATTGTTTCAATGAGAACTGATTTTTTGCCTTCAATCTCCACTATGACACCAAGAGTTTACGTTCATCCTTTCGCCAATTTCTGCAGAAGGTTTTCGTCCTCAGATGGAGGTGGTCAACAAGCCCTTAGCTCATAGAAAGTTGTTGGAAAAGATGAATTGATTGGATGAGAGGTCAGGGACACGGGACTTTAGTCCTTAAGGGAAAGAAGCGACCCAAACAGACAGTTTGCCAAAGCAACCGATCTGCTAACAACAATATTTAATGCCTTCTCCAAAGATTTACCTTTCTAAACCAAGACAAACTTTTGCATAGGACAGGATTCAAAGATTATGTTCGCATATTTGCATATTATCTAAAATCTCATTGTCCCCTCCAAGTGAAGTCGCCAAAGCCCCTAGGATGAATACAAAATATTTTTGAACCTTATTCCATCCTAGATTAGATACAATATTAAGTCATAATATTATTACAAGTGCTAAATATATATTTTTTTCTTTTATGGCACTTTATAATAATTTATAAATGACTTAGTTACCCTTAAGTTCCCCTTTGGCTGTCGGGTAGACAAAATAGGCCTAGGGTCTTCATCATGGTTATTTTAGAAAGAGGGACATTTCAGTTACTTGGGTTCGAATGTGTCCCACTGCACCGTATATGGACACACAAAAGTTGGTGGCAAAAGGTTTAGGGTGTGTTTGAAAAAGAAACATATATGCATATATCCATGAATTGTGTACAAAACATCAGAAAATATAAAATAAATTATGATTTCAGACACACATATGTTTGTTTTGAGTCCGGTGCAAATAATCCTTGATGATCTTCTTAAAGGTTTGATGATTTATTATATCTGACAGATGTTGCTCAGTGAAATGGTATAGAGATTCACCCATGCGTGGGCACTCACACATGCGTTCACCTAAACACACAGATATAAATGTTAATATAATTGTAAATGGAAATATAAGTATAAATATAAATGGGAGGACAGATATGAATGGTGATGGATGGAAGTGTGAGTAGCGGAGATGATAAAAAAATGTGTGGGTGGGGTCATGACCCCTACAGAGCAATGGTAGGAATCAGTTCATTTTAATTAGGTTCACAACATTCAGCATTATTATGATCGACTGTTTCATTGTAATTGATGAATTTGTCTTCTGTACTGATGCTAATATTTATCCTATTCATCCATCATAGCTTGTTTTAAACAGTCAGATTTTTAGTTTTCTGCTCCTATTCTAGTCATATATTTTCCACTAGCTACACCACTTGAAATGCTCACTCTTTTTGTGTGTTCAACTTTGCAATTTTGAATATAGTGTGTGCAGTGGCACGCCAACTGCAACTATATTGCTACTGGATCTAGTGACAAGACTGTCAGATTATGGGATGTGCAAACTGGTGAATGTGTGCGCATGTTTGTTGGTCATAGAGGCATGGTCTTATCAATAGCTATGTCTCCAGATGGGCGTTACATGGCATCTGGAGATGAAAATGGTGCCATTATGATGTGGGACCTATCAAGTGGTCGATGTGTAACTCCTTTAATGGGGCACACATCCTGTGTATGGACACTTGCTTTCAGGTACATATCATCCATTTTGTTTTCAATAGACAGCTATTTTAGTGTCAAAAGCAAAGTGAAAATACTTAAATTAGTTATTAACATCTTTGAGGTTCATTATTTTTGTAATAGAGTTTTACAGATTTGATTTTTATTGTCTGGAAAGAGTTTTCCAGTCAACTGCTCATGCTACAATCACTGACTATCAAACATATCCTTTTTAGTTAGCATACCATGTATCCAAATTTTGGGTGGGTCTTATTTTGAATCCAGGAAAGTTGCTCTAAGACTTTCTTTTATACGTTCTTAAGCTGTTTAATTTTTAACAAGTGGATTATATCTTGTTGTATCCTGATTTTGGAATATAAGGGAACACATTCGTGCATACCAAGTGGATCTATGCATGGGAACTTAGTTCAGGAGAAGCATAGCAGAGGATTACCTAGTTATTTTGGTGACAAGACCTTGGCACAACTAAGAGTAAGGTATTCTGGCTGTGAATGGCTACAAATATGCATTCAAGGATGCAAAATTTGCGAGTTGGCTAAAGGGAAAAGTCAGAATGTAGGGTTATATCAATTGTTGCTAGTACTTGAAAAGCAGTGGGAGCATTAAAGTATGGAAGAGTCGTGATTCTATCTTTGTTGTGGTAGATAGATTTTCTAAATTGATTCATTTTATTGTTTGTAAAAAACTAACAATGCTAGATATGTAGCTAACTTGTTTTAGAGGGAAGTTGTGAGACTGCATGCATTGCCGTGTGACATTGTGTCCGACAGGGACACTAAATTTGTTGGGCATTTTTGAGAACATTTTGGAGTAAACTAGACACCAAGTTTTAGTTCATCTTTCGGTATTATCTGCAGAAGGATAATTAGATGGAGGTGGTCAACAAGAGTCTTGGAAAGTTGTTAAGATGATTGATTGGAGAGAGGCCAGGGACACGGGATTTAGTCCTTGCACAAACAGAGTTTGCCTACAATAACTCTGTGAATAGATGTACTCAAAGATTACCATTCCAGATAGTTTATGGACAAATTCAAAGAGGTGTCGCATATTTGCATAATATCAATGAGGAAAAGGGAAGAGAACTGAAGGCGAAAACTTCATAGAGTATATGCTCAAGATACACCAACAATTGTGCACATAATTGGAAAAGAGCAATGCACAATAACAACACACATATTTGAGAAGAAGAGAGAGTTTCACATTGGAGACATGGTCTTAGTGCACATGCACAAGAAGAGGTTCTCAAGAGGAACCTATGAAAAGCTGAAGTGGAAGATGGTTGGGCCATGTAAAACGTTGAGGAAGTTTGCGTTGAACACACATGAGATGGAGTTACCAGAAGGGATATAAGTATTGGCTATCTTTAATTTTGCAAATTTGTATCCTTACTATGAGGGACAAACAAGTGAAGCTGTACCGATCAAAAGTAGATTGGAAGAGCCACCTACCAAAGAGAGTAAGTGAAGAAATTGATTCAGGATTGGAAAAATAACATGCTGAAAAGAATATTTGATAAAGTGGAAAGGCTAAAATGTTGACAATTGTTGGAGTTGTGTGTTCACATTAGGATTATATTAAGTGGTTTTCGTTAATCTATCCTAGTTTTGTGTTATTTCACACTAAATATCTCTAAGCTCATTTAGGGAGATTAGTTAGTTTGAGTGATATTCTGGAGTCATTTTGTTAGTCCCTAATATTACACTCCTAACTAATGTTTGTTTCCTACAGCAAATTATTTGTAGTCAAACAAACTTTCCTACCTATATATTAGGAATTCCTGTAGCTTTTTGAAGCATCTTGGAGAAATAATATTAGTGCTGGTTTTCTCTTTGTTGTGGGGTTGATTATTGGCTTGAGCTACCTTTGTGGTTATTTTCTTTGGAAACTGTCTTTGGATCTGTTAATCCATTTGCTCATCCACATATGGTATTAGAGTGTGGAGCTCTTTGGTAGCCATTAATCCGTCAAGCTCGCCCACGTTAGCTTGAAATCTCAATAACAAATTTTATTTTATTTTTCTGCCCCATGCCGTATAGCCTGCTTTGGCATTCATAGTGGCCTTGCTCACTGGCTTTTGTTTGACATCTGCTGCATGGGAAGATTTCTGTCCACTATATATTATGGAGTTATTGTGATGGCTTTGCATTAAATGGGCTCTTACATGGTCAGCGCTTCCTCCACATCTTTAAACGCTACCACCGTCCAATTGGAGCTCTCATTCAGTCACTTTCTGACTGTCCTGCTGCTTTACGTAGCTCCATTGCTCCGATATCTATTCCCGTTGGGTGCAATCATCGCTCCTAGACCATTGGCATTGTATGTTATTTGTTGAAGCATCGGAAATCTACATTGTTCAATGCTATCTCCACTCTTGGTATTCAACAAATCAATATCTCTACTTCCACTTGCATGAACTGTGCTGGCATTCCAACTCAAGCCATGAACTTTATTACACTACTTGTGATGTTTAGTCACCCTTTCACTTGAGACTTTGCCACTTGTGCACAGACTAGTCCCTCCTTGGTTGTTTGTTGGCATTCAAGACTTGCAAAAGGGCACTATTTTGATTTATTGAAGTGTTGGTATTGTTGCTTGCCACCCTCCGGCCTTGGCATACTTCACAATGGCTGCTGCTATCAAACACATGGCATACGTTTCCTTTCGTACGTTGCCATTACCTTGAAGATCTCATCACATTAACTCACCTGTTGTTTTTGGCGATGGAAGTGTACATTATTAATTCTGTCAGCTGCTACATCTCTACCATCTTGCAGCCATGCTGCCAAAGGCAAACCCTACCTCAACACTGCGGCAATGCCTGAGCTGTATAAAACGTTTCTTATTATTGCCCTTATGTTTGGAATTCTCAATCCCCCTTGAGGTCTTGGAAGAGTGCAGACATCCCAAGCAACAAGGGAAGTCCTTTTTCCCTCCTTGCTTGCCGTAGAGAAAACCTCTAAGAAGTCTCTCAAGTGGGAAGGAAACAAACAAGAATATATGCCCTGCTGCTAGAATTTTCTACACAGCATGTCCATAAAATTAGGGGGTCTTTCCAGATCTGTGACATGGTTGGCAATGCTAGTGTATTTATAATTTCTAATTTGACACCTCTTAAGAGAAATAAGGCAGCTTGGCAGATAATCTTGGCTTTAATCCATTGGCAGTTCAAGGGCCCACGGGTGCTTGAAATGTAACGGCCCATCCTATTCGGACCTTCAAAATGTGGACCAGTCGGACTTCAATTAAAGATTGGCGCATAAGGGTTTGTTTTGTTGGGGAGACCTACATGCTGGAAACTTACCATCAAATTTTACTAAACTACTAAAGATTCACTATTGGAGCATAGTGCTTCCAATAGGATAAATGATCCAAATAAACCTGATTTGGGGCTTCAAACCCACTTTAATGAAAACAACTATCTAAGCAACAATAAGAAAATATAATTCATATTAAAACCCTTGTCCCGTAGCTTTCTTCCTTAGACTTGCAAGAGAAAGATACTTTATTCCTTTTCAAACCAACTTGCATAACACCTTAT
The DNA here is from genome assembly GCA_019776745.2 of Taxus chinensis. NCBI lineage: Eukaryota > Viridiplantae > Streptophyta > Pinopsida > Cupressales > Taxaceae > Taxus > Taxus chinensis. Next base: position 436,941,719 of record CM034155.1, read on the forward strand.
GAAGGGGGAAAAAATGGGTTAAAGTTTTCAGAAATATGCCTCTAAAAAGGGACATGAAACAATTCAAAGGACTTGTACCATCAAGTGCATCTCTATGTTCTTATTGCTCCACGATTGAACAAGCAATGGCGGGAAAACGACCTTGAAGTGAGATGGCAACGGTGATGACAAGTTATTTGGAAAACCTGAGCATTCTTCACACACAAGGTCCTCGGTTGGTTAGTATTTCATCAGAGTCTAATGGTTAAAGCACAATTGAATAAGACTCGTTTCAAAAATGTTTTTGTATTGCATGTGTGAAATATGAAACGGTAGACCATATTTTTTGGAAATGCTTGCTAGCACAAGGTTTTTGGAAATGGTTGCATGCTGAATTCACTTTCTTTATTATTGCACCTCTCTATTGGAAAGGGCCTCATTTAGGGGATAGTTGGATGGTTAGGGAAAGTTTATGGCATACAACTTGGTTAGCAGTCACTAGATTTCTTTGGAGAGCAAGATGCCATATTGTCTTTTAGGAGGTTGTTTCCCCCCTTAGTTTTGGGAACTTCAAACTCTTTAGAAAAGATTTGGCTTTACGTGTACAATCTTGTTTTAAGTTTTTGCAAAGATGTGTATTTGTTTCCCATTGGGGCACAAGTTCAAGGGCTTTCTGTAATGTCCCCATTCCTACGCCGGATGCCTAGAGGCTTATTTCCGTCTTAGCTTTGGTCATACCCTAGGGGCTGGAGACGTCAAGGTTATTGGGTATGGGTTAATTAATTACCACCTTCATTTTATGTTATATTTTGTTGTTGACTTAAGTGATGGGCGACTAGGTACTTTATGTTCTATTTCTTCGTTGGGACAACTTAAGTGTACTTTTTCGTATGTGTACAATAAAGTCACTTAAGTTATATTTATGTTTATGAGAAAATTCTTCCCAAAGGGGTGCGATTAGGGTTTTTTGAGGAAACAAGTTATAAATATACCTTTGGGGTCTTTTGGAGATTCATTCATGCATGCAACCATTTTGAGCTGTTGCTATTTTCAGTCTTCTTGCTTGTGGAGGTCAGATTTTTGGAATTCCAACTCATCCCTAGCTTCAATGGTGAGAGATCCATCCCTAGCTGGTAGAGCATTCTTTTGTGAGGGTTTTTCACCTATATCCCTAGCTTGCTGTTCAGATTTTTTGGATCAAATTTGGAGAGTAATCAAAATTTTAGATTTAGAGAAAGAGGACAACCATTTTTCATCAAGGGTTTTAGTTATTTTCAAATTTGGGGCTCTTGGGTTTCTTCCCCGAGTGGATCTCCCTACCTAGGAGATTCGGAAAACATTTTGGGAGGGTTTCTGTGGCCCATTTCCAAAGATTTCAGATCTAAAGATTGTTCTTATCATATTGATGCCAAATAAAATTATTCCAATCATTTTCCCTTGATATTATGGAGTTTACGGTTAGCTGTACTTTCTCCTCATTTGCTGTCATAAAATATGATCAGATCTGGCTTTTATAAATTATTTCTCAGTTGTTTATCGTCGTCTATAATTTTCTACATCTTTTTAAGCTTTTGGGTATTGTTGGTATTGAAATTTTTGAAGATATAAAATGTTTTGGATTTCTGTACCGTGCTGTCCTGGAAAAATCAGAATTACAGTCTGCAGTTTTTTAATTAATTTCTGGGTTTTAAAGAGATCCAAAAAGGGATATTTTAGTGGTATCAGAGCCACCTTTCCTCTAGTTTGTTGGGTAGTGAAGGTATATTCCAGGAGGAATACACCCTGAAAAGGACAAAATATGGTAGATCAGGAAGAGAATGTGGAAGAGCTCAATGATATTTTTATGAAGAAGATTTTCATTAGCACAATGAAGCAACAAGAGACAACCAACTTCTACTTGAGTCAGCTCACATAGAACATGAATTATTAGATTTGGGAATAATAAGGAAAAAGGTTAGAGTAGTGATTCATGGCAGCGATCCCCCCATTCTTCGAACAAGCCTTTGAGTCTTCATGAGTCTTCTTTCTTGAGAGATTTTGAAGCATCACATGTAGGGCAACCAACAAAGGTGATTGATGAGGAGTCTTGTTGGAAAAAATACCAATCTTTGAGAGATGGTTTCAGAGATAATATGCCATTTCTAGATTATTGCAGGATGAAGACTGGTAGCAAGCCCAAGAGGATATGCAGGTACATAAATTACAAAGGTGTTTGGGGCAGATTTCTATCCCACACTTTGATGGCTCTAAGAAGTGTACCACACGGTCATGGGTTTAAAAAATGAAGACCTATTTTGATTTGAACTCCTTGCGTGAGGAGGATGCAATTAAGTTTGCAATCATACATCTTGAGGGAGATGCACATGCACATTGCTACATATGCAGAGTTCACACGGAGGTTAAAGGACATGTTTGCCTTGAGAGATCCTGATAGATTCTTCAGAGAGTTGACTCACTTGAGATAGACAGGTTCCTTGGATGTGTACATTGCAGATTTTCAGAGACTCTCGGTGATGGTTCCTGATATTTCTGAGATGAGGTTGACTTCATTATTTATAGCAGGATTGACAAATGCTTTTGCTGGTTTGTGGAGGCATTTGAGCCTCCTTCATTACATGTGGCCATTAGGAGAGCTCTAGATTTGGAGTTGTCTACTCCAAAGTCTAGATTCCCACCAAAAGTTCATCAGAAAATGCCTCCACCTAGATAGGATGATAGGAGATAGGACTCTGCTAGGAAGCCATGCATTGCACTAGAGCTTGGGGAGGAATTGAGGCAGAAGAAGCTATGTTATGAGTGGCATCAACCATGGGAACGTGGTCATAATTGCTCTGGGAAGGGCAAGGACCATTACATTGAGGTCTACGAGGATAGTGATGATGAGGGAGAGGAGGTAGTAGACCATCATGAGCTTGATGACTGTAATGCTTTGGATAGTGTGGGTGTTGAGACTGTGGAGACTTTTCCCACTGAGACCATAGCTACATTGTCTAGCAGCCCCAGGTCCAAGGCATTCAAGGTTCCAGGAGTCATGCAGGGGCAACGTGTGGTAGTGTTGATTGATAGTGGCGCCACCCACAATTTTATTGATGCCACTTTGGTAGTGTTGATTGATAGTGCAGCGCCACCAACAAGTATCTTGTGCCTCACATTGATGAGTTGATGGATGAGCTACATGGTGCAATCTATTTTTCTAAAATAGATTTGTGATCTGGATACTATCAGATTAAGGTCAGAGAGGAGGATGTGCAAAAGACAAATTTTAGATGCCACTATGGTCACTTTCAATTTCTTGTGATGCCGTTTGGATTCTCTAATTGTAATGTCTCCAAATGGACACTTTTCCACCCACTATGGATTTTAGGCAAATCCCAACCCCATGCAGCAATTTATAAAAGCTATTCCAAAATTTATAAATGCAGATCAGATTTTTATATAGAAAATGTGATTAGGTATGGAGATGAAAACCAACCAAAATTGGATTAAAACCACCGGGTCTTTAATGGACACAAATCAGCAATTTTTGTAAAGATGGAATAATAAAAGAAATACCAGATTTGAACTTCAAAATCTTGAAGTTGGTATAGATTATTGGAAATAATCTTGCACAATTAAAATACCGAATAAAATAATATTAAAATAAATTTCAATTCATCCGGGATATGTCTTCATTTACATTGAGAGGTGTAAATACACATATGATCTTCTATTAAATAGGAGTCATCTTGTATCCCACATATCTCTCAACTTTCCACTAATCTCTCTCAATCCCGTAGTTATCTCAACACACTCAACTAATTCTAAAAATACCAACGTGAGTTGTTTATACAACAAACTCACAACTAATATATAAAATCTATATTATTAATATGAGATATATTTTCTCATATTTAATAATATTATATTTTATTTATTCACCCATATATATTATCTCCATGATAATATATATTACAATAAAACATTCACCAATGTAAACAATATAATATTCCTAACACAAAACAGGCTGAATTTATTTATTATAATTCCGGAGACAGCTGTCCTGAGACACAACTGAAAAGTGCCTAATCCTTGAGCCAAAAATTAGGCAAGTTCGCTGTTGTGATTTCTAAAAATCAGACATACGAACAACAATCAAAATCTGATCATAAACCACTCCGGAACTTTCTTGATGAAAGTCTGGTGAAGAGATTGAAGATGAAGGCTGAAATCTTCAAAGGTTTCAATGTTATGCTAGTAGATGAATTTACACTCCCAATTACAAGATGAATACCTCAGCTCATACACTTTTTGGTAGGGCACAAGGTAAAGGATGATTTCTATGTTATTAGCATTGGTGAGACCAATTTAGTCTTGGGTGTTCAATGGCTACATTCCTTGGGCGAATTTACTCAAAACTACCAAAGTATGGAGCTGAAATTTAAACAAGAAGAAAAATAGGTAGTGCTACAAGGTATGAGGGGTGGAACTCCTCAAGTTGTGACCGCCAAAAGCATGGAAAAAACCTTCAAAAAGGGCAGGTTGCATGGGCAGCTCATTGCTTGGTATGATTTGATTTTTCCATTTCCATTCAACAAATTTTTCATGATGATATTCAGCCCATACTTAACAAGCATGTCAAAGTTTTGAATGATTTATTTCATAGGCTGCCACCGGATTTCAACATGTTAGAGTTAGAACCGGATACCAAACTGGTAATAACTACTCCTTACTGCCACCCATGAATTTACAAGGTTGAAATTGAGAGAACCATCAAAGAGTTTCTAGAAATGGGGTTGATTAGGCCTAGTTCCAACCCATTTGCTTCTTTCGTGGTGCTTGTGAAGAAGGATGACACCCTAAGGATGTGTGGACTACCGGGTGTTGAATAGGATGACAATCAAGACTAAGTACCCAATCCCAAGGATTAATGATCTAATTGATGAGCTACATGGAGTGGTTTTCTTCTCCGAGATTGATTTGAGATCAGAGCACCACCAAATAAGAGTGAGAGACGAAGAGGTACACGACTGCTTTTAGGTGTCAGTATGGGCACTTTGAGTTTCTTGTCATGCCATTTGGGTTAACCAATGCCCCGGCCACTTTCCAATCATGTATGAGCCACATTTTTGGTAAGCATGTGAGGAAATTTGTGCTAGTTTTCTTTGATGATATTTTGGTATATAGCAAAACATGGGAGGAGCATCTCCAACTCTTGGATAAGGTGTTGGAAATTCTAGAACAATCACTATATGCAAAAATATCCAAGTGTGAGTTTGGAGTGACTGAAATTGTGTACTTGAGACATGTTATCAATTCACAAGGGCTTCATGTGAATCAACAAAAGATTCAAGCCATCATGGATTGGCCAACTCCAACCAACATCTCACAATTAAGAGAATTTTTGGGGTTATGTTGTTATTATAAGAGATTTGTGAAGATTTTTTTCCAATTTGCTGCTCCATTTTCTTCTCTAACACGAAAGCGATCTTTTGGCGCCACCACTAAGCTATAAAACGGGTCACAAAGGTTCTATTTATGCATTTTTTTGGCATATATACTTTATCTACTTTGGTTCTAGAGTTGTGCTCTAATCCAATTCCACTAAAGGGCGAAAATACATTAGTGTGGCAATCAAGGGAGACGGAAACCTTCATTGTTGAAGATTGAAGGATAGAAACCCTCTAATTTGGTGGTGTTGAAGACATTCTTTTAAGACTATCTTGTTGGTTTGTAGCTAGGGCATCAAGAAGAACACATATCAAGGGTTTTGACATTGTTTGGAACCCCTCTCCTAGGGAGTGATTTGTATAAGAGTGTGATTGGGTGTCTTCTAGGGCATGAATTAACATTCCAAATTGATATTTGGACTTCTCATATTTTATAAGGCTGATATATTGCATATTTGTTAATTGTTTGGGTTTGGAGTCCTCGTATCCAGCCACTTCTATTAGCTGTACTTTTTCTGTTCATTATTTAAATTCCAGCTGGGTTTGTGGTTGAGTTTCATGGTGGAAATTGCCCTAGATTATTGCTCAAGTGTTTGTATATGTTTTAGATGATTTCTATGGTGATTATGGGCTGAAATACTACTCTTTGCAAGTTGTCCATAAAAATCAGACTGCTATACATTGTTGGTTTATTTTCAGTTTGCTGGTATAAACATCTGAGTTTACTTCCAATTGGGTTTGTGTGGATTGCTTGTTCGTTTAGTTCAGCCCTACAAAGCCTACTTTTGTGCTAGTTCAAATTAAGTATCGCTAAACTCATTTCGAAAGATCAACTAGTTCGAGTGATATGCACAAATTATTTTATCAGGGATTAATTTTACACTCCTAACTAATGCTTATTTTCTACAACAAATTATTTGTTGTAGTCAAACAAGTCTTCGTACCTATATATTAAGAACTCTTGTAGCTTGTTGAAGCATTTTGGAGAAATAATAATAGTGTTGGTTTCTATGATGCAGCAACATTCGGGTTCACACCCCAAAAATGTTTAAGGTATAAACAAGATGCTTTTTACACCTCTATGCATCCTTGCACACAACATTTTTGTCAAGTGTGGGAGTATTAAAGGCAACACAAACCTCTGAGAATGTCCAAAAGCCGTGAGCAGGTCTTGTGTGATGGTTTGAAAGCTGTGCGAGAAGGAATCCTGTGTAAAGTCTTAAGCAAAACATAATGAGAATTGTACACATCTCTCTGCACCATGTATGAATTTACATAATTAGCGCACCGTTCATAAAAAAACCCGTATACCACATCTATCTCATATGCATGCACTACAATGATTAGTTGTCTCTATGATTAAGTGTTGTCTCATCCGCTTTCTTCGCACTAAGGATTATGTGGAAAGTAGAGCATTCCAATCCAATGATAATGCCCTCATAAGTGTTTACTTGTAAATTGGCTAGTCCTAATTGGATGGTGATCTAACAGGGAATGGTATCTTTACAAAGGAATCTTTTCCTTAAAGGGATCTTTACTTTCAATTGCTGATTTCAGGTTTTTATAAATAGAAGGGTTGAAGATCTTAAGCGAGAAGAGAGAGAGGTAAAGCTGGATAAAAATGTAGCATACACAGTTCTGACCCGAGTGGAAAGAGAGCCAAGTTGCTTCAAGGAGTTTGCAAGCCTACAAGTCTAGCTTAGTCCAATTGCATCCCTTCGAAGATTGTTGTCAAGTCTTTATTTCAAGATTGTAATAAGATTGTAAATTGTTATCATTTATGCCTTACTGTAATTTCCTCCATTGGTTTAGTATAAAAAAGCATGCCATTTCTTTCTGTATGTGGATTTCCCTTTGTGAAAGGCCGTTGTTATTTGAATCTTTAGGTTAGGTGGCCTAAGATAGTCCTTCATTGGACCCCCTAGGCATTACTACATCGGGAAAACTCATATATTAGCCGCCAAATTTGCCACCTTTGCCTTTTTTAATGTAGGTAAACCTTGTCGTGGTAGGGGAATTAATAGTACTTGAGGTCTCTTGGGTGATAGTGTTGAGGTGCTAGGCCTTGCAAGATCTCTTTTTCATGTCCTTGATCAGAATTAGAGTTGCCTTTCACCCATAGATTTTGTACACTTTGATCTAGAAAAAAGTGATTCCTTCTAAGAGGTCTAGTATTTCTACTTGATTATTTGTATCGACAATGATATATGTTACATAAACTAATATTGGTTGAGCCAAGTGATCTTGGAAAGGTCCTCCACTCGTAGCTAAGTCTTGCTTCCCTTGTGCAACACCGTCAAAAATGAATTAGATGTATTTGAGTGGTGGTATTTTCCAAATGATCTTGGTTAGTTTCAGCCTATTCTTGATGATCCCATTGTCAAGGGTATATTGTATAAACAAATAGCTATACTCATTGCTGTAGGGAGATGTGTCTTCCTCCCCTGAGATGTGAATTAAAGTTGGGAACACACCTCCGGTATGGGAGACAGGTACACAAATGTCTCTTGTACCCGGAGATGCCCTTTAGAGACTATCAATGTCTCTTCAATCTAGCTTTTGAATCATAAAACTGTCCCCCAAAAAACCTTCAAAATCGTTTGCAGAGATTGCTAGATAGTAGAATCAATTGCAGAGATTATTGGGAAGGATTGCAGAGGGAGGTTTCAACACCACCAAATTGGGCATTTTCATTGTTGAGCGACAGTGGGAATGTTGTCTTTGATGAATGACAAGTGCTGTTTTTTTTTAATATAGTTATAATTTTTCTATTTTATCATTCTAATTTTTTAGTTTTTAGTATTTAGTAATTTATGTTTCAATTTTAATTTTTTATTTATTTTTATAAATTTAATTTAATGATATGAGATATAGTAATTTGCATTTAATTTTAATTTATAAAACTCCTTTTTAACAATATAAATATTAATTTCAGATTTAAATTTATTTTAATTTTATTTTAAAGATTGTTGTTTATCATATCTAATTAACTATTTATCATTTTCTCTACCCTAAGGTTTAAAATTAAAAAGTTGAGAGTTACAAAATTTATTGTTCAAAACTTTAATGCATTTTTTAAAGCTCGCTATGTCTGTAAGTACCCATATAACCAAATAAGGTAACTGAAAAACACTAAAAAATTAAGTACAAAATTCGCCTCTAGAACATCCTAATATATCGGTAAAGCCTTCAATATCATACCAAAAGAAGCATAATGACTTGCACAACAAAATTTTGAAACTAAAGAAATCGTTTAAAATATGCATATGAATTTATTGATCCTATTGCTATGTATAAGAAAGGCTTTAAAATGTAAAATAACGACCTCTCGTTAGAATATCAACTGTTTGGAACCTACATGAGACATTAAAAATCCCTTTTTTGAGGAAGGTATGTTTGCATTGGAAAAGGATTAGTTTTCATTTTCCTCTTTTCAAAGTCATAATACTTTTTTTTTTTTTTTTTTTTCATTTTTCTTTGGGGACTTCAGGGACTTTTGGACGTTCCTTAGTTGTCCTGGGGGACTTCATGGCATCCTCGTTGGAGGTCCTCAAAGGTCCTTAAAGCACCCAAAACGTCTTGGGTGCATTCCCTAAAGTTTAGGGGATGTCCCCCTTTCATTTTTGCATTTGGGGAGTGTGTGGGGGGACGTTTCGTCCCCGTCCCCAAGCACCTGGGACGTCCTAGGCGTTCGGGACGACTTGGGAATGGGGGGTGCACGTTCTCGTTGTTAGCATTTGCAAAGAGAAGAGCGAATTTAGAGAAGGTAAACTACATTGCTCAAATGACACAAACAAAGTATTATTTATATTGTAGGGATGATGGTTACATAGTTACAAAATAGTTACCAGTTATAACCAAATTCGAATGGTTCATTATGTATTCAACACCCTCTCTTAATGACTAAACTTTTATCCCAAAATTTTACAAATTTCCAAAAGCCCATATGTTTGGTCATTACATCTACAAATTGTGCCATAGGTTGCACTTCAAAATCAGCAGTCCATGATTGTGTTGTGGTTGTCGAATGGAGAACCGCAAAACAAAAATCTGGTCGCGTGAACAAAGGATATGGCATGTGGTCCACTGGTTCTTTGTTACGTGATTCATTGACCAGAGCGATGAATCACCAATGGCTGAGAGTGTCAGCCCCATCTCCAGAGTGCTGAAAACCAGAACCTTGGAGAAGTGGATTGAAAAATCTGTTGCAGGCTTGTGTAGCTTGCTGGAGTCTGTACAGACTCAATTATCCTGCAATCGAAGTCACCTCGATCATGTCCTTGCAACACCGTGTAGTGCTCATCCAACTTTCTCAATAAGAGAAATGTGACCATCTGTGCAGTAGGAGTTAGAACCAACTCCGCAATAGTAGGAGAAATAACCATCTCCGTCTTAACAGTGGTCTTTGTCTCAGCAGTGGTAGGAGTGAGAATCAACTCGTCATCTATTTGCTCATCTATCCCCCTTTGTTGGGAAAGATCCTTCACAACACAATGAGCAAATTGTTCATGCCTCTACTGTCCTTCGAGCAAGGATCTCTGAGTGAGTGGCTGGGCATGCCATCTCACCATGCACAGTCAGTGCATTTGGAATAGTGGAGTCTTTGTCCACAACAAACTGTTCTTCAAAATGAGGAAATCCATCCTCCTATGGCATGTCCGCCTCCCGTACACTTGGTATAGTGAATATTCCCTCCACAACAGGTGCATGTAGGTTGACTATATCCAAGTCAACAGATTTGTGAGGAATGGCCTCCTCCCAAGGCATTGTAACCTCCTGCACATCCTGAATGGTGGAGCTGTCCTTCACACGTGAATTCATGTTGATCGCAGCTGGATCAACAAGCCGATATTGACCACCTTCCCTAATACCAAGGGCAATTTCCGTCTCTGTTTGACATTAGAGACAACACACTTCTTTCCACAGAAATCCACAAAAATATTGGGATTTTCAGTCAATTGACGAATAGATTGAAGATTCTTTTGTAAAGAAGGTACATATCTAACATTCCATACCAACAATTAATGAGCATTATTCAATTCAATGCATATATCTCCTATCCCTTCTACTGCAAGTGATTCTCCATTAGCTAGCACTATTGATTCAAAACAAATATTTGCAGTAAATGAAACATACCAGTCCCTATGACATGAAAAGTGTGCAGACGTACCAGAGTCAATGATCCAACAACTGGTACCACTGTCATTCGAGCATGATGTCGTAAGACAATAAAGAGCATGCCCGTCATCCGAATCCCATTCTTCTGCAACTGTTGCCACATGTTCTTCATCACATGGCTTTTTGATCTGCTGCGAAAGATCATACTTCCGCTTCTGACAATCCTTCTTGAGGTGCCCAACCTTGTGACAGTAATAACATGTGACCTAATACCGAGTGGAAGACTCACCAGATTGACGTTTCCACTTTCCCTTTGATTGAGTGATAAGAGCACCCTCTGAATGGTCACAATTAGATTTTGCTTGAAGTTGTCTCCGCTCCTTTTACAATAGGTAGGAACTCACCTTGTCAAACGTGAGTGTTTGACTTTCAACCATTAAATGGAGTGCCTCCACAAATGAGTCATATGAAGAAGGTAAGTTGTTCAAAACTAGAGCCACCATATCATCGTCGTCCACCTTTTTGTTGATGGACGATAATTGGTCTCGGAGGTCTATCATCCGAAGTAGGTGCTCAGACAACGATCCACCTTGTTACTTTATGGAAAAGAGCATATTCTTCAGGTATAAAACCCGACTCTTTTGTGATGTTTGATATTTATCCCTTAGATTGGCCCACAACATGCTTGCCATAGTGGCATTCCGCACTTCCGGTATCATATCATCTGGCATTCCGCACTTCCGGTATCATATCATCCGACATCGACAACTTGAGAAGCATTAACGCTTCCTTATGATGTTTGTCATAATCCGTGAAGTTAGTCGCTGGTCGACTTTCACTACTCGTGATTATTTAATCACAATCACGAAACTCCACAAGCGTTAAAATCTTATGACTCCACACATTAAAATTAATGCCCGTTAATTTTTGTGTCTCCGACAAAGTCAAGTGTGAAATATTTGCCATTTTATTATTCCAAAGTCACGGAAATAATAGTTTGCCACATCAATAAAATAATATATTATCCCACCAAATATTACTTATTCCAGCAAGTAACATTAAAATTAATTGCTCCAACAAATTGTATGAAATTAACTATGCAAATATAAGGTGAATACCTTTGTGGCTGAAAAATAATATTATTCCAGTGTATTAAATCACCAACCTTTCAAAAGTGAAGATCAGGAAACGACTCTGCCTCTGCCGTCTTTGTCAGGATTTGCGACTGATTTTGAACCACGATTTTTCCAAAATTTTACTTTTTGCCCTCATTTTTCCCTCGTCGAACTGTGGATTTTACTTTGCCTTCATGACTTTGTGCCCCTGGTTTTCCTTCTTCCACGACTTTACCACCGTCGACTATGCATTCAAACCACGATTTTGCCTCACGACTGGTCACGTTTTTGATTTGTGACTGGGTTCTCATTGGTTATTTGCTTCACCTCTCTTTCTGCTGGATTTTTGTTCTTTTTGCCCCTCTCGATTGTTAAAGACTTGCACGATTTCTGTGCCCACAACCTCAATTGGTTCGACTGCCCACGAACCACTTCTTCTGGGCTCCTTCAAACGAATGCCTCTGTCCTGCAGTGAATGGATGAGGACTGCATTCTTTGCCCTCAAATGTCCTAACCTCCCTCCAATTCATGCCATGTTAGGGCTTCCTCGAATTCTGTGTTAATATCCCGTGCCCTCTAAGGGCTTCCTTGGGCAAATCGCTTTGATACCAATGTTAGCATATGCAAAGAGAAGAAAGAATTAGAGAAGGCAACTGCACTGCTCAAATGACACATGCAGGTCCAATTTATTATAGGAGGTGGTTAGACAGTCTGGATACGGGTACGGGTACGGATACGGGTACGGGTACGGTACGCCGATACGGCAAATTTTTAAAAATCTTGGGTACGGTACGCTTTTGGGTACGTTTTTATATATATATCTAGTTCTTTTTATACTATACATGTATATAAATGTATAAATATGCATATAAATTATAAATTTAAAGAAGCATTTGCATACTTATTGAAATTTAATTCTCATACATTGCATGCAGCATACTTATTGAAATTTTAATTTAATACTCGTGAGTCATAGAGTTATACAACTTAAAATCATTCATAGAACATGAAAACAAAATTGAAATTTCCAATACTTTGAGAATTGAGACTTGAGTTTGTATTGATAATTGATTCAGAATGACATAATGTTCAAAGAATCAAAACATAATAGTACATTCAAGTTCTCAACTTCTAGAGCATATCATCTAGATGATCGTCAAAATCATCTTCATGGATGCCACTTGCAGCTCCACTCCCACTAGCTCCACTTTCGAACACTTGTGAAGGGCTCCCTGGAAGTTCCTCATCAATGCCAAGAAGTGAAGCTTCAAAGTCTGTGTTTTCAGGTTGGAGGTCCCAAAGCTTGTTAGGACCACTAGTATACTCTTGCGTCTTGTGGGTTAAGAGGCGCAAGTTGGAATGAACGTATACTAGATCTTCAGCCTTCTTCGATGACAACATGCTGCGTTTGGCTGAGTGGATGAAGCCATAAGTACTCCAGTTGCGCTCTGCAGAAGAATTACTAGCCACCTGTCACAAAAAGCAAAGTTTTAATATTATAAATATTAAATTATTAATTAAAAAAAGAATGATATCATTTTGAATTTAATTTCATAATTGGTAATTAAAATAATAAAATATCAAATAACAAGTTACAAACTTTATACGGATACCTGTGAGAGCAATTTGATTGCAACTGGTCGTAAGAACTTGGCATCATGGCCATGACAAGTCCACCACGTGATTGGATCCGTGGTGGGTTTGTCACAAATAGCCTCTACCTCTCCCATGCTACCTTGTCCATTTACAAACATTGACATCTCCTGGCGGACTGCAAGTGATGTAGTTGGATCTGGAAACAACCTCCTGAATGCTGCCCTCGTCCCATTTGCAACCTCGTGGTCATCATATGGTCGTTGTCTACCAGCTCTCCCAACTATTTCACTACTGTAATATTTGGGATTTAAAGCATAAGCAAGGAGATGCAATGGGGTGGTCATTTTGTTCCACCTTTTCACAATCACATTTTTAACTTCATTATAAAAATTTTCCTCAGGATCCTGCTCTTTGGCCTGTATGATATCATGGATTTTTTCAAGCATGGAGTCAATGCCATCATATATATCTCCAATGCAAGCATTATCTTTGTCAACAAATCGTATCATACTCAAAATAGGCTCTGTGAAACTCAACAAATATTCAACTCTTCCCCACCAATGCTCATCAAGGATCCATGCTTTTATTTTTTGAGCTCTTTCTGTGTTTGCTTGCCTCCAGACGGTCCAAACATTATCAATCACCATTATGCCCAAAGCACGTCTCACCTTCACAAGTCGTCTCAAGACGAGTGTGTGAGAGGCAAACCTAGTCTCTGCAACCTATTAAAAAAGAATGGAAACAATTCAGTAACAACACAATTTGAAATTGATTTAAAAGTTTAAAATCAAATATTAAATTTAAAATGAATTGTTCATTTACCTTCAACAGCTCCAACTTTGAAAATCTTCTGAATATGGCTTGAGACATGTGATGGTTGGTGACAAACATCTGAATCTCGTTTGCCTCCGTGTATACTTGCTCAATCCATGCAATTTTTCCAATCTTTTGCATCATTAGATTCAGGGAGTGTATTGCACATGGTGTCCAAAATATGTGCTCATACCTACCCTCAACTATCAATCCCGCTGCCTTGCAATTTTTGGCGTTGTCCGTGATGACTTGGACAACCCTCTGCGGACCCACTGACTCAATAGCCTCAATAAGAATATTTGCAATGAATTGGGCATCTTTTACTTCCCCCTCACAATCAACAGCCTTCAGAAACATTGGCCCTTTAGGGCATACTGCAATAATGTTGATGAGAGGTCTATTTCTGGCATCTTTCCATCCATCTGATATAATAGAGACTCCTGAAGTAGTCCAAGAATCTCTAATTGGCTGTAGAGATGTCTGAATGTGTTGCACTTCTTTTGTCAAAAGAGAAGTGCGAACCTTATTATAGGTGGGGCTTGTATACCCCTGTGGTGCCTCATTAATGCCTTTCACCATCTGCTGCCAATAAGGTGATCTCAAGATATTGAATGGCAGTCAACATGCAAATATACACCGAACAGATAATTCATCTGCAATATCCCTCTTCTCGTTGTTAAATGCTTTTTCTAATGGGCCTTTTGTTCTCTTGTTTGATGGCCCTGAGGTATCTGCATCAAAAGGGTCATCAACTGGAATAGTTTCAGCACGAGCCTCAATGAAAGGATGAAATGATGGTGTTGATGTTGGTGGTTTTCCTATGGACCTCTGCTGTAAAGAAACAGTTCTAGAGCGAGCTCTTGCTGCTTCAATGTTTGCATCCTCTTGCTCTTTTAGGTACATGGCTATGGTTTTCTTTTCCACCTTCTTACATGGTCTAATACCCGTCCCCGATACCCCAGTCAAATGAGCTCTCAAACGGGTATATGAGGATTTAAATGAGGCAGTACAATGGGGACACGTCCAAACACGGACACCACCACTGGCAACTAACTCTGTCACTTCCACATGTCTCCATGAAGGATAATTCGGATCCATTTTCACTGTAATACCACCCGAAACATTTTCCCCCTCTTGCCCCACTGAAGCTGAACTGGATGCCATGATTGTAGGATTAATTCAATAACCTACAATAAGAGATTTTTTAAAACATTGCTAAATAATAAATATTAAAATAATTTGTTGACCCATACACGTCATTCTCTGATTCTGATCACCAAGTTCGCACACGAATGGTGCTTAAGGTGAGAGCATACACTGGAGGGTAGACGTTTAAATTTTTAACAAATTCAATTTTAAACTTTAAAATTTCAAAAAAACGAACACATAACTAACTAAAAAAATTAAATAGTTAGTCCTACACGTCAATCTCTGATTCTGATCACCAAGTTCGCCATAAATGGTGCGAGGTGAGAGCATACACAGAGGGTAGACGTTTAATTAAATAAAACTTCACTATCAAACTTAAAATACGTAAAAATTAATAATATATTATATTTTAATAACTGTAAAATAAATAAATTATTAAATATTAAAAATAAATTTAGATCATGATCAATAATCATGAATGATGTGTTTGAAACACATCATTCATGATATTGATCATATTCATAAATCATATACAAAACAATGCTCAAAAAATTAAAAAAAAAAAATGCCTGAATGCATGTAAAATACCTGGAAAAATCCTCCTTGATGTTTGTAAACTTGCTTCTCCTTCTCTCTTCCTCCTTCAAGTTCAATCACTCTCTCCTCCAAGCTCTTCTTCTCTCCTCCAAGCTCTTCCTTACTCCTTCAACCTCTCTTTCTCTCTCTCAAGCAAAATATCAAATATAATGAAATATTGAGTGTGAGAATAAAATAGAGGGGTTGGCTGTTTTTATAAGTGTTTGGGGGGGTCGGTTAGGGTTAGGGTAGATTTAGAAAGTGAAAAAATTAAAAAAAAATGCTTTTTTTAATGGCTTTTTATGCAAATTGCGTCAAAAAACGCGTCAAAAAAACGCAAAAATTTGGTACGGCCGGAAACGTACCCGCAGGCGACAGGGTACGGCCCGGGTACGGTTTTCCGTACCCGGGCCGTACCCTGTCGCCTGAAGGTACCTTTCCGGCCGTACCCGCAGCGTACCGCACTCCGTACCAGTACCTGGTACGTTTCCAGGCTGGTACGGAGTGCCCTAGGGCGTTTCCTGACAGTCAAGTTGCGCAGCAGGGAGGCAAGCTATCCCAAAAAAATCGAGCAGCTGCTTGTCTGTAATGGCGGCCTTAATAAACACTAGCCACAATTTTTTGTAAATCCTTAGAGAGCTTTAGTTGCATTGTGGTGACACTGTAATCGTAGGATTGAGCCAGAAAAAAAAGTTTTGTTCAGGTTATCGTTATAATGTTTAGGTTATAAAGTTTGTTTTTATTTTATGTGTAGTAATTCATTTGTTTATTTTATTTCTATGTTAGGGCTAAGAAACGGAAATGGAAACGGGTACTGAAAACGCGGAAACAACAATTTTCAAAAAACCTTGGATACGGAACGTCGACGGAAACGCCCGCACAATATATATATATATATATATATATATATAAATATACATATATATATAGTACTCCATGTTATAATTGTAGACCATAAGAGATAATTGATAAAGCATTTCGATCATTTTTTTGGCGAGTCATCCAAAATAGAGAAGGTTGAAGGGACATAGAACTATTAAAATGCATTATATATCACAAGCAACATTAAAACTATGTTCCATGGGGACGTGTCCCCTACGTTTTTTAGCTCGTCCCCGTATCAGGGACGTTTCGGTACCCTCGAGGACGGGTAGGAAACGTCCCCTTCCCGTCCCCAAACTCTGCAAATTTTAGGAAACGTCCCGGGGATGGCAAAAAAAAAAGGAGGGGATGGAAGGGGACGGATGGACATCTCCGGTATGTTTAGGGGATGGCTAGAAGTCCCCTAAATGTACCAGGGACGTCCAGCCGTCCCCTACGCATACAACCTTAAAAAAATGTTTTTGTATAAAAAAACACACTTTTAATTAAAAGTAAAGCAAGGTGGGGGCCCACAAGGACCCCCACTTTCATTTCTAAGTGCCCTAAACCTAAAACAAATGTCAAAACAAAAAAGAAGCTCATTTCTGAATAACAAATTTATTGAATAAGGTAGTGTTCAAACTTCAATACAATCACTTGGTACAGGGAGGAACTGTCACATCAGTGCCCTTCCCCTGAAATGAATCATTCTGTTTATATGACAAAAGAATCAAAGATCCAATGGTTTTTGGTTAAAACACAACTGTCAACTACAACTAAACATAACAAAAGAGTCGATAAGACACTACTAAAAGCCAACAAGAGATTAACAATAACAAAAAATAGTTGGTTACCAAAACAATGTTTATATTTAAATCAATGGTCTGCATTGATTAGATAATTGAGGAGATTGAAGATGAAATGGGCTGGTATATTCCGCTATTATAATTGAGAGAAATACTTTATATGCTATTAAATGTCACTCCTTTGTTTTGGATATCTTCAATCAAAGCTGCATGCTGGCTTCGTTCAAATGGTCAACAACAGACCTTTAAGAAGTCATGTGTGGTTAGTCTTAGTTATCATCCATTGGTATAATCTATAAGTTGTGAGAGAAATGAATAAAATAGTTCTATTATAAAGTATGGAGCTTATACTTGTAGTCTCTTTAGATTACATGACATTGATAGGATTCTTATCGTGTGATTTCAATTTTGAATTTTGAAGCCTGCATGTTGTTTATCATCCATCCTTAATAAATTTATATGCTACCACACAATTCAAACAGTTCTATCAACATTTACTTTATGGATGTCTACAAGAAAATATATTGTAGCACTTTTCTTTCCATAGAAATACGCCACAAAATGCCAGACCTTTTGGTCTTTGATCTTGGCATATCATATTCTTGTTACAAACCAATTTTTTCCTACATGAATGGGTAGTTTTCATGCAAGAAGACAGTGAGGAATGCTTTAAGTTTAAGTTTATCAATGTGTTATACTTATCATATGAATATTTGAAATTTCCTATATTTTTAAGGTTAAATGATAAATCTTATGTGAAATCTCAATTCAACACTAATTTTATGTGTTAAGGTTTGCTTTAACAATGTTATCATATGAATATTTGAAATTTCCTATATTTTAAAAATTTTCCCTTATTTTTTAATAGCCGTCCCCTAAAAAAAGGCCTAAAAAAAATCCGTCCCGGAAACACGTCCCCCCGTCCCCTGCCGTCCCCGTCCTGGAAACTTGGTGGAACATAGGTTTTTACTCCTACGAATATTGCAAAAAATGTCAAACTTTAGTTCTTTCTCTCCATAGAAGCTCAGTTCAGTTTCCTGAATGAAGATTTGGTTCTACATGGTGTTGCATGAAGGATTTGGGTACGTTATCGTGATCATCTAGGTTGCAGAATGATCAAGTCTGTGCACAGACTTAAGCAGACTCCACAAGCCTAGTATTTTACATTTGATCAACATCTCCAAGATTTTGGTTTCAGAATCATGGAGGTTGGACTGAAATTATCAGCCAATGATTAGTCATCATCGGTCAATGAATCACTCTACAGAGAACTGGCGCGACAAAATTATATATTTTATGTCCACACGACCGAATATTTGTTTCGTTGTTAGCTATCTTTTTCAAATCTGTCAACACTGAAACTCATATATTGGACTGCAGCAAAATCATCAAAGAACTGCTGCAGATTCCAGAGTGATATCTAAGGAGCAGCCAGCACACCTAATGACTAAACTTCTTGGATTTATTGTATTTGTAAAATTTTGGGACAAACATGTTGTCTCTAGTTTAGTCATTAAGGGGGGTATTAAAATATATTACTTCACACTTAATGAACTATTAGTTATATATTAACTCATGTTTGGTTATAAAACTCTCCTAACTACAATGTAACTTCTTCTATCATAACAAAATGATGAACACGCACATATCCAAGTGTGTCATGTGCTTTCTGGTTTATCTTCATTCTTTCTGTGTTCACATCTTCTAACAAAATATATTATCTGAATAATTAGATAGGCGGTATATTTCCCTTCATTTAGCTGGAGCTCTTTTTCCATTTATACTTCTGGGGCTGCAATCGATTACTCAAGCATTACATTGAAAGATTAAAATTTGCATTTCATTAAAACTTGATCTGGTAAAACTTGATTTAAAAACTTGATTATTTTTAAAAAATAAGCCTTTCCCAAAATGTAAATTCCTAATCCTTGCAAACTCCATCCAATAGATCCTCTAAACCAACATAAAATCCTTTCATTGGCCATTCAAGTGGTAGTTTTCAATATTTTATATTTATGCAAAACGAATCATATCAGTGTTAACCCTTTTTCCTTGCATATGCGAGTTTAGAATTTTTCACTTTTATCCTTTTTCCTAATGGTCTTAGGAAGTAACTCTCGTGTCCATTTCAAAGAGTGCCTTTTCAAACCCTCACTGAATCTACCTATATGAATCAAAGGATTTTCTAGATAAAGACAGGAACTGTCCACTTAAAAACACAGGAACCAGGAATTTGCTTACGATACTGAAGTAATGATTGAACTGCTTGCAACATTGAAGGACAGACCTCTTTGACTGGTGTAACTTCCTGCAAAATGGTAAGGTACAAATTAAAATTTGAATTGTTAACCTTATATCAAATGCTTCCATAAGACAAAATAATGTGGTAGTTTATATAAAAGAACAAGAATAAAAGCAAAAGGCTTCATAACCAGAAGTAACTAATGCCAACCAAGTCAAAAGGATTTAACTTTGTAAAATGAAGCAAACACAATCATACTTGAAACACTTCTTGCATCACTTTGGAAACCCGAAATAAGCATTCGCTGTAATGTCTTCAAACATAGGAGCCATCTCTCACATGTCAACTGTAGTGCTTGCTGACGTTCCAATGAAAACCACAGTTCCTGTGGGAGATTGAACAAAAACAGAAAACTCGTGGAGAATGGTTTGTGTATCACTATGCCAGTGATGCCATGTATAATCAAAAAGCTGGGAAGTAATCTGCAGACCAAAGTGGAATGTCAATGAGTAACATCCAGCCCAGCATAAACCACAAAACATTGACAGGCTCTTCCTTAAAACTAGCTAAATTCTCACAATACACATGATTAACAAAAAAAGAAAAATATAGAAGTGAGGTTACAGTATGCATGTCTTGAAAAAAGAGAGTTTTTTTTAAGCTTTCAAAAAAAAAAAAGGGTGAATATTATATTAATTAGATTTACTGGGTCCATGATGTAGGTATGTAAGATTTAAGATGATAGAATACATCATAAGGGCTGAGCCCAGTTCTCCTCAAGAAAAAAGCCTACCATCAAACCCACCTAACACTATTTGAGGCTTCCATGATTTATTCTAGCACACTTAAGAAATTTTACTGCCAGTATTTACATTAGTAGAATGTGCATACATAGACCACCATCTACAAGTTTATAAATATTTGTAGCAGCATTATCCTGAATTAACATCTAATATTTCCCATAATGAGGCATCTGATGCTGCTTCAAAACATGAAATAAGGACTGAGCTGACATTAAGCAAGATTGTGACAATTTCCATGAGTGAAGTACTTTACTCATTTCCACTACGTGCCAGCCAACTAGAATTTGTTGGCATAGAGCCAGAAACCCTTCAAGTACATCCTCTGACAGTTGCAGCTATTGAACTTTCCACTAAAAGGGTGTGTCCTTTGGGTTGAGGGTTGTGAGCTGCCTACTACTAGATTAACTCAGCAATCTGCCTCTTAACATTCTCTAAAAGTATCAGAGGATTAATGGCTTCATTAAAGTGTGTTCAAGTTTTCCGATGACTATGCTCATGTGCTCGATGTAGGCATTTGTTTCATCAATTCTCTCCTGCTATTTCTGAGCAACATAAAGGAGCCTAGTGCTGCAGCCCTCAATATAAGGGTTGTGCATACATTTTTCATCTATGTTTCTACTGTGATATTGAGAATGGTTGCAATTTCAGATATAGCTCCTAAAGGGTTCTGATCCCAATTAAAGTGGTTGACAGTGCTATAATTAAAATTCTGATTTCCCTAAGGCCCAACAGGGTAGATCAGGTTTTCCTATTGTCTAAGCTGAACATTTCAAGGGAAAAAATGAGATACTTGAAGAGGATCACTAAAGGAAAGTTCATAATGGGTGAGCCCTTATAAACACTGTTAGAAATGCTCAAGTGACCAATAGAGGAACTAAACCTACTGAGGGCAGAGGCTAAAGCAGCTTTGGCCTTGGCATTGATTTGAATTAATTCAGAGACAAAATGAACTCGATGAGGCTTTAGATAGATGTCAAGAGATGAGTCCTAGCCCTAGGATCAATAACTGGGGTCTTTTCCGTAACACTGAGTTGCATTCCACTTGGTGGAAGGACTAAAACTCGTTTGTTGACTTGAAGAATATTGTTGTTGATGTCCATTAGTCCCAGGAACAGGCGGCATATCCACCTGATCAATGTGATTAGCCTTTCAATTCTGCTCCTTCATGACTGAAAATTTGCAATTGACTTGAAGCCGCTCTATTCTTTCACTCTTTCGTAGACTTTAGTTTTGTTCTTTGTGTGATCTACCTTTTCCCATTTACTCCTATTACAGCCAATGCTTTAAAATTGATTTCTTCTCAGAGGCATATTGGGTATGAATCCAATGTTGATTTGAGTGATGGACACAAAACGCGAATGCTCCTTCGTGCCTGAACTTTGCACCTGGCTTGAAGCTGCTCTATTATAGCCAGAGCTTTAAGTCAATTTCTTCCAGAGGTGCATTAAGAATGAAGTCGGTGTTGATTTGGGTTATGGACGCAGAACCAGATTGCAATCTTGACACTAGACCTTCGCATACTGAAGCAACAATGTTGGTGAGATACATGTGCAGGCGCCACAATTGATTTTAGGGGCAATCTAACATGAGATTAGTTAAACCTCAAGAACATTTCTGCTCAAGCTTTCCTCCTTCTGCCACCAACTGCTGTTAATGCTAAAAAGATCATTTAGGTTTATTAAATCCTCATCTACTTGTAATAAAGATGTGCTCTTTTCTCATATGTTCAACAGGATTTTCCATTACACATTACACTTTACAATCTGATATCTATAGTGGTGGTTGACTATGCAGCAGATTATCTCAGTTAGAGTTAGGCGATGGCAATCCCATGGGTCGAGAACAACGCATAAAGAAATGAAGAATGTTTGTCTTATCAAACACCAATGCACACCCTGGGATAGGTGCCGGAACGTGTCCTTGCAGGCCCGTGTGAAGCAAAGCACATGCCATGAAAACAAAACGAGGCCATGAGGCCTAAGAAGAGTAAAAGCGCAATCACCAGACGTAGGAAAGTAAATAAAATGAGATCAATATAGCATGTATGTGGGCAATTGTTTGTGATATTTTATGTTGATTTGGGGAGGAAAAAGATTCATAAGTGGAGATAGTCAATGAGAGAGTTTTATAAAGCGTTTAACGGATATGAATGGGATTATGTCAGTAGAGACAAAATTGCCAAGTAAGAGTGGATTTGTAAGCATTAAAACCCCAGGTCAGTGACTAGATAAAGTGGAGTCGCCAAATATTAAATAGATTGACGTTGGATGAAAACCAAAAGAAATAATTTAAGAGAATTCAGTAATTTGACCCGAAACTGTTTTATGCTTATCCAAATATAAATTTTTATTGCAAGTGGAATAAGGTCTTAAGACATATATTTTAGCAGAATTATGTATCTTACTTCAGCATGTTTCCCTGTGACTGTCCCCATCTAAGACTAGGTACTAACAAGATATACAATTCTTAACCTATGAATTGGGATTCTTGTAACAATTAGTCAGATATGGGTATTACAAATCAATGATTAAAAGCAACATGAAAGCTCAATCATAAAGAAATTCAGCATTTTCAAAGCAAGCATGCAAGATTATCAATTTCCAATGATTTTGAGTTATACCATATAGAGAGACTTGAGTAGGCAGCCTAATTCAACACTGTGACACTCTCAGTTGCCCAAGACTACCCATTTCCTCTGACATTTGAGACCCATCTAAGTAATGTCATTCAAATTGACATCCTACTTACCCCAGTACCCGATTTTCCACAATTCGCAGGAGGGCCAAGTCTAATTAATCCCAAATATCCACATATTTCAGGTACTATAAAACTGAAATTCGGTACGGAATCACGGCCACAAATTGAATACTTGGCTACATCAAACGTAGTTTGCTGCACTTAGGATAGCGATTTAGAAAATGCCTTTTTTTATTTTCCAACTTCAAACTTGGATTTTACAAAATTATAAAAATTTGTTTGCAAGTAAATAATGAAACATCATAATAGGATATCGAATCAGATTTGAAAAATATTACTTATGGAGTTTGTTAGGGTGAAAACACAACGAAACTTATAAAATACTCCAAATTTCTGGGCAAATGATAGCTCAAACTGAAGCTTGAAAAATAAGCTTTCTAATGAACCCAAAATTAGAATCTTTTAATGGTGGGAAGGCATCCAAAACATATATGCAATTATGGAACAATGTAGATAAACCCTAGTTGTAAGTGAAAGTTGGAAATACAATTTTTCCCTACTTATGAAAGACCCAAAAGCACCTCAAATCTAAGCAAACACTTTAGATATGATTTTTCCTTGATTTTAACTTGAAATCTATGACCTAGTAATGCAAAAACCTGTAAATTGAAGCTTAAACAACACTCCCAACAAACATGTAATATTAAGCCCTTGTAGGTTTCAAACAACTCATGAACCGACATTAATAAGTCTTCAACAACTAGTGAAAACAACCGGAGAACATAGCTAACTCCTTGATCTGCAATGGAAACGAATGAAAAATCTTAATAACATAGAAGAAGGGTTTTAATAATCTTTTTAGATCTCTAGATGGTTTTCGTCCTCAAGAGATAATCTTTAAGGGGTTTCATCCTTAAAAATTAATTTGCAAAGCTCTCAAACTTAAACAAAAATTAGATTTTTATAAAATGAAAGAGATGTTTTCACAAAGCCAAATACACTTGCTTTTATTAGCAATCTTGGCTTAGTAGCCACCCACAACCACCAATCAAATGATTTTCCCCACATTTAATTCTTTTTTGACATTTATTTAAGCCAAACACGTTTTTTAAAGCAATCTTGGCTTAGTAGCCACCAACAACCACCAATCAAATGTTTTTTTCCACATTTAATTCTTTTTTGACATTTATTTCTTCCCAACATGGGTCTCATTTTTCTCGTAGGAGAAATAAAAATATTAAGTGACTTTTTTTCTTTTTGTAATTTCACTTTATCTGTTCTCTTTTATTTTTATTAAGTCATTAATAAATTAATATAAGTGTTTTTTTATAAAATTTATTTTTATGCACTTTATAATAATTTATTAAGACTATGGTTTTCCTTTTTATCACCCTTTTGCCGTCAAGAAACAAAATTGGGTTAAGATCCTCTGACCGAGAAGGGGATATTACAATCTAAAACTTGGTGGCGACTGATAACTCAATAAAGGGTGCCTAAATATGTAATTAGTTTCTCATGAAAGGTTGAGTTGGCCAAAACAATAAGGTTTTCATGAAAACAAGGCTACAAGAACTAGGCCTTAATATAAGCTGTGAAAGGTGATTTGAAGGAGTTAGTAGGAATGCTAGAGTTTGAAATTTAGTGAAGAGAAATGAGACCTAAAAGGCTATATAGAAATGTGTTTACATTCTTCCGAGTCATTGTGCACAATGTGGGGACAATAAGTTTTGCATGTTTATAGGTCTAATAATTCTTATTTTGAGATTAAGGGTGAAATTGAACAAATGAAGGTTTGATGCACTAATGAAAGTTCTTGGGTGAGTTTATAGCAGGTAATGGAGTATGAACATTGGAAATAACCTTTGAATCAGAATTACTTGAAATTTAGCATTTTGACATTGTATGAACCTTGAGAAACCTATAGTAGAAATGCATGTTTTAGGGAATATCATATTAATCGTAATGTTTTGATTGTGGAGCTCATATTTTATGCTATCAAATAGTTTTTATCCAATTTTTCCCCTTAGGAAAAATAGGACAAACAAGACCTCACATAGAAAAGTTGGAAGGATCGTTTTGGCCATGGGAGCTCGCATTGGCAAGTCGAGGCTCGAATAAGCGAGAGAATGACATGAAATGATCATAAGGGGTCAGGCTCAGGTTAATAATAAATAACTCATTGAGCTAAGACGTGAGGAATCGACAGTGTAAAAATGGACGAGCTATAAAGGAGAGCTCATAAAGGGACTCGCCGAAGTTGGGGGGGCATGTCAGCCAAAAAAAGGAGTAAACAAAGGCTCGGGCTCAAGCCTAGCGAGTAATTTGAAGAGCGGAAAAATCCTAAAGCCTGAAAAATTTGGACTTCGGGGATTAAGTGATTCAGATTTTTTGTCGCACAAATGGAAAAAATGAACCAAAAACACAAAAGTCTGAAGTCCGAAAGGGCTTGAAAGGGTTTTTGGGGTCAACTCCCCTTTTTGGGGTCAATGGTGCAAGAACTTTGGAGCGCAGCATTAGAGAAGTCCAAAGTAGATAACTCAAAAGGTTCGAAGGACATTAAAGTCTAAAGTCCAAAATTCAGACTTCAGACATTCGAGAGTGTGGAGTTGTCAGTAGGGTCAAGCGATGAACATTACCACACGGGTAGGAAAAAGTTCTGAATTCCAAAGTCTGAATTTCAGACTTCGGGATTTTGGGATTTCAGAGAAATATGTCACCCGGATAAATCAAAGTAACCGAAACCCCGAAACTTGAACCCCCGAAAACACAAAGGTCTAAAACAAGAATTCCGAATTTCGGACTTCAGGGTTTTGACATTTCGGAGGTTGAATGAGCTTAGGAAGGTGAACAATAAGTGCGATCTCCGAAGTCTAAATACCCGAAGCTCCGAATCCCAAAAGGTTGAAATTTCAGATTTCATAGGCTACAATGCAGGGTCAAAGCTCCAAAAAGGTAGATCAACTACTCACATTTATTACAGTATGGTACCCTCATCTTCAGATGGCCATAGCTTTCAACTAGGAGCTCAGATTTGCACGAATCAGAATTTTCAGAAAGCTCTCAGTGTCCTCTACACAACTACAACTGGATTTCTTAATTTTAGTAAGGTTAAGTATTTCAAAATGGGGGAATACAGTACACTATTTTAGAGGTTGGTTCCAAATTTCTCACCTACCCAAAATGATGAGGTATGGGCTTCCTTTCTTCCCAAACAAGCAAGGTACAATGGAGTATGGGCTTTACAGGGTTGCCCATCACTCCTACAAGGACAATGATGGATTTTACAGGAGATTGGAGTGCAATTTCAAGTTTCTTCCCTCTCTCTCCTCTCTCTCCTCAAATTTCTTCCTCTATAAATTATAAGGGGTTGCATTGTGCAAAATGTTGGTCATTTTTTCTCTCCTCCCATGCACCCCATTCTTCTTGGGGCTTTAATCCTTCCTCTAAAGATTTGTAATGTCTTCATGCCTCTTTCTTCTATAACAATGTATTGTGTATATTCATATGGAGCAATAAGATTATGTATTTGTTGATCTCTTTAACCTCTCATGGTTTATTATCTTCATCTTACCTTTCATTGTGCTTGCTTAATCTGTGCATTTCCTTGGTTATTACATGATTTTGGTGTGTTGTGCTCATTCGGGAATGATGTATTGGATGTAATTTAGTTTATGGTGCAGGTCCACCCTTTCTAGGTTCATCTATTCCATTGTTTTACAGGCTGGGGGAAGTGATCAACACTCCTTTCTCAGTGTATCACCACTTGTAGTGTAGGTTTATTTCATGCATTCTTTCTATCTCTGTCCCCTTGGAAGCATTAGATTAGGATTAGTGAGTAGTTTTTCTGCATTAGGAGTTGTTAGTGGAAGGTAGGTTAGGAGTAGGAACCGTCCTTCTCCTATGGAGAGCTATCTCCATTTCACAATGTCCCACACTCAGGATAGCTCCATGTTATGCAATCACGCCGAATGCCTCATCTCAAACCAGGAAATTCGGAGGGTGTTATGGTTTCGACATAACACTTTTGGCATGCCCGATGGGACAACTTCAAGAAGTCAAAGTTCTCAATTTTTACAAGTTGTTATACTGCATATCAAGATCATATTCAATCCAAGTTCAAACACTTCAATTTTAGAGGTTTCCTTGCATTTCAGATTTTGGGAAGTTGCAAATTACAAGATTTCTAGAGGTTTCAGCTACAGAGGTCAAAGTTTGAAATTAATTTTGGAGGGATAAAAATAGTGTCAAAATGAGCTCAAATTTTACTAGATGATAGATCGGGGCCTAAGCTTCAAAAGGGTATCCTTATTTTTTTAATTTTTGATTTTTGAAATTTTAGAGGTTTTCCAAATTTTAGGATTTTCGGGGGATTTCGAAGGTTTTCCAAACCTTTTTGGGTTTTGGACATTTCAAAGATTTTGGAGGTCTTCGAGTTTCAGAAATTTTGGTATTTCAAAGCTTTGTTATTTTCAGATTTTGGACTTTAAAGGTTATTTTTC
Organism: Taxus chinensis; assembly: GCA_019776745.2. Classification (NCBI taxonomy): domain Eukaryota; kingdom Viridiplantae; phylum Streptophyta; class Pinopsida; order Cupressales; family Taxaceae; genus Taxus; species Taxus chinensis. The sequence continues at coordinate 436,969,399 of CM034155.1, forward strand.
ACATTTTGGAGTTCTCAATTCTGTGCACTTTGTTTGGTATTTCAGAAGTTTCAAATGGACCACTCCAAATTTTAGGAGTTTCAAACATCAGGCTAGGTTCTGATAAAATTCGACCCCCCATACCCATTTTTGAGCCTTTCAAGGTGTGCATACAAGTATTCATTCCATTTCATCAAGTTTTTTTGTGCACTTGGTGGAACCTCAATCTTTGGAGGCACATGCAAGCACAACTGGTGAATCCTTTTGGGTCAAAACCCATCTCTCTGAGTAGCAAAATTTTCATTTCTTCACCGTCTATTTTCCATCCATTTTCCTTCTTTCCATCTCTTTCATTTTCTTCCATTTCATGAGGTCATGCAAGTCATGGCTTTCGTTTTCCTCTTGGGATTCACATCTAGAATAACAGCAACAATATCAGTATAACCCTCCTCCAGAATTGTAACATTCATTTTCAGGGTACCTACCAACCATCTCCGGATCCATATTATGATGGTGATCAACAGTGTGCATACCCCAATGAGAAAGACAATATGTAGTTTGGTTACATATCAGACTATGTAGCTATGGGAGAACAAGAGTATGCAAGCTACAGAGGATATCCTACACCTAAGGATGAAGAGTTGTAGTTTAAAGTACAAAATTGGGAGGAAAAATTGATACAAACAAGGGCTGCAACTCAAGAAAAGGCACTCAAGATTGGATTCAAGATACCTTGTCCATGGTTTGCTCCTTTTCAAGGATATGATAGCTCAAAGGAGAAACTTAATGACATGGTTGAATGTTGCCCCAACAAGAGGCATGGATTAATGATATTGAATGTCTATGAACAAAAGTAAAACCATTGTCTATCAATGGAAAAATGCTATATTCTCAATGTTCTCCTTCAAATCCTCAATTCAACCCAAACCTCAACTTCCAAGTTTCCTGTTTCATATACCTATTATGGAATTCATTTCTCCATCTTCTACTCTTCCATCTCATCTCAATTCTTATGACCTTTTCCCTTCCAAGAAGTCATCCCCTCCACAGGAAAAAATTCCACTTCCTTCATCCACCACAAATGATACAAAAAACTGGTTGTTCCCCAGCCTAACCCTTCTCTTCTTGTCATTTTGAGTTCATCTTGGGAAGAAAAGACCCAAAAACTCGGTCCAAAGGGAACAAAAGGGAGAAATCCAATCAACAAGAATGAAAATAATTTGATTGAAGATATGGATCTCTTAAGTTCGGTATTGAAAATATTCCCTTGATGATGAAGCCAAAATAGGAGGCCAAACTAAAAGGGTAACTTGTGGTCAAGGCTGATTTTGAACAGTTGTTACAGCAACGGAGCAAGAGGAAGAAGGTGATGATCAATAATCCAGTTCTCATAATGCAGTGTCCACATTGGCACTATCTTTTCAGAAAATGTTGATCATGCATACTCATTGCAAAATCAGCAGGAGGAAGGAGAAGAAAAATCTCTCTAAGTCCCATGAAAGAGGAGGAACTAAAGGCTCCCACTATCGGATTTGGGTTAATACTTCATGAAGAAAATCAGAAAAATTTATACTTTCATTTGAAGAATATTATTTAGTTGATTAATCTATGGTGAAGGAGAACTTTCAAGAAGAACTTTCTGCCCCAAACAGTCCTCTAGAGAAGAAAATTTAAGAGTTTGATCTATCAAACTTCATGCTAGAGGAATAGGGTATCTAAGATAAATTTGGTCTTCAAATAAAACATAAGGAACTCACTCTTGAGCAATGCACTATTGAGAGTAATGTAAATCTTCATTAGATGTATGCTAGAAATGATGAGCCACATTGTGAAACATTTCCATGTTAAGGAAGGGAAGAAGCATGAAGGGAGCCATCTTTCTTATCATCCATCCACCAAGGTGACATCAGTTGTCTATAGATGTGAGAAGAAGAATAAGATTCAAACTACAGACATCCCCCTTTTCAAGAAAGGTCTACTTAGGAAGACTAAATTTTTGGAGTTGAAGTTTCAAATTAGAATAGTGGACACCTTTCAAAGGACCATACCTTGTCTAATCAGGTACTCTATCTTCATTGGAGACTTAGGGGAGAAGTTGCCACAACCAATCATGTTATTTCTGAGCATGAGGATGAACCTCAACATGATACCAAGGATCAGCATCAATACCTCTTAAAACTAATTCTCCACTAGAAGAGGTATATGTCTTGTTCCTTGATAATTCAATGAGGGGGAACTGGGAGGTAATTTTCAGCCAACCTTCCACTCCTTAATCACAGTTGTGATCAATGTCAAATCATTTGCATGGCTACCCAATTGTAAGGAAGGGAAGCTATTTCTCATCACCGGTGGCAAGTTTCATTTGAATTTGTCCATTTATTTGGTTAGTGTAGGAGTAGGGGTAGGTTTTTTTCCAGTAGAAGAAGTTCTTGTGCACACTCTGCATGTCTTACTTCAGGCATGTATGATTTCATATTTTGTATATAACTTTTGTTGTGTTGTCTCTGTTCCTGTACATTGCATTGTGTTTCAATAGACCTCCCAGAAGAATCTCATTAGAAGAAGCTCATCCTTGTAGGTAACAGTTGCAGATTCCAAAAGAAAGCAAATGCAGAGCAACTAAAATCAAAATTAAAGGACAGATTTTAATGATTTTTCATTCTTCAAGTCCTCAAGGCCAATCCCAAGGTGAACTTCCAAGTGCCTCTGATAAATGGGGAAAATAACCTCCCGCATCATGCTGAAAAGTGGAACTTTCATAAGAAAGAGAGAATTCAAATTTAATAGAGTTCCATGATGTAAATATTTGAAAATTGTCTTATTTAAAACTCCACAGCATGCAATGCATACTAAGCATCATCAGTTTTGTGTGCTTCATACTTGGAAAATCAGGTTTTCATGAGGGAACAGGTGAAAGCCCCAGGTTTTAACGATTTTCTACTCTCACAAATTTTAATTTTAAGATTATTTTATGAGAATTGAGAGTATAAGTAGAGCAGGTTCAAGTTCAACGATTGTGGGTAGTCTCTGGGTTTTAAATTCAATAGGGTCAGATCGGTTTGTGGATATATAGTGACTCCATGCCTAATGGATACTTCAAGGAAGCTGATCTTTCACCTAGCAGGTAGGTGACCCCATGAGTCACCAAAATTGCTATCCAATTTTTCCCCTTAGACAAAATCAGACAAACAAGACCTCACAGAGAAAAATTGGAATGATCAATTTGGCCATGGGAGCTCACATTGGCAAGTCAAGGCTTAGATTAGCGGGATAATGACACGAAATGATCACAGGGGTTCAGGCTCGGGTCAATAATGACTCGTTGATCCAAGGTGTGAGGAATTGACAGTATAAAAATGTCTGAGCTATGGAGGAGAAAGAAGGGACTCATCGAAAGTTGGGGGGGCCATGTCAGCCAAGAAAAGGAAGGTCAGGCTTGAGCCAAGCGAGAAATTTGAAGAGCAGGCTGAAGTTTGAAAAATTTGCAGAGGACTTCGGGGATTGAGTTATTTGGAGTTTTCACTGCACAAATGCAAAAAGTGAACCAGAAAACCAAAATCCCTGGAAAGTTCAAAGTGAAAGGGTTTGGGGGGTTTTCGGGGTCAGCTCTCTTTTTCAGGGTCAATGAACGTAGGAAATTTGCGAGGCAGGCATTGGATAATTCTACAAGCCTGAAAACTCTAAAAGGTCTGAAGGACATACAATTTGAATTCTAAAAGACTTTCAAACATTTCGAGAGTTCAGAGGTTTCATAGGACTCATTCAGATGAATACTACACATGTGGGGAGGAAAAAGGTCTGAAACCTGAAGTCCAATTTTAGACGTTGGGATTTCATGATTTTGGAGAAAACGTCGCCTGGATAAATGTAACCCCCAAAACCCCAAACCCTAAAACCCCAAACCCTGAAACCCCAAAACCATGAAACCCTCGAAACCCCAAAAACACAAAGGTCTGAAACCCAAAGTTTGAATTTCAGACTTCAGGGTTTCGGCATTTCAAAACATTGTACCCCAATGCACGCATAAATCACCACTTGAAGTCCAAAACCCGAAGTATGAATTTCAGACTTCAGGGTTTCAACATTTTAGAGGTTCCATGAGCTCAATAAGATGAATAGTAAAGCGACCTCCAAGGCATGAATACCCAAAACTCTGAATCCCAAAAGTTTGAAATTTCAGATTTCAGAGGGTGCAATGCAGGGTCAAAGTCCGAAAAGGTAGATCAACCACTCACATTTATTGCGTATGGAACCCTAATCTTCAAATGGCCATAACTTTTGACTGGGAGCTTGAATTTGCACAAATCAGACTTTTTGGAAAGCTCTCAGTGTCCTCTACAAAACTACGACTGGATTTCTTAATTTTAATAAGGTTAAATATTTCAAAATGGGGAAATACAGTCCACCATTTTAGAGGAATGGTTCCAAATTTCTCACCTACCCAAAATGATGAGGTATGGGCTTCCTTTCTTCCCCAACAAGAAAGGTACAATGGAGTATGGGCTTTGCAAGCTTACCCATCACTCCTGCAAGGATAATGATGGATTTTGTAAGAGATTGGAGTGCAATTTCAAATTTTTCTCTCTCTCTATCTCCTCATTTCTTCCTCTATAAATTGTAAGGGGTTGCATTGTGCAAAAGGGTTGGTAAAATTTTCTCTCCTCCCATGCACCCCATTCTTCTTGGGGCTTCAAGCCTTCCTCTCAAGATCTGTAATGGCTTCATGCCTCTTTCTGCTACAACAATGTATTGTGTATATTCATATGGAGCAATAAGATTATGTCTGTGTTGATCTCTTTAACCTCTCATGGTTTATTGTCTTCATCTTACCTTTCATTGTGCTTTCTTAATCTATGCATTTCCTTGTTATTTCATGATTTTGGTGTGTTGTTCTCATTCGGGAATGAGGTATTGAGTGTAATTTAGTTTTTGGTGCAGGTCCACCCTTTCTAGGTTCATCTATTCCATTGTTTTACAGGTTGGGGGAAGTGATCAAAAATCCTTTCTCAGTGTGTCACCACTCATAGTGTAGGTTTCTTTCATGAATTATTTCTATCTTTGTCCCCTTAAAAGCATTAGATTAGGATTAGTGAGTAGCTTTCCTACATTAGGAGTAGCTAGTGGAAGGTAAGTATTATCACCAAATCATTGTACCCCCCAAATGGCTTGAAAGTGAATACGACATTCGATGTGATTGGGAAACATGGGATCAACTCTCAAGATGTGGGCCTTGGGATCGAGGTGAACCTCCGGAGAAGGTCGGCTTCCTCTTCCTAAACTAAGTATTACGCTAGTCCTAATGCAATAAAAATGGCTAATGAGATCTTTGCTAACATTTCAAGGGATTAAGGAGAGAGATTTGCAAGGAAATAACACCTATATTAGAAGTGGTGATGCACCAAGAAAGGGTTTTGTTAGAAAAAATTCTGGCTTGCCAATGAAGAGAGATGATCATGAGGAAGAATGAACATGCATTACAAACCCAATTTACATACAGTACTTCACTCTTTGATAAGCACAATGACCTCCAAAACTTGCAAAAGAAACCCTGGTTGCATAGTTCACCTACAAACATGAGAGAGGTAAATAGAAGCAAAAAAATCATGAAAGGACATATAACTGAGGAATTTCCCATCTTAGTAGGAGCTTTCCAAATCAATAGCTTAGTAGCCACATTAGCTGCGCTTGGGATGATTCTAGGCACAGCGTATCCCCTTTGGCTATATAATCGTGTGGTTCTCGGAAATGTAAAACCCAATTTCCTCCATAAATTCTCCGATCCAAATGGAAGAGAAGTTACGATCTTTCTACCTCTTATCGTTGGAGGGGCGACCGTTGAACTACCGAAGAAATGGCCGAAGAAAGAAATGGTCTGAATGTGATCACGACATGGATTGCAGGTGCTCGCGAGGGGTGCAACTTACCTCATAAACAATGGGTGACTGACATAGCCCGTTGCGAAGAGACAAAGTAAGTCCGATCGGCCCGGGCTCTCCGAAGGACAGTTGAACGAGTGACTCGTGAATGCTGCCGGTATTTTTCGTCCCGTCAGTTCCTCGAGCAATCAATAGCAAGAAATCCTCCTCACCATGATATGGACTCCGAGTTTCTATGGCAGAGCACGAGGGCCCCTATCTAACTATGGGGGACCCCCCAGATCTACCAGATATAGAGAAGATATAGAGAGGGGGGGGGCCCCATAGAGAAGATGAGATAAGATAAGATCTAGAAGAGGGGCTCCCCTCTATTCTATGGAGGGGGGGGCGATAGATCGAGGAGGCCCCCTCCCCCCCCCCTCCCTATAGATCTTATCTATCTGGGAGGGGGAGCCCTAGAGATCCCATATAGAGAAAGGGGGGGCGAGGGCCCCCATATAGAGATAGGGGGGGCATTTCTGCTCTCTCCCGCCCCTCTATCTATATCTGGAGGGAGAGGAGGAGTACTGGATGAAAATGGATGCATGCCGGAAGGAAGCACGACTGGGGTCTCCGCTCGGACACTACTCCACTGGTCCGAGATCTCGCATAAGATGAGAGTTTCTGGTAGTACCGGTGAACCAGGTGAGGTGGGCGAGGGCCCCCAATCTCTCTATCTGCACTCACCCGCGCGGCTCTCTAGGCGGAGGGTGAGGGGTGAGCGTAGCGAACCACTCAATTGATGAATCAATTGAGGGGCCCCCCGATACGATAGGGGGGGCACTCGCCCGCCCCGGGCGAGGCTCTTTAGACCTCGCCCTCCAGAGAGAGAGCCGTAGATAGAATAGAGAGGGGGGCGGGTGAGTGGTTCGCGCAGCCCCCTATCTCTATTTTGTAGCGAACCACTCGATTGCCATAGAAATAAGATAGTTCAGAGAGGGGGGTCAATCGAGGGCCCCTATCTAATCTATATCTGACTTCCGGGCTCGACCTGCACTTCTGCATCCGGCTCGACCGACTAGACTCATGGGAGACTCGACCGGAGAGGGAATCAATCTGGGACGGAGGACTCGTAGTATCTGGATCCGGCAAAGGCTAAAGAGAGGGCGGGTCATTTATGCGCCCCCGGCCGACCCCAACCTATTGATTGGAACAAAGATCGAGGGCTCCCGACGAAGGTGCGCGTAAGCGGGAGTGCCGGCCCTCCTTCGTCGGGCGGGAGAGGAGGGCCCCCCCATAGAGAAGATAAGATCTATAGGGAGGGGGGCTCCCCTAGATTCTATGGAGGGGGGGGCCTATCTAGATATGGCACCCCCCCCCCCCCCCTCCCTATAGATCTTATCTTCTCTATATGGCGCCTGCCCGCATATAGAGATCTATCTATCTATATAGATGGGCAGACCCCCGGAGAAAATAGAGGGCGGGCCATCTATCTATACTCTATAGAGGGCCAACTAAACTATATACAGGCCAACTAAACCATATAGAGTCGAGGGCGACTATCTTATCTATAGTCGCCAACCAACCCTGGCCCTCTCCCGGCGGCCTACTCTATATAGCTTCTATTCTATAGCTGGGGGAGGCCCTATAGTTCTATATGGGAGGAGGGAGAGGAGGTCGAGGTTCTCCCGACGAAGGTGGCGCCTATGGGGGTGTGAGCGATAGCCCTCTCCCGACGAAGGTGGCGCCTATGGGGGTGTGAGCGATAGCCCTCTCCCGCCCCCCCCCCCGCCTATATATCTCTATCCCATCTATATAGAGAGGGGGGGGGGTGTGAGCGATGGTATATAGAGTTTCATTGGCCATATATAGATAGGGGATCGATAGATGACTTCCCCCTCTAGAGAGAGATATATGGCCCCCCCTCTATATATAGATGGCTAGTTTAGAGAGATGGCTAGTCTATATAGAGAGATGGCCCCCTCCCCCCCCTCTCTATTCTATTCTATCTCGGCTCTCTATCTTCTATGGGAGATCAGATCTGGGCGGGCGCCTATCTAGAATTATGAACTATGGAGGGCGCCCCCCCTATATATAGAATAGATATGGGGTCCCTCTATATCTTATATATGGGGGGGGCCCTCGCGCCGACGGGCCCCCCCATAGATATAGAATATAGGCTCCCCCATATCTATATGGGGGGGCTATATAGGCTGCTTGGGAGGCCGAGGGCCCCCCTCTCTATAGATGCACTCAATTGAGAGATGAGGAGTGAGCGTAGCGAACCACTCGCCCGCCCCTCTATTCTCTCTGGAGGGCGAGGACAGATATAGATATAGGGGGTACTCGTCCGCCCCTATATCTATATCTGGAGGACGAGGGGTGAGCGCAGCCCCCTATCTGAATGAGACTCACTCTTCAGTCTCTTCTCTCTCTATCTCCATATCTCTCTCTCTATCTCTATATAGATCTCACTCTGAACTCTGAACTCTGAACTCTATATCTCTCTCTCTATCTCTATATATATATCTATCTGAATGAGACTGACTATCTGAATGAGACTATCTGAATGAAACTCTCTCACTCTGAAGTCTCTTCTCTCTCTATCTCTATATCTCTCTCTCTATCTCTCTCTATATCTCTATCTGAATGAGACTCTCTATATCTTGTAGCGAACCACTCGATTGATTTCTCAATCGAGGGCCCCCTATCTATATGTGGGGCACTCGTCCGACGTCAGGGGGACGAGGTTTTCCCTCTCCCCCATATAGATAGTCTCATTCAGATAGTCTCATTCAGATAGTCTCATTCAGATAGTCTCATTCAGATAGAGATAGTCTCATTCAGATAGAGATATAGATATAGGGTCTCTAGAGGGGGAGGGAGAGGGTTTCCCCCTACCCTATAGATCTATATGGCTAACCCGGCGCCCAGATAGATATATAGGCTCTAAAGTTGGGGGGTTAGCCATAGAGTATAGATCTATAGGGTGGTTCGCTACGCTCACTCCTCGACCGGCCTATATCTCTATAGGGGCGCCCCCCACCCCTTCCTATCTTATCTTATAGATAGGGTGACCCCTATATGTATGGCTATCGCCATATCTCTAATCTCTATAGGGGGGGGGGTGCCAACTAGATATAGCCGCCCCCCTATCTATCTATCTCCCGACGGCCTACTATCTAGCCTCCTATAGACTATATACTCCATAGCCTCCTATAGACTATCTACTATAGACTCTATAGCCCCCTAGAGACTCTATAGCCTCCTATAGACTCTAGATAGCTTAGCTGGGGGAGGAGCCCTGAACGGGGGCGGACGTCGACCTGACGAGCATAAATGACCCTACGTGCCCCTTACCATATATTTGTCTGACCATCCCATTCGTGGTGACGGAGAAGGAGTCTAGACCAACATGGATGGACCATGATGGACGTTGCACACTTGTCAGAATGACACGATCAATTCGACCCCCCCAACCTTTGCAATCAATAGGTCTGCCGTTCCCTGCTTTCGAATCCGGATCATCCCCTTTTCGGTTCGCCCGCTGCTCACGCTCACTAAATGCCGGGCCGGGAGTGAAGCTGCTCACTAAATGGATGTCGACCATCCCACTGATCCATCTGAGCCCCTCTCTCTATATTATAGGAAACCACTGATCCATCTGAGTAATGGATCGGATCCATCTGAGCCCCTCTCTCTATATTATAGGAAACCACTGATCCATCTGAGTAATGGATCGGATCCATCTGAGCCCCTCTCTCTATATTATAGGAAACCACTGATCCATCTGAGCCCCTCTCTCTATATTATGGGAAAGGAGTTGCCCCAGTACAGCCATCTGGCCGGTAGGTGTCTTAGAGGAGAAAACGGCAGGCGGACGGACAGCAGGCGGGAATCTGACTCCTCCCGAGACATTGACAAGTAGCATGACAGTACAGTCGTTTACCACCGCAGGAACGAGATGTATAGGGGCCACCAACCAGTTTCCCACAGGGATACGTTTCCCACAGGTTTAGCAAGACGAATCTATATTAGGGGAGGGGTAGGGTGCCTTATATATATATTCTATGGGGGGGACCGCATTCGTCAAGCCCAGCACGCCATGACGAGATTGATTCTGGATGGACCGATCTTTATTCCTATCGTATCACCATACTCACCTATCGTATCACCATACTCACAGCAATAGCAATATAACATATCGGATCGATCCCTCGCAAACAAGCGCATCGATGGCGGCCCCTGCCACCCTCACACCCCCACCCCCACCCCTTCCTATCTTATCTTAGAGTTCTAGATAGGCCCCCCTCTATATAGATATGATATGACTGGTTGTATCACTCCTTTGGATAGAATAGGAGGATAGATGAGACCAGTCATCAGTCGTATCATCTAGAAGGATAGATGGGACCAGTCATCAGTCGTATCATCTAGAAAGAAAGATGAGAGGGATAGATGAGACCAGTCATCAGTCGTATCATCTACACGTTCTCCGTGGTCCCGGGGGCCTATCTAGAACTCTAAGATAAGATAGGAAGGGGTGGGGGCACTCTCCCCTCTATCTATATGGTATGGGCCCCTCTCTATAGCCGCCCCCCCCTCTCTCCCATATCTCTATAGGGAGGGGGGCCCCATCTAGAGAGATCTGTCCCCCGCCCGATTCGGGGGTCCCTATATCTCTATATGGCAGCGGGAGAGGAGGGACTCCCATCTATCTATATCTGGGGGCCCCCTATCTATATCCGGGGTGGGGCCGGCGATCGAGGTCGCTCGACCAGCATAGATCTAGATAGGGTCTATAGATAGGGCGCCAGCCCCCCGGGCCGTCGATCGAGGTCGCCAAGATAGGAGGCTAGTCTAGGCCCCAATGTAGATAAGAATCTATATATGGCCACCTGTACTATATAGTACTTCTGCCTACGCCTACAATAGGTGGGGTGGGCGGCCTGTATCTCTCTTTGGGGAGTGAGCGCCCTATCTATGGGAGGGGGAGGAGAGGAGCCCTGAACTCAGATATAGAGAGGGGGGCCCCCGACGGCCTACTCTCTATTCTATATAGCTGGGCTGGGGCCCCTCCTATAGTTCTATTTTGATCTATCTGGCTATCTGGAGGGGGAGGGGCCCCTATCTCCCTATCTCCCCTATACTATCTATATGAAGGGGGGAGCATGCATGAACCTCTCTCTCGGGTCCCGGCCCAACTCCCATCCCAACGATCTATCTGGCCTGGCCTATGAATTGAAAGGGGTCCGTCGGGAAATCAATATAGGCCCTCCTATAGTCATATAGTCCTCCTCCCCCTCCTCGGCCGAGGGAAACGAGCTGTCCTAGTTCCCCTCTGGATAAGATATATGGGCCGGGCCTCCCCGGGCTACCATCCCATCTATATAGAGAGGGTAGGGGGGGCCCCATATATAGATAGGCTGGAGCCGCCTTCCCGGAGAGAAAGGGTAGTATCCACTTAGATCCGCTTTCTCGATATCACCCATACGCTTCTATCCGCCTTCGCTCAGTTCGTAAGATAGAGATATAGAGAGAGATATAGAATACGCGAATCTACCTGGGGCATCCTCGACTAAAGACTGAACAAAAGAGTAGGATCGACTGGGGAGTGATGCCAACTGGCCCAGATCCATATAGAGAGAGGGGGAGGGAGCCCCCATATCTATATGGCCCAGACTAAACAAAAGAGTGGGAGCTTCCTTGACTCCCGACGCCCTATCTCTCTATATATGTGATGCCAACTGGATTGATAGAAGAGAGGGGGCCCTCGACTAGAGACGGATGCCAACTGGATTGATAGAAGAGAGGGGGCCCCCACCCCGAACTAGAGATTTAGAGAGGGGGATAGCCCAGACTGAACCGGACTGACTGATGAAAGTATAGATTCTGGACGGAGTGCCCATATCCTATATATAGGGATAGGGGCCACGCCGACTAGCCCTAAGAATATATGGGCTTTCGACTAGCCTTCCCATAGAGTCTCATTCAGATAGAGTCGAGAGAGATATAGATAGATCGAGAGATACAGATAGAGAGAGAGATCTATATAGAGATATATCTATAGAGAGAGATAGAGATATAGAGAGAGATATATATCTGAGAGAGATACAGATAGAGAGAGAGATCTATATAGAGATAGAGAGAGAGACTGAAGAGTGAAGAGTGAAGAGTGAGATATGGATATGGATATGGATATAGGTATAGATAGAGTGGAGGCCAGATCAATACAATATAGAGGGCATATAGAATACAGATCTCTATCTATCTATCTATCTATAGATCTGGCTCGGAGGTCCCCCCTCTCTCTATATGGGCCATAGCGGGGAAGCCGGGTCGGGGGGGCCCCACATTAGGGGGAGGGGGGAGGGCGGGTGGGCTCTTAACCAACCCTCACAAGATTTCTGAAATCGCGTTCATCCACGTACCGAAATAGTCAAAGCCCGAAACAAATTAACGCTGAAACCCGAAACCAAATACCTCTGAAACCCGAAAACCTGAAACTTCAAATTTTTGGAGTTTCAGGCTTCAGACTCTTCGAGCTAATTTTCGCCAACTCGTGGGGTGAATTTTGCCACTGAGCTCAGCTCGGTTACCTCCTGTGAAGAATCGACCATTTTTCATCTGCCATATAATCCTCTCGCTGACAAGCTTTGAGCCGACATTGAGTCATCAATCACTCAAACCTGATGAGAGCCACTAGATGGACTGACCCTTCAAGCTCGCACGTTACCCCTAAGCTTCGAATTGTCCCTTTGCTTCAAATGCTTCAGCCAAATTCTATCTCTCCTCATGAAATACGAGCTCCTTGTAGCCCATCGCATGATCTCTTCCATGCACTGCAATGTTTCACCCTCTTTCACAAACTCATAGAGGGTGCGTTAGATTGAACACCACCAAATGCCTTACGAGTTGGTCCCGGAGCTCATCTCATCTCATTCTCCACGCTTCCTGTCTCATCGATCGATGCCTTCCATGAGGTGGATCCTTCCGTTGTCCTTTGAGCTTCGAGCTTGATCTAATTCACTAGTGACTCGACTCTCTGTCTCCTTACAACGAGTTTCTTCTCAAGAGACTCCAATGATCTCGGTTTCATTCCTAGCTCGATCCTTTTTATCATCATGGTTATTACCTACCCCGTCTTTGCTTCTATTCCGAATGGCTCGCCGAGCCCTTCTCCTACTAGCTCACTTTCCATGTCCCAAGCTCTTTACACCATCGTCAATATATGGCCCAGCTCTTGAGTTTTATAAGTTCGTTGCTTCAAAATCGATCCCCATCGCTTGCCAAAACTTCATGCTCCTACCGATCGTGAGATTGAATGGCAGAGGCAGGTTAGTGTGCACGAATCACCCTACCACTTACAAATGGAACTAGAGTTCTGCATGGTTGACATGGCTCAGCTATTCCAAGATTCATCTCCACGTTTTCTATGTGCAGGCTTACATCCACCACCCAAATTTACTTCGGCCCTGACACTCGTGTCGTTTCACGATGCGTATGAGCTTGAGGTCTAGCGTATTCCATACAGAGTTCTTCGATGTCTGGCAAGCCCGCTATCTCGTTATCCTTCCTACCCATTTGGCCCGTGCTCGGCCTTCACTGTACTCGTTCAAATAGAGCCCGATTTGTGCAAGCTCCCTTATATATTGGCTTGGCGATGTATTCGACCAACCTACTTGGTTCATCTCGTGTCTGATGCACAACATAGCTTGCATGCCTTTAATGTTTCCTTCGATGTAGCTTGCACCCACGTCCATGTTCAACTCGAACCATCATTCAATACTACATTGCATCACACCTATGAATCATTCTAACCTAGCCGGCACATTGAGCCAATGTACAAAACCTTGCATGCCTTGCAGAGCTATTAATTCCTACACGAACCTGCCTACCTAGTTTATCTCTGGTACCTTTGATTCACTTGATTATGAGCTTAGTGACTCGAGCTCCTGAGTTGATCCTTTCTGAGCCTTCTGACGCCTCTTTCTGCGCTTATCTCGATGTTGTCGATCTTAACCTGTCACTGCTGAGGTCTAGTCCTATAACTTCATACGTGGCTGGATCTTCCATAACGTGCTTCAGCCTAGCTTATGTTTCAACAAGCTATCCTGAAAATTTCTTCCTGTGCGAGTCCAAAATGAGGTCTCCACTGATGTGTCAGGCTCCTAACGTGAGAATTCAAGCCAAGACAACTCCTCGAGCTGTGTTTGAGCTCTATTTCCCAAACACCGAGCTCACTTTATGAAACTCTAAACTCGCCACCGCTCAGATTTCTTGGATTAATGCTCTCCAATGCTCCTCCCACGTTGATCTGGCTTTGTGGATTGCCGAGTGATGGAAATGGGTCGATTGGCCCATGAGCCTGATCTAGTCTACTAGCAACTCGGATCCACCTTATGCCTCCGAGCTAATCCACGAGCTCGAGCCCTAGTACTGCATGAGTATTCTTTTGTCATTGTCACATATGAGTGACTCAATTGATCTTCTTGATATCTTCGTTCAATGCTAGCAAGCTATGCCAATTTTTATGTCCATCATGCTCACTAAACGACCTGTTCACAAAACCCGAGCCGCTAAGCACGTTTCCTTGTGTCTTACTTAACTCGTCCATGAACATTACCTGGGATGTTGTAATGTTTCTTCACTTCAACTGAGCCAGCCCCAAGCCTCAGTCCTTATATGCTTGCATTTTTCTATTGCTTGGGCACCCTGCATGTGTCACGACCGAGTTGGCATCCTCATTCCCTTTCCCGGTGTTTAACTATACCATTCTTGAATTCCCGTCGAACTCGATGACACTGTGCTCAGGACATACCCAGTGCTTTGTAACCCCTCAAACTCGTAGCCGGTGAACATCCCCTTTTATCTGTCGGGCCAAACTCGATTAATCTTGATCTCTGAAACGTTGAGTAATTTGGGTCCCTCGCTATCTCTCTTGTTCACTCAAGTCACCCTGGAAACAAATCATTGCACCGCCTCCTGCGAGCATCGAGTCACCACGATTTTGATCGATCTCCTTAATAAGGTTTAACGCATTCACCGAATTGAGGAACTCACCGAGTTCCCAAGTCAAGTTCAACGATACGATGACCACTGCTCCTGATATGATTCCCGAATGTAGATTTAACAACCAAAATGAACTCGGTGTAGAACTCACTCTATGCAACTCACATGCTGACCAGCTCACTGAGAAGCTCAGTGAGGTGCTTTTAGCTCGAGCTCATATGTGGCTTGTGTTGACAAATTTTTAAGTCTTGCATTGACCCTTCTTAAAATTTTGAACCCTTTTGTGAAAAAGTGGATCATGGAAGTGTGATAAGACACCTGAACATTTATATGTCACATTTAATCTTGTTTTTCTCGAGTTGGATGAGTGTGGGTCCTCCATAGGCAATTTCCTTGTTCTGAGTGAAACTCGATCTTCCAGGACCAGGGAAAGATAAGAACAGTCCAAGACGATCATAAACACCTCTTAAAGCTTGAAATTATCCCGATAACCCCAGAATCTTTTATGGAAGAATTTTCGGTCTCACGGTATTATCCTATTGTCCAATTTTGCCCCGACGGGGGGGGGGGGGGGGGGGGGGAATTGGATAACAGTAGGTTAGGAGTAGGAACTAGCATTCTTCGGAGAGCTATCCCATTTTGCAATGTCCCACATTTAGGATACCTCCATGTTATGCAATCACACCGAATGCCCCATCTCAAACTGGGGAATTCTGGGGGGTGCTTTGATTTTGACATAACAATAGTATTATTGAATTGTGTGTTACATTTTCTAAGAAAATGATATTAACAAGTTCAAAACAAAATCATTAATGTTTTCCAACATGCACTTTTATTTCATTTAAAATGAGATATATGCAAAAGGTTTGCAAAGATGAAACTTCACATTTTTTTCCCCAAATGTTGTTGTGACAACCCTAATAAACATTTATGCAAATTGTAAAAGTATATAGAAGACAAGTATTTACTAAATTTTCCTCATTAAAATCTACTATAATGAGCTGAATTCTTTAACAAATTTCTAAAAAATGACCTTAATGTAAAAGCCTTGAATTATTTTAAGGAAAAATAATTTGGTGAGTCCAACCAAAAATTGGTAAATCTTTGCCAATATATTCCAAGCTTTTGTAGATGAAAAGAAATATTACACATTTTAATATTGATTATATTCTAACCATACACTTGCTCATGATTTCGACTTATTTTTCAAAGATTCTCACTTCTAGTTTTAACAAATTGTGCTGGAGATTTACTTGTTTGGATTGGTTTAGTTATTCTCAGGGTCTACCAGCACTCTATCCTAGCTCATCTCTTGGATTTTAAGGTAAGCTAATTTATTGTTGTTGTAATAAACATTTCAAACATTAAAAAAAATAAAATGATAGCAATATATGAGGGATTAAATCCATACGGTAAATGGTAAATCATAGTGTATAAAGTGGACAACATCTCTACTGTGATGCATTCATAACGAGTAGATTAAATTTCAGACCTACATGGTTATTTTGTGGGACCTTAAGTCAATTCTTAATGGCTGTGAATCCCAACAAATTTCCATGATGTCTTCTCTTATAGGCCTTTTTTGCATAAAATATTTTATCTAGGCATATAAATATGAAAGAAAACAACACATCAATATTGCAATAATAAATAATTCAAACTTATACATTATTAAGAAAAAAAAATTGAGTTGATGATTCCATGCGTTTGTTTGGCGATTTCTCTAATATTTGAATAATTCTTTCACTTTTTTAGGAGCAATATAGTAGGATGTAAACTCTTTTGCTTCTTTAGAGTTAGCTATAGGATGCACATATCAAATTCAACTGTAAATAGAATGGAGTAATTTCTATTGAATATTTGAGGGCTTTTCATAAAATTGCTTTCTCCTAGAATTATGGAGTCAAGTCTTATCATATTATCCCCATATCTCTCATATATTCCCTAGTATTACTCCCACACTCCTATCTCTATGAGTTGTGCATTACAACTATTTGTAAACTGTAATGTCCCCATTTTTTAAGACCCTTAACTTATCTTTACCTGTGGGCTTTTGGGATGATGCAAGGGGAAACTTATGTTAAGTAATTAAATAATATTTCATGGAAAGTGATTTTTATCATTTGACATTATAAAACAATATTTATTTAATTATGGATGCTGAGTGGTTTTTCCACCACCTTGGAGTATTGCTCACAAACAAAATAATTACGGAAAAATTGATGTAATTAATTATTTAATTTAATTCCCAAAATGCAAAATAAAAAGGGGAATCAATAAATAATATTAGGTGGCTTTTTATCATCAAAATACCCTTAGAAAAGGGGGACGTCATACATAGGCATAGTAAAATATTTTTAGTTTACGTTTTCCCTCCAAAAGGGAAAGGTCGGTCTTTATTGGATATTGCACCCCTTAGTTCTATAAAAAGGAGGTCGCATTTCCTTAGAGGGTATGTTGATTGATCATTTGATTTCACTCCATGCTTAGAGTATTGGATGTATTCCCTACTTCTTGCATTGTGATCTCTCTCATTTGGATCTATTATTGAAGAATATTGAAGACTCCATTGTTCTCTCCATTGATCTCTCTTGCGTTGAATATGTTTATGCATGATACATTCATTCTTGTGTTGGTGAATTGGTCTTGGGTATTGGTGTGTTTATTTGGAGAATAAATCTACATTTTTGTGAAGGGTTTGTGGTGCTTTGTGACTATTATTATTGCTACAATTTATTAGAGGCAAATCGAATTAGTTTGGGGTTTTATCTATCATGTTTTGAGGTTGTTTACGCTAGATCTATTTACTGTTGTGTCTGATTCATTATTTCAGATGTAAGAGCTGATTATTTGAGTGTTTTGGAAGGGTTTTGTGAGCTGGAAACTATTTAATTAATTTTTCCTAACCCTAGTGACTAGTTTTCAGATTTGGGGGGTTGATTTGAAGGGCTTTCAGTCATCATAAAATTTACATATTTAGTTCTTTGGAAAGCTCTTAATTTATAGAATCATCTACATTTTATTTGAAGGGAAAATATGTAATATTGAGCAAGCTATGAATTTTTGAAGTTTCAGTTGTTCTGGGTGCATTTTAATTGATTAGTTGTTATAAAATTCAAATTTGTAGTTTGAGATCAATTTGATTATTGGATTTGGTTGTATAAATTAGGAGGAATAAGGAGGACGTGATTTCATAATTTTTGGAGTGAATTTGATGCCCTAAATGTGTTGGGTGACCTACTTGTAGGGTAAAATTAGGGTTTCGTGTTTTCTATGCAAAAAATAGTTTTAGGATATTATTCTTCATATTTTTGTGGCCCAAAATCTTAAGTTGGAAGATTTTTTCTTGGATGGTTAAGCGGGAATTAATTTTGGAAAATTGCAGCCATGAGGTTTGAGTTTTTAATTAATTTTTAGCTGTGTGATCAGATTTATGATTAATTCCTAACTTGTCCTAAAAGGGGACATTACAGTGGTATCAGAGCATTTTATTTTGCACCTGTGAGGTTTGACATTGCTTGTGGATCATGGATTTATCTAGTGCATGTATCATGAAGGCAAGGTTTCGGAAACTTGGTAGAGCACTCAAGTACCTACCTCCATCAAAGGATGAGTTGCTCAAAATTTTGGAAGAAGCAACAAGTTTCTTGGCAACAATAGAGCAAGATGAGTATGGATCAATGCTTCTTGAAAGGGATTTCTTGGTAATGCAGTTGGCTAGGCACGAGTTGCTAGATTATGAAGAGGGGGAGGTAATAATTATTGTCATCTTCTGCATTAGTGAGGTTATGCAGATTACAACCCCAAAGTTGCCATATTTTGATGCCATCATGGAGGACATTTTGGAGGTCATGGTGGGAAGTTTCCAAGGCCTTTGGGACCTCACTAGCCCTTTTTTTGGTAAGAGGGTTAGCATTTTGAATACTACAGAAAAATTAAGATATTGTGTGGTTATGATGGATCTAAAATGCAATGATATTATTTCTCACGTGTTTGAAGTGTTCTTTGATATACATAATGATCATGCTCAAGATGTAATTTTTTCCATGCAAACCATTATGTCTTTGGTATTGAGTGAATATGAGAGTCCACCACCACAATTACTATCTATGCTTGAGGAAAGATTGAGTCAAGAGACATCATGTGTTGCTTATACACTAACTCAAGGTGTTCTAGAGCAATGTTCAGGCAAAGTAAAGCCTATGATTCCCTAAGGTATGAATTCTTTGGTGTTTGATGATAAAACTATGATATCTAATGATTGCGTGGGACTTGGTATTTGCACAAAAAAAATAGATTTAATCCAAGGGGAAGAAAAGGAAGAAGAGCCCTTAGATGCAAATAATCAAGGTAAAACTTCATTGTTGATTGAAGAAGTTTCTTTTCCTTTGTATAATTGCATGCATGATGGTAAAATGATCATGGAAGATAAGTCCAAGAGGGAAGAAAAATATGATTAACAAGTTTGCATGGATAAGAAAAATGAGGGAATCCAAGAGGTAACTAATCAACATTATTTAGTTGTTAGTAATGATACTTGAATTAGTAATGAATGCAAGGATGATAGGATAGGTGATAGGCAAGAGCAAGAGGTTTTTCTAGGAAATTTTGACCATTCTCAGCTCGCTGGTCTGCACATAACAATAGTCATTAAAGAGAAAATAAATGAATTCATCCACCCTAAGATGAAGCTTAAGGAAGCCTCATACCAAGTACAAGAAAGGTTGCATGATTCCAAGGTAGAAGGTGATGTTTGGTTTGAAATTTCCAAGGAGTATGAATGTATTTCATGGCATAAAGGTATGATGGGAAGCCCCAAGCATTTTGTTTCAGATATATTTCTTCTTTTCATAAGGGAAATACATTGACACAATGAATGATATGAGATTCCTTGCATTTTTATTTTCCTCCTTCTTATGTGAATGATAGAGTAGAAATAAAGGTGTATAATCATGCACATGCTATCACATGGTATGGAGAAGTAAGAAACAAATTATTTTCATTTACATGTGCTCATGAGATGATTAAGATGGACATTCTATTGCATGATGAAATTTAGTTTTTGGGTGTTGGAATCACAAAAGGAAAATATGAGCATTGTCTATTCATGTTTAAGTTTGCAACCAAGAAGAATATGTGTATGACTAAAGTTTCCTTTGACATTCATACCACTATCATGCACATTTTCAGTTTGTTTGAGGACATGATAGCATGCTTACAAAGGGATTAGTTCCAAAGGTATGTTAATTTTCAGTTTGGAAGCATCATTGGACAGGTTCACAGGTTTTTTTTTTGGGCCAATTAACATTATTTTAATGGGAGCAAGCAAGAGGCAGTATGGTGTTGAATTTTCATTGCTATGTTTTGGGAAATTAAAGGTAAACATTTGGATATTCGCTATGATAGTTTAGGAGATACAATTTTTCATGAAATTCCTTTTGGATAACTCTAGATCAGGCGTTATGAATGGAGTTTTGACATTTCTTTTATGGGAACAGTCTTGGAGGTTGGGGAGAGTTCAGGTTGGATTACCTAAGGTAAGATGGGATGCCTGAGGTCAAATATTTTTTGTTTACACGCTGTAATTTATTTCAGGAGTTTTTTATTGCATGTAGATCCCTAAAGGCATGGGGAATAAGGAACATTATTCCCTGGGTACTCACGCTGGGATCAAAGGGAGAGACATGGATCACAGGGCTACAGGGCATGGTAATAGCGTTCCATTTCCCACGTGCAGGGATGATTTTCGTTTGATAATTGTGGAGATGCAAGATGAAAATTTCAGTGCATGTAAGGCCTATGTCATTCATAGAGATACTGATTCTTCGGTGGGGGAAAAGAAACTATGAAATATGGAGTTGGTTGTCTCTCATTTTTTATGGATTATATCTATGACCCAGCTCCACTATTATTCCATAATTCTATTTTCACATTGCCTTTGATGGTATGGGTTGATGTAGTGTGATTTGTGTCATGGGGACTAGTGGGGGATGGAAATCAGTGTCACCTCTAGTTCTAAACTTTGCAGGATTACACAGTATTGGGGCCACGTAATAGAGTTTGGGGGCAAGCCCATACATGAGGCGACTTTAACACCAGGAGACACCCCTGGAACGAGTGTTCTTCAACAACTATTTTTTACTTGTTGTATTCCTGTTTAGATTTGAAGAGGGGAAATTGCAGCAGAAGGAAAAGAAAAGAAGGAAATCTCTAATTTTAGGAGAAGAAGGACCCCCCAGCTTATTTGACAAATGCACACATTTACAGTGGCTGAGAGCCCAGGTTTTTGGAGAGTACTCCACTTTTGGACCAGACACATGAGGCTTGCTATTGCTGAGGACAAGCAATTTAGGAAGGGAGGATTGTCAATGTCCCCGCATTTTTGATACCCTTACCCTATCTTCCTTTGGAGTTTAGGAGTGTAAGGGAAAAATTATGTAAGTAATTAAAAATATTCCTGGAGAGTGATTTTACATTTGAACATTATAAGTAATATTTATTTATTATTTACTTATGGATGATGGAGTCGTTGTTCACCCACTTGCGAGTAGTACATGTTACAGGTTTTTTTTTTTGGCCATTTAACACTTATTTTACATTGGGAGCAGCAAAGAGGAAGGTATGGTGTTGAATTTTCATGCTATGTTTTGGGAAATAAAGGTAAACATGTTGGATATTTAGCTATGATAGTTAGAGATACCAATTTTTTCATGAAATTCACTTTGGATCAACTCTATATCATGCGTATGAATGAGTTTTGACATTTTTTTCATGGGAACAATGTATTGGAGGTTGGGAGAGTTAAGTGTTGGATTTACCTAAGGTAAGATGGGATGCCTTGAGGTCAAATATTTTTTGTTTACACTGCTGTAATTTATTTCAGGAGTCTTCTTATTGCATGTAGATCCATAAAGCATGGGGATAAGGAACATTATTCCATGTGTACTCTCACGCTTGGATCAAAGGATGAAGAATGGATCACATGGGCTACACATGGCATGGTAAGCGTCTCATTTCCAACTGTGCATATGGATGATTTTCAGTTTGATATTGTTGGAGATGAAATTTCAGTTGCATGTAGGCCTATTTCATTCACTAGATTAATGCTTATTCGTGTGGGGAAAAGAACTATGAAATATGAGAGTTGGTGTCCTCTCATTTTTATGGATTATATCATTATGACCAGCTCCACTATTACTTCCATAATTCATATTTTTCACATGCATTTGATGATATGGGTGTTAGTGCTTGATTGTGGCTCATGGGTGACTATTTGGGGGTGGAAATCATTCACTCTAGTTCTAACTTTTGAAGATTACAACAGTATTTGGGGCCACGTAATAGAGTTTGGGGGCAGCCCATACATGGAGGAGACTTACACACCATGGAGACACCTTGAAAGAGTGTTCTTCAACACTTATTTTTCTAACTTGTTTGCTTCATGTGTAGATTTGAAGAGGAAATTGCAGCAGAAGAAACTCCTAATTTTTAGGAGAAAGAAGGACCCCAAGATATTACAAATGCTACACCATTTAAGTGGCATGAGAGCCCGGTTTTTGGAGTACTACACTTTTGGACCCAGACACATGAGCTTGCTATTGCTTGAGGACAAGCAATCTTAGGAAGGGAGGATTGTAATGTCCCCATTTTTGAATACCCTTACCCTATCTTTCCTCTTGGGATTTTAGGATGATGTAAGGGAAAAATTATGTTAAGTAATTAAATAATATTTCCTGGAGAGTGATTTTTATCATTTGAAATTATAAAGTAATATTTATTTATTTATTTACTTATGGATGATGAGTCGTTTTTCCACCACCTTGGAGTATTGCTCACAAAAGAATAATTATGGAGCAATTGATGTAATTAATTATTTAATTTAATTCCCAAAAAGTAAAATAAAAAAGGGGAATTAATTAAATAATATTAGGTGGCTTTTTACTATCAAAATACCCTTAGAAAAGGGAACACCACACATAGGGATAATAAAATACGTTTAGTTTATGTTTTCCCTCCAAAAGGGAAATGTCAGTCTTTATTGGATATTGCACCCCTTAGTTCTATAAAAATGAGGTTGTATTTCCCTAGAGGGTATGTTGATAAATCATTTGATTTCACTCCATGCTTGGAGTATTGAGATCTATGCCCATGGGATGTATTCCCTAGTTCTTGCATTGTGCTCTCTCTCATTTGGTTCTATTATTAAAGAATATTGAAGACTCCATTGTTCTCTTCAATGAGCTCTCTTGTGTTGAATGTGTTTATGCATGATATATTCATTCTTGCATTGGCGACTTGGTCTTGGGTATTTGTGCGTTTATTTGGAGAATAAATCTGCATTTTTGTGAAGGGTTTGTGGTGCTTTGTAACTGTTATTATTGCTGCAATTTATTAGAAGAAAATCAAATTGGTTTGGGGTTTGATCTATCATGTTTTGAGATTTTTTATGCTAGATATATTATTTGATGTGTCAAATTAATTATTTCAGATGCAATGGCTGATTATTTGAGTATTTTGGAAGGGTTTTGTGAGCTGAAAATTATTTAATTAATTTTCCCTTACCTTAGCAACTAGTTTTCAAATTTTGGGGGTTGATTTGAAGGGGTTTCAGTCATCATAAAATTTATATATTTAGTTATTTGGAAAGATATTAATTTATAGAATCATCTGCATTTTATTTGAAGGGAAAATATGGAATATTGAGCAATTTATGAAGTTTTGAAGTTTTAGCTGTTTTAGGTGCATTTTAATTGATTAGTTATTGTTATAAAATTCAGATCTGCAGTTTGGGATCAATTTAATTATTAGATTTAGTTTTAGAAATTAGGAGGAATAAGAAGGAAGTGATTTCATAATTTTTAGAGTGAATTTGATGCCTTAAATGTACTGGGCGAACTAATTTTTAGGGTAAAATTAAGGTTTCATGTTTGTTATGCAAAAAATGGTTTTGGGATATTATTCTTCATATTTTTGTGGCCCAAAATACAAAGTTTGAAGAATTTTTCTTGGATGGTTGAGTGGGAATTAATTTTGGAAAATTGCAGCCGTGGGGTTTGAGTTTTTAATTAATTTTTAGCTGTGTGATCAAATTTTTGATTAATTCCTAACTTGTTTTAAAAAGAGACATTACACAAACTCATGTATTATTTAAATATTGAGTAATACTTATATTCAAACCATACCTATATGCTCACAATATAAACACTAATTTCCTAACGTATAATTTGTTTAGACTTGGGTTAGGTGTATGTACTATTTAAAACTTATCATATGTACCAATTTTAGTATTTTCTTGCATATTTCTTTATTTGATGTTTTAATCTTGTGATTAGATGACATCAATGCCCAAAATTTATGGAAATATGTATCCTTAAAGGAATTGATTTTGTTCGATGTATCCATGCATAAAAATAAAGGGCTATTCACTCCCTTACTATGTAACACATGACATAAGATTGAAATTATGTATGGTCCTACTCGAACATGTAATATAATACACTACAAAATGGATTATGTCTAGTAATATTTTATCTACCCGTGGTAGGGGAGGAATAAATGAGTTCATCCATACAACTATGTTTAATATCCTAAATGAATTGTTCTAAGCATATATTCAATTGAGCACCCCCATCTATTGATGTTATATGTATGCCTTTACCTTATATGAGCGCTCAAATAACCAAAGATTTGTCATATGACAAAATGTAATTGGATTTTTTCATGCAACATTGAATATTACAATAAAGTTTTCCTGTGAACGTGTATCATATTGCATTGGAAAACAATTTTATATTCTAGCAATTTGAAAATTTCAAGTATTGGTTGGTTTATCCTTGTGAGTGGATGGTTAAATTGGAGCATGAAAAGCACAAACCATAGGGAAATTTAGGAAATACTTGGAATAACCAAAATTCTCAAAAAAAAAATAGTGTTTTTAGGTTACTAGATAACTTATCATTGATCGATAGAAAGTCATATGCAACAAAGAGTAAGAGACTAGTCCAAATCTCAAGATGAATGAGAGAACAAAATACATGTGTGTGAAGTCAACTTGATTTGAAATGTATATGTATGTATTTCATTATTTTAAAACACAAAGAGTATAAAAATGGCACCTTGGATTTATGCATGGAAACAATAGACAAAAATGGAGTCATAAAACAATGTTTTGCTAAAACAAAGATTCATAAATTTAGATTGATTAATGAAGATACCTACACTCACAATTTTACAAAATAATTAGTAATCTGAAATGTGGAGCTTCAAATTTTGTTTCTTAAAATTTTATATATTTTTATTAAAATAGAGGATTTTTAGTAGGTCAAGAAGTGTTTTTTCGAATCTAGATGCACTTATTAATTAAAAACAATAGATAGGTGGTTATGAGTTAAGCCTTTTTCAGATAAATTTATTTTTTGGGCACACTATTTTGGACAAAAAGTAGACTTACTATGGACATGATATTTCTTTGTGATTTTGAAATTAAAATTTTTAAAATTATTTTTGGTATTGAACAAACTCTCAGAATGGATATTCGAGAACGAGTAAATTACATCTTGTTTACAAAATGATTTAAATTCAATTTATGTAGAATTAGGTCATGTGTGTGTGCGCATGTGTGCGTGTGTGTGTGTGTGTGTGTGTGTGTGTGTGTGTGTGTGTGTGTGTGTGTGTGTGTGTGTGTGTGTGTGTGTGTGTGTGTGTGTGTGTGTGTGTGTGTGTGTGTGTGTGTGTGTGTGTGTCTACATGTACTTGTGTGCGTCTCTTCCTTTGTGTGTGCATTTATGTGCATGTGTGCGCACGCATGCGTGCGTGTGTATTTTAGAATATGTTTGAAAATTTCAAAATCACAATAAATTAGAAGTACTATATTTGGGTATGTGTGGACATGTTGTACATAAATAAATAGACAAATACTTAATCATATTATAAGGAATTAAAAACTATGTTATGAAATGCTATATAGGAATATGTGATCATGTTCATGGTGGAAATTGTATTTTTTCCAAATCAATTCTTCACATGGGTCTTGCCATGTTTTTTGCAGGTCCATTCCTCAGCCTAAAAATCTAAGATATTTCCAATGTTGGAGTGGGGATTTTTCAAATATTTGAAGTATAAAATTCATGAATTTTTTTGGTACTTAAAGAAACAACTTATAGTTCTTGAAATGCTAGAAAATATATCCCAATCACCTAGTCATGCTAATTGAACAACAATGTCAAAGGTTTGAGATGGTGTAGTGTTTAATCGCTAGTGTGAAAGTAGAAAACCACTTGAATTCAAGAGAGTATCTATGATATGTAAGGCTTGGAAAATAATATTAGTAGTGATTAAGTTGGGAATGAGAACACAATGTAGTGGTACTCCAACTTTTGTATTATTGTGGTCTTAGGAGGTCATTACTTGGGTCCAACATTCAAGGTAGATTTGATGTGAATAGGTATGTTGAAATAAAATTTTGGGAAAACTTAGAAATTTATGAGAACCTTGTTATTTGAATGAGGTTGAACATATTAGGGGTGATTAAATGTGGTAAGATATATCTAGGTAGAATTATGGAAAGATTAGAATATATGAATCCTCCAATTGTCATATATCAGTAATGTCAATAAATTCTCATTGGTTGGAAAATTGCACGTATAAAATTGTAAATCACAACCATTGAGAGTTGAAAGTTGAACAAGGTCAGGTGAAGACACATTGAAATTTGTGGACTTGTGTATTATATGTAGAGCTTGTTAAATCCTCATTTTATCAATCCAAGAACTTAGATCGCCTATATGAAGGGATAAGTCCTTACCAAAATCCCCCTTAGATGTTTTTGGAAATTATGTGAAAAGGTGTTTCAAATTCATAGAAAATAGTAGTAAAATTTTTATAGTCATGTAGGTGAATTAAAATCATGAACCATGAAATGAGAGTGAATGTGGGGAACGAGACAGATGAATGTCTATATGACCAAAATTACTAAAATAAAGATATGCCGGCTTAATCAAAACCACATACATATGTTAGTAAAGATTCCACCAACTATTTTCAATGAACACACATGTTTAGGGAAGGCATGCTTTGTGTGTACATTGTCGAAGCAAGGCATCTTGGTGCATCCAGTAGGATGAAAATGTAACTGGTCGGATGTAAATACAACTAGCTAGCTACATTTGTAAATTATCTGTTGCAAATGTAACTGGCCAATTAGAAATGCAACTATTTGGCTGAAAATGTAACAGGTCCTATGGAATTGTAATTATATGAAGGCATATACAACTAGTTACATGTGTGCAAGTCTAACCAGATGGTACCACGTGTTGCCATTCATTTATAAATATAGAAAAATTCCATTATTTTTTCACTTCTTACAATATTTTTGTTGTGCACTCATACTCCCTCAAGTGTTTTATAAACTTTTGATAGTTTATTTTTTGTACCCGCAGTTTTATCTAGGTAGAAAACATAGAGATATGGCTTTTCATAAAGCTATCACAGACACCAAGCTAAACATTATTTTCATAACCTAAACCGGGAAGGTCATGGACATGATTAAGGCTATTCTAAGTTCTAAATATATCAATATTTGAAACCACTCGTGGTAAAATTTTGAAATAATCAGGGTCTTCATTGACAACATGCTTGAAATAAATCCTGACAAGAATGTTGCAGTGGCGATGGAGGTTATCTTAATCAAGCATGAGGACAAAAAAATTTGGACGTTGTGCTATGAAATTTGGAATTAATAGGACATGCTCATAATTGCTTTCCCCTTCAGGGTATTTGTCACATGGATTCATAAATGTCATGACTTTCAAGACATTAGAGGATTTATTTTATACTCTTTTGATTTTTTTAGTAAACTAGTCAATCTCAAGTTTGAGGACACCATCTGACTTCCAATGCCCAAATTAGAGCCTTCTTGGATGCCTTGAAGGCTCTAATTTCACTTGATGGGGAGCGTATTTAGGAAATCAAGAAAGATTAATATTACAATACCCTTCTTAAACAACTTGAAACTCAAGGGTTTTATGTTTTTGATAAAGATCCTATCGGTGCTTCTACCCTCCAAAAATTAATTTATTGATATATTAAGATATGTTGCCTTAGGTTATAACAAATTTTGTTATAGACAACCCGCAAGGGGTTTTTGTATGCAAAATTTTGATACTTAATGTATTGTTTTTGAATTATAAATCGAAGGCAAATGGACTCTTCAACCCATATCTAGCTATCCCAAAATATAATAATAATCTGTTTATAACTTCAAATTTAATTGGTGCTTTAAAATTTTATCATATGTCATTTATAAAAGACAATGCCACACTCAATAATACAATTGCAAATAAAAATATAGATACTGATATTATTTTGCAATAATGAACACAATTATATAAGCATTACATATGAAATTTGATATGATAATTGCTATTTGCAATATATACCAAACTAAAACTCAAGCAGTTAAAATAAACCTCGAGCAACCCATTTTTGGTGGTTTTCATAATCATCTACGTATCTTACGTGATTGAATTAATTTACATTTCTCCATATATGTGTTATTTTTTTCATTATTTTACTTAACCGACACATATATATTTTCCACAATGTATCTAAAATGTGTTCAACTTGAGTTGTATTTTGTGTTCCTTTCCATGTTTCTAGCTACATATTTCATATCTAAATTAAGTTTGGGTATCATTACTATTTTATGGCATAACCGGTTCAATGAATGAATATTTTGCTGCCTAGCCATGCTTAAAAGACATTTTAATTATCTATCTTCTTCTCTTCCTTCAATCACATTTTTTAGTGTTTTCATCTAAATTGGTGTTTGATGAGTATAAAAATATTCTATTAGTTGCATTTCATCATCAATAATATCCTCGAACCTCCTCTTCCTTGACACAAAATTGGCAGATAATTTATCGATGAAGTTTTTGTTTGATGAGAAGTAGAAATGTATTCTTCTATTGCATCTCATAATCAAGGAAAATTTTAGTGGCGAATTTTGGTAAACTCGCAAAAATCCAAATTTATGGAAATTTAAATTGGTGAATTTTTAGTAATTGGTAGCCAACTTATTCGCCAAAAATTTCAACCAACATGTCCCTTGTATGGTTCATTTCACCTAGATTTTACACATATATAAGAGCTTATGCATGCAATTTTCCACCATTTCAAATCATTTTGTGTGCATATTCACTAAAGTAAACATAGATAACTAGTATCATACAACATATGCTATCAAACTGTAACTGCAAGCCATCCAACCCTAGGTTTGTCCAACCACATACTGTCATAGATGTCCAACCATAGGCCCGTCAAACCCTTTAGCCATCCAAACCTTTATCCATCCAACCACTTAGCCATATAACCCCTTAGCCATACAACCCCTTGGTTGTCCAACCCATTATCTATCCAACCTCAAAGTTGTCAGACCTTCAAGCCGTCCAATCCCAGAGCCTTCTAATCATAGAGCCATCTAACCTAAGAATCGTCCAACCACATAGCCATCTAACCTAGAGCCCTCTAACCCTAGATCTATCTAACCCTAAAGTTGTCTAATATTAGAGCCTTCAAACATAAGATCCATATTTAATTTTTCCTAAGCATTCTTGTTTTCAATTTAGTGGTATATCAATGGATTTTGGAAATCAGGGTAAGAAGGTTACAAATTCAACTAGTTCAAAAAAGGGTGCAAAGACTTTGCTTGGCTATTTTGGAAAATCACAAAACATAAAGGTGGTTTCTACATCAGTTGAAAATATCAGTATGTTTTATTCACAGGCTATTTAGTCTTACAAAATTTGATAATTATGTTTTTCATACTGTTCTTCGAAATCTTTGTAATCTAAGTAAAAATTTAACTATATATAAAATTAATATTATATCTGTAACAATTTTATAAAATTATATGTAGACATTTCAGAAATTCCTTCACAAAATAAATAATTTAAAGATATCGATGATCCATTATATGTTGAGGAAAATATTTCGTCCCTTGATGACATTGAAGTACAAGAAAATTCATTGAATTCTCATGATACACCAACAAAGGGATCTTCTACTCCAAGGTCTATTTCCAGAAAGAGGAGACATGAGAATCAAGATATTCCTACTGAGAGCCCAAATGCAAAAGTTGAACCCCAAGAAAAAAATAAAAATATGTCAAAATCTAAAGAGGACAAACTGGACAATTGGAAGGAATTTCCAATTCGAATGGGCTGCAAAAATATCCATTTATTGAACCTATGTACATTGAAAATGGTAATGATGTTCTAATACAATGTCAATGTAAAATATGTAGTTGGAAACAGGTGAAGGATCACATGATGCAACTCAAACTAGACACAATTGAAAATTATTGTGGGAAAATTTACATTTCCCACAAGCAAAAGGATGTCAGTATAGTCAGAACACAAATGGAAAGATGCAA
Source organism: Taxus chinensis (assembly GCA_019776745.2). Classification (NCBI taxonomy): domain Eukaryota; kingdom Viridiplantae; phylum Streptophyta; class Pinopsida; order Cupressales; family Taxaceae; genus Taxus; species Taxus chinensis. Next base: position 436,999,675 of record CM034155.1, read on the forward strand.
AAGAGTGTCTACATGTAAAATACACAGAAGAATATGAAAAATAAAAAAAATGTATGAAAAATCTAAATGAAGGTGGCACCATCGTAGAAAGATTAAGCAAAGTTATAGAGGCAAAAATGCATTAAAAAAGTATTCAGTTTGCTACCGTATTCCATATATTGAAAAGGGGAAGACCCATGTCAAATTTAAGAGAAAATAAAATTTTGTATTAGGTTATTGGTTTACAGAACGTTCTTCAATCTCATTGGTCAGATACCAATGGCTAGGAAATTACAAAATGTCTATCTCTGGTAGAAAAGGAGGATCTGAAATAGTTTGTTCAAAAGCAAAAGTATATTTCCCTTTCAATAGATGAGGTTACCGTAGTGGATAATACTTCATGGATTTGTATTCATGTTTACACATTTTCAAATGACGCAAGAACTCCCACCTCTTAGCAATTCATAAAATGACTGAGAATTACATTTCTGAAAAATATTTATAAATTGGTGGTCTCAAATCTGAAGGATATCGCAGGAATGGATGACTTTTCCATTGCAAAAAAATTAGTTTTTGTTGGAACCAATGGTGCAGCTGTAATGCAGTGGGGCAGAAATGGTCTATATGCTCAACTTCATACACCTGTTGCTCCTTATATGATTACAATCCATTGCATGGCTCACATAATGAATCTTGCCTACAAAATTATGAGCACAATTTGAAAATGTAGCTAAATATATTTTTAGAATTTCATAAATTTGTGATTAGAATGACAAAGGGAAAAAAGCTTCTCAAAGATGTAGATACTAGATGGATATCTATGTATGAACTTTCCTATAGAATATTTGATGAATATCCTTCATTGACAGGATTTATGTATAAATACCATAGGGATGTAGATAAAGATAAAGATTTATTGTACTATCTAACAGACATAGAAAATTTACTGACAATTTGCGATGTTTTTCCTATGTTGAGGGAGATTAATATTTTAATGAAGCATGCACAAGATCATTATTTCTACATAAAAAACTTCATAAGACTCAGAAGACGTGTGTGCTGGAGTCTTGAAAGTTTATATATTTCAGATGGGATTTTTTAGGGTGATGCTTTTGAAAACTGGAATGCATTGACAGACCTGAAAAATCCCAGGTGCTTCATAAAATACAATACACATGATCATCTCTGTATAATAGAATCTGGGAAAGAGATTCCACTTCATACATTCCAAAAAAGAGTTGATATGGATGGCTCAGAAATCGAAGAAGTAAGAGTGACACAAAATTTATATGATGCAGTATTATTCGAAACTAGGAATAAATTGAGAAAGATCTTTGAATCGTTATCTAAAGCGATCTAGGAAATATTCAAAAATGATAAAATACTTGAAGCAATGGGAGTTGTAAATCTGCAGTTTTGGAATTTTTCTAACAGCATACCTTATACATCCATCAGTCCTTTATTTGTCAAAAACATGAGTGATCTAGCTGACCATTTCTCTAAGACTGAAGAGATAAACGAAGTTTCTGTAGAAGGCATTTTACAAATAAAAATACTTAGTTCCTAGTCATTGCATTATGCTAATACTATAATACGACAAGTTCAGCTTCTACAAAAACCACAAGAATATGGTGCCATCAAAAGGATTTGGAAGCATATTTTCTCTAGTAGTATTCTGCGTGAAGATTTGAGTGAGTATATTAATCTGTACGAACTATGTCAAACAATGATTTTGGGTTATGTGGAAGATGAGAGGGTTTTCAGTGCACTATCTTTTTTTAAATTCAAAAGTTCAAAACACATTGGATAGGAATCTAGAAAGTTGTCTGATGTTTTATGTATCATGTTACTTAGTGGAGTCTTTTCCTTATGCACTCACATTATGGAATTCACTAGTAGAAAGAAGAGGATTTGGTAATATTCTGCCTGATCCGGGGGATCGAGACACATCCATAGATCATGATATAGTTGATTTCCAAGACACGAATGAAAGTGTTTCTCCAGGACTGTCCTAATTCACATAGATTTCATTTCTTGTATACATTGTTGAGACTATTTACAATAATTTGATGTAATATGTGTTGATGTATTTAATACAGATATTACAACTTTCATTAAATGCAATATTACATTTTTCTTTATTTGATCCATTGGAACAATGTCACTGTCATTTTCTTGTATCACATTTGTTTTTTATATTTGGTTTTCAAATTGAAATAAGGAAAAAAAATTATATCTGTTAATTGATTTTTGTTTACATTTGCATGAAATCAGAAACATAAATATTTTAAATAAACAAAATCATGAAAATGTAAGAACCATTTACATAAACATAGAAACATAAACATCATTCATATTAAGTAGAAATCCATAAACAATAAATATAGCTACAATTCCAAAGTACTCTTGAAATCATTCTCCTATGTGGCGGATTACTTTATGAAGTCAAGTATCAATTCATAAAGCATTGTTGGCTAATACAATTCCAAAAAGGGGAGTGTAAATAAAATTTCAAAGCTTTTAGACAAGTTCTGTCATATAAGAACACATTATGAGGGCATCCTCTTTTCTGCCTATGATTCTGAATCATAGTTGTCCTTATGTCTGCCACACATAATAAAAAGTAAAAAATGCTAACCACTATCTTTTAATTCCTACGCTAGTGTCGGAATTGTGACAACACACCTGTCACATGGTGAACTTAACTAACATATTTAATTTTTTATGTTGCAGGTTAAGCTTGATATTTTTCTTGTGTAAGAGGTGGAGGATGTGCTCAGTCTATATAGAGCTATCTGCTATAACTCTTGATGTCTACAAATCTCACTCTGTGGTATTTATATTTTCAAGAGTATTGTGCTCCTCCCTCGCAACATCTTTTGATGATAAAAGTGATGCATCGACGTCTGTCTTTTCCTTCAATAAGACTTATGGATCCATCTTATGCTCCTTGATTATCCTTCTCAATGTATTATTTTGTTTATTTAATACTATGATTTTTTCCTTCAAATGTACAAATGAATTCATGCTTTTGCGGGCATTCTTCAAATGTGCTTCAAATACAAATGCTTCTTTCTTTAAATTTTCATATTTTTCTTGCAAAATAGAAGTATTAAATATTTAGTCTATTAGATAAGCTGAAAAAATATATTGCGGCACTTATAATATTAGGATTTTTCCTGTAAAATATGACTCACCACAACTTTTTCTTTTTCTACATTTGCTATTAAAACATTTGTCGTGTCTTTAGCCCATTTGTTGTAGTAAGCCTATGCTTCAGAATTTAGATTCTCCAACCTGTTTAACATTATGTCTATAATATCATCATCGTAATCATTAGTATATGAAATTATCCGTAACTGAGCTTTGTTTAGCAAAATGTCAAGCCTTTCTAGATGGCTCTCTACAGCAGTGAACAATGAATTCCTTTGACCATGGTTATGGTATCGGTTATTTATTTCTTTTATCAAATTTTTAGCTCTCCTCTCCCAAGTCCGCACAAAATCAACATTAAACATTACAACTTCTTGAATTGTTTCCCCCATACTATGTGATATCAAATTTTCAAATAAAAAATATTTTTTCTCATCATATGTTTGTGGAGATTTTCTTAGAGGAGGAGGAGGAGAGTCCCTATCATGTACTTCATTTTGTTATGGTTGTGATGGAGGAAGAGTAGATTGAATCATATCATGGGTGTCAAATTAGTTACCCTTGTCTACATCGCCACTATTGAAGCCCAAACACTCCTCGTCAAAAGTGATGTTGTTGAAAATTTTTGTGGCCATTACACTTAAGACACCACCTAATGAGAGTCCAAGAAATTCTGTGATTGTAGGATGAAGTGTTCCAACTGAGTCCGTAGGAAACCTTATATTCTTTCATGAAGATCTTCTATTTGTTTAGAATTTACGGGTTGGCAGTACTGGTGGCCTCCTTACAAGTGGAATGTGCTTAGAAGCTATATTACCTGCAAGAAGCAAACAAAAAATTATTAGAAAATTATCATTATACACCTGGGCCTTGTAAATGGTAAAAAAATGTAACTAAACAAAACATGCTAAATATTATATATTACAATTTACCTTGCATGCTCGAAGACGCAAACGTGACATTTCAATCTTGACCATCGGAATGAGTTTGATCTTTATCACCAATTTTAGTAGTTTTTTAATACAATAAATGTAGAAAATAGAAATATTTAAATACAATACTACTTACATAATCTATACTAGTTGTTTGAATTAGTTAATTATATAAAAAATAAAACTTTGTACCTGTAGTTAAATGTGATGGTAGACGTGATACACATACCGACCCCTAGGTTGTTTTTGATGAGGAACTTGTATGGTGTTGATTTTGCTAAATCCATGTTAGAATCCAGAGAGACCTCTGGAGGGGCTTCACCTCAAGCAATTATATCCTTATGAGATATTGGAGCCATAATTCTTCTCTGTAAAAGAAAATCTTACAATTATTATTTTATTAAAAAATATTGAATTTGAAATCGTTATAACAATAAAAATGTAAAAGTAACTGTTACCTGTTGTTCTTCAAGAGTGAGACCATGTATTTTACCATTAATTGCAGATGACATTTTTGCTTGCTGTAATTTGAAGAAAATTCTTGATAGAAAGCAATTATATAATTGCAACAAGAGAATACAGTCTTGGATTTATAAGATAGATTGGCATTGTGGGCACGGGAGACATCTATTTTTATTCGATTGGACAAATACGTACACCAATCGAATTATTGCCCTGCTAGTGTCCGCAATATATATTAAACTACGCAATATAGAATGTATATACATCTGTCATGTAACACAATCCTAGCGTAAAAAAGTGATGTAATTGCAAGAAAGAATTGGTTTGTAATACATTGTATAAGAAGGCCTCTTGTTGAACGATTAAGAGGAGTTGCAATAACAAACAAGAAATTTTAGATGCTTGGGTAGTCAAGTAATATTAAGAAAAGAATTTAAAAATAATAAACTTACCATCAACCTGCACATTTTAATGAGACTCTAAAAACTTTTGTCTTCATCTGTAAGGACAACCTTTGTAGTAACGAGCGACTGCTTTTTGAATGGTAACCTAGTTAGCCGATGTACGTCTTCTAGCTCAATTATGAAACAAATTTGATGATGAATCGGATGCACGAGGAGAATGAAAAAATCTGCCTCATTCTGGTTGTAAGAGGTGAGAAGGTAATCAAGGACAAAAGTATCAATATCGAATTGGGCATGTTGACAAGCCCGGTAAATTGTGATTTTTCCAACCATTCCTTTGGTGTGTCTTTTAGTTTCATCAGAGCTACGATCTACAAGCACATGAGGATTTTGTATTAAAATTTGGGCATAGGAGTAGACGTGGTGCTTTTCATTATTGAAATTTGGGAGAACTTCAAATATTGGAGAGCTCATAACACTAGAAATGTTCATGGAAAAGTGAAGAAATGAACCTTGTAGGGGTATTTATAGGGCTCTGAATTGTTTAAGGGACATGTGGTGGAAAAATATTTTCTAGCCATGACGTCTGCCCAACCCATGTTGGATGCATGAACAACTCATCTAACCAATCAAATCGACCAACCTAATGAAATAACCAATCTAACCCACATGTCCAATGTATGCGTCCAACCCACCAGCCCAGCCTACATGTTAAATATGTTCGATCAACCCAACTTCCCAAGTCACTCGCACAACCTACTCGCCTAGCCTACCCGTCTAACCTACCCACCCAACCTACCTGACCCACCTGCCCATTTAGCCTACCTATCCAACTTATCTGATAACTCTACCCATCTATCCTACCCCATCCCAAGCTCGGAAAAATGATCAGAAAAATTCTGAATTTGCTTGCACCAGTTAACCCACTCGACCAACCTACCTGTCTAACCCATCCATCCAGCCAATCTACCCCTCTTGTTTGTCAAACCTGTCTGGCCCACCTACCCATCCAACTGTACATCCAATCTATCCACTCCACCTACCCATCCATCTTGACCCATCCAAAATCTTGGTAAAATGATCAGAACAGTTCCTACTTATCGTGCACCCGTCCAACCCACCCGTCTAATCCACCTATCTGACCCGCCTGTATAGCCCGTCTGTCTAACTTTCCTGCCCAACTTGCCCATCCAGTTTGCTCGTCTTGCTTACCTAACCCAACTTCCCATCCATCCCACTTGTCTAAGTTATCCATAAAACCTAACCATCCAACTATGAGAAACCCAAGAAAATTGCTACCTACGAAATCACCTTTTCCACGAAATGTTTTTTCAAAAAATTTCCAATGATTCGAAAGTCTATTTTTGAGATTCACCACAAATTCTAAAGTAAATTTTGAGGGGGGGCTTCTTAAAATGAACCCTGCTCATAATCAGTATTGTCGTCAAGTGGAGGCACATAATAAGGATTGTCTTGTAGTGGGGACATGTCATTATCAATAATATTTTGAAGTAGTGACATGTTATTGTGATTAATTATTTCATTTTATTATGCATTAAAAGTGTTCTTGTATTATTATTAAACCTAAATATATAATTGAAAATGAATGAAAAAATAGTTAATGTTTTAGTACCTATATTTGGTGAGGATGTCGATTGTATTGGAATTTTCTATAACTAGCTAAAATAAGATAATCGAGTAATTTTTTTGAATACTAGCCTGACCCCTTACCAGATGTCAACACATTAGATAACAATGAGCATATGTAGAATCTATAAGAATAGTTGGGAAACACTTACAAATGACTATGATATCTTGTAAATTACTAACAAATGATGTTTATGTAGTCAGGCAACTGCAAGACACAACTGCATTAAATCTGAAGTTGACCAACTCAATTCCAGATACTTGTGCATGCATGGTGGTTATGTAGACAAATATTTACTATGTGCAAGATCTACCTTTGGCCTTAGAGTTCCTCAGAATCTTATACAATATATATGTTGGTGATTGTAAAAATTTTGAGTTTCGAGGTAGCAATGATAGACATTCATAACTATGAAATTTATTTTAAAATGTAAGAAATACAAAAAAAAATAGCTTGCATCTTGATAATTTAGGTGAAATGGTGTTGTGTACTGCTCAAAATCACCAAATGCCAATTTAAAAACTAGAATATTTGTGAATTAACAAAAATTCACCGCTCAAAATTTCCCTATTTGTTAGTCATATGTAGAGGGACCTATATGTCATATCTAGAGGAAAATGCATGTGATATGTATATGGAATCATATATCATATCTACATGGACATATATGTCATATGTAGATGGAGTAATAAGGCTTAATCACTCCTTCTACATATAACATAAATCAATCACTGTACCACATGTGATTATGACTGTTTAGGACCTGATTAGGCGATACTAAGTGTATAAAAAGGAATATGGGAAACCCTATTTTGTAATTGGTAGAATTAAATCCTCACTAATATGTGGATGGAAAACCCCCCTCAATACAAGTGTTGAACAATAAAGGCTAAATAACATTTACATGGGAAAGGTCCCACTTCACACTTGATAAACACAAAGGCTCACTAACATTTTGATGGGAAACACCACTCCATACTTGGTAAAAATGAAGGAAAAAAATCCATACTTGGTATGAGAAGTGTTAAAGGTGTTGTGTTTTGGATGTGGAATTGGTGTTTAGGCTATAAAAATTATGTTATTTAGGATGACCCATTAGGGTTTATATATATTATTTTAGTGTGTATTTAGGGATTACAACTAGTTCTTAAAGTATCATATTACGATTTACAATGTCTCGCTTGTGTTATTGGTGTTTGAAGGTGTCCCATTTGTGTTATTTAGGGCATGAATAATTAGTTCTTATGTTTCCAATTAATGTTTAGGGTGTGTTGTTATTATTTATAGTGTCATATTAGTTTCTAGGGTTTCATATTAGTGTTTAATGTGTTGTAACAATGTTTAAGGTATCGAATTATTGTGTAAGATCTCATATTAGTACATTTGGGGTGTTATATTAGAGTTTAGGGAATCATATTAGTTATTAGGGTGTGAAATTAGTGTTTAGAATGCATTAACTAAGTAAAATTGGGAGATCCATTAGTGTTTAGGGTATCGTGTTAGTGTTTAGAGTGTCATATTAGCATCTAAGCTTCATTATGTTAGTTTTAGAGTGTTGTATTAGTTTTTGGGTGTTAGATTAGTGTTTATGGTGTCCCAATTGCGTTATTTAAGGTGACCTTAAAGTATTTATAGTTTCTGTTGGCTTTTAAGGTGTCATATTAGTGATTAGGGTGTTATATGATCCAAGAGAATACTCACTCTAAATCAATTATATGGTTCACACAAGTCATGAAGCTTCTTGCATATGGAATATATTATCAAGAGCTTTACGAAGCCCTTTGAATGGGACAAAATGGATGTTAGACGTAGAAGATATAGACTACTGAAATTCTCTCCAATTGGAAAAACATCAGGTTGGCTAAAGATGAGGTGCATGAAAAGTGGATGAATATGGTGTTGACAAGTGGTAGAGTCTTCCCGTGAAAAAAATCGGTTTTATCCTTTAATCTTTAGCAGTTGATTTGGGGCCCACATTATATGTTGGTTGGGGGCCCAACAACTAGCGGGGTCCACTCTTATTCAGGAGGGTGACCCAGTCACCTTTCTTCACATTGTATTGTATGTGGTTTTTCTTATGAACCAAATAAAAGACCAATTTATATTGCATGAAGGAATAAATACCATGTTTGTTAAATTTCACAAGTAACTAGTTTGGTGAGCTAGAGGATACGATACATGAGTCCAAGTTCCAATTTAGTTGAGTCGTCACCAACTTGGAAAGTCACATGTAAGTCAAAAGATCGATTCCAAGTTCTACTTTTCAAAAAACATGTGAGCTCATCACCTATCACAAGGTGAGTTAGAATGGATAGCAATTTGATAGGTGAGCTCGATGGGATGTGATCTAAAACATAGCTTAGACGTGAAGGCTCATTAAAATTTACATGGGAAAGGTCCCACTCCACACTTGATAAAAAAAAGGCTCACTGACATTTTTGATAGGAAACACCACTCCATACTTGGTAAAAATGAAGGACAAAACTCCATACATGGTATGAGAAATGTTAAAGGTGTAGTGTTTAGGGTGTGGAATTGGTGTTTAGGGTATCAAAATTATGTTATTTAGGGTGACCCAAACTAGTGTTGAGATATATTATTTTAGTGTGTATTTAGGGAGTCTCACTAGTGCTTAGGGTATCATATTAGGATTTACAACGTCCCACCTATGTTATTGGTGTATAAGGGTTTCCCATTTGTGTTATTTATGGCATGCACCATTAGTTTTTATAGTTTATATTAATGTTTAGGGTCTATTATTAGTATTTATAATGTCACATTAGTTTCTAGAGTTTTATAATAGTGTTTAGAGTGTTGTAACAATGTTTAGGGTGGTGTATTATTGTGTGATGTGTCATATTAGTACATTTGGGGTGTTATATTCTGGTTTAGGGCATCATATTAGTTTTTAGGGTGTGAAACTGGTGTTTAATATGCCCCAAATAAGTAAAATTGGGTTATCCATTAGTGTCTAGGGTATTATATTAGTGTTTAGAGTGCCATGTTAGTGTATAAGGTGTCATATTAGTGTTTAGAGTGCCATATTAGCATCTAGGTTATCATTATTTTAGTTTTAGAGTGCCATATTAGTGTTTAGGGTGTACCAATTGTATTATTTAAGGTGACCTTAAAGTATTTATAGTTTCTATTAGTGTTTAAGGTGTCATATGATCCATGAGGATACTCACTCTGAATCAATTGTATGGTTCACACAATTCATGAATCTTCTTGTATATGGAAGATATTATCGAGAGATTTACGAAGCCCTTTGAATGGGCCAAAACAGATGTCATACACAAAAGATATAGAATATTGAAATCATCTGCAATTGGAAAAAATATTAGGTTGGATAGATATGAGGTGGTATGACAAGCAGATGAATATGGTGTTGACAAGTGATAAAGTTTTCCCGTGTAAATATTGGGTTTTAGCCTTTGATCTTTGAGGTTCGATTCGGGGACCAAATTATATATTGGCTAGGGATGAAAAAAATGGTGGGGTCCAATCTTTTTTAGGAGAGGGAATTTGTAATGTAGGACTAAATACGATGTTTGTTAAATTTCATAAGTAACTAGTTTGGCGAGCTAGAGGCCAAGATACAAAAGTCCAAGTCCTAATTCAGTCGAGTCATCAAAATTTCGAAACCAAAACATCGATTCCAAGTTCTACCATAGTTAAAACATGAGAACTGACCATCTAGCCCGAAGTGAGCCAGAATGGATGGAAAATTGATAGGTGAGCCCGATGGGTTGTGATCTAAAACAAATCTTATACATGGCCGAAACCACGTATAAAGATGTTTGCCCAAGTTTTTAAAAGACTTTTTAAATTTTTCTATTCCTCCCAATGTGGGATCAACCCACTATAAAAATTATACGTGTTGACATAAAATGTAATATAGGGAGTGGGTTTGAAACCATGACCCCACTCAAATCAAATTTAGTACATATCGTGAGGCATACATCCTCTACTCCAAATTTATCCCAAGATAATAATATTATCCCTTGTTTAAGGGGATAAGAATTCAAAAGATCATACAAAGGAAGTGGGATTCAAACCATGGTTATTTGAGGAAAAAATACCAGTCTTGGTCACTAGCACATGGGGCTTATAAGTATCATATAAGGCCCAAATTAATAATTAAATATTTTTTTAATATTGTAGGTCTTTTTTTTTGGAGAGTTGGTGAGTAAATTGGAGAAGTTTTGTTGTAGGTATTTTCCAGAGACAATCATGTTGTGATGAAATTTTAATTGTACAAAGTAGTTTTGTATCATAATAAAGAGGTCTAGGAGATTTTATAGACCCAAAGACATAGCCCCTATCGGGTGAAGTCTATTATCATGTGTTTTTTTTTTATTATTCTATTTCCACCTCATTTTTCTCATTTTTATATCATTTTAATTCTATTATTTGAAGTTCTCAAAGCCAATTTAACCATTTACGGGAAATTGAAATCACTTCATTAAGTAGGTGGAAATTGAGAATCTAACAAGAGAATGTTTCTTAGATCAAATTGGACTTCATAATTCAAAATTAATACCGATTTCACTAAATTGTGCCAATTTTTACATATTTCAGAAAATTGAGACGAATTAACATTGTTTTCCTAATTTTCTTGCAATTAATCAAGTTTGAAATTAAAAAGTGTGTCTGCAAAGTACTAAAAGAAGCAACTAGTGTGGTTAGGTTTCAAACTTGGCCCCTGTTGAAATCTCACCAAATTTTTATTTTGGCCCCTTTAATCTTGCATTTCGCTCAAGCGAATAATGCACACAAGATCGAGACATCTAAGTAGAGCACAAATAGCATATGTTATTGATGCGGGAGCATAACTTACGGAGACCATAACTTTTGATCTGACAGTTGGATCGTCTTGAAATTTTACAATGTGGTTTATATACATTAGTGCTAGATGTTGGGGTCAACCTTGCTTGCAAAGTTATGGCCATTTTGACACATTTTTTGGGCCTGAATTCCTTCATCTAGTGGCCTAAAACTGGCTCCAAATATTTTTTTCGCTTTTGACTAGGTCTTAGAACTTTAATAAATTTTGTTGTACTTGTTAGAATAAGTCAAAATTTTGCGTGAGCCTTAATTTATGAAGGCATATTTGACATGCAAATTCTGGGGGCCATACGAGTTGTTTTACTAGGAGGTAATTTTTGGCATTTTAGGGTTTTTTGGTATTTTAGGGTTTTTAGAGTAGACGTGAAATAAAAGGAGGATTGTAATGATGTAAAATATTAGTGTGGATTCTAGAATGAGAATAAAGCTATTTTGAAACTCCTGGTTTTTATTTGTAAAGTTGTTTATGTGTGTTTTGGAGGTATTTCATCCTCTTGCAGCTGGATTCACATCAATTATTTGGGTAGGAACAATCTTCTCCATGGAATACATGTGGGGCATGCGAATATTTAATTCCAACATTTTAATTTCCAACATTCCATTCATGTCTATGTATTACCTATTGTCATGCCCCAATATTCATAGCCAAATACAATAGTAAAATACCAGAATAATAATTTTTTTACTTTCATTACTTGTTACAGGAAAAACACATTGGATTACTCAGGATAACTCCATATCACAAGTGACTCTTGTACAACATGGAATCACTTATATGACATGATAACATTAGATGGCATAATAATGTGATACTTTCGCAAAAAAACAAATTATTACAAACACCAGGAACATCACATGAATGGGAACCTTGCACATGACACAATATTTCTAAGGTTACATCTTTATTATAATAATATTTCATTATTTATCTTTATAGATTTAAAGAGTACGCAATAAGTATACAGATAATCCTATCTTTTAAATTATGCTTCCCTTAATGTTCATTCAACATTTAGCTTCCAATGAGTACACTTAATTTGATTTTTTTCTCTTATTGCAAATAATTTATATGAATCCACTGAAGGCTTAGAACATTTTTAGCCATATACGAGACACCTAAAGTTGGATCTCAAGCTAAGTTTCCTTCCTCCTAAAAGTCAGATTTATTCAACCTTCTATTTCACTTCCATTACATAAATGAATACTAATAGGAAATCAAGGGGGGGGGGGGGTGAAGGGGGGGGGGGAGGATTATATTAGGCCTAAGAGTGGCACAACCCCTTTTTTATATTCATTACAAAGGTTTCGTCGTGAAAATCACACTTCCCTCATTGGTTTTGTTATTACATTTAACTATGCGTCTTATATTTTTAGTTTTCCCCATTTAAGATATGCTTAAGAATCACAATCTTCTCGATTTCAATTTGGCTTCCTAGTTTCCAAAATTATATTACACATGAAAAAAATTAATTGTGAATTAGAAGTATCTTAGCATTTATACATCATAAGTTGTGATTACCGAATGAGAATTATGTTTTCTCAACCACTAGGTTCCCATGTGGGTTAATCCCTCATATCATAAGTACATAACATGCTTAACACTAAGTCCAGGGAATAAATCGGGGGAGTTTTAGTTTGCTTTAGGTTAAACACACGTTGTTAGGATCAAGTCTAGAGGTTTATACTAGATTTGTGCCTTGTCCCAAAATGACCTTCCTAACAGGTCTTAGGTTAGCTTAATCAAATTAAGATCAACAACTTTCACAGTCAACACTACAAAAGTGTCACGACTCCATCTTGTTAGAGCATGGATCCTTAACAGGCATCCCTAACACTGGTATATGCAATTAGGTATATATGGTGGGTCAAATATGAGGACAAAAAAACTCAGGTTTTTCTAATGACGTCAAGGATGTCCTTGCCATAAATTTTCCCAAAACTCTTTTCTTTGTTTAATACGAGACTTATATTATACGCAAGGTTACATCGTGAGTTATTCACTAGATATTAAGATTTGCATAACAAAACACAAGGGACGCGACTTATCATCATGAGGTTTAATCAAGGAATGACACCTGAGGGTAGAAATATTCAGTTGGTAAACGCAATAACTAGAACTCAAGAGGGTCATGATCGAAGCGGGGATAACTCAATACATAGGGCATCTCAAGTAGTTCTCAATTTCCAAATGTCAAAGCTCACCTAGTAGTCATACAATAATTGAGGAAAGATGATGAAATGAAGGGGTTTAGATCACAATTCGATTTTAATTCATATAAAGATACTCATTTCTACCATATATGACGTAGGTTTCACAACATAGCTATAAATGAAATCAAGAAGAGCTTTTAGAAAAAATTGGCTAATTATTTAAATTCGATATTATAGAATAATCATAAGTTTATCAAAATTTCATACATGACAACAAGAATAATCTTTTTTATTTGAAAGATCAGATTGTGCAATGACACTTTAATGTAAGTGTTGCAATACATATTTTATCTTATTTTTCTTCCCAATAACATATATAACTTAAAATTATATACAAAATGAATTACAACCCATTTCATTTCACCATCTTACATTGCATCCTACAAAACCATGTGAGCCTGGTGTCAGCGAAAGTCACTGACATGGATCCATCCTCCCTCTAATATGTTATTGTTATGCAAAAACAATTTTAAAGGAGAGAAAAACAACATAATTAAATTCCATATTTTTAGAGCATGATTTATACTCATATTTAAGAAAAATAAAGGGAGAGTACAAAGATCAGAAACTTTCTCTTTTTTGCACAAGTAGAGGGGTGAAAAGTATTATATCAAGTGTTACGTGCAGCAAACATACATGAACATATATATCATAGTAGAATACGGTTTCCAATACATATCATTTTTCTTTGGTCATAAGGGAGGTTAAGGACGTTTTGCATCATGCACAACTATGTGGAATTTTGTTAACCATTTATTTACAATCTCTGAACTAAAATTCATTTTAATTCCATATGCATGCTATGTACCACTATACTAATCTCATCCCTAGAACAAACTTTAGAGTGTTAACATGGGTCCACGGCCTCAGATTACGTTGCTACGTAAATTGGTCCAAGTGGCCATGGAATGGGCCTTCACAAAAATAGAGAACTAAACATCATAACGAGGTGTTTAATGCCTCTGAATTGAACTTTCTCCTATTTATAGTGAAAATTAGGAGAAATAGATGAATTGTAAAACCTTTTAAGCGGAGTTCAAACTAGATGCAACTTTCTAAAGCCAATTGGCTAAATTTGGTTGTATTTCCCTTTAGTAACTAAGGCTAAATGGCCTCCAAAAGGGGCCCACCAAAAGGTCAGCTGGAAAATTCAAATGGAGTGTTTCAAAGTCTCGTCTTATTCTTTACTAAACATAGAAACACAAATAAGCAAACAGTATCCTAAACCACTGATAAACAACACTCAAACAAGAAGTATTTTTCCAAGATCACTTGATTGAATTAAATTGTTGCCCAACAGCAGCCTAAGCTAAGTTGCCTCTCGAAATGGTTATGCAAAAGTGTGCTTTTTGGAAAGGAAAAATTCAAATAAGCCATGCAAACGTGATTTTATGTATGACAAAGAAGATGTTTGAGGTTTCACATTTAAATTTTGGGGGATCATGGGTATTAAAACCAAGGGGGTTTCAAAGGGATTGTATTGTTGTTCAAGCAGCTGCCTCCAACACAGGAAATTCGCAGAAGTATCCTCGAAAAGCCACGTATATAAACATGGTCGATGGTTGTGTTGGCAGTGTTTCATGGTTTGGGATGACAACCTCATATAATAAGGAAGGAGTTACATCGATTAAATTGAGGAAACGAGTTTAAGAGGTTGTCTTTACACATTGATCTCGAGAGGCATTTGTCGTATTTATAGGGGGTTGTATTGATCTTGAGATAGAACGTCTTCTTCACATTTTTCCTTTGTGATTGGTTTTCATAAATGGGTAAATGAATGATAGAAAAGAATTCAAATTAGTTTTATTTGACTCACGATGGAACTGAACTATAAAGACATCAAAAAGAGGTATTTTCATGGTAGATTTAATTGGCATGATTTTCAATTTGAAACGGTTTACATGGACAGACGCATTAAATGTTTTTAACTAATCATTCATTATTTTAGTAAACCCAAAAATTATAGATGCAAGTTACAAAAGTAAAATTTATGAGAAAGGATGAAAATCATGTCTAGAGGAAGAAGGAATGGCCAAGGCTGTGGAGCTCAGTTCCACGTCTCAAAGAGGAATTTTTTCAAATGGTTTTCATGCATTCAGAAAGCTTCTCCATTTTTCATACATGTATTCTAGGGTAGTTCTAACTACATCTGAATTTTTTTTCTACCTTTTATGCTTTGGTGCTTTTCCATGACTTGTTATAAATATCCCTTTTAATAGAGGTTAGGTGGATGCTGGAAAAGATGAAAAGATCATATGGACACCTTCTAGTTGCATTTAGTGAAATTTTCCAAATATATTTCAACACATCCATTTTGTGCGCAACCTGTCCATACCCCGCTCTAAAGATCTTGTTTTTAAAATGGATGAAAGAATGTTGGGAACACTGTGGATTTTGGCTTGTCATGTGCTAATTGCATCTCCAATAATCATTTTTGTCCATGAGCCCATAATTTTAAGGTGTTTGGTCAATCAGCTCAAGCTCCTTGCCAAGGCTCTACCTACGCTAAAAATAGCCCATGTTCTAATACGTGGCATCCCCAAAGTTTAAGTGCCTCAAGCATTGGTCTCAGTGCATCCCAGATCATCCTAGTTTAAACACTTCCTAGAAAAAAGTGGCCTCAAGTACTTTCCAACACCTCCATTTTGTCAATACCAACTTCCATGCTCTCCAATTTGGAATAGGATGGTAGAATATAGACAAAGGAAGGGGCTACTGGATTTACACCTAGAAATGGCATGTTTGGTGAAATTTCCCAAAGCATATTCAAAAAATCTATTCTATGCTTAACATGCAACTTTTCCCTCCAAGTAGCTGTATATCCTTGAGAAATGCAATCAAAATCACATAGCGTGTTTGCTCCAATATTTTTCACTCATATTTTCCATGGCACTTGCATTTACTCGGGAGATCCAAAGGTATTTCAACGAACCCATTTTGTACATATCCTACAATCATGGTATCCTCTAAAACTACATTTCCATTAGGCTTTTCATCATACATTTTATATACATGTGTGGGGTTCAAATAAATCTCTTCTATGACATCTCAAACAAACAATCCATGCACTTGTTGGAAGGGTGCAATAAATCCACACCGATTGGGTTAGAAACATGTTGGTTTCATTAGGTGGAACAACTTAAATGGTTTGTGAGGGCACCCACACCCTGCAACACTAGAACACTCCACTGCCATGCCCATTCCTTCACATGGAGCCATTACTCCATTAACCCACTCGCCTACCATCCTGCATAATATCCCTTCTTTATTTATTATTTGTAAGACTTCGTTCTATATTTTTTATTTATTTAGTTAATTATTTCAATTTTTAAATTTCATTATTATATATCTCAATACGCTTGTTTATTTATTTATAGTTAGTTGTTAATCTTATTTCATTTATCTTGAAAATTCATTTTATTATCACCATATATATATATCTAAATTTTAATTTAAATGAACTTTCCCTTGCCAAAATTATCAAGATGGTCATTGCCATGAAGGGTTTGACATCTGGCGCCACTTTCTTGACATTTGAATCCTTAGACAAATATCACACACCAACCTGAGTGTCGTGGATGTAGATACTATAAGTTATAACAATTGTTCAATCGGAAAAATACATACCCAACTCATCAGTGAAAGACCATTAAAAACATGAGTACCTTCAAATTTAACATGTGAACAGGGTAAAACAAATCAGGAACTACATCTTCCTCACCCTATAAGAGCATCGTCCTCGATGTGACATAACACCAAGGTTAGAAGGATAAGTAAGTAAGGGAATTCAACAACTGCAAGTTCCATCTAGGACAAAGATTGTTGTCATTAAAATGTGGCCACAATGAAGCAAAACTATTTTTGGAAATATCTTAAATTTTAATGTTATGTGAAGATTTGTTTTTCTCTTGATTTATTACTCAGTTAGTCCTTTAATACTATTTTTTATTTTCAATGCTCATTATTTTCGTTGTTTAAAATTGCAATTCCGCTATTTAGGATTTCTATTGACTTATTTTCATGGGTTCCCAACAATAAATGACATCATAATGTCATACAAAACATAAACACACACTGAAGATCCACAAGACATCTTGTTAACACATTTTCATGACTATAACCGAGCACAAGACCACTAGCCCAACCATGGGAAGTAAAATGCAGTCCACACAATATAGTGCTCGATACACACATGCCTTGGCACAAATAAGACTCAAACATACCCTTAATGTAATCTACGGAATTCCTAGAAATACACATATATAGGTTTCAGGTAACTCGAAAACCACAATTATAACTACACAGTGTCAATATGGGATCAAATATCATATCGTCAATGAGGAGCATCAATCCTCCACAGCATAATACATAACCAAACTCACATGAGTACTCAATGATCATAATACCAACTCCATATACCTCCCAATCTACATAATCCTTCCAAAACAACTCCATAAACCTCCTAAACAATTTTATAACCTACCAAATAACTCCATAAACCTCCCAAGTATCAAAAATAGACCACCACTTCCACCCAAAACAAATTGAAGACAATTTTTCTTTTTCTCTCCACCAAAGAGGTCAGTCACCTTATGGCCCTAGGAACATAGAGTCCATGAACCTCTAACCCAAGTGAAATAATAACATGTGGTTTTCCAACCACACCAATCATTTGTAACTCCTTGGGGGCGTAATCATCAAGTTGTTGGCACTCAAATATCGAGCCTCACCTTGAAAAATATATAACAACATATGAAACATCAAAAATACATTAGATATCATCTAGCATCAAGTGTACATCTTGGCATCCTGATAAGGACATCATACCTTTTTCTGACATCGAGTGTAACTTAGAAAATAAATAATAACTAATCAAATAATATAACTATCATAATCTCTATCTAAATCTTCCCTCCAAATTCCCGCAAGGGTCAAAATTGTCGATATCACATAGGATTGTTCGATTGAAAACCCATATTGGAGAGATAAGGGAATCGGGGTTGCATAAGTTGAGCCTAAGGTGGTGTGCATCCATAATATACTGAGAAAGCTTGAAATATACCAAATAGACAGAAGTGGGTTTTGAGTTTATATGAGACTCCACTTCTAAACTCGTACTCAACTCAAGGTTATGGGAACGTGGACTCACACCATCTCACTCCACTCATACACTTTTTTCTGATTGCTTCCCTTGGGGTTGGTGAATGTAAGGTATAACACATAATTATATTACTAACATAATGGTGACTTATTGTTTGCATAGTTTTTTTTAACTAAGTTAAGAAAATTAGAACGCCTAGTGGTCCTAATAACAAAGTTAAATCAAAATCTAAACACCATCACATTAAGAGCTAAGCAAGATTAAATAAAAACATTATTGCATCAGAAATTTGAAAATGAAATCAAACTAACATGTTAATTATTAAAACCTCTACTCTTTAGATCACCAAAACAACTAAATTAAACCTAGGTAGATTCATGGAAATCAAAGTTGATTGTTTGATATTCAAGGGATTAGGAATGGAAGCTCATCAAAGCATGGCTACAAGACCACTTTGATTATTTCCATATGACCATAAAGCTTAGATGGATGAAATACAAGAATGAGGCTTAGCTCTTCTAATGGTGAAATTCTTAAGGATGACAAAAGGCTTATAGTGTATGTACTATATGCTTTCTTTTGTTTCTCAAGAATTAGGTGTAAGTGTAAAGGTAGGAGGAGGGATCTTTATATAGCCCAATGGATAGAGGAATCTCTACATCCCTTTGTATGTGGGATAATAGAGATGTTGAGTTAGTTGTGGATAAGGGGGGTTTAGAAAGGGTTGAGTTAACTTTAGGAGAGTTTAATTTGTCCCTTAGTGACTCATGTGGATAAAGGGGGTTTATTAATTAATCAAAGTGATTAATTAATAGGTGTGCAAGCTTATAAAAGCTTTTTTGAGGAATATTAACATGATTTAGACTATAGAAGGAAATTAAATCCAACTAAATAATGATTTATTGGTTTAATGAAATGGGAAGCTAATTAATTAATAATAATTAATTAGTTTAGATAAAGGAAGGATTAATTAATGGAAGGTCATTAATTAGGGTATTTTTTGAATAGAAGACTTAATTAATTAACGCCATGTAATTAATTAATGATGATAGGAGGAAAGATGAGCACTATTGATGATATGTCACCAATTTGTGGGAAAGGGGATAATTAACACAATTTAAGTATTTAAATTGTTTAGGATAAATTATAGGTGTCTACATTCGCCCCTCTTTGAGGTGGCATAAACAACGCCACTTCAAAGATAGTAGACAAATAAAATTTTGAAGGGGCAGAATAAAAATTAGTAGAAGTGAGAGATGCCCCCTCGAGTGTCGATGGGGTGATGAAGGAAGACGATCGATGATCGAAAAAGGTGAGAAATGGATAGAAGAAAGGAGAGGAGCAAGATGCCCCAGGGAAGTGGGAGAACAATGTTGATATGAGGGTAAAGTAGAAGAATAGTGTTGATAGGAGGGTGATGTAGAAGAAATATGGGGGAGCAGAGAGAAGAACTAAATTTCATCCTTTGCATTGAAACAACTGTATTGTCATCATATTACAAAAGATCTAAGTCATCGGTCCTTATTAAAAATATAAGCATATGACAAAAGTAGAATGACATGAAAAGACATGCTACAAACAATTGTCCATTGCTGAAACACACTCAACTCTATGAAACATACAAAAATCAATGCAATATGAGAAGGAAACAAGCTCATCCAACAGGGAAAACAAGTACGAACGCACATATCCAACCCAACAATGGTCAAGATAGTTGTACAAATGTTTTGTTATCAAGATGAAGAGTTCCACATGTTTGTGATTACCGAAGAGGGTTAAAAATGATGCCCCGAGAAAGGATACATGTAAGGGGAAATGATAATGGAAATTGGGTCCAAGGAGAAAGCTCTAGTGCACAATGAAACAACACCAAGCAACGAGATGTGCCCCAGAGTACTAGACAAAGCAAAGCAGCTAGCTTTGTGAATGGTTGTGAATCTAGATGATCCACAAGTCATGTTGATTGGTGAAGATGTGAAAATTTTCAAAAGGATAGGGAAAGAATACCATGCGTAAGACACAAGTTTCAGCAACTATAAGCGAGTTTACCTATTTTTGTAGGTTTTTTAATTTTTAGGATTTTGTGGAGAATTTAGCCTAGTTTTTGGGTTTTGAATTGATATATATATATATATATATATATATATATATATATATGTTTTTGTGTTGTCTAAAATGTGGTGGATGTGGGACGTATAGAAGAAAATAGAAGAATCAATATGAATCGCCCAAATGTAAGAAAAATGCCCCAGGGGGAAGAAAGAAGAAGTAGGTGACAAAGAATGTCCCCGTACAATGGAAAAATTAATAAAATAATTATTTAATAGAAATAATTATTCGATAGAGTGTGGATAAGAAGAAAAATCTCCTAGGAGAAATAAAAATTATCCTAGTGAGAAGAAATGGGTACTAGATAGAAAAAATGCCCCAGAAACGATGAAAAATGAAAGAAAAATAATTATTGAATTAAAATAATTATTGATGGAAAATAGAAGAGAAACCAATGGTCAAAACAAGCCTCCACACATCACGGCCGGTGAAAAATGGCTTGATATACCCCACCAAAGGGGGTAAATCACCGCGACCAATTCATTTGTTATCGACCGTTGCCGAATTTTTACTGCGAGAGCCTGATAGTTACGAGGATGATGGTGAGAGCACGAGACGGCTTGAGACGAGCTGACATAGTTCGGGGTATGACTGACATGACCGACGATGGCATCTTTATGAGTAGCCTAACCCTCTTTGTCAATTTTTCAATTAATTCCCTATGCTAAATTAGGAAATTAGGATAGGGTAGGAGCACATGGGGGGTGCCCTAATGGTGGTATAGGTGCCACTATGATGGCACACACACACACACACACACACACACACACACACTAGCGAGTCCCTGGTGCATGTGTAGGTACCTAAATGATGGCGCACACCCTTGGAGCCTATGCACACATGCGCAGGCACCAATATGATGGCGTACACACACACTAGGAGTCCCTATGTATGCATGAACAGGTACCTAAATGATGGCGCAAGTGCCACTAGGTGGATGCACGCATGCAAGCTCACCAAAAAGGATGCACATAGGATTGCACACACCCTAAAGGGCACATAGGCACATAAACTAGATGAAGGAGAGATAGAAAAATACCAAAAATGATGACACTTAGAAGAAAATTAGGATTTTGGGTTAACCCTAAAGAATGATAGGTAGGACTTAGAAGAAATGTTAGTATGAAACAATAATGGTTTGCAGATGACGGTTTCCCGTGTTACAGACACGAGAGCGACACATGCACATAGTGGAGCTAGAGGGGAGCATGTGCTGATGAGATTGGTGCATCGGATGGTGATACTATTGGAGGTGGTGGGCCTAGGCCTTGTTGCTCGTATGCCTTCCATCACACTAGACCATGGACTACTTACCGCATTGAGTGAGTGGTGGCACAATGAGAGCCAGTGTTTTAGGCTCCTGACATGAGAGATGACAGTTACTTTGGAGGATGTATGGTAGATCCTGTGCGTACCTATTGTAGGCTTGATGATTGAGTACACGAGTGACCTTGGGCAGATAAGGGTAGCGTCAGTGACCTGTTTGACGTGATGAGATACCCCATGATGGAATGACAATTTTGTTGCATGAGTGCATAGCTGATCTAACATTGCACCGGGGAAGCTATATGTGATGTCACTTATCAGTGGGTTTTTTCTCACTAATAAGATAGGGACATCCTTCCCTATGGGTTTGATTACATTGGTTCACATGGATTTTAAGTGGTGAGTGCTATTGTTGGGGCTAGTGCATACTAGCACATCTATACTGGGACCTACACATCTATTACATACCATTGTCAGAAGATGGTGGGGCCAGCTTCTTTATTGCAGATTTGGTCTTGGGACCACATAGCTATCGGGCATCCTATAGGTGCATTACATGTCTGAGTCCCAGAGGAGCCGACATACATGGCTTGGGTTTTTGTAGGTGATGACGTACGAGGGCACCTAGGCAGCTTGTACCATTATCAATGAGAGTTTGATGAGCTGTTAGACAGATACATTATATGGAGGTCTTATAGGCATATGCAGTGGCTAGAGGATGGAGTAGAGCTCAGTGTCTATATGGTGGAGCACTTTCTTATTGGTATCCAAAGCTACATCATAGAGTTATACAGAGTAGACCGATTTCAGTGATAACTGGGTAGGGTGCAGGGGGTTCCACAACCATATTTGTGGTATGACCTTTGAGATGCTGAGAGGTAGACTATGTGGCCATGCATATAGGTGGCTTGAGCTAGGGCTATTTTTTATAGGTGGTACCATAGGCATGGGACCCATCTCGATAGATCAGAGACCACGGGTACGACGACTGACTACATGGATTTGTATGCCACTATTTTTTCCTCGGTGCTTGACTATTCCAAACAAGGCATGGGCAGCAGGAACTCAGGCACCAAGAAATCCCTTATAGTGGTGATGAGGGGGAGGATGCAGCAGCATGTGACCCAGATGATCCATTTAATGGGAAGCCACATGATGGGTAGGGTGTAACAAAGGTGCAGGGACAGAGGTAGCAGGGACTAGTACAGGCACATGCATAGGTTCATAGGCTTACATTATGAGATTCGGGACATGTCTCCAGATAGCTACATGGACAGATACAGGGACATGCCCCTGTGATATAGCCGATGGTACAGATAGGCACACTACAACAATAGCTACAATAGGTTACAGCAGAGAGGGATCAGGCCCGATCCCATATTTTGGTAGTGACAGCAGAGCGGGACCAGGCCAGAGCCCAAGGAGGAGATGGATCTGTTCACTTTCAGCAGATATGAAAGATGGCCACCCAAATGACCCAAGTGACAAGCTTACTACAATAGACATTAGGCTCAGCTATAACCCATGATACTGGAGAGATATCAACTGAGGACAAAGAGGGCTATGGGTTAGGCTGAGGTTTCTCGACTATCAGTAGAGATAGTGTCCTTCCGACGCATAGATGGCATAGTGGTGATGGCCCAAACTCATAGATATTTGGTGAAAGTAGAGGGTAGTGCCTCGTATTACCGATCCTTGTACTATGAGGCCATTCCAGCTGAGTTAAGGGCACCTTCTTATAGCCAGTAGTCGAGTAGAGCGATGAGGTCAGAGAGGCCTCAGGCCTCAGTGGAGCAGCCATGGGGGTAGCCTGTAGGACCGAGTGATGCTCATGCTATGCCTCCACCACGGGGTAGACCAGCCAGCCCATCTGAAGGGCTCGAGTCACCCCTGATCCACATTGTATTGATACATTTTCCTCTTGATGAAGGCTATGAGCATCTTGTGCTCGATGTACAAAATTCTTTATGTATAGCAGTTTTGACATATGCCTCTGGAAGGCAGTTGTATTCTTTGATCAATGTATAACACTTTTGATGTACACCTTAGATGAAGGCATTTTTTATGTATTTATGATGTATATCTTTGTTGAGATAGACATACCACACATGTATATATATGGACATTTTTGACATGACACATGTGTTAAGAGATGATGGATATTATTTGTTATTTTTTATTGATTACATGGGTATATGGATGTGTTATGATGTTAGCTGATTTGATTTCACATGTATATGTATCCTTAATTTTTGATGTATCGCATGCGCTTTGATTTTTAGATGATAGATCTGTAGATGATATCAAAATGTATTGCTCATGTGATGTGCTATATTTAGAGACAGGATGATATGATGATATGGGTGTGGGGGGGATATATTTTGATATTTGCGATCCCTCTTGTGCCCATTTGATGATACAATATGTGATGATTAGCTTAGCATTCATGTATGATGTATACTTAGCTTTTTATTTATATGATGTATAGATGATGTTAGATGTGATGATATTGATGGAAATATGATGATGTGACAACAAAATGATGCACATGCAACAAGAAAACACAATCAAATGCTAACCAAGAACACAACGAGTCAATCACAACATTGTACCATGATTCACCAACATGTAAAAACACACTTCAATATGCACAAGTAAGAATAGATCTAATCTAATCAAGAAAAGATGAATCCTAACAAATTACGTCTAAGCAACAAACTATACAAACGTACCAACATGAAACAACTATACAAGAAACCAAGCAAAGAAAGAAACAAGATAAAGGAAGTAAACTAAAGTGAATGTTTTGGTAAGATTGTTTTGTGAAACAATTTTTCATTGTTTTGATTTTTGTGAAACAATTTTAAATGTTTTTGTGTTTTTCAAATACTTATGAATGTTTTTGTGTTTTTCTAACATATTTGAATGTTTTTTTTTTTGTGTTTTTCTAACATGTTTGAATTTATTTGTGTTGTTCTAACATATTTCGAATGTTTTTTTGTGTTTTTCTAGTTTTCCTAGAGCTATGCACAAGTAACCAAGAAAGCGTGGATTCCCCCAGTGTTAGATGAGGAATATACAAGGGCATGTGCCACACACTTATAAATAGGAGGTGAAGTCAGGGAAGTGCCCCCAATGTTAGATGGGGGATAGAAAAAGACCATCCCTTCACAGATTAACAAATAGGAGAAAAATATGGATCAAGGCCTGATAAGATTAGGCTCACAGGGAATCTCGGATGCAGACGTGGAACTAGCCCTAGGCTAAGTAAAAGTACCCTCCAGATGCAAGATGCTTGTGAACAACGAATCCTCCCAAGGCGCCGGAAACTAGTTTTCACCCAAGGACCTATCCAAAGTGCCACAATTGCATGGTTTTCACTTATGGATGACCTATTTTCTCTTTTTTCTTTTTCTCTTATATTAATGTTTTTTTGTATTTTGATTATTTTTACCCTATTTTTGGTTTACTTTTATAATTTTTCTATGCACCACATTTAAGCATAGAACCGCTTAAGGTGCATGGAATTCATGGGCTCGTGGAGCTCATCACCATTGGGATGGGAAAGTCTATATGCTCCCATACCATATTTGGCCACGATGACGTAAGGTCCTAACCAATGTGGTTCGAACTTGCCTTTCTTCTCTCTTTTAGCCCTTGTGTTGAACTAATTTTCCTTCATGACCAAATTGCCAACCTCAAACTGACAAGGTATTATTATCTTATTGTAATTGTGAGAAACTCTTTTCTAATACACTTTAAGATGATTTAGGACGTGGATGCACTTCTCATCAAGGAGTTCCAACTTTGCTAGTCTAGCCACTCGGTAATCCTCATCCTTATCCAGATAATCCCTAAGAGAGATTCGTAGGGAAGGAAGCTGAATTTCTAACGGGATGATAGATTCTGTTCCAAATACTAGGGAATATGGTGTCACACTAGTAGGAGTGCGAATAGAGGTCCTGTAAGCCCAAAGAGCTGGGTGAATTTGCAAATGCCAATTACGACCTATCTTACTCACCATCTTTTCCATGATTTGAACCAAAGTTTTGTTAGTGGCTTCATCTTGCCCATTTCCTTGTGGATAATAAAATGTAGAACACTTCAATTTTATTTGAAAATGATGACAACGGTCCTTCATGGTCTTATTCTTGAATGATTTTCCATTGTTAGTAATTATGGCTTTAGGAATTCCATACTGGAAAATAAGATGATTCATGATGAACTTTGAAATCTGAGCACCCGTTACATATGTCAAAGGGACAACTTCCACCCATTTCGTAAAGTATTTAGTAGCTGTAATGATGTGGGTGTGGCCATCAGATGAAGTAGGGGTAAGCTTCCCTATTAAATAAAGTCCCCATTTAGAAAATGGTCATGGGGTGGTGATGGGTTACAACAACTATGATGGAGCATGGATGAAATTTCCATACTTCTAACAAAGTACACACTTCTTTACATCAATAGTTGGTTTCCATGGTAGGCCAATAGTAGCCCACTCTCAAAAAAAATTGGGCTAGAACCATTTGGTTAGTATGGGCCCTACACACCCCTTCATGCACCTCTTTAATCTCTTGGACTGACTCTATCGTATCGAGACAACGTAACAGATTCCCATCATAGCCACGACGATAGAGCGTACCTCCTAAAAGGGTATAACAAGCTATCTGGCAGATGAGGCTTTGTTTTTTAGGATGGGATATGTTAGGAGGGAATGTGTTGTCTTTAAGGTAAGTGAAAATGGGCTCATACCATGGGGAATTGGGACCAACAACATCACAAGCTAGATAGGATTCTGGCATGTCATACACAGGCATAAATTTTCTACAAAGAATGGCATATCATTACTTTCCGGTGGAATGCACAACATAGAACCTACGATTGTCATAGCATCTACATATCTATTTTGTGCTCTTAGAATATGTTCAAATGTGATGCGCACAAAATACTCTTTCAAAGTTTCTACCAGCTTCTTGTAAGGGATGAGTTTCTCATCCTTAACTTTGTACTCATCATTGAATTGCTTGATAATTAACTAAGAGTCACCAACGATCTTAACATGATGAATGTCCCCTTTGATGGCGAGCTTCATCCCAGCAATGAGTGCCTCATACTCTGTGATATTATTCGTTTAAGGAAAACCAAGGCGAAAAGCCTGAGGTATGGGGTCACCAGAAGGAGTAATGAGGACCACACTTACCGTTGAACCATGAAAAGTTAAAGATCCATCAAAGTGTACCTGCCACATGACAGATTCTTCAATGTACAATAATGAAGCATCTGGTAGATCCAGATTCATAGGTTAAGTCCCTTGTAGAGGTTCTTCTGCTAATTGATCAACAAGTACCTGTTCCTTGACCGACTTTTGGTGCACAAATTCGATGTCAAATTCACTTAGCAGAATGATCCAATTATCCATTCTACCAAAAAGGGTGGGTTTATGTAGTAAGTATTTGAGCAGGACAACTTCTGATATAAGCTTGGTTTTGGTATTTTATAGGTAATGACGAAGTTTTTGAAAGGTAAAAAACTACAGCCAAACAAGAATTTTCGATTTGTGGGATAGTTGAGATCATAAGAGATGAGAGTACAACTGAGATAGTTTACTACTTTTTCTTTATGGCTGAGGTCATACTAGAGTGAGAAGCACACCAATAGACAAATTGAGTGGTAGAAATATATAGCAGGAGTGGCTCACCAGGGGTTGTAGGTATGAAGACATGTGGATTAGCCAATTATAGCTTAAGCATGCCGAAGTCCTACTGTTGATATGGTCCCCAAATAAAGGCAACATCCTTTTTTAGCAAATGAGTGAATGAATGACATTTTTCAGCAGGTTGGGAAATGAAGCGATGAATAGCTTGTATTTTTCCCTGCAAGTTGTGCGTTTGCTTAATGATTTTGGGAGGAGGCATCTTAATAATAGCAGACACTTTCACAGGGTCTACTTCAACCCCCCTTCTTGATACAATGAAACCAAGAAATTTTCTTGATAGCACGCCAAACACACATTTCTTAGGATTTAATCTAACTTTGTACTCCTGCAGGTGTTTGAAAATATGTTGTAAAATATCAGGGTGATCTTCCCTCGGCTTGGATTTCCCGAGGATATCGTCCACATAGTCTTCCATGATGTCATGGATCATATCATGGAAATATATCATCATCTCCCTTCGATAGATTGATCCTGCATTTTTAAGGCCAAATGGCATTACCTGATAATATAAGGTACCCTAGGGAGTTGTGAAGGCCGTCTTGTGTTGATCTTCATCGGCTATCTTGATCTGATTATAGCCTGAAAATCCATCCATAAGAGATAGTTGTAGACACCTATTTTTGTTATAACGCCCCTTCATCATCACATTCATCCAATTTTCTAGTCTCGCATCTATTTCTCTTAAATTAATTAAAATCTTATTTATTTGCTAACATTATTTGATTGATTATCAATGGGTTCCATATGAACCCATTTGATAATTCAGTTTTTGGCATCATCCCCCATCTCTCACAAATTATTTAATTTATAATGCATATCTCTGACACCTTCTTTTTAAAATGAAATATTTATCTCACCCCCCCATTCAAATCATGTCCCCCCACTTTTCCTAATAAGTCAAAATATGGGATCCACGTTGATCACATCATATCCCTAACTCAGGTTAATGTATTACACCCTAGGTATCATCTAACCTGAAGTTTAGTCTCATATCTAAGCTACAAATATGAGGTTTTCCCCCCATATTTCATGAGAGTATTTAAAAAAAAAAAAAGAGAGAGACGACCCATAGGTGGAAAGGCTTAGGCTAAAGAGAGTTAATACTAAGGGTGTGCGAAATATTTTCTTGTTGAAGCTTTGAAGGAGAAATCTCTGACAATGTCTCTTATCTTGCCATCTTGATGCCCGGTTCATTTCCATAGCAGGACATAAGCTAAGTTCCCTTGTTATTTTAGTTATTTTCCTTTTTATATTGTCATTTTTACTACTATTCACGATCTATTATTATCTTGTCTGACACGGGGGTTGACATCCTCCAAGGGAATTGAAATCCTCTTAGAACCGGTACCATTCAGGCAACCCCCGCATATTGTATTCTAATCTTATCTGTTTTATTTTTGCAGATCTAGCTTCTTGATATCATGCATCTGCTTTCTTTGCACCTGTATCATCCATCTCCATCTCCAAGGTACTAAGCCCTTATATACTCGATGTGGTCTCTTGTTTCTTGATTACTCATACACTCACCTGGACAGGAAGCTGGAAATGCATATCAACATTTGGCATGCCCGATGGGACCAAATCCAAGATCTGGTCGTTTCATTTGTTTTTTTCCTTTGTTCATCTCGTGCAGACCAGTTCTCATGTGTCGTAGTTTTCAAATATCTATGATAAATATTTCATCTTGTGGACTCGCGTTTTTGCAAGATTTGGTGTTATCTTCATATGTATCGGAGGATTGTGTCACCTTCAAGGTAAGTACTCTTCTTGTGTTTAACCGACTTGGTATTTAGTTTCAAGTTTAGTTTTATTATTAAATACATAATCATACTCAAAAAAAAAATTTAAAAAAATCATATGTTAGCTTCTACTCGCATGGGGAACAAATCCGGAAACTAATCTTATTGTCTTGCTTTTATTTGTGATCTCAGTTGTATAATAGATATACTTTTTTTCTTCGTCTTTTCCTTTTAATGGCCTTTTCTTTGACCTAACAAAATATGTCTATGTATTCATCTAGATCTTAATTTCTAATTATGTATAAATCTTACTTTTCAAAGCATACTAATCTATGGTTACTTGTTTAAAATATAATAATCTATAGTTATTTATTTTAAAACATAATAGAAAATATTGATTTATTTAAAAATAACAATTAAAAAAAAAATTATGAAATAACATTGAATTAAGTTATAATAAAAAAAAAATTATGAAAGAAATTATTAAAAAAATGTCATTCAATATTGAAATGTAATCCACATCCATGGAATGTCAACACCATAGTTAATTGTATATGTCTCGTTTAGTTCTTTTTTCCATGTGATTCACTTTATGTCATCACACATGTAAAAATTTGTGTCCATGTGTGGTATGATCCACCAATTTTAATTCACTCATTCTTTAGGCAGGTTTGACGAATCTGTCATTTTATTAGTTGGACTTTTTAGTCATGTCATTTTATTAGTTGAGCTTTTTAGTCATGTCATTTTATTAGTTGGGATTTTTTTTAGACATATCATTTTATTAGTTGGGATTTTTTTTTAGTCATATCATTTTATTAGTTGGGATTTTCTTAATCATGTCATTTTATTAGTTGAATCTTTTATAAGTCGTATCATTTTATTAGTATAGCTTTTGTATAAGCTATTATTTCATTAATCTAATTTATCTTTTTGACTCAATTGCTTCCTTTATATTATTTTATAGTTTATCGTTTAATTTTTGTCGCTTATTTACTCAAATGAAACAAGAAAATTAAACTACAATTTTGTTAATTAATTAATTTTTATTTATTTACGACAACACCATTTGTAAAATTTATAAAGCCATTTTTTTAACTACCTTAACTAATGGCATTTATTATCTTCTTGCAGGATAATGTCTATAACCTCACGACAACAACATTACGTTGTCAAAGACCAATGTTTAAATCAAACACACCACACAATACACTTTTACCGACCTTATCTGTAAACATAGACGGTGCCATTTTAGGTTACTCGGGCGTTCCTAGCCACTGATTGTTGCCTCCAAGTACGCCAGCATCACATGTAATCAAATAAACAGAAAAAAAAAACATTATCCAGATCCCCCTTTCTAGTCATGAACAATGCACTTTTAAGGTCACTAGACATTCCAGGTCTGTGATTAATACCTCTAAACACGTGTAATCAAACAACCAGGAAAATCGACTCTTCAGGTATTCCTCATTTTTTTCTCTATTTTCTCTTTTCTGCATCGAATTTTCCTTTTCCTAAGTGTTTTTCTGCATCGAATATCACATTTCATTTTGGTCTAAAATGAACCTTCTGCATCCTATTTTCTTACATAGCTTAAGTAAAGGATTTAACTCTATGCATTTCAATTATCACACACTGCCTGAAACAGTACAAACATAATTTACACATCAAAACATTCCTCTCACCTAGTTAATCGATTGGGACCTAAACACCCAACAGGCAGTCGTTTCAGACATCTCTCAATCCATAACTACCTAAAACCAACCTTAGACTCCTTTAGGCACCTTCATTACCTAATTTTATTTTCTGTTCACATCCCTCTAAATTAAACATGATGATAAAAAATATTCTGCTTTCTTTTTTTGTCAATAACATACATAAACAAATGTTTCTCTATTTCACACCTATTGTCACTCTCTCCCAAATCAAGACAAACAAACAATCTGCTTTATCCCATGATATTACTTCCTCTGACGATCTTAATCAATAGGATTCTAAACTCAAAACCACGTCATCGGTCACCCAACCTCCAGTCTCCATGGTCTCACCTCATGAGAACCATGTCATAAAAAATTCTCCCCACCTTGATACCAACCCTCCTATCCCCCGTCAAGCCATTCTTCCTAAATCAATCGCATCACCATCTCCTACTCCTATAGATACACTCAAATCTCCTCCTAACCCCATATATGACTTCTTACTTCAAAAATATCCTACAATCTATCAATCCTCCCAATCTCTAAAATTGGTGGATCACATTCCACCCACATCCAATTTTGAAAATTCCGTTAATAGGCATGTCTAGCCGTCTCCAATTCTTAACACACATATCCCCACTTATCGGCATGCCCTTATTGCTCAACACCAGCCTATGCAACAATCCCAACCTGTGACATATGTTAGTCTTTGCCAAGAAGCTCCCTAAATACCCACATATTTGCAAATTAATCAATTGTCTTATCAAACCATTCTGTGAACATCATATCCACAAAATTATCAACCACTTTATCAGATGCTTCACCAAACAGCCACACACCCACAAAATTATCATTCACCTTATCAAACTACTTTTCAAACCACACAACCAATCCAATCTCAACCTTACAATACCTCGACTAATTCAATTCACACCTTAATGAATCAGTTAGCTAGTTTAGAAACCCTTACCGTACCACCCAAGAACACCTTATCCTATGAACAAATCTATAACGAACTGATTCATCCATCGGTTCCAATCAAACCTTATCCCCCTCATTATAAACTTCCTACATTTAATAATTTCAATAATAAAGAAGATCCCCAACAACATCTCCTCGCATTCAAACACGCATGTTGTCTTGTTGCGCATGATCATAATCTACTTATTCGCACTTTCCCCATGTCTTTGTTTGGTCCCAGGCTGGACTGGTATAACAATATCCCACGACATTCCTTATTCTCTTTCACCCAACATTCACAGTTGTTCTTAGAACACTTTTCTATCAATATCACACGTAAAACCACTATCGATGATCTATATACCATTCAACAATATGAAAACGAGCCCATTGCCGACTTTGTCGCACGGTGGCATGTTGTTATAAACCAAGTATCCTTCACTATCCTGCAAACCGAACTCATCGATTTATTCTCACATTCGTGTGCCAAACATATATCATCCACTTTTCAGATCCAATCATTTTGAACCTTTGATGAAGCTTTCACAATGGATCGCAAGCTTGAAACCCATGCCATTGAGTAGGGTCATCTTAAATTAAGTTCAACTAAATCAAAAATTGAATCCACTAAACCATTCACACATAATGGCAAGTTCAAGACTGTGGCCAACATTGTGGTCACTAAACCCTCATCCCCATCTACACCATGCACATGGTCTCAAAAACGGTCTCCTCAATCAACATCCCACTACACTCCTTTAGGAGAATCATATAGTTCCATATTTGATAAGTTGATGAGTGTAAACTCTATCCAACTTCCTCCCATACGACCCGTAGACAACTCGCAAGCCAAGCCTATTTGGTATCACAAGGCCCACTTTTGTAAATATCATCGAGTCAAAGGTCATGACATTGAGATATTTCATTCCTTCAAAGATCATGTCCAACAACTTGTAAATCAAGGGGATATCCAAATTGATACCTCCACTACACAAACTAATCAACCACCAACAAATCATGTCACCCCCATTACATCTCAACTATCAAATGCTTGTATGGTTGACACTGTCAATCAAGATCCCATATTGTCACCAACTCCGCATGTTCCCATAGTGGACATTATTCCCATCTCTTATTCAGAACTTGTAACACCTACATCAACTTTCACTACTTATGCTGAAGTTGTACCTTCTCGTATCCTTGCCACATCCACATCAAATTAAACTATATAATCCATTTCCACCGCTTCAAATACACCCCAATCTACCACATTAGATTCATCCTTAGCAATCGTTTCATCCCCACTCATATCCACACATATCCCTACATCTCTCACACCTATTCATTCACCGACATCTTCATCAAATGCACATGTTACTACACCTAAATTACTCACAACTATCCCAACTAAAACTCAATTCTACTACATGCACCCTTGCAACCCCATCTTCAACATCAACCCCATTAGCTAAAATATCATTCTTACCCCTCAAAAGATTTATGAAATAACCAGTCTCTTCTACGTCTATGCCCAAAAATGCTCTTGCATTTGTTGCATTACCCATACCTATAAGGTCTACTCCATCAGTTATCACATCAGTCACATGTCCACATATTCCAAAAGTGCCTACATATTTATCTCTCCCAGCGACCCCTATATCTATTACACCAACAAGTCTACCTATCCCGACCTTGACATATGTACCTATATCTTCACCCATGGCCACATCACCCAGTCTACCCCAATATTCTTTACCCAATCCTCCTATCACATCAATCAAATCCTCTCGATCTATAACCCTACCAAATATACCTCTTGAATCATCTATTAAACCAACAAATCCACCTCGATCAAATAAATATTTTTGACTTTCTACCTCTAAAAAATCATCTCCTTCCATGCCCAAATTGAAATAATCCATGTCTCACGTAGATATCATTAATCACATCATACAAACACCTATATCTTCATTAACATCTTCATCTTGTTTTAGAATAGTTTCTCCATTGATAACCACACCACCGCTATCAGATCCTTCGGTTGAAATTATTGTCATCCCTGCTAGAGGTAAATCTTCTAGGTCGAAGTCTAAGGCTTGGGGCAAACATCCCTAATAGTCCCGTGCGCATCCACGGAAAAATTCAAGTTTTCCCTCTTCTCAACAATCCAATGCCACAACATATATGTCAGGATCATTCTTTCCATCTATGACATCTTGCAATAATCAATCCACATCTAAACAATACCATCCTTCAACCAAATTTGATTTGTCCTCCAAAACATGAAATTCACACATCTAATCTACATCTACATCTTCTCCTAATGCCAAGCTGAGACATCCTATCAAAAACCATAAGAGTTACCTTCCTCATGACACTTCAATGGGGTCTTATGCAAATATCTTTCGACATTTAACTCAAACATCTACCATCAAACTTCCTCATATTAAAGCCTTCAATCCATATGGTCCCAAGCCATCATGGTTCAATCCTAATTGCAGCTGCGCATATCATTGTACCCCAGGTCACGACATCGAACATTGTAAGGCCTTTCGGTCAATCGTCAACAACCTTATTGAGAAAGATGATTTCCTCATTTAGGGGAAGGTTCCTTCTACATCTAGCTTGAATCCAATCCATATCCCATCTGTCAGATCTCCCATGATCCCTCCATCCACATCATCCCTTAATATTCATCTAGCACATGTCATTCCTCCTAAGGAATGCTCGCCATTGTTCATCAATGTTGCTTATCTTGCTAAACACACTTGTGGTCTCCGATCATTTACCCCATCCAAATCTAAAACAATCTCATCTAAGCTCTTTTGACATCCTTTACCTCCTTCACATTTAACTTGTTAGGAGAATAATCTTCCCTCGCCCTTGAACACATTGTCTGTACAAATCCCTTGTTACTAGGGGACTTCGCTCTTTGAAAAAAATGTATCTACCTTATTCACATCCATTCAATCTAAATTAATTATATCCAAATTCTCATCTCATTCTAAGTCCTCCTTTGAGGCCATATTTGTTCTTTTATGTTTGTGCTCCTTTTGGGAGTATCATATTTTTTATTGAAGCCCTCCTTTGAGGCCATGTTTGTCTGTCCATTGAGGGACCCTTTTTCTACATTTGTGTCTCTTCTGGGGCACCATCTATTTTGAAGTCCACCATTGTGGCTATATTTGTGTCTCCTTCAGGACATCGTTTATTTCGTAAGCCCTCCTTTGAGGCCATATTTGTTCTTTTTATGCTCCTTTTGGGAGTATCATCTTTTTCATTGAAGCCCTCCTTTGAGGCCATATTTGTCTCTCCATTGAGGGACCTTTTTTCTCTAAGTCCACCTTTATGGCTATATTTATGTCTCTTCTGGGGCACCATCTATTTTGAAGCCCACCATTGTGGCTATATGTGTGTCTCTTTTGTGACATAATTTATTTCATCAAGCCCTCCTTTGAGGCCATTCTTGTCCTTCCATATTTGTGTCTTTCTTGGGGCACGATCTATTTTGAAGTCCACCAATGTGGCTATATGTGTGTCTCTTTTGGGACATCGTTTATTTCATCAAGCCCTACTTTGAGGCCATGATTTCCTTTCTATGTTTATATCTCTCTTAGGGTATCATCATTTATTTTCATCCACCATTA
Organism: Taxus chinensis; assembly: GCA_019776745.2. NCBI lineage: Eukaryota > Viridiplantae > Streptophyta > Pinopsida > Cupressales > Taxaceae > Taxus > Taxus chinensis. Next base: position 437,035,547 of record CM034155.1, read on the forward strand.
TGGTCATATGTTATTTTTTGTTTCTTGCTTAGCTATCATCTCATCTTATTGTAACTACACTATCTTCCCTCTCGTAGTGGTAAACCAGAAATGGAACCTCTTAACGCATTGCACTTGCAACCAGTCGTATGTTAGCATATCTATCAATGAGAACTTAGTTACATCCTTATATTGTTCTGCCATTTTATCCCCTTCCATTTATCACTATAATAATTTGACTTATGCGGTCTACCTTCACTACTTTGATGTGATCCCATAACCACTACATCCATTACCCTCTCGTTCTCCTATTGTAGCCATGTGAAGGGTCCAGGGTGTCTCTTGTATATTCCTTATCCCTTCTTAAGTTGTTTACTTAGCTATTCCGAGATCTCCCCCATATGAAGCTCAAATTCATTTATGTAAAAGGCAAAATCAAAGTTATAAAAAATAGACTGATCCCTCGAAGGATAGTTGTTCATGTAAATAAAAAAAAGTATACAAATCAAAATCAAATCAAAATCAAAAGAAATAGACCGATCCCTTGAAGGACAACTATCATATTATTCTTGTCATCTATATTATGTATAAAGTAGACCATACCCTCGAAGGATGGCTACTTTGTTATTATGGCATCTGGAAGGTTTTCTGCATTGATCCTTCCTTTTATCAAACATTTTCTGAAATCTTCCCACATTGATCAGCTTTCTACTTTTGTTCTTTCCCTTTCCCAGAGCTGGGGCATAGATTTAAGGAACACCACCTTTAAACATCCCTCTTCCCGCATACAAGCCACATCTTTAATCCCTTTGTCATGTCAATATTAAGATTATGAGCATCCTTCTTCCATATTTCCCTCATGATCTTTTGGTATAAATAACTACCGTTGGTTATTTATTAACACCTGCTATTGGCTACATGTTATCAGCCAATTTTGACTTCACAAAATTGGATTAAATTTTTATAAAATAGAAATTTTGAAATTTTTCAAAAGCATTACTTTGTGTGGTTTATCACTCTCATCACAACTCGTCTCATTTTTGTGATCGTTCTGGTCTTTGTTTCGTCCTTTTCAAGTGAGAACTCCTCCCGTCGGGTCTTAAAATACATTAATAATTACTGCGTTAATAATTAATTAATTTATTATCCTTTGTTTGATAAAATTAATTTTTAAATAAATTTTGGAGTATTTCAATTAAATAACTATTAATATAATAATTATTAAAAGTCATTCGATAATTTATTTTTATTGTCGAGGGAAGTAAGCTTGTGCTTCCAAATGCCGGGAATGCCAAATTGGCTTCCCAAACCTAGATTTTCCCTTTCCTGGAAAATTTATTTTAATTTCCCACTTGTGGGATTTTCTCCACTAATTGCCAAATCAATGAATTGGAAAACGGGCAAGAAATCTCTTGATTTCCCACATGGGGAAATTGAACAGAGATTGCCAAACCACCTTGCCATTCCCGTTGGCAATTGGTTGTTGCTTTCCCCATTTCCCTTGGTTAACTAATTCTACTACCTGGAGAAGAGGGGAAGTCAGTTTAACATTCATAAATTCCTTCGTCGGACTTGTTGGAAAGAGTCATGTGAAGCTTTCTAAAACTGCTTCTTACTTCTTCTTCTAAAGAACATAATATTTTATCATATCCCACAATACTTTGAAGACCATTGCAAAAGCTCAAAACACAACCATAGAAATCCATGCATTCACCAGAGTAGTATAAGAAATAAGAATATTATTTCCTATATCTTCATGCAAGGGTCTAAAATCCAAAGCCATACACATTGGTGAAGGAGTTTGATTCCAAACAGCAAGAAGACAAAGACATGTTAATATAGACTAGTCCAAAAGACCATGCAGGAGCAGTTTTAGAGGTTCCACATTTTGGGATAGCACAGGCCCAAGCTAAAATACCACGTAGCCATAAAGGGAATTTACAAAGACATTTTTTTGGAAGAATTGAAGTTTCTAATGCATTGAGCAAATTCAACTCCTAGCCCAAGGAAATACACATCCAAACTAAAGTTTCCATGTGGGGGAGAGAAGGATTTTACACACATTCATCAAGAGATGCAGTCCAAACAAAGAATAGTGCAACATCCCAAAGAAGAAAAAGTTGCGCAAGTTTTAAGGAGAAAAACAACTGAGAAAAACACCACTCATGGATGTTGAAAATGAATAGTCCAAAACATAGAAAAAAGAAAGACCACGTGGGGGATAAAATAAGATTCCACGCACAACAAAGCCAGGACAGTCCAAAACGTAGTAGAAGACAAGAAAAATAAGAACAGAAGGCAAGGAGGAGAAGGCAGTTTTTTAGTCCAGCAAAGAAAGATCTCCCACGCACAGCCCAAGGAAATACACAGCCAGAAAGAACAACTATTCCAACACATAGCCAGGAGAAAAATAGAAAGCCATGCAAGGGGAAATATGGAAACTTCAATGCATAGTTTGGAATAAGTAAAATCAGTTACAAAAAGACAAATAAATTCCCACGCCTAGCCAGTAGAAGGAGGTTTTCCACGCATGCACAGGTAGTCATAAGAACAAAACAAATTGTAGGCCATGCATTGGAGAAAAGAAGGTATAGTCCAAAGCAAAGCAATTTTCCCACGCAAGTTGTGAAAGAAATTGCAGAGGAAAATAATCTACACATTTTCACACCTAAAGCACATATGCATGCATTTGCCTAGGTAGGTCACACAAGAGACAAGATAGAAATACCGTGAAGCTATCCAAACATTTCTCACGCACCCTGTAGGAGGAAAATTTTCAACAAAGACAATCAAAACAACATCCAAAACAAACCAGAAGAATCCACACAATTGTAGAAGAATTAAGCAAGTTTATTCATGCATCACTCAGAAGATCGCAAGGAAGAAGTGAATCTCAAAGTACGTGGCCATTTAAATCAAGTGATTTTCACACATACGAGGAAGAATTTGCTCCGGAAAATTAAATAAAAAATCAATATTAAACTCGAGTTATTTCGTTTATTTAAAATAAATAAATAAAAAAAGTTGTCACCCGAGTCGGAGATCAAACCAGTCTCGGTGTGTGATTTTGTAAACAAGACTAGTTATTATTATTATTGTTGTTGTTTTTAAATAATAATAATAATAATATTAAAAAAAATTGTAACCGACACTGGTTATTATTATTATTATTTTGAAAATAATAATAAAAAATAAATTAAAGTGAGTCATATTTTTCTTACACTGACGAGGTTTTCGGAGACTGAGACCCGATCCCGCTTGCATTGTTTGACGTGCCCAAGTCATTATTCTGTGAAATTCATAATGGCCAAGAAATCTAACAAATCCACAGGAAGATCGAGGAAGCCAGTGACAAAATCAAACAAATTCGTGCTCAAATATGAATTCCAAGGAATCATCCCTCCTAGTTCCATTAAGTTAGCATATGACAACATCACTGATACAAATTTGAGTCACATCAATGTGCAACAATTCTGTGAATGGGTGAAAACTGAAGGAAAAACCATATTCTCGGATAGGCTTTACCATAGTGGTCTACCCCAAGCAGTAGCATTTCCTATCTCAGTGCAATGTCCAGAGTTGGTTATCGCTTGCGTAGAGCATTATGATCCTAAAAGACGAGGAATTTTTAAAGATAACCACGAGCCTTTTCTCTTAATCACACTAGAGAATATTGAGGAATTGCTTGGCATACCTGACTTTCCTGAGAATGCAAATATCACTCGCCAATCAGCACAAGAATTTTGGGATGAAGAACCCCTTAGGTGGAGCAAGATGGTTAATAACAATTGGTTAGTAACCAAGAGGCCTTGAATTGATAGGCTTCCCAAAGAACTGTACCACGTTGAGTTCGTGGAAGAAATCGGGGACATGATTACTCTCCTAAGTCGAGTTTTCAGTTTACCCTCTGCTAGGATTTTCCACCCATGGATGTATCAGTTTATCTGTATCATCCTAGCCAAGAAAGAGTTTGTGGATTGGGCCAACATCATCAGTAACACCCTTCACAAACAATTGATAGAAGTTAAGATGACTGGATGCTTCTATAGGACATCATATTTGACTTATGCGGAAGCAAGAAGAAAGTTATTTTTGGGACTTAAAACGAGAGGATTCATGGGGCTGTCAAATAATGTATTTCATTATTACCCTCAACTTAGTTTCAAAAATAGTTCTCACCATTTTAGAAGAGTCAACAATGCATTCACCTTCCGTGTGATTCAGAACCTGAATCGAAATACTGAGGAAAGGTTTTCTAAAGAAGCCATGAGTGTCATTTCCCAATGGGGAACCTGGTTTATTAAATTTTCATCATTTTCCTACATTTGCATGAGTGGTTTTGCTGGCACCTCGTGGAAGCTTCCTCAGTACGTCAGTGATAGATGGGCATAATGGAGCTTGTGCGATAACTATTTCAAGTTCACTATCTTCTTAGTGACAAACACCGTCCAAGAATTCATTTCCCAATTCAAATTGGGGAATATCAATTTCCAAATTTTTTCAGTGCACAACTCATGGAAAAAGAGTTTTCTCTCATCAAAATTCATCCATATGTGAAGAGATCCTAGTTTGATATCAATGGATATATGTAGAAGATTCTTGGAGAAAAGTATCAACATAACCTTACCATGGAAGATTTTTGGGCTGCCTATTCGAACGAACATGAAGTAAGAAGATGAGAGTTTTCTCGCCTAACACTTGCTTAGATCAAGGCCTTCTGCATCAAGAACCCTCCCGATTCATTCATAAATGATGATGAAGATGTCATTGATCCCTCATATGATGCAGTTGCTTTTACCCCATTGCCTCGAATCGACTGGACCAAAAGAGATGAATTTTCTCTTGATAGCAAGGATCAACCAATTCTTGAAAGAAGCATATCTTGGTACGAAAGAGAACTTGCCAAGTTACAATCAATTCAAGATCATGCTTCAGGATCACAAAAATTTCCAACACGATGAGGCCTCCATTCAACCAAAGCCTCTTCTTGATCAACATTTATACCATCCAATCATACACAACAAGCAAGAAAGGAGTGGTTTCTAAAATCCACTTCGCTAAGTAACATGTCACGAGGAGAAAAATCTAAAGATCCTAACCCCAAAGAAGGAAGAGAGCGTGTATCTGGATTTTCTACCTCGAGTAGAGATTATTCTACCCACATTGTTAATAGTGCTCAGAAGCTCCTAGCAAATGATACTCAGCCATGCTTCGAACAAGCATCCACTCAGGTGTAGGTAATTCAAATATCAAACACTTCAGAGCATGTAGTTCATGAAGGGATTTCCCAAAATCTCCTGAATAATCAATAGGTGGATAATGAGGTTGTTTCTCCTAGAATCGAGATCGTAGATAGGATTCAAGCAGGATCTCATGATATTGAGAATAATGAGAATATTGATTTGAGCTCTAGGATTTTGTATGTAGAAATAGTGCATGATACTCCTTCCTGGGTTGATTCTGAGGTTAAGAAAAGGAAGAGGGTTGTCAAGGAAATTGACATCGATTTTTATGCCCTTTTCAAACTTTCAAATGACATCATCCCAAAGAAGCCTAAGGTGATTTCTTGAATAATGGTGGATAGTGAAGGAAATAGATTTGCAGATCTCGCCATCCCACAAGTTGATAAGGAGTGTGATGCCATGACACCTGCTGATTATGAATTTTCCAGACTTGGACTTGGGAGGTCTATATTAGAAAGTGACATGGTGATGGCTCGAGATTCAATTGATATCATGCTAAAGATACTTGAGAAATATAAGTCTCAGAACTCTTAGCTCAAGGCCGAAAAGAATCAATTGGTGGAATATGTTCAACATTTGATAAATCCCATATCATCCACTTTCCTAGTACCTGATGTAGTGGCTGCCCCTGATGAAGAAACTCTCAATTTTTCAAAATAAATAAACACATTTTTCCATGTCACTAAAACTTGGCATTTAGAGATTCTCATTTTAGGCCAAGGGACGATCAAGACCGCAGTTAAGATTCATGAAGATGTCAGTGCGTATCTTGATCCAATTATTTCTTTCAAAGAAACTTTTGTTTCTAATATATCAAATTTGGATGAGATATTTCCCAGTTTACAGGAGATGACAAGTATGGAATCCTCAGTTTTGGCCATTGAAGGAATTCTCGAATTTGAACATCGAGGAACACATTTTCTTTGGTGTCTGCATCTCAAATCAAGGAAGATGATTCTCAAGGATTATATGATCCATTATGAGAGCATGTGCAATGAAGCCTTCACTTCACTCTCCTTGATTCAAGAATTCATAGCTGAGATTCCTTGTAACCTCGTAAATGAGCATAATCAAAGGTGTTCATCGGAGCAGGTGGAAGAGCAATTTTCACAATTGGTTATGGACATGTACACTCTTGCCAAAATTTCTCATCAGTTTCAATGGAGCAGTGCATCAAATTAAAAAACTTGTTTGAGAACGCTCAATCCAAATTTGTTAATTTAAATGATATGCCAAGTAGGATTCTTGAATTGTAGGTATTTTGTGAGGTTATTCTTCGACCAAATGAACCTCATGAAGAAGAAAAAATGTTTGAAACTTTGGGAAGTTTTAGGTCTTTTCAACTGGAAAAAGTGGTAGATCTTAATTTCACCAGCGGTTCAGGGGGATAATGTAAGGATATTACTTGTATAAATAAGAACATATACAACAGAATAACATGAGAGAACACAAAAATATAGATAAATGATGACAATATGCTCATATAATAGCTTTGCCACTTCGAGGGGGCAACCTCCAATACCACTTCGAGGGGGTAACCTCCAAGCCATACAATAACACTCCAATACTCAATATCATCCTTAACTACAACTTTCTAACCCCTAAATATACCATTCTAACCTATGGCCAATACTGAGGCCGACCCTAAGCATAATAAATAATAAATGAATGATATAATAAGATAAGGGGATGTGTGCCACATGTCAGCATCTCCATCAACCCATATATATTATATTATCATATCCCATGTGAACCCATACATATAACTAAGGGGATGTGTGCCACATGTCGACATCTCCATCAACCCATATATATTATATTATCATATCCCAAGGTACATAGCAGATAATTTTCTTGATATTTAACGAAGTGGGAGAGTCCATTTCTCATACGCTTGAGATAGGTGGACCCCATTTCAATGGATAAGGCACTAGTTATTATTGTAATATTTTAAAATTTGTTGTTATTTTTTTTCGGGAAACTATGGATATTTTAAGTAAATTCTATTTTTGGTTGTCTTTAATAAAGTTGGTTGAAAAAGTCAAAGGTCAATTAAGTTCCTTATTTAATGATCATGTAAAATGCTAACTACTTAGTAACCAAATTTTGGGTTATAAAAGGAAGTGAGGGGCTCATTTGTAAAGTGGAATTTGAGAGAGGAGAAAAAATACTTTTGTGTGCAAGCTTTGTTTCAGGAAGAAACTTTGTGTTCTTTTGTGAAAACATTTTGGAGTTAATGAAATATGAACTTTGTGTCTCATTCATTGTCTCTTGTAACGTTTGATGTTCTTATGTTCATTAGATGTTAGGTGTTTGAATCTTGCATGCAAATATTGTATTTGATCTTATTGTCAACATTATTAATCTATGGTTCTTGTTCACAGTGATCAAGCTCTGATTATCTACTTGCTTATGTGTGTTCCCTTTTACACATTCTTGTTTGGCTAACTCAAACTCTGTTTTATTTGTGTTAGTTATTCATCTTTCCTCTTCATGTAATATTAGGCTCTGTTTTTACCTAACTCTTGCATGTTCTTTCAATTCATTCCATTCCATCCCCCTCATTCACTTTTCTTTCCATTGATGTTCCAAAACACCCCCCACATATAATTTTGAATGTACAGATGTAAATATAGTTTTGGTTTTCAATAAAGGCAGCCTTACCTTTATTGAGGAGGGAATTCGTTCCCACACTATTGCATGTCATTTGCATGCGTGAAAATCCATATGCTAACACTACAAGTGCAATGCTTTGAGTGGTAGCCTTTTCTTGTTTATATCCAATCCAGTTCGAAGCATAGTTTCCATGTGCACCCTTGCTACAACTATGTTCCATTCATCTCATCCAAATCATCTTTTATAAAAATCACATCAAACTTCACACTATGAATTCTATATCTATCTGTCATCTCCATGAATGCGTTTACAAACACAATTTTCGGTTTGTGAATTCTACTTGATCACCGTTGTGGTTTGCGAATCCTACTTGAGGATCCTTCTCAAGGAAAGTTCATTATCCTATTGCTCCTTATCTCTCAAAATGTTCAACATCATATTTGATCCATTTCTCCTCGCTCTCCATATCCACTCATCACCATTTGTCTCCACATCATCCTTCTTACCTTTTTGTCCCATTGTATGATGACAGATATCTTACTCATCTTTCCTCTTGAGTTTCTCTTTTATTCTTCCGCTTTCAGTTTGAAAATCTTGCTTAACCATCCATATAGCTAGAGAACCTTAGTTAAGGTATATATTCTTCCTTGGATCCTCCCACTGTAGAAGCTTCTCCACCATTTCCTCTTTCAACAGATGACAATCACCACCACAAACTTCATTTCACTCCTCCTTTTCCTCTTAACACTCTTGCATCATCACTACCACCATGTGCGCATCCTAGTTAAGGATTGCCCTTACACTCTCCATCTACACTGCATATGTTCCTCCATCCATTCATGTCACACTCCTTTGTTTCCTTGTTATCACCTCCTTTCATCTCTTATTCCATTTTGGTATACACTGCTCAGTATTTTCATCATTCTTCTTCTTCTTTAGTTTGGCGATCCTACTTAACCATCTCCGTCGTAGGGTAATCTTACTGAATAATTTATCTTAAGAATGGTTTGCCACTTGACCTTTCCACTTCCCATCATCTCTTCCTCATCTTCTATCTCCCACCTCTCATCGTACTCATCCATTCCAACCAACCCTTCCACACCTGTATCCACTACAAAGTTGTCTTTCTCTTTCCATATTGTCATTTCCGGTTTGGTGATCTTACTTAAATCCTCTTATGGCATGGAAATCTTACTTAAGAGTCCCTCTTAAGCATGATTTGTCATCTTGCACTCCCCCACTACCCCACATTCTCTCCATATACATTTTATCGTCATTCTCCATCATCACATCCTCTCACCTCCTCTTTCATTCTTGCAAACACCACTTCCTACTAGTCCCTTGTTCATCTCATTCATCCATGACTAGGTAATCTTACTTCTTACTTAACCATTGCTTCTTCATTCATTTCATGTCTTGTTTCTTCATTTATCTCTCATTCATTCTCATCCACTGCATCCTCTCCTCGTCTTCATCTTCCTACACATCGTCATCCCTCCTTTCTTTACTCTTTTCACTCCATCTTCTAGAGTTCTCCCACATATCTACCCCCATGCTTACACATCATTGTCATTGATCTTCCCTTAACATTATTTCATCTTCCTCTTCTGTTTCCACGCTAAGAATTATGGGTGGACTTCTCCTAAAAATCACTCATCCCCATTCCGCACATCCTGAATCCTTTTCTTTGACCTCCTTCATTTTATCTTCATTCCTTCCTTCGTATGCGTCCTCTGATCATTATCAGAGGACTTCTCCTAACGTCCCTTCATTAGCGTTCTTCCTCCCGTTCTTCGTTTACTTTCTCCCTTGTCTTATCTTTTGTCCCATCTTTTCCTACTGATCATTATAAGTGGATTTCTCCTAACATCCATTCACTGGCATTGCCTCTCCTATCCCATCCTTTCTTTTTCCTCACCACCTCTCCATCTTCCATTCTTCCTTGCTAATTTTTTCCCTATCTTCATCATACACCTTCTCTCTATTTTCTCATCATCAGCATATCCTCATCTCATGCATCTCTGTTTATTTTCCAATCGATATCATTATTTCCGTCAAGTTTTTCTTTATGCTTCTCACTCTTTACCAAACATCTACATCCTTGGTTCACTTCTTTGAGCATAATTTTCTTCATTGTCTTCTACTCCTTTCTGATCTTCATCTTATTTTACTTCCTCTAGATTGTCCTCTTCCTCGTTTTACCTCACACTTCCTCCTTACTTCCCCGTCGAAAACCTAACTCTTCATCGTTATCCCATTTCCTTTATCATCTCATCATCCACATGCATTTCCATGTGGTCAGTTCCATATTATTTGCCTTGGATTTCCTCACTATGATATGTTTCCTTTAATTTTCTTTGCTCTATCATCTCTTTCATTTTCCATTTCTTCTCTGTTTTCCTCTGCTCCAATCTTCATCACATCTTTCATTTTAAATAACTCTCTCCCTTTTTCATGATTTCATCCTCTTCTCTGTTCTTTTCTTGTCTTCTCTTTGTTTGTCCTTCTTTATAATCCTTCTTTATTATCTTCTTCCTCCCCTTTCACTCTTTATTTTCTCCTCTTCCGTCTCTGTCCCTCTATTCCATATCCTTGTCACCTTCATATTCAATCTTTCCTGCTCTTCTCATAATCAACCAATCCTCATGTCTATTCCCTTTTCTCTTTCTCGACATCCCTTACATCTGGCATTCACAGTCAATGTCAGTGTTTCTCTGTTTATGTATCATTATCCATCCCTTTCATTATTGTTCTTGTTCTTCTCTTTGCCACATTGAACTCTTCTCTTTTTTTAAAAACCATGTCACATCTTTTATCTTTGTCGGTCCTCTCATAGGGACATCATCATATCCATTTTTAAGAATCTCTTCTCATATTCTTTTGACATTTTGTCTTGGAAGATACCATAACAACCATCACCTATCTAATCTAGTTCTCTTCCATTGATATTTGATCTGCTTTTGTTTTTTTCACAAGAGTATCTTTATCATACTTGTCAAAGAAGCAAGGCTTCTTTGTCTTCTTCACCTCATAATTTGCTAACACTTATGCATCTTTTCTATGAAACATGATTTTCATTATATTTATCACCCTTTTATCCTATCTACTCATTTTGTCCACATTTATGATTATTCTATAAATGTCTTATGTTGGGGTACCTTTTCATCTTTGTACTTATTAACGCATATAACTCACTTTGTGTCTTTTCCGTGCCCTGTGCTGGGGCATCATTATCTCCATTCTCGTCTATTTTTGGACACATGATTTTTCACATGATTCCTCGCAGACAAAGGATTGCACACATATTTCACATTTAGTTGCACATATTTTGATGTTTTCCTATGACCCATTGGTCATCTTGGTTTACATCCATACTGCAGTGGTCTTCACCCACTCATTGGTCTGTAGAATGTTGTCTTCTGTCTCCATTGAGACCGGAATTTTCCTCTACCGATGTGATATTGGAGCCACCACCATATTTTTTTATTTATTGTGATCCTTTTTTTCCTAGGGAATCTTTCCTTTGGTCATGTCTTCATCCATCCTCAGACACATCTTTCATCTAACCCTTTTTGTTTTTGTCTCGTGGCTTGCTATCGCAAACCACTCAACAAAAAGGTGCAAATGTAGACACCTATTTTTGGTATAGCGCCCCTTCGTCATCACATTCATCCAATTTTCTGTTCTCACATCTATTTCTCTTAAATTAAATAAAATCTTATTTATTTGCTCACATTATTTGATTGATTATCAATGGGCTCCATATGGACCCATTTGATAATTTAATTTTTGGCATCATCCCCCATCTCTCACAAATTATTTAATTCATAATACATATCTCTGACACCTTCTTTTTAAAATGAAATCTTTATCTCACCCCCCATTCAAATCATGTCCCCTACTTTACCTAATAAGTCAAAATATGGGACCCACATTGATCACATCATATCCCTAACTCAGGTTACTTTACTACACCCTGGGTATCATCTAACCTGAAGTTTAGTCTCATATCTAAGCTATAAATATGGGGTTTTCCCCCATATATCATGGGAGACTATATTTTTACACAGAGAGAGAGAGAGAGACGACCCATAGGTGGAAAGGCTTAGGCTAAAGAGAGTTAATACTAAGGGTGTGCGAAATATTTTCTTATTGAAGCTTTGAAGGAGAAATCTCTGACAATGTCTCTTATCTTGCCATCTTGATGCCCGGTTCATTTCCATAGTAGGACATAAGCTAAGTTCCCTTGTTATTTTAGTTACTTTCCATTTTATATTTTCATTTTTACTACTGTTCACGACCTATTATTATCTTGTCTGACACGGAGATTGACATCCTCCAAGGGATTTGAAATCCTCTTGGAACTGGTGTCGTCTGGGCAACCCCCGCATATTGTGTTCTAATCTTACCTGGTTTAGTTTTGCAGATCTAACTTCTTGATATCATGCATCTGATTTCTTTGCACCCGTATCATCCATCTCCATCTCCAAGGTACTAAGCCCTTGTATACTCAACATGGTCTCATGTTTCTTGATAACTCGTACACTTACCTGGACAGGAAGCTGGAAACGTAGATCAACAATAGCATTTCATATCCTGTAGTTGAATCAACAATCATATCGATATTAGGCAATAGAAAATCATCCTTTGGGCATGCCTTATTTATGTCTCTAAAATCGGTACAGATTCTGATCTAAACAGGTTTCTTCTATACAGGGACGATGTTTGATATCCATTCGGAGTAATCAATGGGTTGAATGAATCCTACCGTAAGCAATCTTTCTAACTCTTCCTTAACCAGGAGAGCCACCCTCGGGTGCATCTTTCTTAGCTTTTGCTTGATAGGCTTGGTGTCAGCGTGTACAACTAAGTTGTGCACGACCAAAGTTGGATCCAAGCCTGGCATATCCTTATAGGACCATGTGAACACATCTATAAATTCCCACAGCAACATGGTGAATGTTTTCTATTCCTGTGCTGAGAGCGAAGCTCCCAACTTGACTATTTTTGGGTCATCTTTTGTGCCAATGTTTACGCCAATGGTCTCTTCTATAGGGAATTTTGACAAATCGTCTATACGCGTAGGGTCGGGAGGAAGGTTGAGGTCTTCATCTAAGGATGTCTCTACGAGATTTTCATCCTTGGCATGGTCACTTTTATTGTCCTTCGATTATTTTACTTATTGGTCTGCTAGTGCCTCAAAGAGCTTTTCACTATGCGACCTGGATTTTGAATTTTGCTGAGGATTTTCAATGGAAATTTTTCCCTCGCTTTTTATTAGAATTTTCTAACCAAAAATCTCAGCCTCTTCTCCAAAGTAGGTGCAGGTATCTAAGTCAATATAGAATCCCTTTTTGTGATCTCCAATGGGGATTTTATCTCGAATGCCCATGAATTTTGTAATGGCTTCATCATTTTCAAATAGATCTAGTGGAACATGATGTTGTTGGTCCCATTCAACAAGGCAAGGGTAGACAAGGTCAATTTTAGGTTTAGTAGGGGTTATGGTGAGGACATCGGTACTCATGAAGAAGTTTTTGGAGGTAAGATCCTTATATTGGCTACAGTGGGAATCTGCATCGCTATCTAAATAGTCAGAGTTATCCTCATGCTCAGATTAGGTAGCATCTTAATCATTGGGATGTGCCCCATAAGGGTGAATTCTGATGCCATACATTTCTATTTTAAAGTGCGAGAGAGGGACTGGTTCCTTGGGTCCCTGTTCATTATTGCCACATCTTAAACCTTTATAGCCCATCAAATACATCATGTGGCTAGAATTTTCATATTCAGGGATCTAATAGCATGATGGTTGAGTATCTTTCGAGACCCAAGTCATAGGTGGATCCAATAATTTCTCTTCAGCCAACAAGCCTCCTGGTAAAAATGACCCAATAGTTTGCTCATCTCTAGGCCGTCTGAAATGATATTCAGGTCAACCTCTAGTTTTAGGTGACAATGAGAGGTCTAAAACTAAAAGGGCTTGTTGCACATTATACTCTCCACAACCGTATTCTAGAACCTTCATCTCCCATGAATCAAAGGGAGAAGTAGATGTGGAAGCTTAATGGGCAGAGGAACTGAGAGAGTCAGAGTCTACCTGTGAGTCTAAAGCTTCTGACCAAAAGGGGACTGCAATATCGGCAGAGGGACATGTATAGGTACCTTTACGAACAAATCTATTGAGGGCTTTGTAATGAGCAAAGGGTTTTGGATCTCCCTGTATCATAACAGTGTGTCCTTTGTGCTTAGAATTTATGCACTAATGGAAAGTTGATGGTACGGCTTGCATGACATGGATCCATGCGTGGCCAAGAAGAATATTATACGGGAGCTCCAAGTCGAGGACATGGAACTTTACATTATATAAAGTAGGTCCAACTTCCATTGGTAATGTGATTTTACCGGCTGATTCCCTTTCTGTGTTGTGGTAAGTGGTTATGGTGATGATTTGAGACTCTAGATCTTCCATTGTGTGTCCCAATTGCTTAATCAGTTTTAACGTGAAAATATTCAAACCTGACCCATTATCCACAAGCACCCGTTTGATCTTTCTGTGGGTAACAAATACCTCTATGTATAAGGGAAGATTATGTGTTGGGTCCTCACTAGGAAGCTCCTTGTGAATGAAGGAGATGTACTTAGTTGGTGCAATGTTTGCCACCACAGCCTGAAGATGTGAAGGGTCTACTTCCATTGGTACCCCAAACCCCTGAAGAGTTTTAAACAAGATTTCTTTGTGTATATTTGATATTTTGAGAAGATCCAAGATTGAAATCTTGTTAGACATCTTCTCGAGTTGTTCCCAAAGGTTATACCTACCATCTTGTGTGGTTAACGGAGAGGTTTCAGGGATCGTGAGATGGGCGTGCCTTGTTACCATAGTGTAATCCTTCCATTTGATCCAGATAGTATTTACATGGTCACTAGGAGAGAAAATACATCCAATGAGTGAATCCTAATTATTATTTTCCTTCTTAGTATACCGATAATTTTCCACTTTATAACTCTGGGATGACTCTCCTCGATCCGGCTTTGGCTCCTCTGACTTACCATGTTTAGGGAATGGTTCTTTGTATATCCCCATATTTGCATTAGACGTTTTAGTTTTTTCCAAGTTATCCACTTCTATCTCCCCATTGTCGCTAAGGTCTTGGATGTAGTGATGAAGTCATAGACATTTGTCTCTTTTGTGTCCCTTGACATGATGTAATTCACAATAGTCATGCTCTTTGTTCCATGATGGTTTTGGAGCATTATCATCAAAGGGTTGTGTCGTGGGATAAGCCACCATGTGAGTTGCATCCAATTATTTCAATATGACCGAAAAAGGCTCATTAAGAGGAGTGAACATTCTATGTTTAGGTGGTGGTTGAATAGGTCCTTTGATCAGTTGAAAAGGTTGACTGGTTTGAACCGTTTGTATGCATTTCAAATCTGTGATTCTGTCTCCCACCATGTTCTTATTTTTGTTATATATTTTTGGCTTCTTCGCAGGTTTAACACTTTGGTTATCCTTAGATTGTGACTTAAGAGTTCCTTTGGAAATAAGGTCTTTCTCTATTTGAACGCCCTTTTCAATTACCTCCTCAAAAGTGAAAACATAATGCATTTGAAGGTGGAAAGTGATGTCTGGATTTAGATTGGGCACAAAGATACTTACCAACTATTTTTTAGGGAATGCACAAGGGAAGTGACTGGGTATCCCTCTCCACCATTATAGGAAGCTAGCGAATGTCTCGTTAGGATGTTGTTTGGTTCCGCACAAGTCTGTCATGGTGATATCACTTTCTATATTATATGAGAAGTGTCACACAAACCTCTCTACCAGTTCTGGCCAAGTAAAAATGGACCCCCCGAGGTAAACGAGTAAACCGCTCTAAGGCTTGGCCTCCTAGACTCTTGGGAAAGATTCGTATGAGGTAATTATCGCTATAGGACACCTCTTGACATGCCATATAGAAATCCTTTACATGATTTCGTGGGTCTCCCTTTCCTCTTTATTTTTCTAATTTCGGCATGTCAAATTTTTTAGGGAAGGTTTGAAGTGTCATAGCTTTTTCAAACGGATGGGGACATAGTTCTTCATATTTATATTTTCTTATGCTCCCTACATTTCTCTCTTGAAGGATTGTGAGTGTCGCTTTCATAGATTTTACTTCTTGTGTCAATAATTGTTCTTTAGTGGGGGAAGCAGGTATATACATGCGACTATACTTTGTATTGTCCCCTCCTTAGTTTTCTCTATGAAGTTCACTGATTTTGACCTTAGGTTATGTCTTTTGGACATTCTTTCTTGTTTCCTTTTGTACCTACGAGGTTAACAAGGCTAGTTGTCGACTAAGGTTACAAATTTGTTGCTGAATAGTGACTTCTTCTTCCAAAGGTTCCTCTTCTTCTTCATAATGTGGAGGTTATTCAACATTCTCATGTTCTAACCTGATTTTACATGGAATTTTAATGAAGGCTATTATATGTCCCACTACATTAACATTTCTTGCATTTAGAGGTAGAAGCATGTCCATGTGTTAAAATATCATCCATGTTGATAAGAGGTCGCTCCTCATCATTATCATCATTTATAGGTGGGATTGTTATCATGTTCAGTGGGAATTTTAACCCCTAACTCCACTACGCATGCTAGCATTGTATCCTTGTTTCAAAAAAGGAATTCATCTAACAAGGTAAGATCGAAATTGAATTTTGCATGTGGTGATTCTAGCTCATCACCACAATGATCTATCATTTCATCAACTTCCTTCTCCACGGAGAATAAAGGCCTAAGATCATGGCCAATACAGGGATTCGACCCCTATTGGTTTGAGGTTTCCCAATTTTGTGTTTTTTTTGCTTCTAATGTTTTCTATTTTAGCCCCAATCTTGTTTTAGGGGCCATGATGTGTAACAGTTTCACTAAGGTGTCTATGAATGTATTCAAATATTTCCTATCAAACCTAAGTGAAATGTAAAAATAATGTCAAGAATATGAATGAGTATAAATGTTAAAGTACCAATGTGATAAAGTGATGGCCAAAAAATACATGAGTCAACAATGATACAATGTTTGATACCAAGCGTATCAATCGAATGAAGTACTTCCTAGGTTTGTTTCAAAAAGGTAGTTAGTGTTGTAAGATAATTAACAAGATGTCCCTACTTATGTCGAGTTCAAAGACATGAACAAGGCGTAAGTAATAACAAGAAGTTAATGCGACCTCCTAACAAGGTATACTAGAAGCAAGCCCAAATTCAATTAATACCTATATCCCAAAAAGTGCTACTTATGATTGCAAGTGACACAACAATGTCTCCAAGATATGTTAACAAAAATTTGCGAGAAAGTAAGGTACTGATATCAAGATGATATTGATATAACACACACAAGTAGAAACATGTAGCACCTTTTGAAATCAAGGTATTAATGGAATCAAACTAAAATCTTAGAGTGTAACTTAAGAATTGTTAAAGTGTGTATAACATAGCCTTACAATGCAAATATTTAGGTCAAGTTTACAAGAAACAAGACGTAAATATCAAAATTGTAGTGATACGATATAAATAAGGTGACCTTTCCAAGGAACTTTAAGATGATGAACCACGCCTAACTATGATGATGATCCTAATGTGGGTATCAAGATCAAAAAGGCCACCAATGATATGAATACGTCTCCACACACTTTAGATGTTTAACCTACCCAGCCGCAAACATGGATGGGCATAAATGGATAAAAAAGTGGCAGAAACAATCAATTGATAACACAAAGGTAGTCACTCTTCTTTTAATCAACAAAGTGTCAGAAGAAAGTGAGGGAAGTAGATCAAAATGGGGATGAAAAATGTTGGCTTTACTTCGGAAAAGTTTCACCTCACCTTAAGGCAAGTGAAAAACTAAGAAAAAGTAACACTTCCCAATTTTTGTGATGAATGATGGCTCACAACTCAACATTGTTTTGAAATGGTCAAAGTGGGCTCTTGGCCACATAAAATCTTCCTAGGTGGTTCTCTCTTCTTAGGTGCTATAAAGTTGTCTTAAGTGAGCTTAATTTACCCAAAAAGTTACAATGACTAATTTGGGAGTATCTCGGCTTTACTTTACCCCCTTCAAGCATAGTAGGAAACTAGTGTGTCTATGTGTACTATCACTAGGGTCGTCATACTGACAACCGGTAAAACTAACTCACAAGGAACAACTAGTCAAGTAGCTTGTACAGAGCATTTCCTATTTCATCCACAAGGTTCCCTCTTGCGTGGACTACTTTGGGGTTCCTAGGACCACCCCCATTGTTGCAGCTTAAGGCTTATGCCAAAGGGGTTATGTCCTAGTTTTAAGTGGATAGGATGTACCCTTATTCGAACTTGCAAATACAGTGTTTTGAATGTGGTGTTCTTTTTATCTTGTTTAATTTTGATGTGGTTTGCTTGGACACCTTTTGACAACCTACACAGAAACTATATTGGTAGTTTGATTTTTGTTTCAACTCCACCTTTCTTTGACATGCGTGTGTTTTGGTTCTGCACAACGGGTTAGTGGTTTTCCATAAAAAGACTAAACATCATTTTTGATTCACAAGATCATCCGAGGACACCAAAGAAGAGCATATGTGACATTTCCAAGAGTTTTACCAAATGGAAAATAATTAATTCAAAACAAACCAATTTAACTCATTTCTACTCAATTAGGACATTCTCAACATTTTCAAAGTGCAAAAAGACCTAAGAATCATTTATGATTCCCAATATTGCCCCAATGGACATGAGGGGGGATAACATACGTGGCCTTACTCTTATAAGAAAACATGTAAAGTTTATCTAGTCTAGCAAAATCATGTAAACATACCCTGTAAAAATAGGCATTAATTAGATAAAACCTGCAAAGAAGTTAACACTTTAACACCCAAGATTTGAGAAAATTGAAATGTGCAAGCTAATTCAAATTGAAGAACCTGTGCATCAGTTTAGGCATGTGCACATGAGTTAGGGTAGATACGCCCCTATGTGATTTTCAAATTCATAGTGCATCTGTGCCACCCAAGAGTTTCATGCACCAGGATCAGGGTATGTGTGCTAGGGTAGCCAAATAGGGATACAAAACTCTGATAGTGTGCCTAGGCCACCCATGAGGTGCCTGCACCAGGGTTAGGGTATGTGTGCTAGCCTGATAGGTTTCCCCACTGTAGTGAAGGTACAGTATGAAAAGAGTGTCTGCGCCAAGTTTGATATGCCTATGCCATGGTTAGTGTGCTTGCACCAGGGTTAGGGTATGTGCACCAAGGTATCCAAAAAGAGAAACAAATCTTCGATAGTGTGTCTGCGCCACCCGAGAGGTCACACCAGGGTTAGTGTGCCTGCATCATATATAGTGTGTCTTTGCCATGGTTAGTGCACCTGCGCCCCTCATGAAATCAAAATATTGCTAGAGACAACAAAAATCTCACAACACTTCAAATTTTAGTAAGTTAGCTTGAAATTGAAAACAACCCATTAGAATGATAGCTCTAAATGAGAACCTACAAATATAATACTAGCAAAATCCTTAAGAAATTGAACATCATTTTCCATATGTGTATATCAAAGGTTAGCCAAAAACAATAGAATTCAAGTTAGGATGTTAAGGGACTAAGGATCCCTCCCATTGGGCGTGCCAAATGTGTGTATGGTTTTGTTTAACTAAGTTAAGAAAATTAGAACTAACACCTAGTAGTCCTAATAACAAAGTTAAATCAAAATCTAAACACCATCACATTAAGAGCTAAGAAAGATTAAATAACAACATTATTGCATTAGAACTTTGAAATGAAAATCAAACTAACATGTTAATAATTAAAACCTCTACTCTTTAGATCACCAAAACAACTAAATTGAACCTAGGTAAATTCATGGAAATCAAAGTTAATTGTTTTATCTTCAAGGGATTAGGAATGGAAGCTCATCAAAGCATGGCTAGAAGACCATTTTGATTATTTTCATATGACCCAAAATCTTAGATGGATGAAATGCAAGAATGAGGCTTAGCTCTTATAATGGTGGAATTCTTAAGGATGACAAAAGGCTTATAGTGTATGTACTTTATGCTTTCTTTTGTTTCTCAAGAATTAGGTGTAAGTGTAAAGGTAGGAGTAGGGATCTTTATATAGCCCAATGGATAAAGAAATATCTACATCCCTTTATATGTGGGATAATAAAGATGTTGAGTTAGTTGTGGATAAGGGGGGTTTAGAAAGAGTTGAGTTAACTTTAGGAGAGTTTAATCTATCCCTTAGTGACTCATGTGGATAAAGGGGGTTTATTAATTAATCAAAGTGATTAATTAATAGGTGTGCAAGCTTATAGAAGATTTTTTGAGGAATATTAGCATGATTTAGACTATAGAAGGGAATTAAATCAACTAAATAATGATTTATTGGTTTAATGAAAGGGGAAGCTAATTAATTAATAATAATTAATTAGTTTAGATAGAAGGAAGGATTAATTAACAGAAGGTTGTTAATTAGGGTATTTGTTGAATAGAATACTTAATTAATTAATGCCATGTAATTAATTAATGATGATAGGAGGAAAGATGAGCACTATTGACGATATGTCGCCAATTTGCGGGAAAGGAGATAATTAGCACAATTTAAGTATTTAAATTGTCCAAGTTAAATTATAGGTGTCTACACTTATGCATATAAACCATAACGTCTTACATATGGTATATTTACCGGGCATCACATAAAATCAATTCCATAGCTTGTAACACCTCACATTTCAACATAACACACCCAAAAGTGTAAGTACAATAAATAAGGGTAATACTTTCATCATATTCTCCTAATTCACAACAAAAATCCATAACATAACATATGAATACATATGTATGACGAACATAATGACTAACATCACAACAAATACGTAATTACAATATAATATTGTGACATAACATCATGATATATCAGAACACAGTGGCAACAACACAATATGACATAATTCACTACAAATAACTTGCCATGCAATCACATTAGTACACATATTCAATATTACAGAATAATGAAACACTACAACACTTCATAATCCACAATAATATTCCTTTCAAACAATAAGGAGGTACATCACACATGAAATTCACAAAAGAGAGAGTGAATAACATGCTTATCACTGGTTCCCACGTGGATCGATCCCTCATATCATAAGTAAATAACATGTTTATCACTAATTGCAGAGAATAAATCATGGGTTTTACTTTACTTTAGGTTCAACACCCTGTTAGGACCAAGTCTAGAGGTTTATACTAGCTACGTGCCTTGTTGAAAAATTACCTCTCAATAGGTAGTAGGTTAGCTTAATCACATTAATGTCAACAATGTTCACAGTCAACAATACATTAGTTTCTCAACTCCATATTGTTAGAGCATGGAGCCTTAACAAACATCACTAACATGGTATCCTCCCTTAGGATACACTATTGGAAAACTAATTGGATAAAAAATCGAGTTTTCTAATGGATTTAAAGATGGAATTACCATCATTTTTTCCATAACTCATTACTTCATTGAATACGAGACTTATATTATACAAAAGGTGGCATCGTGAGTTATCCACTAGATACAAGATTTATATAGCGAAAAAGGGGCACAAATCATCATCGTGATGTTCCATTGAATCAAACCACCTAAGGACAAAAATATTAGTTGGTAAATGAAAGTACCTGTACTTAAGATGGTCATGGTCAAAGTGGGGATCAATAAATACAAAAGGAATCGTAAAGAGTTCTCAATTATCTAGTGTCAAAGCTCAACTACTAATCGTGCAATAATCGAGGGAAGATGATAAAATGAAGGGGTTTAGAGAAAATTTCCATTTTGATCCATATAGATATACTCCTTTGTAACATACATGATATAGGTTTCACAACATAGCTATAAATGAAATCAAGAAGAGCATTTCATAAAATTTGGCCAATTCTTTAAACTCAATATCGAATAATAATTATAAGTTTATTAAAAATTCATGCACGACAAAGAAAATCTCTCTTTTTTTGAAACAAAATAGTGCGATGACACTTTACTCTAAACGTAGCAATAAATTTTTTCCAATAACATATATAAATTACAATAATACATAAAATGAAATTACAACCACATCAGTTCACCATCTTACATGCATCCTGCAAAACCATGTGAGCACGGGTCAACAAAAATTGCTGGAATGAATCCGCCCTCCCTCTAACATGTTATCGTCATGCAAAACCAATTTTAAAGGAGAGAAAAATAACATAACTAATTTCCATATTTTTTGGAGCATGATTTCTATTCAAATTTAAGAGAGAGAAAGGGAGAGTAGAGAGAACATTTTTTTCACAAGAAAAGGGGTGAAAAAGGTATCCTATTAAGTGTTACATGAAACAAACATATATGAACATATATATCATAGTATATTACAGTTCCTATTAGATATCCTTTTTCTTTAGTCACAAAGGAGGTTAAAAATGTGTAATGTCCCTCTTTCTCGAATAGTTTGATCGATGACATTTGGCCCTTTTTCAACTTAGGAAAGTACATTTAAATAAAGTAAAGTATCACTAAAGCACATATAATGAATTAATAGACTGTTTAAGTGACTTCGACTTAGGAAAGTACATTTAAATAAATTAATAAATTATTTAATGTGCTTTCCTAGGCAAAAAGTGTGACTTGCCTTGGGGGAGGAATTAAATAAGCCAAAAATGTGACTTTCTTGGAGAAGGGAAAAATTAATTAAAAAAATTTAATTATGTTGCATTGGAAAAAGTGTGACTTGTGTCTTTGAAGGGTTTTTTTGGTTATAAGGAAAAAGTGCGACTTATGCCAAGGCATTCCATATTATTATTATTTTCTCCCGGTAGTTAGCTTTGAGCTTTTGTAGACAAAATACAAGGACGGAAACCCTCTAGATTATTCCTCTTGTGGACAGAAACCCCAGGAGCAGAGAGAGGAGTTCCTATTCAGGAATCTTCATTGTATTCACAAGTTTTTATCATTTCAGCAGTTTGAAAGAGAAATAAATTGCCAAAGTGAGCATACAGACTTCTTCTAGAGTGGGGTGACTTATTCTATAGTTGTTTGATGCAGTGATTGAGGTATTCTTCATGCTAGTTTATTGTGGTATATTTCAGCCTCAAATATATATCAAATCGACTTGGTTTGAATCCATTATGGCTGGGTTTTAGACAATATTTGTTATTATTCCATCTACAGATTTCTAATTGTGTTTGCCCTAATTATTTATTATCCGAAATCAATATTGTATTTACGGTTGAATTATTTATGAAGAAATATGTTGTTTGAACCCTAGGTGCCTTTTGTGTATTCACTTGGTTTGCGGGGTTTTTTATTTAATTTACCTCTACAGTTTGAGTATGGTGTTCTATGGATTCTTTTGATAATATCATTCTAGATCTGAGCTAGAGAAATATATATATATATATATATATATATATATATATATATATATTCAGGCAAAGGGGTTTGGGATCTTTCAAAACGTGTCACATCACTCTAGTATGGAATTTTTTTAACTATCTATTTAAAGTCTCTGAACAACATATTTTAATTCCACATGCATGGTATCAACCACTATAATAGGCTTATCCCTTTCAAAAACTTTAGAGGGCCAACATGGTTGCACGACCTAAGATTGTGTTGCTGCACAAATTGGTCCAAGTGGCCACAGAATGGGTCTATAAAAAGAGAATGCAACATCATAACGATGTGTTTAAATCCTCCAATTTACTCTCTACTATATACAAAGCTATGAGAAAAATATGGATTATAAAATCAATAAGTGGAGCTCAAACTGCATGCAAAATTTTAGAGGTGGTTGGCTAAATTTGGTTTTTTGTCCTTTAGCAAATAAGGCTAAGTGTCCTAAAAAATGGCTCCACAAGAAGGGAACATAAAATATAAATGGAATGTTTCAAATTTATATCTTCTTCTCTTTTTAATAGAGAAACACAAGGAGGGTATCCAAAATTGATAAACGATGCTCAAATAGGGAGTATTTTTCTGGGGTCACTTTGTTGAATTTAAATACTACCCAACAATAGCCTAAGCCATGTTGGTTAGAAAATGTTCATTTTTAGAGAGTATGGTTCAAATCAACAATGCAAGGTGATTCTATGCATGATAAAAAATAGGTTTGAGGTTTCACATTTCATTTTCGGGGACCATGGGCACAAAAATTGAGGTGGTTCTAGAGGGATTATGTTGTTTTGGAGTAACTACCTATGTTGGAAGCACAATGAATGAAAGGGTGGTGAATTAGTCATGCAAAAACTTTTACTTAATTTACCATAACTTGCATGTACATAATTTAAATCAACCATTTGACATACATCATCAATATGAGCTTATTAAGTGTATAACAACCATCCACAAGTACATGAAATAAGAGAGAACACGTGAACACTAGATATAAAGTGGGAAACCCTCAAGGGGAAGAAAACCCAGTGAACCTTTTATATGTTACAAAACATAAAGGAATTTAGTGAAGCACACACTTCACAAGGAGCTCCAACCCCTACAAATTTAGTGAGGCACCAACCCTACAAGGTGCACTAACCCCTATTTAGTAAGGAACCAACCCTATAAGGAGGATACAACCTCCTAGGATGACCAAGCACCAACTCAGACACATGAAGATAAATATCACCTAAGTACTTGTTGCTCCAAAAACTGATTATGATCAATTTATAAGCCCTTCTCACCCAAAACCCTCTCAAACTTGCATCTTCATATGTTGATTAGGTCTAATAACATGTATCTCATTCTTCTCTACCCTAATCATCTTCTCACACCTCTTCCTTGATCTGTTATTGATCCCTCATAAAAATCTCACACTTTCCTCTTACTCACTCATTCCTCTCTCTACTTCACAAGCCCAAATGAGCTAACACACTTCACTTTTATACATGAATCTTGTAGTAAACAACAACAAGTCAACTAGGACCATTAAGGTTGGTCATAAAAACATGAAAATACATTCCAAAACATCATATAAATCACTTATAAGGACCAATTAGGTCACCATAGTCTTAATAAACACTAACTAGCACAAGGCTTCTCAATCAGGCCTAAAATAAGGTCTTTACACCCAACTGTCACATTTTCAACTTCAAACACATGAAGAAGCTCCACCAAGGTTCCAAAAGATTTTTAACACACCAGAAAAACCTTACAACTCCATCTACAAGCACAAAAACGTCTGAAAAATCAATCTTCATCATGGAACCCACCAAGAATAAAATAATTCTCTTTAGTTCTTAAGCACCTAATTTTCACTCTCCAAAACCGGGAAAAAATACATATAAAAAAATTCACCAAGGAATATACGGTATATGAAAGTAAAGGTATCAACCTTTTCTATCTCATAAAACTCATAAAAATATTGGAATCTAGGCACAAGACCCTAAAACACTCCCTTTTTTACAACTTCTCAAATCAACAATAAGAACTCAAGAACCAGTCTTGATCTCAACAAACACTAACACCTCAAACATAACTTATACACTCAACCAAAACATGGAACGCATCACCAAGGACTCTACCAACATGCTCATACTCATATAACCATATGTCACATAAATAATTTCATCTTTGCATACTTGTTCTATCACACCTTCTTGGCAAGCCTAATAGGGATAATTAGTCCATTAGGGTTTCAAGATGAAACCACCTCATATGATCACACCAAGGTATACAATACATGATAATAGGTCACTACTAGTTATCTAAGACCATCTAACACTGCTACAACATGCAAAACATCAAAAACACCTTCATATATCCATGACTAGATTTAAACCTTCGAGCATTTTAGCAGTAAGTCAACTTGGAAGACCCATTTCATAAAATTTCTCCATGAAACCTACTCAAATATTTTCATGTATATTTATGAAATTTCTCAAGGTACCTAGAACAATTGGTTTTACATCACAGTTCCAACAACACATGACTATACTTACAAATATTCTAAAGCTTCAAGTCATTACTAGTATTCGTTCAGTGGGGAAAGTGTGGCATCGACATGTATATGGTGTTGTCACGTGTCTATTTGATTCGATGAATTATGTAAGTGTCTAATGCGTAGTTGAATTTCTCTACTTGGAACCCTTGTGCTGTTGTGTAGTGAGAAATGTAAGTAAAAAAAAATTATCATGGTATTTTTATTATTGTATTTGTGTGTGATAATTGTGGGCGTTACATCATACCCACAAAACGTGAGGTAAAACATGTCTTAATTAAAACAATAAAGAAGAGTAGGTGGCCAACAACCCCACACACCCACTTGCCAACAACAAATAATAAAAAACATGGAATCCAATGAAGAAGGATAAAACAAGAGCGCCTAACATTGAATTTGCTATTAAAAAAGAGAATGCGTCGAGGCCAAGTTGTTGTATTGGGGAAAGTTGGTGGTTAGAGAATTAACCAAACATTGATCTTGTAATCCACCTCCTAAACATTGGTGCCGCCAAAAGGATTCTCCCCTTATTTCACACAAGCCAAGGCTAGGTCTACGGGGGTGGATCAATAATTACTTTAACTTAGCTTAAAATAATATTAGGTCCCTTTTTAAAAACACTCCGTACAAACACCCTAAAAAATTGGATATTCCATTAGAGCTTTTAAGCAATATCGTCGTTAAGCATCCCATTTAGATGAGAATATGATAAGCCTTTAATGAGAATGTTTGTAAAAGGTGTTATGAAATACCATCAACAACTAATAAGCATTTACGATGGCACTAGAAGGTAAGACGGAAAGAAAAGACGTTAAATTAACTTCACAACAAGATCTTAATCACCTAACGATCAAAGGGAACACACACAAACATTTAACGTTTAGCAACATCGGTCAAGGAAGCAAGAACGTGGGTCAACACCGAGAGGGGCATTTCAGTTGCACTCCTAAGAGATCTTTTTTCCACCTCTATACCAAAACAATAATGCGAGATAGTCGGGCAAGTTGTTTCTCTTGTCAATATCGACGCTGCTAAAATTAAGTAGGCTCTGTACGATTTTCAATAGAAGACATTATAGCCACTGAAGAAGCCATTCACTTTGAGAATGAGGTATATGGATCATATCGCTGATTCTTTTTATCATGCATGCAACAATCATTGTAGCTAGTACATGCGGAACATTGCCAAGATCATCCTTGCATCCCCACTGGCAACACATAAAGAGTTATAAATGTTTTATTTTTACAGTGCATGCGCACTTCTTCCTTTCTGCTAACTTTTTTTTAGCATTATCATTTTTTATTTCATAGGCACAAAATAAGACACTGGTCGACATCATGTAATTTTACTCAATATATAAATATACATGTCTCTCAACATAATTAATTAATTACACCGGAGGTGTCTCCTTTGAAGATGACCCTGCTGGAAAGCGTCAAATTCCGGCGGGCCTCTTCACGGAATTATTTCCGGCATCCCTACTTCGAAAGAAAAAATTACCCGCATGTGTGGTGAGCAGGTGCAGCACATTGGAAGCGTTGTCGGCCTCAGTGTGGTGGTCGTGGAATAGGGCGCTGGGAATGGAGCACGAATAGTGATCTTTCTCCGATGGCCCTGCTGAAAGCGCTGCTTGATTTACAGTTATAATCTTCAAAATGCCACAACCCACTCTCCAAAATCTCTGAATAAGAAGGGTAATAAAGAGGCGAATCCATCACAGAGGGAGTCGAACGCATGCCCGTGGGCTCATCCTCCCAACCCCTGAGCAGGTAACTTATTTCATCCCCCACGTCACGAGATCGAATCTCGTCCGCGACTGACGCTGCGTTTTCAGTAGTAGTGCAACCACAGCAACTGATCTCTTCCTCCAGACTCTTCATCACGCTAAACACAATCTCCTCGTCTGCCACAATCCCTTCTTCTTCGTCTTCTGCATCTGCATCCTCCAGCAGGCCGATAAGCTTCTCCGCTTCAGCGGACATCCCGTGAAAATGCTTACACTGAACAGTGGCGCGCTCCATTCCACTTTCTTCTTCCTCGTTGCACTCCTTGCCACGTGCTGCCGCTTAAGCTCATGGACGTCACCGATGAGGTCAGAAAGCAGGTGGAGCTGCTGCACAAGCAGTCGCGCAGGGCTGGGCTATTCATCGACCCGGCCGAGGAACTGCTACGCAACGACGTGTTGTCTTCTAATATTCCTCCATGCGTACGTCATTAGTGTTTACTTTTTTTCCTTTATCCGCCAAAATATTACTTAAATACTACTCATTTATATTTAAATCAATTGAGAAATACTGGTCACACCTAGCAATCTTTGCAAATCAATTTATTTCTTGTATTCCTCTTACATACTTTATTTAAAAAACTCTTGAACAAGTGTAACACGCTTTAACTCATTTATATTTGAATTCATGGTGAAATATTGGTCATACCTAGAATTCTTTACAATCCAATTTCTTTTTTGCATTCCTCTTATATACTTCACTCAAGAAAACTCATCAATAAGGACGAGCAACAGGCGGTAGGGTTTTCAGAGGCGAGTTCAACAAAAGATATTCAAGTGCGAGATGATTTCAAGTGCCCCATTTCGCTTGATTTGATGTGCGACCCTGTGATTGTGGCCACGGGTCAGACCTATGACCGTGTTTCGATCACGAGATGGATCGAGGAAGGACATTGTACATGTCCTAAATCGGGGTAGAAGCTTTTGCACACGAATCTAATTCCGAGCCATGCTCTCTGCAGCCTGATTTGTCAATGGTGCGAGAAGAAAGGCGCTCCGTTCGAGAAACCAGAGAAATGTGCACGGAACGGCGCGCTGGAGAGCATCGCCACCACGAAGGCAACGCTGGAGGCCACCAAGATGACGGCGGTGTTTTTGGTGGAGAATCTGAGTACGGGCACGACCGAGGTGAAAAAACAAGTGGCGGACGAGTTGAGGCTGCTTGCGAAATGTGGGATGGAGAAATGGGCATGCATTGCGGAAGCGGGGGTGATTCCCTTGTTGTTTTCGCTCTTATCTTCCGACGACCCCAAGTTGCAGGATATCGCCGTCACGGCTCTGCTGAATCTATCTATTTACGTAAACAACAAAATTCAAATTGTGGAGGTCGGGTGTCTGGATGCGATTATACGGGTTCTGAAAGATGGGCGAAGCATGGAATCCTGTGACAATGCTACCACCACTCTGTTCAGACTGTTAGTCATAGATGATTACAAGCGAATGATCGGTGAAAAGGACGATGCCATATCCACCATGGTGGATTATGCTGCGGAAGGGAAACGCGCGGGGCAAACGTGACGCCGCCACTGCCCTCTTCAACCTTTCAATCTATCGTGGCAACGATGTCAAAATGGTGGCGGTGGGCGCTATTCCATTGCTGGTGACGCTCCCAACGGACGAGAGGATGTTGTTAACGGACGTCGCCCTCGCCCTGTTGGCCGTTCTAGTGAGCAGAGTGGAAGGGTTGGTCGAAACACAAAAAACCTGTGCGAATCCAGTGCTGGTTAGGCTCCTAAGCTGTCTCGCTTCTTCAAGAGCGAAAGAAAATGTAGTAGCCGTTCTGGTGGCACTTTGCCGAAACGGGGGCAATGATATTGTGAACGAAGTGGTGAGCATTCTGTCGCTGGCACCGTTAATGTATATGTTGCTTATTCACAGGGAAACTTCACCCCAAATAACGTATACTCAGGTAATGGAGATGCAACTTATCATGTCAGTCTGTGAAAGTGTTGTGTGTATAATAGACATGGTGGTCTACAAGGATATCCCTGCTATTGTGAGAGAGGCAAATGCAAGTCCACTGGGTGAAGATCTATATTATACTTCGCTTCTTGCCTGTGTTGTTTGCTGGCAGCTTTTCTTTATTAGGGTCTTTGGTATCATCTTTCCTCAATTGGTTGCGAAATTTCCATAAGATTAATCCCGCTTCAACTAGTGTAAAAGGTGTGGTGATTTGGGTATCGAATACCCATTTGGCATTGACGATGGATGCGGGAGTTATGGAGTACAGATCGTTATTCGTGTGTATCAACAACACCCACTTGAATCAAGGATACTGATTGATAAATATGTCGTCGCAAATATCAGCTACGATGCATATCCTTGAAATTCTTTAATTCAAATACCAACAAATTTCCTCTATTTCAATTGTAACCACACCTCTGTACTGCTTCAACATCAATTATCTGAGTCTATGTGTAACACTAACAATTACCTATGCAAGAGGTTCGTTGAGTGTCCCACTCATGCATTATCTTGCTTCTACTATCCACAGACTTTATATTAGTTGAGATTCATGCTTGAAAACTGTGAATCATATGTTGCTATATATTCTACGGATTCTCTTGAATTATGAGATTCCCATCATGGCTAATAGTCACTGCCTCAATTGTCGCTAAGGATGAGGGAGTTGCGGCTACCACACCCAATTTTCCACTTTTCTTTGTCTTTGCTATCGCACCAATCTCACCCTTGCTCGGTAAGAGCATGGTCCCGTGGAGGGGGGCTCCATAAATATCTGAGTGGGGGTTGCTGAAAAAATTGAGGAGCATTTTAGTAGTTTTAAGGTCTCATGTTCTTTTATTAGTTTCCTCAAGAATACCCGTTGAGATATTATAGGATCCCACTGCATTTTTATATTCCACATAGACAAAAAAAAGCCTAAACTATAACGACAAACTCCTAGCCCCCCTCTCCAGCCACCGCTTGAGTTTAGGGGGCAAAAAAATTGGAACTCCTATTTTTAGGCCTAGATTCTATTATTCCTATAGGTGGCTTTAAAAATAATTGTGTGGCCTTCCGTTGCAAAAAAATAGGAGCTGCAGCTCCTCCATGGGACCATGCCCTAAGTACGTCTTTCTAGGTTCTTCCCTCTATAATCTTTGTTTCTCTTTTATATGGACGATGACGTAAGCAGGGTGTTGTTACAGATCACCACAACCATGTTGGAGTAACAGGGGTAGGTATAGCTACACTCCACACACTTTCTTATGCATTTCAAATTTGTATGCATGTTTTACTTAAGTATATTTGATGTTCGATGGCAGCAATAGGCGTTGGTGCAAGGATTTTTCTCGTTTGCTATTTTATAAAATGCAGAGCTAAGAGAGTCTGTTTGAGATTGGGAGTTGTCTACACCGTTCCTTAATAACAAACTTGAATTGGTCTAAAGTTTGAAAATAATTCGATGTTAAATCTTATGCCAAGCTCATAAATGTTAGTTCACGGGCGGGGAGGGTGATTATGGAACCAAGGTACTTAGTCTGAATGATTTATAATAACGAGTGCCACATTTCACAATGGGAGATTTACACACGGCATGTGAAATCTTCAATGTTAGTCAAATGTTGACATTGTTTCACCTAATACAACCAACATGTGTCTAATCTTTTTCTAGCACATGCTCACATCCTGTGAGAAAAAAGGAGCTTTAAAACAAGTCGTGGACCTTCACCAAAGCATAATAAGAATTGTTTTTCTTTCCAGATGTTGTAGTTGTACTATATTTCTCCCCCCTGCCCATAATATGAACTTGAAAAAATTTAGGATCGCATATATTTCACCACAAATTGTAACTCCAAAAACTAAACATTGTTATCCTCTCCGGTGTAATTTGCAACTCATTTGCAATTGCTAGTAAATAAATATCCCTATCACTTATGTATTTTCCAATACTATCCTTCCCATCGTAAGTTTGAACATGGAAAAGTCATGATATGAATAATGGGGAATAACTTTATGTCTTTTTGTGTATTTTTTGATGTAAATTACTTCGCAAAAGTAACCATTGTTTCCAACTTGATTTAAGATATCACATTATTTTTAAAAATGTTATATAAAATAAAAGTTGTCTTTTTATTTATATACAATATTATTAATATTCACAATTGGAAAAGTAATATTTAAAAAATTGCAATCAACAAAGAATTGTGCGAATACTATAGCTGACAGTTAAATTTGAAACCTAATTCTAATTGCTAAACATATTATTTCATGAATAAATAATATTATTGGATTTTATACTTCTTGTGTACATATAACTTTAGGCTATCTCATTACTTACAAAATTCACTTTTACCGAAATTACATCAACGTGAGAGAGTTGGATAAATCGCCTTTTTTTTTCTCATTTTTATAATAGATTTGGAACTCTTTAACCATGTTGATCGCCATTTTTAAAATTGAAATAAATTCAATTTTAATTTTACTTGCATAAATGTTTATTTTTATTATGCATCATTGCATTTTTATTATTATTTATAATATAATTTTAATTGAATGTTATATATTTTACATTAATAATGGTATAAATATAATATTAATTTAATTTATTTCATACAATATTTAATATTTTGATTTAATTAAATTTTATCTTATTTAATATAAAAAAATTATATTTTATTTTATATTATATAAAAAAAATTATATGACCCTTTTCAATAATGTGTATATACTAGATATAAAAATGTGACATATAATATTATTAATTATTGCAACTACTTTAACAATACAACCTATATCATTTATAAAAATGGTAAACTATTCTTCGTATTACTTTATTAGTGTTGCAAATTTTATTAAATATTAACACTTTATTAATATAAAAAAATTGAAGAAATTTGTTCTACTCTCATGAATGTGGGATAGTGGTTTTTTTTTTTTGGTTTGCGAGTCACATATTTGGCCCTCAAAACATCGACATATGTCACATTATTGTTTTGTTATATGATTCACCAATAAACTTATCATTCATTGATGTATAGCTTTCGGATTTAGATATAATTTGTTTCACTAGAAACTTTCGCTGTGAATAAGTAAAATTATTATTTTGTATACAAACACAAATTAGAATTAAAAAAATAAGATAAAGAAAATTTTAGATCGATTATATATTAAATAAATAAATAAATATTTTAAAAGGTTTAAGAAAATTTTAGTTAAAGAGGTAAATTCGCCACATGGTAGGGAAACTACTAATATAGGTAAAATTCTTTATAAAATGAGACAATAGTAACTATAATATACATGTAATGCTACTAATTTGACCCAATATATTAAAGATATATGTATGGTAATTATAAATTGTATATTGTAATGAAAAATGAAATATACAAATAAACAATATTGTTATGAATTAAAGTAACTATGAAAATGTAAAACAAAATTCTCGACATTCTTTTAAATATCATAACATGTAGAAGATGTTTCTAGTAGATTTTCCTTTAATAAGAACATAAGAACACGCGAACACACACACACGCACGCGCGCGCGCACGCACACAATTTTTAATGATGTTTTTTAAAAGTGAAAACTTATTAATGAAATATTTGATGTTTTGTTGAAGTATAGATGTTTTGAGTTCAGAACATTGGAAATTTCATAATGGATTTAGATTTCTTGAATAGTTTGTATAATTTTAACTTTAATCTTTTCAGTAGTTAGCGCTTGAGTTTTTGAAACAATGTATCTTATTTTCAAGGTTTTTGTATTATAATTTTTTAATATATATAAATATTTTATTTTATTTATTATTGGTACATGGTTTTTTGGAAGGGACCATTCCCTAGTACAAAAAGGGTCCAAAACTCAAATACAAAAAAAGAGCACAGAAAGAGATGGTCTAAAAAACTAGATGTTCAACTAAGCCCAACAGATACAAACAACAAACAATAGATCTGTAGCCAAACAACGACCTGCTCACAGGATAAAAACTATCCAGAAATAGTAGACCATCAACCTTGATACAACAATAATAGCATAAGTCGGGACAAGACTCAAGCCTTGTTAGAAACGCTAGTGTGATTTAGTTTATTATATCATTTCTTCCTTTGCTCCACCACCGTCCAATCCTTGTTACTTCTTCCGCAAAGATCATAAGTAAATCTTCAAGAATTTTGCTGGGAATGTGATCATCATCGAGGGGACCATCCATCTTGGTTTCAAAAGCAATCACCGGGGTAGAAGGAATTTGAGCTAACCGTTTAGGGCCTAGCTGAATATGATGTGACTCCTTATGCAAAAGATCATCTGATGGGTTTGAAGAGTCCTCAACCAAATTTGAATGGGGGCTAATTGTAAGATGTTTTAGTAAAGAATCCTTCCACCAAGAAGGTTTTTCCTTGCATTTGGAATGCGTGTAGTCATCAAATAGATGGCCCGTTTGATAGCATCAACGACATCTAAAGGCTAAACCCTCATAATCAATCCTCTAAATCCAATTTTTGTCACCTATCTGCAAGTTAATTTCTGTTGGAAGAGATTGGGAAGTATTAAGATCAACCAGAATCATAACATAAGTTGGATGAGTTTGAACCATGGTTTTATCATCTTCTTTCACAAAAAATCCTATGGTATGTCCAATAGCAAAAAGATAAGATTTATTCCTGAGCTGCAAGGGGAGTCTAGGTAAGTGAATCCAGACTGGGTGGGAATCAAAGGAATATTTTAGAGGATCAAAAGGATGGATAAGAGGGCTTGAACATGATACTCATGTTCACCCATAAAAAAAATAATTGGCCATAAATTAAATCCCTTTCTTTTGGGATTTCATAAAACAACAATGAAATAAGATTTAGCACAGGAGATAGAAGCTCGATTTTACCCTTAATCACAATTTCCATCCGTCTTTGTGAAATCTATTTATGGAACTAAGATATCTTAGGCCAGAATTTGAGAAATTTGTAGATGAGGCCATAATGGGAGAGATTCGCCTCCTCACTGAAAACCTTTTGTAGCATATCCTCCTCTATCTTCAACACCAAAGTCTTCGACAAGGGTTATAAAAATTTTCTTATGTTTTTGGAACTATCATTTGTCTATTTGGAAACCACAGTAGTAAAAGACTTGGCAGGATCATCCAATCCCTAATCGCATTAACCTCGTTGCTGAACAGCTTCATGCGTAACTAAAGTATCCACTAATGTTCAATGCCAATCTCTCCATTAACTATAACATGTCTACTGTGCATGGAGTGTGATCTCTACCACCAATATTCCCAAGCATTTGTCTATCCAAGTTCTAACCCTATTGTGAGGCTCAAGTCTACGACTTCCAATCGGCTTTAGATCCCTTCTCGTGCTAGTTCCTGGAGGAAGAGGAGATCATACACCCTTTATCAGTGCCATTGGGTCTCTCAGGCTTTCCATGGCCTTCACTTACCACTACCTGAAATGGGTCCCATGTTCACGCTGCCAAGGTTAGTGGCCACACCATTTCAAATTATGGAGCCCCCATATGTGAATTTTAGAATCGATCCTCTGAAGGTTCGTCGTCATGACCATGATCTCCCTGCAATAGTTAGGTTTAGCAATACATGGAGCTCATTCCATCATATTCTATTTTACAAACTTTGGAAATGGTAGAAATTTTTTACCTTATAACATATTTTGTGAACTGGAGTGGTGGAGGAGAAATGTTTATCTAAGCCTAGAGGACATTGGGGTGGGCTTGGGTCCTTAATTTCCACCGAGTGATTCACATTTAGAGTGCCTTGCTATGTTTTTCTTGGTCCATATTGATAATTTGACCCCTACCTTAACATGTCCTCATGGTCACTTATTGAAAGAATCCAATGAACTCAATGGAAATGGAACTTGGGTTGATGATTACAAACTACTTGTAACTCACTAAACCTAGCCCACCGCAACCCTTGAGTGCCAGGCACAACTTCACATTGTTTTTTTACCTCAAAGATTTGGATACACAGTTCCACTATTTTCCATTCTATTGTAGATTTTGTAAATATTTCTATTTCTTGAATGGATCTGCCCCATGCCACGCACTTGGCGCCTCCATTTCTAGATGTCGTGTAGCCATGAACGGTGCCTCCCTCTCTCCAATTACTCCATCCTCCACAACGGTGTGAGATTTTTTTTTTGACGTCTTCTCCTTGTATCGGTGAATTGGCTCACACATATATGGGATTAAGATGGTCGACATCACCTTTCACAAGTCTGTGACTACCATGGTGATATGGCCTTCATCTATATGACAAGATGGTTTTTGTTACTAAGGAATTAGAAAGAACTTTGAGCATAATACCAACTAATTTCCTTTGGATTTTTTTATGATGGTGTATGATCTGCTATTGTAAGAGACCACATAGTAGTGTAACCTTTATAATTGATAGTTTTTTTAAGTAGGGAGTGTTTTCAGACAACTTATTTGGTTTTACAAAACGCCATTGAAAGCAACAAAAGTAAACCTATGTATGTGTTGATCACTACAATATTTCGTATAGAGGGCTTGTACATAGATCACTATGATAGGGACAATCATATTTTTTGATTTACTTACCAAACATGACAATATTCTTAGGACTTTAATTGGATCATGCGGTATCTCAGGCTATAATTTATTAGAGAGAATGATATAAATTAGTAATTATCGAACATTATAACATAAGATTATATAATATAGAGGGGATGGTGAGGGTAGGGGGAATTAATGTAGGAAAAATAATATAATATAAATATTATATAATATAATATTCAAAGTATTAGGTTAGGTTGTAGGTTTTTTTATCATTATTATATAAGAAGTTTTATATTGTAATATGTAATGTATGGTTTAAGTTTATATACAAATCTAAGTTAATAGTTAAGAATTTAGATTTTATATTTATAAAAATATTATAAGTTATATAGATTTTATATACATATATATATTTAGCATATTTATTTTAGAAAATCTATGTAAAAGACATCGAGAGGTATCATTCTCGAGGCACCTATTCCACTTATTTTCTTCAAATGAGTGGAATAGGCGCCTCGAGAATGATACCTCTCGGCATCGTTTACATAGATTTTCTAAGATAGGTATGTTATTTTATAGGCTTATTGACGTGGATCGGTTATCCAGTTTTTCCCCTCATGCAAAATTGAACAAACACAACCTTGCACAGGAAAATAATGGAGATCCAGGCCTAAAATTTCAGAGTTTTGGCATTTAGCATTTTGGATAAAAAGAAGGGTGAAAAGGAATCAGCAAAGTCTGAAATCCCGAAGTCTGAAAGTCTGAAATTCGGACTTTTGAAGATCTCGGTGAGTGCGGGAAAAAAAAGAAAAATTCTGAAAGAAAAAAAGTCCAAAAGGAGAAAAAGTTTGAAAAAAAAAAATCAGAAATGGAAAGTTCTGAAATTCTGAAAGTCTGAAATTTCAGACTTTCATGTTTCAGAACTCTCAGGCGATTTTAAGGATGAACAGTGGCAAAAACTACGAAATAGAAAGTTCCAAAATTATGAAAATTTGAAATTTCATACTTTCAGGTTTCATATTTTTGGAACTCTCAAGTGATTTTAAGGATGAACGGTGGCAAAAAATCCAAAATGGAAAGTTCTGAAATTTCGAAAGTCTGATATTTTAGACTTTCGGGTTTTAGAGTTTCAGAAATCTTAGGAGATTTTAAGGATGAACAATGGCAAAAAATTTGAAATACAAATTTATGAAATTCCAAAAGTCTGAAATTTTAGAATTACAGGTTTTGGAGATCTCAACAAGATCAAGCGATGAACAGTAAGTCAACCTCTGAAATCAAATGTCTAAAAGTTCAAATTTATTAGGATTTCACAAGTTGCATGCATTTCGTAACTTCGGAGAAACATAACCAACCACTCGCCAATAATGCAGTATGGCACCCCGATCTTCAGATGGCCATAACTTTTGACTAGGATCTCGGATTTGTTCAGGAAAGGACGTTTTGGAAAGCTTACAGTCTTCTCTATGAAAATTTATTAATTTAAGTGAGACTACATTATTCAAAATGAAGAAAAATAGTCCACAATTTTTAAGGATGTTCTAAGTTTCTCACCTACCACAATGATGAAGTATGGGCTTCCTTTCTTGCCCAACAAGACATAGTACATGGAGGCATGAGTTTTACAGTAGAACCCATCATTCTTATAGGTGAAATTAATGCATTATAAGGTGGTTAAAGCAAGATTTCAGATTCTTCTCTCCCCTTTCTCTCATTCTTCATATATATTATAAGGAGGGGCATTTTTCAAAGTTGGGGGATAATTTTTCTTTGCACCCTCCCTTCTTCTCCAGTCTGTAAGTGAATTTGTGGAGTTCAAACCTCCCATTCAAGCTGTAATGCAAGTTTGTGTCTCTTGGCCATTGTAATGCACTGTATCAAATTATGGAGCAATAATATAAGTTTGTAGATGAATTTTAACCCTCTCTTATGTTTATTGCAATTTAAGTTATCTGTGCATGGTTATTTTATTACATGTTTTAATGGTTTGTGTTTAATGGAAAAGCAGGTGTTCAACATTCCTTTGGTGCATCACCTCTTTAGTTTAGGTTTAATTTATTGTAATCTTCTTAACCCTGTCTCCTTGGCAAATTACAGTAGGTTTTAGTGTAGATCCTCTACAATTTGGATGTGTGCATTAGAATAGAGGAATAGGAACCGTCCTTCATCCGGAGAGCTTTCCCAATTGCAAAGTCCCACACTTTAGGAAAAGATCCATGTTATGCAATCACACTGATAGTTTCAACCCATCGAGTTGCAGACATTCAGGGGTGTTGTGATTACACATCAACAAGATCTATATACAATTTTTATAAAAATATAGGGTTATGCAAATATGTCTATAAATAAATTGGTGTTTAATGGCTATTCACAAGCAACTTTAGGTGTTGATTCTAATATTAGTACTCATGTTGTCATCAAATATCAAGTATGATAAATGTGATTATAATACTTCATGCATTCATTCATTAAGTGGGGAAATTTTAGACATTTCACATAGAAATTACATAATTATGGAAGACATATGTAGACATGCTTTAAATTTAATACTTTTACATTTTTAACTATATAGTATTCATAAAATTTTGATTTATATTTTTTAATACTACATGAGTTAATGACTCAGCGATCTGTCACACTTTGTGGCGCTCTATTACAGTACGAGTCCTCCCAACAGGCTATGTAAATGGAAGGATAACCATCTCCTCTAAGTTTGATATTACCATCTCCTGTAAGTTGAGAATTTGAGATGCAAACCTTAAATTAAATATAAATTTATATGCATGTTACGTTAGTATATATAAATATATGTTGAAAATAATTAAAATAATAAATAAATAACCTTTTCAATTTTTATAGAACACAATTGTGCAATAGTGAAAATATTATTTGACGAACATAAGTAGTGGTCAGATTTAATATTAGGGTGTCAACAAAATGAGAAACGTCTCTATTTCACGAGGCACACAAGTTGTACAAGGCAAGAAAGGGTCATATATACTGCATAGACACCAAACTGCATAGGAATGCTACATGAAACTATATGTACTGTGGTGTTATTGAAGTAATGTGTAACGCCCACAATTTTACCTGCACAAAACCCAAGACAAACCAACAGTTGATTTAGAAAAATTACCGAATATTTTTTTTAAGTAAATTTGGTTACAACGTTTTGGGAAGGTCTCGATTTACAAACGATCATCTCAAAACTAATAAAATAATAATATTTAATCTTCAGTTTGGTTTTAAAAATTCATTCCTACAATCCTTAATTAATTTAACGATGTGGTTCCTAAAGTAATTTAATAATTTACTATAAAAAGGTCTAGCTCTGAATTTTCCTTTCTATTTAGACAATCCTATTACATTTCAATTCTCAATTATAGAACGTTGTCTAAATTACTAAGGGAATGCATTTACTTAATTATCAAAAGTTCATGGCCTCTTTATTTTTTTTAAAAGTTACTAAAATAAATCATTGATGAAATACAAAATTAGATTTAACTTCAACACCATTAAAGTGGCCCCCATTCAAACTTGACCCATGTGTTCAAATGTTGATTTCACCTAACTCCCAACAAAGCATTTGTAAGGAACATTCCTAGCCATAGGATGAGATCAATGCAAGACATTGGATCTAAGGATTCCAAATAACCATAATCATCTCTATGGAGAGTTTCTTTTATTCATTTCATTTGACTTATTTTCCTCATTTCTATCTTGCAGGGTTATGGAAGGAGGAAGAGAAGAAATCCATAGAAGAGGAAGAATAGCAGCTTGGGGATGGATGCACACAACCCCATGTTTAATTCCCCTTTTATTGTATTTCTTACTATTCTACTCCACCCTCTCCTATGGTTAGATGGTGGTAAATTTTATTATTTGTTTTCAATTTGTTTCAATCTAAATACCCATTTGGGTATATGGCATTGTGCCCAATATATCTAAATTTTTTCTATTTGTTGTAAACTTCTTTTAATTTATTTTCCTTTCTTGGGCATTTGGGTGCTTCCCTAATATGATAAATTTGGTTTAAAAGTTGAATATATGCTTATTATATAGATATATATATATATATATATAATATATATATATAATTATATATATATTATATATATATATATTATATAGATATATATATATATTATATATATACATATGTTTATATATATGTCTATATATATATCATATATATAATATAACAAACCACATATCAAAATGGTTTTTAAAATTCTAGCAGATTATGTTTAAGAACAAGGAATGGTCGACCGGATAAGAAATTAGCAAGTGGTATAGTATTGTTTGGTGGGTGGCTCTGCCCCCCACTGCAATAGTCCGTATGCTTAATAGTATGGTGGGATGGGGGATCTTCGCACCGCCCAAACCACAATCCGATAATATAATATGGGTTAGAGGTCGTGGGCAGTGTCGCGAACTCCCCCCAACCCATTCCCCACTAATACACAAAAAAACTCACATGGGTTGACCGCACTTACAAAACAATTAAAAAAATTATTAAACTTATTTATTATGAAGCCACCTCTTAATAATCTCTCTCTCTCTCCTCTATCTAATCTCTCTCTATATATTATATATAGTATATATATATTAGTTTTATATCATATAATATTAGCTTCATTCGTTTTATTATTTTATTATAAAAAAATGAATATATATATATATCATATATATATAATTTATTAATCAAAAGTATAATAATGTTTGCCAATTATTTCCGTTATCACAAATATTTAAATTTTATTATATTTAGATAATAGTAAGACAAACATTGTAAATATAACTTTCCTTATTATTTGAAATATAACTATAACTTTGTATGTGCCTAAATTTCATTTTTTTTTTCATTCAATCTTGGTTTAAAAGAACAAATGAGATTTATAAGACAAGGTACTATCTGCAAAGCATGAATTTTAGAGCTACTTGTTACCAAATACTACATACAAGGAACTAGGAGCTACAAATTTGGTAAAACTTTCTTATTCAATCTAATTAATATTTTTAAGGGAAAGGTTTTTCTTCAACATAACAAAGAATATAACTATAAATTTTACCATTTTTCAGAATTTTTTTTTTTTTCAATAAAAAAAATAACCATCTACTTTCATTCAACATAACTAAATTTAAAACCATTCCCAACAACAAGTGAAATTTCACAAGACTTTCAATGATTGTAAAATGGCGAAAAAACACACTTTGGAGGAAGTGAAACAAACTTGTATAGGAAGAGATACATTGTTATATTCCACCCATGTGTAAATCAATTCAAACTTTGTACTTCAACAACACAATGTAACAAAGTTGGTAGTTTCCATTTTACAAAACTGAACACATTTTAAAATATAAATTCCTGCTTAAACAAAACACTTTTAAAAGAGTTTACAAAATTAAGGGGATTTCCAAGTAAAAATAAAAATTTCTTACAAGCATAACAATTTTACATACCCTACCACTCAAAATGGGAATAATGGACATGAAAAATTTTACCACATGAAGATTTTGTAGCAAGGCCAAAATACAAGTCTTCTATTTGCATGTCTTCTCCAAAGGTAAATCCAAATTTCCATTATTTAAACTTTCACAAAAAGGGATCACCATACAAAGGAAGGGGGAGTAGGCAACGCTCTCCTACCAAACCTTAAATCCATTAAGTGGAAAATCCATTCCCTTAATGTCTCCCTAAGCCCCAAGCAAATGAACCCATGAGGTATCTTCAGCAACATCTGACAACTCTTTTCTAACAACATGACTCTCACAAACGACATACATTTCAAAACATGCAACACAACTAAAATAACATAATTCACAGCAAGTTTTCAAATTTCTCAAACCAACGCAAAGGTTTTAAACCAAAACCAAATGGAGCAATGACTATGGGAAATCACCTCCTTTATGCATCCCAAGTGAAGTGGAAGTTTCACCCTAAGCCTTAAAGTGCACAAAATAAACAACACGCTATCTCTTATCTTTCTCTTGCAAATACACAACAAAAATGACCCATAATTTCCTTTTCATTCCCCATAGGTGAAACTCCCAGTCACACTCCCATCAAATGCATACCCCACAAATACTCCACTTTTCCCTCCCTCCGAATGGTCCCCATAGGTAAATCTCCCACCACCCCAAACTTAAGGTATACTACCAAACCCCACAAAAATGACCACATTCACAACATTTATACAAGCCTAACAAGTACAATATTATACACATCAACAAGCATAATAAACAAAACAACAAAGGTGTAGAGCCTACCTCTTCATCAAGCTCCACGAAAATCTTCACTTCACAAGTTTCTCACACCTCCAAGCCAAGTAATTTCCCCAAAAGCAACTCCAATAAGCTCCAAATTTCAAAAATGACAAAGGAAGAAAATGAACAAAGTAACCCTCATTCCATTAAAAATCCATCATTAAATTGGAAATGGAATGTGAATATGATTAGGTGGCTACCATGTAGGGATGCCACTTCATCATTCATCCATTCCCACACTCAAGTCAACACACCATGTCCAAGAAAATAAATGAGCATTTCATAACTATAACAACACCCACATGGCACATAAACTTGCACACCATGCCTTCTAAGGATAACAAATTATTGTGACAAGAAGAAGTGCACAATTATTTTTCACCCTTTCACACTTCAAAAAGGATAAATATAGTCAAAAAATAAGCTCCCCAACCCATAGGTATGTGTTTTTCGGTTAAATATAACAGCCATATGAGACAAGCTCAGCTTGTCCCACAAGCCTCCAAAAAAGGACCCCCCACCTGAGTCAAAAATATTAATTTTGAAGTTGCGGTGGAGTAACATCACACACAAACAAATCATAAGTATCACTTACAACAAGGACCACCATAACCTCATAATTATCTATTTGTTACATTCTATATTTTAGTTAATCAAATAAGAAGGAATAGCTTAATTAAAACACATTATAAATGTTAATAAAGTGACGACCATTACCAAAAATTAAATGCATAAAACAAAAATAATGCACATAGAAAATTAAAAGAAAAAGGGAAAACATATCACCCCATGACGACACATGTGGGGTCACCCCCCAATGGGAAACCTCCAAACTAGGCATCCAACAACAACAACACACACCATTACACAGGTTGTCAAATTTTTGGACCCACGTTTCTCAACCCTTGATATCCTTCTGTGCTTGGTCCCCCAATCCCCCTTTCAGATGTATGTGATCAGATGTCTTGCAACAGAAAACCAAATATCGTCTTTGGCCTTTTGGTCCGTATTAAGCAACATTGACGACTATATATATATATATATATATATATATATATATATATATATATATATATATATATATATATATATATATATATCATTCGACCTTAGCAATTCTACCATCTAGCATAATACAATTAATTTGATTTTGGCATCCATAAAAAATCATAATTCTACTCAAAACATCCAACATCATGTTATTGCATCCAATGCATTCCAAATTAGGACACGTTAGTATAAAAATCATAATATCACAAATCAA
This sequence comes from Taxus chinensis, assembly GCA_019776745.2. Lineage (NCBI taxonomy): Eukaryota > Viridiplantae > Streptophyta > Pinopsida > Cupressales > Taxaceae > Taxus > Taxus chinensis. The sequence goes on from CM034155.1 coordinate 437,079,148, forward strand.
CATATATAAAATGTCTAACATCACAATCTAGTGCATCAAATATAAAAATGTAAACCACATAATGTCAATAGTCGAAATATCTGCATAATCCATCATCTACTGATCAAAATGTAATACTCAAATATCTAAGTATCAGTCCAACAGTAACAACATCAAAATGAAGTACTGTTGAAGAGGAGTGAGCACTACATAATGTACATTTACCGATTCCTATTTTTTTGGGCTGGTCGAGTAGCACTAGCAGTTTGTGGGAGATAGATAAGGCACACCCTCCACGTGAGGCAATACTCTGTACAAAATAAATGAAGATATGTGGGAAAATATTTCAGATATGCAACATGATATATGGTTCTTCTGGTGTTTTTTAAAAACGGGATGTGAAATAACGTGTTAATCAGAGATTCAAGGGAGATGCATTCGGAAACCTATTACTGTTACTCAAATGTCGCCAAAAATTCTACACTTGCTAAATAATATCATGGATGTCGATGTTAATTGCTATGTACAGTTCCTTTTGGATTTGTTCTATAATACTATGATTTCACTATTATATTTTTTCAATTAGAATGGTGGTATGATAGATTTGTTAAATATATTAATTTGAGGAAGAATCACGTGTGCTCCAATATGGAATTTTTTGTTCAAGAATCATTACAATTCTCCAAAATGAAAATTTTATTCATGGAAAATCATCTAATAGGTTTAGACTAGAATTTGTGATAGTATGTTTTAGTGACCATATATGATATATTTGGTATATATTAATTTAATCAAGAAATCACGTGTTTCAGAATGGATATTTTATTACGCCGAAGGTGTTCCCCCTATGGTAGAGGACCTCCGGACGTTTCTGCGACTGTCTTAAAATTGACGGTTTGACGGCCGTCTAGACATTTTCGCATTTTTGTCGAGTGATTTGTGCAGGCCAACAGAGGCGTAGGTGAGAAGCCACGCGGAACCTCGAAAACCCTACTCAATACCGCTGCAAACGCGTTTCGACGTTCGGGGATCAGAACATCCTCTTCCTTATAAATTTCACCCAAACCATTTTTATCACACCACATCTCTTTAGCGGTTTTTAATGAGTCTCTTTTTCCTCCTAAGATTTTAGTATTCCTATTCATAAGCTCTGGTCTGTGTTATGGTTTGAGGATGTGGCAGTCGAGAGGTTTTTCGTGAGCTCATGTGGATAGCATGACAGTATATTGCCATCTCATCTGGTGTATGTGTGGGTGGGGAATAGTGCACTGTGCGCATGGTCGTTTCACAAGCCAATGTATGGCCCTCAGATCACTCCTCTGCTGTGCGCTGCTTTTAACTTTATTCCAAAAGCTAAATCGATGTTGAACCAAGTTTTAGAATTGGTATTGGAAAACCCGGGAACGTAAATGTGCGGCAATTGGAAAAGAATGATTTCTGCGAACTACCGAAATTAATGGTGACCCTTCACAGGGTCGTTGATTGGGAGGATTTACATCGTTGATATTGTCTTTACATAGAGCAAACACTTTTGAGCGTAAATAGTGTTTGATGATCTATTTCTTTTAATTTTTTTATCCAATGAGAAATTTGGAGAGAATTAAAGATTGCAGGGTATGGTCAGAATGGGTTTGATGAAGATGCATTGAAGATTTTCTCCGGAATGCTGGGCACAGGAATGAAGCCAGGCCTGTTCACATTCACCGCAGTTCTGCGGGCATGTTCGAGCCAGATGATTATTGGAATGGAGAAGTTAGTCCACGCTCTGGCCATAAAAGTTGGGATGGAATCAGACATTTTTGTAGGCAATGGCCTTGTCGCCATGTATGTCAAGTGTACGAGTGTAGAGGAAGCGCGCCAAGTGTTAGACAAAATGGCTGACAGAGATACTGCGTCATGGAACATAATGATTGTAGCTTATACCCAACATGGCTTTGAAGAAGAAGCCTTAAATTTGTTTTGTGTAATGTTGCTTGCAAGTATAACGCCAACCCATATCATCTTTGTTAGTATTCTCACAATCTGTGCCAGTTCTGGAGCGCTGCAAGAGGGAACGCAAGTACATGCCCACATCATCAAGACAGGATGCCTGAACGAGACAAGATCGCATGGACTGCTATGATTGTAACATATGCCCAAAACGATAATGGTAAGGAGGCTTTGGAACTTTTTGTTGAAATGTTGAACACTGGCATGAAGCTAGATGAGGTCACTTTAGCCACTGCCCTCAGTGCATGCAGTAGTCCAGAAACCCTGCAGTGTGGCAAAGAGATCCATGCTCATATGATCAAATGTATTCTTGAGCCAGGGATTTATGGTGAAAATTCTCTCGCTACTATGTATGGAAAAGTCGGAAGCATAGAGAGTGTGAGGAAATTTTTTGACAGAATGCACAATAGAGACAGAATCTCATGGAATGCAATGATCGCAGGATATTGCCAGACTGGAAATGATGAGGAAGCTATTAAATTGTTTCATCTAATGCTACATACTGGCATGGAACTCGACCACATTACCTTCACTTGTGTCCTTGGAGCATGTGCCAACCCAGAAGCCCTGGAATGGGGTATACTTGTCCATGCCACCATAGTAAAAGTTGGGTGTGCGTTGAATATCTTTGGCAGTAATGCCATTGTTAGCATGTACGCAAAATGCAAAAGCATAGAGGTTGCCGAAAAAATGTTTCAGAAGTTGAGTGTGCGAGATTTGGTCTCATGGAATGCAATGATTACGGGGTATGATCAAAATGGACATGGTGAAGAAGCCCTAAAATTCCTATGCCAAATGCAAAGATTAGATATGAAGCCCAACAATTTTACTTGTATTAGTATTTTAAGTTCATGTGCAAGTCTAGCACCCCTAGAATAGGGGAAACAGGTTTGTGCCTGCATAATTAAAACTAGATTTGACTCAGAAGTTTCTGTGGGGAATGCCCTCATTACCATGTATGCTAAATGTGGAAAATTGAGGATTCACGCAAGGTTTTTGATAATATGGTTAGCAAAAATGTGGTCACATGGAATACAATAATTGCACGGTATGCCCAACATGGGCATGGCATCGAAGCCCTTCACCTTTTTGAAGAAATGCAGACTCTAGACATCAAACCAGACAAAAACACTTATGTTGGTATTCTTTCAGCATGCAGCCATGGAGGTTTACTGCATGAAGGTCGATGGTACTTAAATGCAATGAAACATGACCATGGTATTCAACCAACAATAGAGCACTATGCATGTATGGTTGACCAACTTGGTCGAGCTGGATGCCTGGAAGAGGCAGAGGGGTTCATTCACAAAATGCCATTTCCACCTCGTGCTTTAATGTGGCGGACCTTGCTTGGAGCCTGTCGAATTCATGGCAACCTGGAACTAGGAAAGCGGGCAGCATAGTGTCTCCTAGAATTAGAACCACGAGATGCAGCAAGCTATGTCCTATTATCAAACATTTATGCTTCTGCTGAGAGATGGGCTGATAGAGCAAAAGTTATAAAAATGATGAAAGACAAGGATTTGAAGAAGGAACCAGGACGTAGCTGGATTGAAGTCAGAAATAGGGTACATTCATTTCTTGTAGAAGACAGATCACATCCACAAACAGTGGATATCTATGCAAAATTGGATGACTTAATGAGACAAATAAAGAAAGTAGGGTATTTGCCTGATATGAACTTTGTGCTACATGATGTTGAAGAAGAGCAGAAGCGCCATTCTCTTGGCCACCACAGTGAGAAGCTGGCTATTGCCTTTGGGCTAATCAGCACACCCTCTGGGACATCTATCAGAATTATGAAAAACCTTCGTGTATGTGGCGACTGTCACACCGCAACCAAATTCATTTCCAAGGTTGTTGGTCGACAAATTGTTTTGAGGGATGTCAATCGATTCCATCATTTTAAGGATGGTCAATGTTCTTGCAGAGATTATTGGTGATACCAAGATCCAAGCTAAACAAGCCATATACATGAGTGCTTCTTCTTCCTAACTACCAGCAAAATTTAGCATTAACTTAATGGATAGCTCTATTATGAGGTTTGATTCATTTAGCATATCATGGGTGACACTATTGAAAGGAATGAACCAAAGTCCATACATTGCTGAAATAGGTGCTTACTGAGCGTTGATTTTGGCAGCATTGTCTATGGCTGAAGATTTAGAGTGACACAAATATAGCCCTGTTTTTTTGTATCCTAGAAAACATCAATATAATTAAATGAAAGTATTTTATGCTATTAAATTTTGAGTATAATTGCATTTGGGCAAACTTTTGTTAATGCAAGTTTTTCGATCTAGGATTAGAATTCAGACTGCACTAATTAGTAGAAACGACCTGGCTGCCCACAAGAACTTGAGCTTCGACGATCTGCTTAAGTTTTATTCGGACTGCGGGTCGAAGGTATATATGAAAGGCCTGCGAGAGCATAATCCCGTTGTGCAAAAGTCGTTCGGGAGAGTGCAATGTGTGAGGAAGGAAGGATCTCATCTTGTCCGTCCACGAGGCCCATTGGGTTAGCAACTAGCCAACGGGCCGACTGCGACATTTTAACGATTGGGAGGGAATTTTTTATTTCTGGTTTTTTTTTAGGGTTTGGGAACCACTCTTTTTGTGGGTTTCCTGAGAAAATGTATTTGCTTTGTATGTTTATAAAGGGTTTTTAGTTGTACCTGGGCAAGCAATACCCCACACCTTGTTTTCTTGTGCTAAAGAGAATATATACAGATCTATTATTGTCACTCTCTTTTTTTTCCCAAAAAAAATATTTCCTTTTTTTACAATGCATACACTAAGGCAGTGGTCCGCATTTGAATTTTTTTGGAAAAAGTTCAAACCCGCCAAATTTAGAGGATATTTTAGCATTTTCATGAAAATTTTATAAAACATAATCTTCTCCTGAAAAAGTGAAGCAAATGTATAAAAGACTCAGTTCTAGTGAGAGGGATGGGTGGGGGTCTGAAATATTTTTTTTTGTATTCTACTCTTTTGAACCACCTGTGAACAAAACATTTCTTGGAGCAGCAGTATTAGTTCTGAGTGAACACTTCAAAAAAATCAAACCCTACAAAACAAATAACACTTGCTATAAAATTGTACATTGCCCCCTGCATAGGACTGTAGGCTAAGGGAGGGGTCTCGCATAGGTGGTTGGGTGCTTCCACCATTTAAAATTTAAAATTACTGATTTTCAAAAATAATTTGTGGATTACCTATGAATTGTGTGTTTGACAGTGATTTTTCATACCTCTTTCTTATGATTGTGACAATTGAAGGTGTCAAGAATAACTCGTTGCTCTTGTAGATCATACACAGAATAACTGATATCCATATTATTCAGTCATGCCCGAGGGTGGCTGATGTATGTATCTTCTTCATATTGATTAGCATAATCTTCATGGTAAACCTGCACACTGATCCTGACTAAGCAAATCCTCTGGAGATTTCTCCTACTGACATTTCTCCTTCCTTGGGTGTTTTTCTCTTTCTTCTCTTTCTTTTTTCTCTTTCTTTCTTTCAATCAAAGCCACGTAAAATTCAAACATTTCAGACGTATTTTCAATCAAAGCCATGGTAGTGGATCATTGGAAGATTATTCGTCGGAGGTGTGCATTGTCTATCAGTTCTCATGTCCTCCATCACACAAAGTGGTGCCATGCGAATTGTTCGACTAAATGCCTGAAACAAATGTGACCTCATGAACTTCATTTATCACATGAGATGAAAAAAATGGTTGTGTTCGAAATGCCTACACATCTTTATGGAAAATGCAATCGGCAAGGGGACTCCACAATCTTTTCCAGCATCCTCCCAGCTTCTGCTAGAATGGGAGACTTAGAACAGGGCACCCGACGTGTTTGATGAAATGCCTCCTTTTCACTAGCCATATTCAGTAGTTTTAAAATACAATCATAAAACAATTAAGAACTTTTGTTTCCCAACCTAATGGTAAAAGAAAGCTTGTGTATAGTTATCTCATGGTTTTGTTTGAGTTGCAACATACAAGTTCATAACTATGAGTATAGATATGCACTCAGGATCAATCTAAAGGACCCAACAGGGGAACTTCAATCAATTACTGCTTTTCATGAGATAACTGAATCAATCATGGGTGTTGCAACTAACAACCTCCACCTATTGTCTATAGACAAAGATGCGAATAGTGAAATTACAAGCAATGTCATCAGCAACGAATACTACTTCACACTTTCCCTGAAAAAAGAGACATACTGTGGAATCAATAGATTGAAATGTGTCATCCTCAGTTCAAAGAAAGCGGATGGCAGTGAATCTCCTCCGTAACCTTCTTTACGTAAATATTTCTACCGCATCCATCCCTTCAAACTTTACACCCTCCATTCCTTTCTATACTTTGAACTATCAACACTATGTTAGTTATTCCATATCTATGTTTCCCTCTTTTTCCCTGCTTTAAAAGAAAACTATTGTATTTCCATTGACATTAACATACCATTGTCTCTTACTACTATGTGGATTGAAATTACTATTAAGAAAATAAATGAATATTACTTGCACTTTTGTTATGATATAAGATTTGCAAAAAAATACCCATAAAACGCTAGCACTCATGATATAAGATTTAGAAATGTCTATGTACGAATTTGTAACAAGTTTTAAATGTAGATAGAACCTTTAAATGAAGTGCTTCATCTATATTTCTACACTTACAAAATCAATCACACCCCTTATCAACATCAACTACAAAAGCAATAACTATACCTCTAAATCAAATAACATATACCATTCGGCGTTAACATTGCATTGTACACATGCGATTGCTAGTTTATGGTTAATATGATAATTGTTTTACACTTGAATTTATGATTGCATGTTTTAGTGACAAAGATAAATACTAAAGTAATGATATTCTTATTGATGATATTTTACATCCATATCCATTTGTATGAAATGATATATTTGGCACATATATTAATTTAATCAAGAATTTATGTGTTCAACAATATAATTTTTCTTCATAGTTAATATGTTAATTGGCTTATATTATGGAATTTGTGATCACTGACATATAAATACTAATAGTAAAGATATTATTATTGATGAGTTTGGACATCTATATCCATATTTATATATAGTTTCAGTTGAGGTAGACCCGTATATATCTTTGCATGCCGTCTTCTAATGGCCTACTATAGAAGGTCATAGTTTAAAAAACGTATTCATAGCATGTCCACAACATTCGTGAAAAACATAAGACAATTGTTTTTTTTAAACCATGTATAGTTTGGTTTTTTCATGTAAAATATAGCCAATGGTGCTAAACAATATTGATTTTATTCATGTATTATTGGTAGGATAATTCACAAAGATATCATTAAATTTAAGTTATTCTCGTAGTATCTCAATTAAAGATATTTTTTGGGTGTAGGTCTTGGTAAAGTTAGGGATTTTAAAGTAAGGTATGTAGCTATTTATTAGACTCGGAGTATAGTCATATTTCAAATTGTTAGGATAACGTAGGAAAATTCATTATATTTGCACATTAAGTTCACTCCTTTGTGATAAAATTATACTTTTTGATTTTCTAGAAGATAAATTTAAAATCTTAAATCATTAAGTACAAATCCAAATGTTTCATATAAAAAAATATAAGAGTTTCAAAAAAATTTAATTAAATAAATACGATTAAACTAACTATGAACAATTACTATATGTAATTTATAATTTCATATTAAAAACATAATAATATAAGTAAATACAAATATTAGACCTGTAGTGCCCAACTTAAAATGTAAAAAAAATGAAATGAATGTGGTTGGTGGAAGGTGGTTTATGGCATGTATGGCGTGTGGAAGAGATCCTACAGGATATGGGTGCCAAGAAGGACTTTAATAACTGTCACATCCTAAACAACTTCTCAAACTTGTCACTTTCCTTGAGTAATAATGCAAGAAAATTTTATTTGGATCCATAGATTGTGACACGCTAAAAGACAAGGAAATGTTGTAAATTTAACATAGTTTGGATAGTTGTGGCCATGAAAGGGCACAAAATTGTGTAGAAGATATGGGTTTTCCCTTGAGACAGACACAGTGCAACAGACAGGCCTCTAACCTGATCAACTCACATTTTTGCCACATGCTCCCATCCTACATCGAAAAGGAAGTGCCAGAATAGGGAAAGGATGTCTGTCAAAGCATAGTGGAAATCTGAATTGATTCCAGCTCCTCCCTATCAGTTCCAAAATGAAAATTTGTTCAGATTTTGTAGTTGTAAGTTCCTTGGCAATTCTGCCTGTAATGTTTGTAGGATATACACAAAATGGGTTAGTTGAAAAGGATATAGAAATTTTTGAGCAAATTTTACAAAAAGATTTAAAGCTATATTCAATAACCACTGCTGGTGTCCTCCCATCCAGTGCCAGATGTGAGCTATGAAGACAGATTATGGAAATCCATCAAAGCATACAAGATATAAGAATAGTTTCAGATTTTGCAGTTTGAGGTTCTTTGGTAGATAGGTATGTAAAAACATGGAAGCATGCGTTAACAGGAGTACTGTTCATTTTAAACACATGAAACATGGCTCGTGGATTGCAAATTTTTTTTCGGATATACAAAAAAAAATGAGTTAGTTGAAATTTCTTAGAAAATCTCAAGGAAAATATGGCAGGTAGGTGCAAATCCATATTTTTCACAACCTTTTGCTAGCACCTTCCTAGCCTGGGTCAAAATGGAATTTAATGATTGCAGGGTATGTTCAGTTCAGAGTCTTTAGCTAGGCCTTAGTCAATCATGAAAACATAATGGGGAAACATATCCTATTTGAAATCTTTCAAGGGATCAAGAATATTTGTGTGTCTTCATGGAGGATAAATCGATGCTTTTCAAATGTTTGAAAAAATGCCAAAGTCTGATTCCTGAATTAAATCCAATGGGTTTGACTGGCTTCGTTCCTCCAGGCATGGTTCATATCTCCTCATCTCTCATAATTTATTGTTCTTTAGTTTTCCTTTTTGCAATGAAATGAATTTTTAAAATCAAAGGATTTTTGTATATTACACTGTACAAAATAAAATTGTATTAAAAATAGTAAAATCATATATCGTAACTTACAGGATCCAATATTGTCTTGGTAGACAATAAACTTGAACCATTACTTTGTGATGATCTAGAAAACGCCACAACCAAAATAGATTACTATAGTACCATTTTCTGTTTCTAGGTTGAATTTGAGTTTCCTGTAAATGATTTGACTGTTCCCTTGTTTAAATAGATCAATTACAATTTTCTGAGACTTGCAAGGTAACCTTCATGACTTCAGAAAGGAGATTTTAAGTTTGCTACATGTACCTTTTTATGCAAGGTGTCACTTCAATCTTTGGATCAAACCTAAATGAACATTTGTGACCTTTTTCAAATGCCCCTATTAGGAGCCTCATTACACTATTTTTGTAACGGTAGGAAGTTACTAAATCTAAAAATTTAGCTTTCATTTTGAACCGCTATTAAAAAACTAGATAGAGAAATTATGATCCACCTTTGCAAACCTCTAGTAATTTTTACTGGAGACAATTACTTGAGAAACTTTGGCTTAGGAAAAATTACATTCCAGGCTTAGTTTGGAAAAGGAATTTTACAGGCATCTTGTTCGCAATTTGACGAGGTCAAAACTGGACCAATTATGACTTCTCGCTTTGAAAAACATGTCAGTGTTTGAAACTTGTTTTCTAGTTCTTAGTCCCATCGACTCTAATGAATTCTTCTTGTATAGGGGAACTTGTAGGAATTTCCTTCTTGCGTGTTAATCCATTAAATGCCCAATTTTGGTTGTTTTTTACTGAGTCCTGAAGCTCACTTTTGATCATTAACAACTAAGCTCATTTATGACTGACCCCGAAGAACTAGCCGCTAATCCTAAATCATTATCCATTTCTAAATTCTATCAATTCCTATGAGTTATTGGTATATAAGTGGGCACGTAGAAATTTAAACATGGTGTGTTTGCTCATCAGAAGATAATGTTTGAAAGTGGTTTCTTAGCCTCTGAGCTTGTTTTGCACATTTTTTGTAGCGTTCATCCATCAAACGTCAGTTTTGGACGTGATTTTCTGATCCCTCGAGCTCACTTTTGATCATCAACAACTAGCTCATTTATGACCGATAGCCCCAAAGAACTAGCCACAAATTGTAAAGCGTTCACCAGTACTTAATTCTGTTACTTCCTCTGAACTCTTGGTATATAACTAGGCACATAGAAATTTAAACATGGTGTGTTTTCTCATCGGAAGATAATGTTTGAAAGTGGTCTCTTAGCCTCCGAGCCAGTTTTGCACGTTTTTGTAGCTAACAATAAAATGTAAAAAGGAAGTTGTAGGACCTCTTCGGGTTACCAAATCACCATGGAAACTTTTTACACATGTAAATAACTATTTGAAAACTCCATAGTGTAACTTATGTGAAATAGAACTTTTGACAAAATGGTGTTTCTCTCTCTTCCTTTCTCTTTCTCTCTCCTTAGTTACAAAATGAAATTGAATGAAATGAATACATGTTTCTAAACCCTTTTCTTTCAAATGTAAATTATAATTATTATTATATGTAAATGCGGAACTAAAAAACATTAATTATGTTAGATTAGGGTAGATTCCATACCAGCGAGTTATCACTTGATTTCATGCTCACCTGGTTTTCCAAGATGCAATAAAGATTGGAAAAAAAGTTGATGTGTAATTCATTAGATCTTATTGTAATTTATATAGGTCATTATAAAATCAATAAATGTACATTGTATTCTTTTGTTACAGAAAAGTTATATTTGAAATTAACTAATATGTATGAGATGCTATTTTTAGGGATATCCTAGGAAATGTCCATTAATTACAAGTTCAATTTGATTTATAGTTGCGTATGGTAAAAGGGTATGATATATATATATATATATATATATATATATATATATAGTAAATTAATTTAAAGTTAATATGTTTTAATGCATTTTTCAGTGTTTGATTAAATGATTAATTAATTACTAGGTTGTATTCTTACCTTGTAGATGTAATAAAGATTTTCAATCGAAACACTCAACCCTAATATAAGATCTTTGTGAAACATGTCTTCATGTGTGATCATTTTTACCATATAATAAATTGAAAACCATAGAATGAACTTAAACTTGAACTTGATCGGAACCTTCTAGCTTTATGTAAATAAAACCCCTAGTTTGGGTTTACCCACCATTGTCGTTATTCTTAGCAACATTGTCGTGAACCCATCTTGTAGGAATGACATGGTCCAACGTTATCTAGAGTATGTGGTTTCCTTCTAGTTTTGGTAACCACAAGGAGAATGTCCTCTCTTCATGCCCGAAACTCTGTTGAGTGGTCAAGACTACCTTAGAAGTCACCTTATGAGTTCTTGTTTGCAGCAACAACTAATGTATTATAAACTTACCATCTATAAGGTAAGTAGAGCTAATACTCCTTTAGAATCCTTTTACATTGTCCATGCCTTATGATATTAGCTCTAGAAATTAACTTCATCAGCGAATGAAGTCCCTGTTGGTTCCAAATGACATAAGTGGAGATCGTAAAATAGTTGTTCTATGAATTAAACTCTTGTTAATGAACTCTTTAGTCCCTCTCAGTTAAATGTGTCACCCTAGCTAATAACAACATATCACCTTGGTATTTCATGAAGGTTGTCTATCTTAAACATGTCTTCTCACCTTAAAATCTCTTTTGTAATTGGGGCATAGATCCTTAGGAGCAATTGGAATTATACCAACCAAGGTAGTATTTGCTTATGACATTTCTATGATTATTCTCTTTGTGGAATTTAAAATTCATAAGTGGATGTCTTGGTTGTAAGAACGTGTTAACACTTTTGTGCATAAGAGAAAATAATTGAGTTGTCTCATGTTATGTTACACTCCATGTAGTAGTGAATCCATTAGTGAAAATTATGTGTTATATTATGTTACAAATGTTATAAAACGATGTTATAAATGAGACCTTAGTGCGATGTAAGAGTAAATCATATAAAAGGAAATATATATTTTAGGTTGAGAATAATCTCGCTCTTGGAATCCTTATAAGTCAATTTGACATTTACTTAGGTTAAAAATAATATGAACTTCCCTGGTTAGAGAAAACTTTGGGATAACAAAAGATATACTTCTTCAAGATGTTAGATAAGTAATTTCATAACTCTTCATGCTATTAAGTGATGCCAAAAGATATCTAAGAAAACAATGTAAATGAAATGAGAGACAAGATTATATGTGTCAATGGATTAAGAAAAAAAAATTTTACTTGAAGTCCTTATGGTTGATTTAAGAATTGAATTTTGTTGTGGAGAGTGGGATATAAACTGCTCGTGGTGGGGACTAGGATTTTGAGCAATTATAGAGTCCACTAAAAATAAAATAAAATAAAATTATGTCATGTAAAGGCTTAACTGAATCAACTAAATTTGGAAGTAAAATAACCATAATACGAGAACAAATGTGCTTCAAATGGGAAGGAAATTTATAGGAAAGAGAAACTTGAACCTTCACCTCCCTTGAATCGTATTATTATTATTTTTCTTGACAACTTCTGGTTGGTCCTTGTGCATAATGAGGATAAGATTAAACATCAACTAAACATTATTTTTGAGAAACAAACTTTTAGCATAAGAACGACAGAAGTAGGAACCTTGTATTTAAATCTAAAATATGGAAAATAATTATGTAATTTATGAACATTTTCATAAGGGATAAAGAGAAAAATTATATGGTCAAAGTGTAAGTTAAATGTGGAATGCACTTATGGATATGTGTAGGTAAAAAGAAAGAGAGAAAATTTTTACTTACCTAATAAAGTTATTGGAATGTTAATTGTAATGGAGATGAAATTATTGCAATAATGGGTTGTGGGTTTACCAATCCTTGAGTCCCTTTTCTTGTGGTTGAGTCATTCCTATTATCTCATTCATTGAGTAAAGTGTGGCATCGACTTGTAGATGGTGTTTTCAGGTGTCTATGTGAGTCGAAAACTTATGAAAGTGTCATATGTGTTGTTGAATTTCTTTACTCGGAGTCCTTGCAATGTTGTGTAGTGAGAAATGTAAGTCAAAAAAAAAAAATCCTAATATTTTACTGTTATTCTTCTGTGTGTAAATTGTGGGCGTTACAAGACCCTATTTTAATAAGATACAGATAAATATAGAGATATTAAGGTTAGAATGACTACATTGTTAAATTTTACATCGAAAAGTATATTAGATGTTTAATACTACGAAAATGTGTTGTGTAGAGTTTTGGTTGAGAACTTGAAAAACATTGAATGTTAAAAATGAGTGTAAGCTAGAATCACATCATACATGCACTAAGAAGAAATACCAATTATTATTAACCTATTGTATTTCGATTCATCATATAGTGCAATCATATTAATATAGATTTTTCAACCTTCTTGTTATGTTTCATGGGATTTATAATATGTTATCAATATCATGGGATCAAAATTCTCTATGTGCAAATGGATTTTATTTTCCTGTTACCTAAAATGGGTTAGTCTAATTTAGTTCACTGACCTAAACCACTAATAATTATTTTTTATGCACTTAAAAACACACCAATACTATCTAGAGGAACTAAGGAACATGTATTTATACCTCCGAGTTTTTTGAATTTTGTCAAGAAGAAGTGTTGAAATACCTTAATAAATACAACAAAAAATAGTAATACTCCTTGACTTTAATTATAGTGCACAAGAATGTTGTCAAGAAGCAACATACGATCTGTTAAGCTTGACTTTTATGCTCTATCAATTAGAAAATAAATAATATTTACTACTTAATATTCTTTTAATGTTTTAGAACTAAACCCATGGTATTTTTATTAGTTATTTATTCCCAATTTAGTAAATATGTATATGTTTTTTGAATTATCCAAGATATACATATTGTAGTGGAAAATTTTATTTTTTCCTTCAGAATTCACCTACCATTAATATGTTTCCAAATTTTTAGTTAAAATTTTATTTTCATGTAGTAAATAACTTAAGAAAATTCCAATTCCTTAAAAAAATAGCCTGATTAGATCTCTATATAAAAAGAGGTTAATATATGTTCTTCACGAGTAGAGTATATGTATAAATGCATATTGTTGTTGAAAATTTTATGATCAATATGTTTCCAAATTTTTAGTTAAAAGTTTATTTACATGTAGTAAATAATTTAAGAAAATTCCTATATATATTTGATATATAAAAAGAGGATTGAACCTAAACTAATTAAGGTAACTTGTGATTTCTTAAAAATCACTATTATAATGCTTAGTACCATAAAAAAATCTTATGTTTAAAACTTTTCTATAATATTCCCCCCTTTAAGTGGTACTATGAAATTTCATCTTGTGACTTTATAAGAAACATAAGATAGATAGAGAGGAATATGTACATATATTTAGTGTGAAATATAATTGTTTTGTAGAATTTAAACTGAGTGACATACACTATAACGCCCACTTACCAACACAAGCCACAACAAGAACCATTAATTAAATTGAGGAAAAAATTGTAGATTTTTTTTTTGTTAAATATATGTGAATTAAAATTAAATCCCTTATTGCCTGTCAAAAATGTTTGCCCATTTGAACATTATTCTGCTAACTATTTAAATGTTTATTTTTCTAGCAATGTTGCAAACTTAAAAACCTTCAATATGATTAATACCCTTGTTGCACCTTTAGCTTAATACATAATTTAGAATTTACACTTACTCCTTTAAATCTCTTAAATTAAGTTATCCATTTAATCACAAACTCTTCATGTTAGATAATTTACCCATAGCAAATTACTAATTATTTATTTATTTATTTCAAAAGGAAAAAGGTTCCAACTCTGGCTAACCCATTAAGTGGCCCCATTCACCCAATACCCATACTCTTCTATTTAAATCCTATTCCCATGAAAATGTTATCAACTTTAAAAGTTGTAGGACTTATTATCAACCCTAGGATTAGATCTATTAGAGCCCTAGGATCAAGATTTCCCTAAAATTCCTTATAGGGTTCGTATACTCACATTTTACCCTAATTTTCCTTTCATTTGTCTTATAGGTTTGACCGGAGGAGAGGAAGCAGAACATGAAATATTGGGAAGTTCTCATGGAGCTTTGTCTATTTGGATGGTTACACATAGATTTGGATTATTCCTTTTCATCCCTCTTCTAGGGTTTTCCAAGTAAAAAGTTATTATTATAATCATTTTTGAGCTTCTCATTTACCCTCCTTATCTTATTTTAAATATGGAATTTTTAAATATGGATATTTACAGGTGTGTGTGTGTGTGTGTGTGTGTGTGTGTGTGTGTGTGTGTGTGTGTGTGTGTGTGTGTGTGTGTTAATTTTTTTTTTTTAAAATAGGGTTAATGTGCATCCGCGGCCTCTATATTAGGGGAGAGGACCCAGTCCCTATGGACTCAAATGAACGAGTGCCTAAATCCACGTAACAACAATATTTACAGTAAAATAAAATTTCCCTTTACACTTCTGCAACATTGCCATGTCACCAATCTTCTTTGAATGGTTTATATTCACAGATTGACATGTCAACAACAAGGCTTTTAATTGGTTTTTTTATTATGAAGAAAAATAATGGGATCTAATATAAGTGACCTCCGACTCCACCAACATATGAACCTCCACGAATAGATGTGCATTCAAATACCATTTAATACCTACAGCTGTGTAATTCTTTGAGATTTTCTGGGATAGTCATAATGGTACCTACAACTATTCAAACACGCAGCAGGCCAAAAAATGAAACAGATGGCATTCATTTGCCATTAACATCATATGGAGTTTTACATAGTAGAGTGTCAGTCATTGGATTGTGTGGTTTCATAAAAATTTCCTTCGTTTTTCAACAACATGTGCAAGTATAGACGATGGAGGAGAAAGGCACGGATCTAGACATGTGCAAGTATTTGAACATTATTTTTTATTGCATTTGCAGGGATCTGGACACAAAAGAAATCGGAAATGAAAGGTGAGGTTAGTTACCTCACTAAGGAAGTGAGAGAAACTTTGAGACTGGTTTCAATGAACTGATTTTTGCATGGTAGATTGCCTGTTGTTGGTTTGTCTGGTTTCAATAAACTGTTGTTCATTTTATTTGCATATTCTTGAGTATACTATGGAGGAGAAAGTGCAATCTAGAATTTGTTGCATGTGGTTTCTCATTGACAGTGCAAATGGGTAATGTCACTCAGAAATGCTAGCTTTAATGTGTTTATCAACACATCAATTTGTTGCTAGAAAATTTGTCTCTTACAACTCAATTCTAGTTTTGAAAGTTTAACTTTTGTAGTTTGGCATTATTTTTATTACATTTGCAGGGATGTGGATATGAAAAAATCTAGCTTTAAGGTGAGGTTACTTTCCTCACTAAGGCAATGAAAGAAACATTGTATTTGATTAATACTTATGTCTTTATCAATTATGTTAGTTTTAATTCTATTTGAAGTAAATTGCCACTCAGACTGTAATGTCTATTAGTTTCATTACCTCATGTTACTGTCATAAACAAGAAAATAACATGCAATAAGAGCATGAGTTCAAAGCACAAACCATTACTTACTTTGTAGTTAACTTCTAAAGAGTCTTTACATAACTAAAACAAGTTTCAATATAAGAGCATACGTCATACATTACTGAAAACATATTAAAGCCGATATATTTAGTATATGTAAGGAACATCCTTGAACCATATAATTATAAAAAAAAAATTGTTGTTCTATGGTCCAAAGACATAGTGTCTTCTACTGCAAAAATCCAGGAAAGAGTGTTGATGACTCAATGGTGAAACTAGAAGTGGGCTTGATGCATGTTAATAGTTGTTGGCTCACGTTGACATCCTGCAAAACTGTTGTTGAAAATAGATTGGTATTAGGAGAATCATTTACCCCAACTAGAACATTATTGATTGAAACATATTGAGGACAATGGATACCCAAAAAATCCCTTAGCAATGGGTGTTTTTCAAGCAAAGGATTAAGTGGAGTGCTCAGTATCCTCTGCCTTTCCAACTCCCTTTTTGCCTTCTGAAATTCATTTTCCTTTCTTTTTTGGTTCTTGTGGATCCTTTCTTTCTCTTTCTTTATCTCCATTTCTTGTCATTGCTTCGACATTTGCTGCTCTTTTGTATGCTTTAGGAATTATTTTTCTAGCTTTTCGTTAGCTTTTCGTTCTCTTTCAACAATTCTCTCTGCTGCTCTCTCTAGTATTTGTTCCCTTTTTCTTTCCTTCAATTTTTCAATTTCTTTCTTCCTTTTCTCTTTCTCCATGAGTAACTCCATGTACTGATCAGTAGTGATGAGCTAAGATTCCCTACTCAATCTTACTACAACATCAAAAATTGACCTTGATGACTGCTTGACCCTTTCCATTGGGAGTTTCAAGAATTTAGAAAGAGTCTTTTGATCTTTGTTTCTCTCAAAAGCTTCATCATGAATTTCTGATGTAACCTCCACTTCATATGTCTCTAGTGTTGCATCATTCTCTTTGTCAGCTTGAGTTTTCACATAGTAGTGGACCAATTTAGACTCATTAAGATGAGATGGTTATGAGGGCATAGATAGGCTGACATCTTTGTCACTGTAGTTTATGTTGACACCAAGATTAAGAGCAGCTTCTTTCATCCAATTAGGAGGGCTATCTTGGGTTGGCAAAGTTAATGACTCGTCAGAATGGCTTGCTCCAATTTCAATGGTCGATTGTTGATGAAAAGAGGCACTGCGGTTCATTTGAATATGTTGATCATCCAATTCTTGATTTGGTTGTGTGTTGAACACAATCTCATCATCTATATTTTCCTTCTCATTACTTGGCACCTCCAAATCAAATCTAGATAGGCTCATCATGTTTTCTGTTGCTTAAGGTTCATCATGAACAGATGTTTCAAATTCTCTACTAGGCCCCATGTCTTCATCCAAGGCATTTGGATTTAGAGGCCATATCCCTATTCTCTTGAATTCTGCTTTAATTTTTTCAGGTGAAAGGGCCCTTCGGAATGCCTTACTCTCCAATGTAGCTAATTCTGCTCTATTGACGTTTATCGCATGTTTTTGCAATGTCCATTTACGTCTCTCCTGTTTGAAGTAAGTTGTGAATGGAGCAAATACACTCACATCCAGTGGCTGTAATTTATGAGAAGTGTGTGCTGGTAATGTCAACAATCCTATCCCCAAAATCCTTGCCTCTTGAATTGTTCCTAAAGCGACATGAGAACCATGACCATCAAATATAAGTAAATGCCTATTGCTTGGAGAGACACCACTAGGTATAGATGTTGCAAAGTAATATAGCCATTTTATGAACAAGTCCTTAGTCATCCATGCATGAGGTCGTGTTGCCATGCAAGCTCCGGGTTCATAACCTACAATGTAATTTTGTAATTGTTTCTTCCCCTTGAAAAGATAGAAACCAGGAATGCTTTGTCCAGTAGCATTCACACAACACAATATGGTAATCCATTCCCTACTCTTGGGGATGATGTATGCGACACTTCTACTACCCCTTCTAGCAAGCACTCTCATATCACAATTCCTTCCTACTTGTAAATCTGTTTCATCATAGTTCCATATTCTACTTGGGCCATATGTGTTAGCCTTATAAATATTAGACAAATTCAAGTAAAAATAATTGACAATTGTGGGCCTTAGACATAATGCTCTATCCCTCTCAAGGCCTTCTGTTGTTCTCAATTTGATTTGTGGGTGTCTTTTTCAAAACCAGCCCACCATGACTTACCAGGCATGCCATCTATGAAAGGGGTGGACCTAGTTTCCCAAATTGAAGCCACATATGCTTTAAGTTGTATGATTTCTACTCCATGACCCAAGTTAGCCATTTCATAACACCATTGCACCAACTCAAGCTCGTCCTCTTGAGTAAGAATTGTCAGTGGCCCCTTTCTCTTGGTGGTGGTGGTACCCATAATCCAAGAACCAAGTGTGCTTGTTGATACACCCCATTTAATTGCAGCTGCATTTACAGAGGATCCATTTTCTTCAACATCCTTCATAGTATTCTTCATGGTTGATTCATCCCAATCTCTTCTTATTCTGATTTTGTTGGTCGAAGCCCCTCCCGTAACTTGGAAATTTAGAGCTTGAGGTGCTGGGATAGAAATGTCATCTTCTTCTGCTTCACTTGGTGGAAATATTGCTCCCCCCTTTTTTAGAACTTGCAGGCCTTGCTCTCTTAAGTGGTTTTCTCCTCATGATGGAAACTGCAACCTACAAATTTACACGAAGAATTGAGTCAAATCAATGAAACTTATAGAAATAACATTGGAATATAGTTTGGTTAACACAATGCAATGGAAATTTGATAGTTCAGTTATATTCCACCATCTCTTGATTCTAGGCTTCATTGTACTAGAAAGTGAAACCACTTGATGAAAATGTACATGATCCATTCTATGCTTACTTCAAATGTGATAGTTGAGGTGCAGGCTATAAATGTATAATGTCTTAAATAAGAGCTCAATAACATGTTTTCTTTACAAACATATTTACATTACAGACCTCTATATACTTCACTTCTACATCTATTAGCATACGAAAAGATGTTATTTAGTTTATAATGGTTAGTAGCTTGAATTTTACATTACATAAATCAAACAAGCAAGTGATAAATGGTGCTCTGTAAATATTAGTATACAAATATGAAGTGGGTTTACTTTCATAATGTTAGTGTCTTTGTCTGTGTATTCACACACATACACTGACATTCTCAAAGTAAACCCACTTCATACCTGAATACTGAGTATACTTTTAGAATGTTCCTGTGTGTATATACAAATTGACATTCTCAAAGAAAACCCACTTCGTATATGTATATTTGTGTATACTTGGAGACTGACATTGTGTGTATATACATAACTTAAAAATAAATATAATAAAAACAAAACTTTCAATTTGCAAATTGAAAAATACTTGCAGAAATTTCAGTTCAGCAACAAATACTTGCAGTGTTGAGTTGAAAAATACTTGCACAGACTATGCTTCAGCAACAAATATTTGTAGTGTTGAGTTGAACAATACTTGTAGAGATATCTGTTCAGCAGCAAATTCAAGCAAAGAAATAAAATGTGAAATTTGGATTGATGAAATGAATTTATAAGAAAGTTGGAAGTGATTTTTGGTGCTTATTTGTGATTGGTTGAGATGGCTAGTTGTGGATTGAATTTTGAGATTTTCAATCCAAGGGTCAAATTATATTTTGAATCATGAGATTTTAAATCCAACGGAAAAATTTACATTTCAATTTGAATCTGTTTTTTCCATTAAATGCATTTTTAATCAGTTTCTTCGTACAAGGGTATGCATTTTTTTTTGTCAATGTGCAGTTATTACAGCAATTGGGATGGAAAGTGGCGGCAATGGGGATGCTTGTTTGGGGATATGTATTTGAAAATAATCAATTTATGCTTCTATTGGAGTGGATTTTGTACTTAATATTTAAAAACAAATCTTCTATTTATGTTAATGAAAGTACCATAGAAAAAGATGATTTGATCTTTTCAAACTTGTAAATGGGTTTTTCAATTTTAATAATATTACTAGTGATTGAAATGATGTTAACATGTTGGTTCTACATTTACCCCTGATATAAATGTCTTACATATTTTAGATAACATCTATTCTTTAATATTTATATTGTTGGAAGTCACTTTTTTAAACTTTGAGATCATATAATGTAATAATAGGGGTCCTCGAGTTGTATAGAACTGGGAAATTTATATATTAACACTAATAACTTTTCATTTCATTTTTAGAATTTTAATTGTCAATTGTTAGGTGCTAAATTCATAACTACCTTCCCGGGTACTCGGTAATGCACTGGGTCCTCTCCCCTATGGCGACCAAGAAATACATATTTTTTTAACATATATGGACCATGTATTCATTCGGCCTTATATAAATAACCAGGCTCTATTAAAAATACAGTGGCCACGGTTTAAATGTTGGAAAGGTCGCTGTATAAAAGTGTTAGGGTTTAATGTTATCTGGGTTGCGGCGGCACCCGCACCCCTATTCATAGTTATATGGATTGCAAAAAACTTTTACCCATTACTAGGGCGGTGACAAAAAAAAATCAACTTTGTTTCAAAACAAACAAAAGAAAACACAGACCGATTAGGGTTTAGTGAATAGTTTTAATTTTTTTTTTAATATAAAAACTATAAAGCCCACACAACAATGGGGCGGCCACTAGTATTAAACATTTTTTTCACTTTTAAGCGTACATGCAGGCCAATTAGACTAAGTTAATAGGTTTTGGATTATATATATATAATCCTAATAAATATGGATATAATTATTTATCTATGTAATAGATAAATATATACATTTATATATGAGCCCCCTTTTGTGATTTATTTCTAAATTTGAGTTTTAGGGGATTTATTTGTATAAAATTATATTTAAATACATATGTTTGATAGGTTGAATGTTATGAGGAAATTGTACAATTAAAGGAGAAGAAATTTTCTCTCTCAACCAAAGAATTTTTTGTGTTTGTAATACTCCTTATAAATGTGACAATATTTTTGCTAAATTTTTTCCAATTTAGTAATTTACAAAATGATAAGAAAGAATGTAACTCAAACAAATGCAATCTTCTTCTCTTTTAGAATATAATGAAATATGATAAGATTATTTAAAAGAAAACACCAAAACAAGTACTCCTTTATAAATCCATTTCAAATAAGGATAGTTTCCATTGACAAATCAAATGCACTCTTGCTATAATTTACAAGTTTGAAGGAGATATAACAAAAAGTTGTAACTTCCAATGCCTCTTTTCCAACATAGACATTCCTTGAATAAATAATACAAATCATATTTCCATAATACATTACAAGGATTACAAACTTTCCTTTTTGATACAATAAGATAAACTTTACAAAAGAAAATCTTCTTGTCTTCTACATAATGTAGCTCCTCCAAGCTTCTACTTTACACTCTTTTATCTCATTAATTTCAAATCACAATAGAAGGAAGGGGGAGTAGGCGACACTCTCCGCACAACCTTTATTCCAGTAAGGAGGAGAAGTCATCCTTCATATTGACCCTCGAGCCCCAATTATAGAACAATAACAAATGTTTGCAACTTTGTTAACTTCACAATTATAATGACTTCCACAATAACACAGACATGCATCTTTTCAACACTCGTGCAATATATTTAACACTCAATCAATCATTCAAGAAAGTTCAACAAGGGTAATTTTGCATTCTTTTCCAAAACAAACACATAGAAAGATTCACATTTTCCTCACAGTCACAAAGGATTAATAGTAAGCCAAAAGGAGACAAGAATATGGAGTCTTCTCCTTAAGCCTCCCATATGAGAAGAGGGTCCACCCAATATCTCCAAAGTGCACTTATCAAAATGACACACAACACCTTATTTCTCCCTATTCAAATGCAAGAATAACATAGAGACCTTTTTCATCCATATAGGTGGAGCACCTCTCCCACACTCCCTCAACATTTTTTTCACTATCTCCCTTTTTCCTCCACAAAAAGAACTTCAATTACTTCTCTGACACCACTCTTAAAGGAAATCTACCCATCCCAACATAATACATTCACAACACAAAATATACACTCAAACAACCACATATTTCTCAATCAAAACATATACAATAATAAATCAAAGGGGTAAGACCCTACCTTTCCATTTCAAGCTTCCACTCTTCACACCATAAGGTTCAATCCAAGAAAAATCCCCCAAAAGTAACTCCCCAAAATTTCCAAGAAAGAACCAAAGCCAAAATTCCAAAAAATGCAAGAGTAGGAATGAGAAAAGGTAACCCCAAATACTCCAAATTAACTTGTATAAATAGAAAAGGAGGAGAGAAGGGTTAGGTGGCTCCATGTAGGATGTCATATCACTTCTCCTCAACTCCACATCAGCAAGTCAAACATCAAAACCAATGCTAATAAATTGGTGGTAAGGATATGAAAAATTCCTTCCACACACAAACTATCACTCCATACCTCTAAGGATAAAAATAAAAGCTCATGTAATAAAGTGAAATAATTTCACCTTTTTTCCTTCCAAATCACATAATGGGGTCTAATTTTAATGCCTTACCCCAAAGGTATAGTTGGTAGGTGAATTCAATAAATGTGAGACAAGCTTAACTTGTCCCGCAAACCTCCAAAAATGGCTCTAAAGTCAAATTTCGGGGTTTGAGTGCATAACATCCCTTAATTCTATTTTACTAATTAAATTAAATTAAGTAAATAAAATCATATCAACAAGTATTATTAAAGTGAATAGATTTTACAAATAATGAGATACATGCACCAGAAAATAAATACTTAAAATTAAAAGAGGGAAACATCACAACCCATGGCCACACACATGAGGTCACCCTCTATGGTAAACCTCCTAACCAAGTATAACAATTAAAAAACACACATATATAACACAAGTTGTCAAATTTTCCTTATTACAAACACACAACATTCTTTTTTGGGTTGGTCCCCTAGCCCCTTCCGCTATATAGTGATATCATTTTTCTGCAATCACAAACAACAATACATCTTCAGCCTCAAGGCCACATCAATAACATCAAGAAATAATACATACATATCAATCAATAATCATCATAAAAATTAAGCAATTATACCAATTATCTACAATTTCTAATTAATTCGATTCTACCATTTTACTAACATCAATGAGATCACAAGACTAGTCAGAAAATCCAAACATAGGAAATGTGTCACAAAGAATTATGTGTCAGTATAAAATTAGAACAATGGAAATCAACATGCATAAAATTGTCTACGAGTGTTAGCTAGCATATCGTAATCCAAAATATGAATCACAACATATTGATAACTCAAATGTCTATATAGTCTATCACATGCTAATCAAAATATAATAATCATAATGTCAATGTCTCTAATCAACAACAATAAAAATCATAGTGGACAAGTGTCGAAGAGGAGTGGGCATTACATCCCCCTCCCCTTAGACTCGACTTCCTCTTGGAAGTCACGGAAAGAGGTAGGGAAGCAAGGCATACAAACTTTAAGAATAACCTCTACGAGGTTAACCAAGATATAACAAAGAACATTTAAATAGGAAAATGGTCGATGTAATACCAATTAATGATAACTAAGGTCCAAGAAGAATAGGAAGGAATTCATGTACACAAGGTTTCCACGTAGCCACACATGGATACAACACATGATAACAAGGAAGGATAAGACTTCCACTTACGTTGAATTACACTTCAATGTTCATTACTTTAGGTAGGATTAACAACCACCAATCATGGCCTTCAAATTTGAATGAGAAACCACACTTTCTTATAGGACTAAAAATTTCAAGGCCACACAAGTGAGGTTTAATAAACAATGAAGGCACCTAATTTTAACAAAAGTGTTTACAAGGATGTAGACCATCCATTAGAAGTAATGTATATAATTAGGAAGAACTTGTTTAACTTTTCATGGTAACGTTAAGGAAAATCTAGGCCATGAGGTTTCCATAGCTTGAATTTTTACCCAAATATCATAACACACAACCACTAATCCTGATTTAGAAAACCCAATCAATTATACAACATTTCCATTTTTTGTGATTAGAGTAATAATTTTCGCATACTATTATATCAAAACAAGAAGTACCATTCACTCTATATATAAAAATAAAATTAATTTGAATCCCTAGCTCAAAAGAATCTTAAAACGATCACAACTTAATATTATAACACATAGGATCACTTAAGCAAGCAAGGAGAAAATAAGAAGTTGGGTCCAACTAACAATTTACAAGACCATCACACCAAACATTCTTGTTAAAACTTACGAAAGCATCCTGCACCCTACCCTTCCCAAGGACAAAGGGAACAACATCATGGTTCCCCAAAAGGAAAGAGGATTCCAAAACTCCTCCATATCCTTAACATATGTTACTCGAGCTTGTTAATAATCCTAGGTCACAAATGACCTATTCCAAAACAAGAAGGGTGCCTCCCTAAGAACTTGAGACATAGACTCACTCCTAATGACCAAAATCATAAAAATGTTGAGCTAAGAGGAAAAAGGGTACAACGGCCTGAAAGGTTCCAACAAGGGAAAACAATTACACCCATTAATGTTCAAGGAGAAAAAAAAACACGAATAAAACACATCACTATCAATACGGTACTCCATTAGCTAGGGTAGGAGAACATATTAGAATGTTCTAATAGCCACAACGTTTGACAATATGAACATAGGGTCTACGCATATGAACATAACAATTAATCCATTCTAGCAAGTGGTAAAAATCCTTATGTATACTTATAAGAAAAACTCCATACTAACCAGTGAGAGGTCCAAAAATGACCTAGCATGTGACTTGTGTTATAAACATTATACATGTGTTTTTTTTTATATAACAATGGAGGTATAATCATTTTATTATCATGGTTTCCATCTTGTTGTTCATTAAGAGATTTGCACTATATTTTTAGATACTATTCTAGCATTGAAACAACTCATTCTTTCATGATTTATGGTTATGGTATTATATCGCATACTAATTTTCGTAAAAGATCATGATAATTTTACAATGATAACATAACACATGTTATGTTAAGGCTAGTTATATATATTTGATACATTTTTATAATATTTCAATATTATTTGTAAAACCCAAAATCTTAGGGCGCAAAATTGAGGTTAGATACTCATACAGTAGCTCAAGAGAAAAATTTCAATTAGCTCAACCATTCAGATTATGTCCTCTATAAATTTTAGGGTATAAAATAGCAATTTTATATAATTAGGGTTGTTTATTTATACGTTCTACTTTTATTTCATCCCATAAATTTATTTGTTCCATATTCCAAATTATAAAACACAAGTTATAATTACGTTTGTTAAGAAAATTTCTTATAAGGTTCCAAATAATGTATTCATTATATTATGATATCCTATACCTTACATCATTAAGGATCATCACCAATGTTGACATGATTTCTTTCCCTTCTATATAGCGAGCAAAAATTTATCCATTCCACTTCTAGGGAAAGTATAAAAGGGTTCTTTGCTTTTTTCAAATAGTTTTATCTCTTTTGTTAAACTATCAAGTTAGAGTAAGGAACCATCTTCCTTAATATCCCAATTTACTTATTAAGTTTCGAAGGTCTAAGCCTCCTCATTAGAGATCTAATATTCTCAAGTTTGTCACATTACCAATTTAATTTTAAGGAGTAGTAAGGGCCAAGTTTATCTCATTATTAATTTCATAGAAACAAGAGGTCATTAACCAAAGTGAAACACACCAAGTTTACAAGAGTTTTTCCAAAAGTTACATGCATCACCGATGCATTCCAAGAAAGTCTCCACAAGTATCGATAAGAAGATATGATGAAGATTGCACCTTATCCTGTTCTAAATTTTCCTTTTACAAGTTCAAGAATTTTAGATCCGTGTGAGGGGGAAAACAATGGTTACAACTTATACTCAAAATAGGCTCACTATGTAAGAGCGAATTCCCAAACAAAATTTATACCTTCACAAGATATCATCAACCAAACAATCAAGGTGAAAAAGGTAAAATTACCCCATAGACACCACACTTCCTTACTAGAGAGGACAACAAAATAGCAAGAGGCAGTCAAGTGATTTGCTTAAACATAGCCTCTAAGGCCAAGAGTTACGGCCTTGGATGAAAGATCATGACATAAACATAGCCAAGGTCGGAAACTTAAGACCTAATAAACTCAAAATATATAAGTGCATGGTCCAAACGAGCTCAAGGCATCCATATCTATCTAAACGTAACTCAATGAAAAAATAATTATAATGTGGTATATGTTAAACAACTCAAGATATTTATCACAAGTGTATATCTATCTATGGGTCCCTGAGATCAAACAAGCATACTTAATTAAGCACAAAGTTCAAAGGATCTTAAGTATAACCATATTTACCCAAGATGATTACATTCCAACACGTTGATCTTCCTTAAATAATGTAAGAAACCGAGTAGGACTGCAGAAACCTACAATTATCCAAGAGTTTATCCTTCCCTGACCTAATCTATAAGTTCACACTGAGACTCACATCTATCTCAATAATGAATAAAACTCATACTAGGGTGCAAGAAGGAACATAATCACTGTCAAATATACCAACTATCATGTATGACACGGAGAGCCCTCTCCTTAAGAAAAATTGAGTAACAAAAGGGTTACCCAAGGACCTAAGCACATAAAGTTCTATTACTCCAAAACCAAAGGCATGATTTGAAGCACCTACAATGACAATAAATACACCTAGGGTGTATCCCCATACAACGAGAGAACATAACACAAACACCATAGAACCATCTTGCCAACAAACAAGATGAAAACCATGTAGCATTCCTGATGACATTTAGCCAACTAGCCTTCGAGACAAGCAAGCTCCGAGTTACCAATAAAAAGTAAAATCCAAGAAATCTTGGCAATCAATGAAAAATAGCTATGTAGCCATATTTCAATTCTTGAAAAATATCATGATTAAGATAAAAATAGTAAGAAGAAGCTCAAAGCTTCTCAACTAATCATTAAAATAAAATGTTGGTCCTTCATAAAAGATTTTAATTTTAAGAATATAAAATAAATGACATATCCACATCATAATCATTTTGCAACCCTTTATGAGCTGTCGTTAGGGGTACTACACACCGGGCTCACATCTTAGAATATACCTACAAAACAGGGTCTATTGTGACATTATGTCATGATATCAACTCTCTCATTCGAGGGTTAAGTCCTCAAAGTGACAACCACACCAAAGTCTGCAACTTCTGACAAACTATACCCAACTCACTTAACCACTGAAGAAAATGGAACTTCTAAACAACTAATCAATCTCTATATCTCCTCCCTAATGGTCCCTAAATGTTACCTCTAGAACTAATCCCCAAGGGTTGCACCAAACAAAATAGAAAACCAAAGAAAGGATGGTCTTTATGGGATCAACACCATCACATGTCTGTAACCAAAAGCTAGGAGTTCCATTAACCAATATCTTCGCAAAGAACCGAATTTCTAATACTCATGTAGCTCATAAAAATATCAAACTGGATTAACATTTCCTAATAATCAAGTCGACAAGACACCCACTTAGGTGAATACAACAAGCTAAATTAATTTTATTATTGCTGATATCATTTAATCCCAAAGGTTCAAGTGTTCTAGGTTTAAGTTGACTAAATGGTTTTTGTGTTCCCATGTTTGCCCAGGGTCCAAGATTTGAACCCACGACTCTGATACCAAGTGTAACGCCCACTTACTGACACACTGAAGCCACAACAAAAAACCATTAATTAAATTGAGGAAAAAATGGCAGGATTTTTTTTTGTTAAATACTTGTGTATTAAAATTAAATCCCTCTATTGCATGTCAAAAATGTTTTCCCATTTGAACATTATTCCACTAACTATTTAAATGTTTATTTCACTAGGAATTTTACAGACTTAAAAACCTTCCGTATGGTCCCAAATTGAATTAATTTAATTAATTCAAACTTAACATTGATTATTCATATTTCTAAAGTCCCAAATAGAATTTATAAAATTATTTCCCAAGTACATTAATCATATTTACCTAGGTGATTTATACCCTTGTTGCAACCTTTGCTTAATACTTAGTTTAGACTTTACACTTACTCTTTTAAATCTCTTAAATTAATTTATTCATTTAAGAACAACCCCTTCATGTTAGTCAATTTACCCATAACCAAATTACTAACTATTGATTTAGTTATCTCAAAAGTAAAAAGGTTTCAACTTTTCCTAACCCATTAGGTGGCCTCATTCACCCAATACCCATACTCTTTTATTTAAATCTCATTCCCATGAAAATGTTACCAACTTAAAAAGTTTTAGGTTTTATTTTCAACCCTAGGATTAGATCTATTTGAGCCCTACGATCAAGATTTCCCTAAAAATCCTTATAGGGTCCTTATACTCACATTTTTCCTAATTTTCATTTCATTTGTCATGCAAGTTTGGAAGGAGGAAACTAAGGAGGTTATGAAAGCTTTGGAAGCTCTCATGGAGCTTTGTTTATTTGGATGGATGCACATAAATTTGGATGATTCCTTTGCATCCTTCTTCTAGGGCTTCCCATGTATGTATGTATGTATGTATTATTATTATTATTGAGTTTCTACGAGGTAGGGGGTTATCATTTACCCTCCTTATCTTGTTTTAAATCTCGATATTTACAGGTATATGACTTTATTACGCCGAAGGCGTCCCCCCTATGGTAAAGGACCTCCAGACATTTCTGCAGCTATGTTAAATTTGACGTCCGTTTGGACGTTTTTTTTATTTTCTACGTTTTACAGTTGCATGCTATATTTGATTAGATGCCTATGTTTTTTGCAGGGTCGGTTTAGAGTTGTCAATGCCATTGAACGATGGATGGCTTGCTTTAGACGTAGTTTGAAACCAAGCGGAAGAAAAGACGAGCTGCTAAATGCGTTAAGATTCAAGTAAGAGCTGTTACTAATTACAAGCCTAAGAATATTCAGATTGGTCTATAAATAAAAGGTGAACCTTGGAAGTCTATGCTTGGTAAAATGTTAAAGACCTGCATTTTATCGTAAAGAATAAGTAGAACCTGTTTGATTTTATATGAAATTTTAGTGTTCCCTGTTTAGGAAATGATTACCCAGGAAGAAGCTTATGTGGGTATTTCTGTTGACCCCCAAAAGTTTCAAAATAAACCAGGATCTGATGTGTGAATCCATTGTATTAAAATCTCAAGTGGGTTTCTTTGTAGGAGTTGTTGTGAGGCTCTATGATCAAAAGATTTTACTAATAGATTCAAATTGCAGACTATTGAATACCTGATTGGCGGTGCGTACTGTGCAAGGACAGAGCAACAGGAAGGCTGCCAACGCCATTTTCCAGTGGGGATTTCGAAAGGACACTGTGTGGAATTTTGACTGGATATATCTACATGATCATCGGTATTTGTTATTGTAACAGGGAAAGTGCCAAGTGGGGAACAGTTACAGTCACAAAAGGGAAGAAAGAAGCATTTTTCCCATGCTTTTACAGCTGAATTTGATCAGTATTCGCAAGGGAATTCGAGCCGCTCACACTCTGCCTAGTTATATAAGGCCCTTGTAGAAGAGTTCAAGCGCACTCTTTTTATTCTCTGCAAGATCAATAGGGAGGACGCCAGATCGGCATCATTAATGGGTATGTATCTTTTAGGGTAAAAATGCTTTAGAGTTTCTAAAATTTGATCTCAACTGGTGTGTGGTGATGTTGTTTGGCTTATGAGGGTTTCTGTGTTGGTGGAAGAAATGGATAGGATGTCTTCTGTGGACAACATGGATGATGAGTACGAGAAACTCATTATAAGGATGAATCCTCTGACGTTTGTTGATTTTAGCAGTTGGGTTTCAACTTGTAGGACTAGGAAGGAATGCCCATCAGAGATTTTTGTTAATGGTTATTGCTAATTTTATTTGGGTGCTAATGGTTTTCTTGAATTTTATTTGGATTAATGGTTTTCACTTATTTTATTTGAATGTATATTTTAATTCAAGAAACATCTATTTTGGTAACTAACCTTGTACTTTGAATGTGGTTTACGAGGGTTGTGATTGATAATACCTCTTGTGAGAATGCTACCGTTGTATAGGTAAGGGCCTTTCTTGATTTTTGGGTAGGGTTAGGTGGTTTAGATTCAAACAGATGTGTAATGCCCTCGTAATTATTTTGTAGGTTGTTTAAGCTTTGAGTTGAATCTGCTTGCAGGTCGACAGTGCTAATAAACACGACATTCTTCTGGATGTTGTACAAGTGCTTACTAATTTGAAACTCTTTATCACCAAATCCTACATATCTTCTGATGGAGGATGGTTTATGGGCTTCTCGTTGGGATGCATATCTTCTCATGGCAGATGATCGGATCCATGGGTTCTTTATAATGAATTCATTAATTATTGTTTTATTCCTTACCGGTTTTGTGGCAAAGAAAGTAGGCCATGGAGATGAATTCAAGCCCCCAACTAATGTAATCTTACTTTGTGTTCATGTAGGAACTAGAGTTCAGGTCTTTGGGAGAATTGCTTTTTGCATAAATATTCATAACTTGTTAATTGTTCTTTTGTTGATCTATTGTACAAGAAAATAACATTGAACTATCTTGCAGGAAAGTGATGTCAAATGAGCTACAAGAATCTTGCAATTGAGCATCCATTTAGGAAAAAAAAATACCCCAAGAAAAGTCCAGAGGATGCGTGGTACAAGTGGCATGTTTTCATCAGAGGACACATATTGGCATATGGAGTTGTTTTCATTGAATTATTCTTCATCTTAAATTCCATCTGGTTTCATCAATTCTACAACAATTTTGGGTTCCTTTTCATAGTTTTTGTTATCCTTATTGTCACCTTGTTATGCTTGGGTTTCTTTCACCATCCAATGGTTGAGGATTGATAACAACTATGGTCTTCTTGTGGGTCTTCATGGATTTTTTTGTCATTTACTATTCTGCAAGGCTGCATAAAATGTTTAAGTGGATAGAGTGGAAAACGAATGCAATCAAAACTGATTTCACACTCCCTGGCATTGCTTTTGTCATTTTATTTATCCTCAATGCCCTCATGTGGGGTAAACAGTCCTCTGGTATAGTTCCATTTGGAACATTCTTTGTTTTGGTAATTTTTTAGTTTGGGATATCTGTGCCCTGGTTTTTGTTAGTAGTTATTTTGGATACAAGAAGCTTGCGATTGAGTGAAGTCAAGAATGATAGATAGCATTTGGTTTCTTAATTGCATTTCTTTCAATGCAAAATGAATAGCTCATTCAACCATAATAGGTAGGATTGCTCTGTTAGGTTCCTAAAAATAGTAATTTCCATCTTAATAAGCACATTAATAGTATTTTTAAGAATTTGATTGCAGACTCTTAATTTTTTTTAATTTTGACATTTCATGTCCTTTTCCTTTTGTACATGTATGCATATTGAACTTCAGGAATTTAAGAAAATGGTGGGAAAAAGAAAGATTATTGATTTGAAGTCACATTGCATTAACATTCGTAAATGACCAAGTGTAACTAGCAGAGAAAGTTAAAGCACATCCTTCGCTAATCCATTTATTGTGGTTGATCATCGAATCACTTCTGATCAGAGGAGAGCATCACCAGGCCAACATGTATATATACATTATAGTTTCTACCTATTATCGAGCAGTCTTTCCTTCATCTACTCATGATTTTCCCTCGAACTCAAGTGCGGCATCATCAAGGAGAAGTTTATTTGTTCAATTCTCCTTTTTCTTTGAGAGGCCCTGTCCTTGGTGACACAGAGATGTTCAAGGAGAGATGCATAATTTTATGGCACATATTTTGGTTGACTAATATTGGATTCTTTGGAAGCCAAGGTGTGGGGCTATTTTTCATGCAGACCCTTCCCCTCTCAGCTTGGAAGAGTTGTGGCTATTCAAGCAGCACTTGGCTTTGATTACCAAAGTTAAAGTCAAATGAATATGGTAGATTGATATAAATTTTTTTTTCTCTGAAGTAATATGAATTACATTTCTTAATAGACAAAACTGTATATTGTTCAATTTCTGCCATACAAAATTACATCAGACATTCACTATACATTTTGGTTGCCTTTGTGCATGCCTAGATGTGATGAATAATGTATACTTTTCCAAGATGTGGGAAATTAGAGATAGTTGAAAGGGTTTAAAAGTGAATATTCAATTCCCTCAATTATTTGATCCAATGAAGAAATAACTACCCACCTTACATTAATTTTTAACAGTTATATGACCCTATATGGTTTGTTAAATTTTAGAGAGCAGATAATTCTATATGCACCTAATTTTTCACTTTGCTGATTTTTTGTTTTTTAGGAATCATTGGTGTATTAACTTTCTTGGAGCTTTGTCCTCGGGGGCATTGTCAGGAGTGAAGAATAAAAAAAAATGGTTATGTGCATCCTTCATTAGCTGCTTTAATTGTGTATAGTATGTTTTATTAATAAACTGTTTTGGTTAAAAAAGAGAGTAGAAGAGACAGTTCTAGATTTGGAGTTCGGTGTCCTCTCCCCTGAAAAATTTGTTTTTCCCGTTGAAGTGCATACATATTTGCAGGAGTATCCTTGTAAGATTAACTGTGTGTGAGGGCTCTGCATTGGTTAAACCTTTTAATTCTTTTGTAGATTAAATGTCATAAGTTCACCAGTGGTCAATAGTCAATTACATCTTTCATGTTTTTCTGATATAATTATACTTCAAACAAGTTCTTCTACTGTTAAGGTGAAACATATCCTTGTAAGATATTTTGAAATAGGAATCTTAATTTAGGTCATGAGGTACTTCAAGAACCTGTAAAGTAGACATAATTGATCAAACTTATCCTCAACAGTGACCCAACCAGAGTACAATGTCAATGCCCTCTATTACTTTACAAATCTTCATGTGTATAATTTGCCCAACTCATATGACACCTGAGCTCTCAAGCTTCATTCATTTTTGTGTTGGATTTCACATATGATTTTCATCAAGCATGTCCCTTTCTTAAGTGCTTACATATTAAGCATATTAGTTTTTTAGGATAGGGAAGTTGTGCTTGAAAACATCACCTTGTGTTTGCTGCAAAAATGAATGTTTAAATGGTGATAAAGTAAGGGGTGTGTATTTAGTATCAAGCAATTGCTTTTGTTCTTAATGGATATGCCAACTTCTTAAAGATAAACGACTGACGACTGAAGCTAAAAATATTTTAAGACCATTTCACCTTCTTAGGATAGGGGATCCTACTAAGGGAGTATTGTAATGTGAGTGTAGTTGAAGTTAATGTTTAGATGAGGATAAAGCGTGGGTTAGGTATTCTTGTATCAAGCAATTGAAAAACATCAGCAATCGCATGTGTACAATGCAATGTGAATGTCGAATGGTATAAGGTTTTTTATTTTGACCATTGGGATTCCTCCATCTACTGGGCTAGAGATTATTCCTCCTAGAATTAGTTGTATTAGTCCCCTGATCCAGGTGTTCCAAATGTGGATCATAATGGCCATGGATTTGATTGCCCTCTTCAAAAGTTCTTGTATTGGCACAGCCATGTAAGAGGCAACCATATATGAAGGATCTCATGGCATTGTTTTGTTGGAAAAAAACATTGAAAATGTCAAATGCCTCCTTTAGCCTTCCCTCTTTGCATAAAATATTTATTTCCTGTTTTTCTACCACGTTTCCAAGTGATTTTTTAATGGATTCTTCTTTGCCCACATTTCCAATATTAGAAATATTGATACCATTCTTCCTACTGCAACAACTTTGTAGGACGTAGAATACATCATCCACCATTGAAGTAATAAGGTTGTCAAGAATATACTCATCAATCTTAATAGCCTTCCTTACATTCTCTACAATGAAGAACTCTTCAAGGACGATATAAAATCCCGTTATTTCTTTAAGGGATTGACTAAAGAAGTGCAAGGGAATACTAATAAGTATATGGTGATATGATTGAGCTGTAACTGTCACCACCTAAACAAATAATAAATCATTAAAAAATTATTTAAAAATCTCTGATCCAAGGGGAAAGTGATTAAATTTTTAGATGCCATCTCGTGATGAACCGGAACTGCACTATATATAAAATTGTCAACCCTTAAAGGAAAACATCAATGACCTGAGATCATTCTAATACTCCTACCTTGTAAATAAGCCCACTAACTCTGCAAATGGGGAAATGTGTTTTTTCATACAACAAAAATTGCCTCAACTGTTGAGAAGGTTTTTCCAATCCTTAAATGGACCACTCTAGAATTATGATATAATAAATGTAAAACATGGAAATGGAATGTATAAATTTCATCAGCAAAGGATAGCACTGAATTACAAATCCACACATTTCTAAATTTCCTACAAGCTGATATCTCTCCTAAATGTATAAAACAAAATGAGAAGAAAGTGGTGTCAAGGAAAGAAGTAATGGTGATAACAACACATTATTGTTGGTAAGAAGCAAATAGTTGCATAGCCAACAATAGATGTTGATAAGACAAAGAAGGATGAAGAAAATGCAACAAATGGCACTTGTGGGTGTTTTGGTGGTCTATGACTGCCAATATTAAAAGCTCTTCTTGTTAAGCATTAAAAATGACATGTTTTGATCAACGTGTCTATTGAGATCACTCTAATACTCCTACCATGTAAATAAGCTCACTAACTCTACAAATGGGGAAATGTGTTTTTGCTCGTTCATATAGAAAAAATTTCCTTAACTATGGGGAAGGTTTTTCCAACCCTTAAATGGACCAATCTAGAATTATGATATAATAAATGTCAAACACGGATATGGAATGGATAAATTTCATTAGCAAAGGATAACACTGAATTGCAAATCCACACATTTCTAAATCTCCTACAAGTTGATATCTCCCCTAAATGTATAAAACAAAATGAGAAGAAAGTGGTGTGAAGGAAAGAAGTAATGGTGATAAGAACACAATATTATTGGTAACCACAAAATAGTTGCATAGCCAAGAATAGATGTTTATCATACAACGAAGGACGAAAAAAATGAAACAAATGGCACTTGTGAGTGTTTTGGTGGTCCATGATTGCCAATATTAAAAGTTATTCTTGTTAAGCATTAAAAATGACATGTTTTGATCAACATGACTGCATTTTTGTGCTTTGGAGATGGAGGATTAAATAAACACAGCTAGATGATTCAATGCAAAGCACTTTAACATTTAATAAACAATCGTAGCATGGTTTAAAGTTGGCATTTAAAATAGTCCACTATGAGTACCAAACAAGATTGTAAACAATTTTGAGAAACCAATATAAATTCATCAACCACGTCAAATTTAATGAATTAGTATTCCAAATGGTGGGGAATAAATTATAGTTTTTTTCATCATCTACATGGCATCAACGTGGGCCAATGCACCCCCAAACAATGGGCCACTACCCATCAATGGCGATTGCCTCTATATTTTTTCTACTTTTAATATTAGTCTTTGTAATTATCCACTTGTAAGGGACACAAGCTAATGCACAAGGAGAAAACATGGCTTCTATTGTAGGAAGTGGAGAAGAAGGGCAAGTAAAACATTAAGCCGCCTAAAATCTTATGTGTTATCTAAGTTACATGCAAATGATGGGAAATACAACAACTGCCAGAAGAAAAAAATACTAGCATTTTGTTAAACTCAATTTAGCAAACATAAAACCTTAAGCTTTATTGGTAGATTTTATACTATTACAGTCCATGAGATCAAATTAAGAGACGTTTGTTTGCCCCCACCATTTCTAATCATATAAACTAAAGTAAATATTTTAATATGTACTAAATAATCTATGTATAAAGTTTGTAAGATACATCGAATATATTGATATTTAAAAATCTCATATCATGAATATCTCCGTACACATGAAGACCTCCGTACACATAATGAGACATGTATACATTTGCAATATTTATATCATGAATGGTAGCCTTTTGTGGGAAATTTTATTTTCAATAAACATGATTACATTTTATACCCCTTGAACGACATTACCGCTTTGGATACAAGAAGTGTTGATTATAGCAGTAGTGAAGGTGTTATCAAAGTAAATGGTAGTATTTACGATGGGTTGAGTGATAGTAGTCTTGCTTCTTCCTTTCTTCTTGCTCCAAGTGTTGGTACGTGTGCCATATTTGAGTACTTTTCAAACAAAAAAGCAGGTGAAATGCACATATTTGCAAGCGAGGGAACTCCAGAGAAAGCAGTGAATGTCAGACCCTGCCTTTCAATGGTTCCAATGTCAACAGTTGCTCTATGCAAAGTAAGTCCCTGGGACTTATGGATAGTTAATCCCCAGGCCAGTTTAATTGAATTGTCTTCGATTCTCTCTTTAAATATTTTCTTCCTCGTACCACCTTTATCTTTTCTTCTTTGTATTAGAATTTTGTGAGAGCAAGCAAGAATGTTTCCAATAAATTTTTTTGAAGAGTACATTGCAATGTTGCTTGCTTTTGTGTTTTTATTGTACAATTGACTCTATGGGAGTAGACATATGAGCATTCTTTTTCACACTTATTGCAATGAACTATTGTTTTTAATGTTCCAAAGGTGCCAAATGTGAAGTTGCATTTGGCACAAACAAGTTCAAAAGGGATTGAATATTTGTATGAAATTGTTAGCAGCCCTTCGATCTTCATGAAA
Organism: Taxus chinensis; assembly: GCA_019776745.2. Lineage (NCBI taxonomy): Eukaryota > Viridiplantae > Streptophyta > Pinopsida > Cupressales > Taxaceae > Taxus > Taxus chinensis. The sequence continues at coordinate 437,116,357 of CM034155.1, forward strand.
TAAACAAAATTAGAATGTTACTCTATATATAATTATTTAAGTGAAATATAGGTATACTAAAATGAGTACGTTGGTTGTAGAGAAAATCTAAGATTGTGTATATTGAATAATGGAAGATATGATGCGTGGAGGAGAACCTTGTATGGTAAATCAATAAGATGTGAAAATTGTTGCAATTGTACCATGTGGATATATATCTGTACTTTTCCAAGTTTTGCAATAGTAGTGTTAGGAATGAATTTTTATTGTGTACATTCAGTGGAAATGTTATCAATTGAGCTCTGATCAGTAATTAGCAAGATGAAATCATAGTCACCACAATCATAGCTTGTCTCAGCAGAGATCTCAAAATTTGTAATACAAACACTTTTCACTGCCTCAAGTTTTTTCTCAGGTTGCTTTATCGATTTGTTAGGGGCGTTCAATGTCACAATTAATTCTCCTTTGATATTAGTTTAATTTGCAGTCCTATAAAACCACCACTATCACAAGTGTAAACACAAGTGTCATAAACAATTAAGCATTTTCTACAAGCAATTAATCATTTTCTATTCCTTAGTTGCTATACACCGGATTTAAAGAAAAAATGTGCCTTCTTGTTTAAATGTCTGCAAGTCACCCGCCATAAATAATGGAGGCCTTAAATAGACTTAATTTCATGCTAGACAATTATCGTCCACATTAATTTCATGCTTTATGTTTAAGTAATAATATTCTTTGCCTCTATTTACGTGAAGAATAAAGGGACCTGTCAAAGCTCCAATGAAATGTCAGATAAATACTTTTAATAAATAATTATAAAATACATATTTTTCAAACACAATAATCTAAAGATTAGACTTTGAAAATACTGAAATTTGATTGGATATAATTGAAAAGTAAAGGCATAATAAGGATGGATAACAAGACAATATGAACTTTGAATTAGTGCTTGAAATAGAAGCCAATTAGGGGAAAAGGGTCTATCTATGGGAGATACAATTTCTTGTTCTCATATTGTTAATGTTTACAGATTAAGTGTTGTTATATTAATCTATCTCAGATTAAGGGTCTATTTATGGGAGATACAATTTCTTGTTCTCATATTGAAAATTTATAAGTAGCAGTCTGAGATAGTCAATTACTGTTATGGCCTACAAGGTTCTTATTCCAACAGGGGTTGTTGTGCCTATAAAAGGAACACCATATGATTTTAATAAAGAGACCACTATTGGGAGTAGAATAAATAATGTTCATGGAGGGTATGATATAAATATGGCTCTAGACCCTCCAAAGAAGAACCCTGGTCTGAGACATGTCGTTAGAGTGAAGGATGATTTCAGTGGCAGGATTCTGAATTTGTGGACAACTTCTCTGAGCTTGCAATTTTATAGTTCCAATATGACGAAGACGACTATGGGAAAATGAGGTGCAATCTATGGGAAATATTCAGCCTTGGCCTTGGAGACCCAGACCTTCCCTGATGGTGTCCACCACCCAAACTTTCCCAATACAGTTTACAAACCAGGGAAAATCTACCGTCATACTATGGTGTCTAGATTTTCAGTGCAGAAGTAATCATCACATGTTCAACGTTAAGGATAGGTGACATGGCTTCTCCATCTATCTAATGAATTCTATTGTTTAAAGATAGTACAACATTGCCATTGAGAACAATTTTTAAATATTGCTTTTGAAGGCTCTGAATGACTTTGGTAGATTGTGTCCCATTTTTAAAAATATCAAATCACATCCGTATTAATCGGATTTCTCCATTCATGTATTCCTTAGAAGCACCACCTTGCCTTCTTCGCTTTATAATACCCAAATTTTCACTTGACTGAAAATCCACAAAATTTGGTCCAAAATGTTCCTTGCGTAAAAATATACAATTTTTTCTAAAGACTCAAGGGAAGAATACATATTTTTGACCCCCCAAAATAGATGGTGCCTCTGAATTGGGCACACCCTTTATCAACATCAACTACAAAAGTAATAACTATCCCTCTAAATCAAATAACATATACCGTTCGGCGTTCACATTACATTGTATACATGCGATTGCTAGTTAATATATGTGTGTATTAGCTCGGCCTTATATTAATAACCACACTCTATTAAAAGTAGAGTGGACACGGTTTAAATGTTGGTAAGGTCGTTGTGTAAAAGTGTTTGGGTTTAATGCTATAGGTGTGGGGGTCAGCGCCCCCACACCTATTCATAGGTATATGGATTGGGGTGGGGGCGCCTGTCCCCACCCCACTATTTTTTACTATACAACAAAAAAACTTTTACCCACAACCAGGGCGGCGACCAAAAAAAATTTAACTTTGTTTCCAAACAAAAAAAAGAAAATGCATGCCGATTAGGGTTTAGTGTATACTTTTAATTTTTTATAATATAAAAACTATAAAGCCCACACAAAAATGAAGCGGCCAAAAATATTATTGATTGTTTTTACTTTTAAGATTACAGGCATGCCGATTAGACCGAGTTAAAAGGTTTTGGATTATTATTTTATATATACATATATATTTCTAGAACTATTTCAATAAAACATATAATCATAATAAATATGGATAGAAGTATTTATATATAATGTATAAACATATACATTTATATATGAGCCCCTTTTTTGTTTTATCTCTAAATATGAGTTTTAGGGGATTTATTTGTATAAAATTATAGTTAAATATATATGTTTGATAGGTTGAATGATTTGAGGAAATTGCTTAATTAAAGGAGAAGTAAATTTTTCTCTCAATCAAAGAATTTGTTGTGTTTGTAATACTCATTATAAATGTGACAATATTTTGTTAAATTTCTACCAATTTAGTAATTTACAAAAGGCTAGGTAAGAATGGAACTCAAACAAATACAATATTCTTTTAGAATACAATGAAATATGATGATATCATTTAAAAGAAAACACAAAAATAAATACTCTTTTATAAATCCATTTCAAATAAGGATAGTTTCCACCGATAAATCAAATGCACTCTTGGTATAATTTACAAGTTTGATAGAGATATAACAATAAGTTGCAACTTCACATGCCTCTTTTCCAACATATACATTCCTTGACTAAATAAGATAAATCATATTTTCATAATACATTACAAGGATTACAAACTTTCCACTTTGATACAATAGGATAAACTTTACAAAAGAAATTTTTCATATCTTCTACATAATGTAGCTCCTCTAAGCTTCAACTTTTCACTCTGTCATCTCATCAATTTCTAATCACAATAAAAGGAAGGGGGAATAGGTGATGCTCTCCACCCAACCTTTATTCCAATAAGAGGAGAAGCCATCTTCTTATTGGCCCCCGAGCCCCAACTATAGAACAATAGGGAATGTTTGCAACTTTGACAACTTCATAATTATAATGACTTCCATAATAACACACACATGCATCTCTTCAACATGCATGCAATATTTTTAACACTCAATCAATCTTTCAAGCAAGTTCAACAATGGTAATTTTGAATTCTTTTCCAAAACAAGCACATAGAAAGATTAACATTTTTCTCACAGTCACAAAGGCTTAATAGTAAGAAAAAAAGGAGACAAGAATATGGATTCTTCTCCTTATTCCTCCCATGTGGGAAGAGGGTCCACCCAATACCTCTAAAGTTCACTTATCAAAATCACACACAACACCTTATTTCTCCCTATTCAATTGCAAGAATAACATAGAAACCTTTCTCCTCCACATAGGTGGAGAACCTATCCCATACTCCCTCCACATTTTCCTCACTAACACCATTTTTCCTCCACAAAAAGAACTTCATTTCCTTCTCCCATACCACTCTTAAAGGAAAGCTACCCATCCCAACATAATACATTCACAACACACAAAACATACACTCAAACAATCACAAATTTCTCAATCAAAACATATACAATAATAAATCAAAGGGGTAATACCCTACCTTTCCATTGTAAGATTCCAATCTTCACACCACAAGCTTCAATCCCAGCAAAATCCCCCAAAAGCTCCAAGCAAGAATTGAAGACAACTTTTTTAAAAATGCAAGAGTTGGAGTGAGAACAAGTAACCCCAAATACTCCATATTAAATTATATAAATATAAAAGGAGGAGAGGAGGGTGAGGAGGCTCCATGTAGGATGCCACATCACTTCTCCTCAACTCCACATCACCAAGTCAAACATCAAAACTAAGGCTAATAAATTGGTGGGTAAGGATATGACAAATTCCTTCTACACAAAATTTCACTCCATACCTCTAAGAAAAAAAATATCATGTAAGAAAGTGCAATAATTTCACCTTTTTACCTTCCAAATCACATACTGGGGTCTAATATTCACCCCTTACCCCAAAGGTATAGTTGGTAGGTTAATTTAAGAGGTGTGGGATATGGACTATGTACCCCAAATAAATGCCCCTTTTATCACATGTTCATTTTAATTTACTAATTAAATTAAATTAACTAATTAAAAGCATATCAACATGTATCAATAAAGTGAATAGATTTTACAAATAATGAGATATATGTAACACAAAATAAATACCCAAAATTAAAAGAGGGAAACATCACAACCCATGGCCACACACATGAGGTCACCCCCATGGGAAACCTCCTAACCAAGAATAAAAATTAAACAACACAAACATAGAACACAAGTTATCAAATTGGCCTTGTTGCAAACACCAAACATTCTTTGAGGCTTGTTCCCCTAGCCCCTTCCAATGTATAGTGATATCATTTTCCTGCAATCACAAACAACAATACCTCTTTGGCTTCAAGGCCGCGTCAATAACATCGAGAAATAACACATAAATATCGATTAATAATCATCATCAAAATTAAGCAATTCTACCAAGTGTCTACAATTTCTAATTAATTCGATTCTACCATTTTACTAACATCAATGAGATCACAAGACTAGTCTGAACATCCAAACATAGGCAATGCGTCACGAATATAATGTGTCAGCATAAAATCATAACAATGCAAATCAACATGTATAAAAATATTCACCAGTGTCAGCTAGCATATCATAATAGAAAATATTAATCACAACATATCGATAACCCAAATGTTTATATAGTCTATCACCTACTAATTAAAATATAATAATCATAATATGGATTTCTCTAATCAAAAGTAATAAAATCATAGTAGACAAGTGTCAAAGAGGAGTAGTGTTACGCCCTTAACCTATTGCTTTTATTAGGATGTGAGTAGCTGACTTGTGGCTTACCATATCATTTTATTATATCATTTATACTTTCTCATGCTTAATAGTTCGGCCTTGGTGATGGCCATATCATATGAATAGTATATATAGGGGATTGTAGGTAGTATTTCATTATCATTTGAGCATTTGAGTCTTATTATATGGTTTGGAGGTTGCCCCCTCGAAGTGGCAAAGCTATTCTAGTTGCATATTAAGATCATTATTCTGAAATATTGTGTTATTTGGTGTTCTATTGTTTCTCATAATCTGAATTATACAAGTAATTTCATTACAAGTTGTATTAGAGCTGCGATATGGGCCAAAATTAGGGCAAAAACCCTAATTTTTGGTTTCCGCCATATATTACGAACCAAAGCGAATTGGTGGGAGATATTTTTACTAGAGTTGAGAAAAATTTCAAGGTTCCCTGAAAATTTTAGACTTTTGTGATTTATTTTGCAAAATTTATTACAAATTCAGGGTTTATAATTAAATCGCTCCCTAGGGTAAAAATTATGGAATATTTTCAAGTTCTTTATAGTTTTGGAAAGCTCTCAAAAAAATAGTATTAGTATATTCTTTGTGTTTTTTCCTGTTCGGCTGAATTTGTATCAAAACGCTAAACCCTAAGGTTTGACATCATGATGGGGCCTTCCACAAGAGCAAAAAAGAATCCGGTTACTCCGGGTAAAACCACAGATAAATATGGGGTAGTGATTAAAGAGATGGAGTCTGAAGGGGTAAATATAGATTCCTCATCACTGGGGTTTGCCTCAGCTGATCATAAGGTGAGCCAACTTGAGTATGAGATGCAAAATGTACAATCTGAGATGACCTCTAAAGAAGACAGACCAAATCAATCATCAGTTGGATGATATCATGCAACATGTAAAGGGTAAACAGTATGGCCCAAATTTGGCCCATATTAACCAAGGAGGATATTCAGTTCAAAATCATGAACAAAATAACCATGTTGGATCACTTTTCCAGCCCAATCAAAATCTAACTTATTCGCAACCACGAAACATTATGCCGAAAGTGGATATGCGTAAATTTGATGGTAAGGATCCCCTGAATTAGATAAATCAGATGGAGAAATTCTTTGAGTTACATAAAACACCATCATGACAAAAGGTGACATTGGCATCCCTGTATCTTGAACCCGACAAATTCGTTTGGTATCGATGGTTATGTGTTCAGAGGCAGAAGAATGGTCTTGGTGTCACTTGGACAATTTTTACCGAGGAGTTAAAATTGCACTATAGTTCTAGTGTTTCAGAGAACTACTTTAGTCAATTAACAAAGTTACGAAAAACAAGATCAGTCAAAGATTATGTGTATCAATTCCAGAACCTATCCTTAAGGGTGGAGAATATTCCAGAAGAGAATCTGAATGACATGTTTCTTGGGGGTCTTAAGGACCACATTGAGCATGAGGTATGTATGTTTAATCCACTCAATTTTTTTGATTCTATTATCATGGCACGTCATGCAGAGGAAAAATTTCTTTGTAGTAGGAGGCCACCTTTCATTAACATCAGAGACCGTAGTATCTCTTCCCCTTCATTTGCTAGGCCAATTAGATTGACTCCTCAACAAATGGAAGAAAAGAGAGCAAAAGGATTATGTTTTAACTGTGATAGAAAATATGGACCGGGACATAAATGTGCTAATAAGAAGTTGTTCTATATTTACGGAGGTAATGAGGATGATGAGGAAGCTGAAATTATAGGAGAGGTTGAGGAACCAGTAGAAGATGAAGTAGAGGATCACCAACCTACAATTTATTGCCATGCATTATTAGGTATTAGTACTCCTCAAACACTCAAGGTTATTGGCTATCTCAAAAAACAAAAGGTGATGGTGTTGATTGATTCGGGGAGTACTCATAACTTCATAAATAGTAAGTTAGTTACCCGCCTCAATTGTTTTATTTACCCAGCTCCAGAAATGCAAGTTATGATTGCGGATGGTGGGACAGTCAAGTGCACAGGAAAGTGTCATAGTATCAAGCTTTCTATGGGAGATTACATGTTAAACTCACCTATGTTTGTTATTTCTATGGGAGGGGCAGATATTGTTTTAGGTGTCCAATGGCTCACAACCTTAGGTACTATAGAGATGAATTTCCAAGAATTTTTCATGTGATTTCATTCAGGTGGAAGGACAATACAATTGAACGGGATGGTAGCTAAGTCTCCACAGATTATTAGCTCTCATCAAATGCAAAAGGTTCTCAGAAAAGGAGTAGAAGGATTTATAGAAAAGTTATTTTCCATAGAAGTACAAAATACAGAGTCTTCAATGCCACCCGATCTTTATAAGATTGTTGATGCTCACTCATCTATTTTTGATACAATTCCAAAGGGACTACCACCAATTAGGGATCATGATCATGCCATTCAGTTGATTCCAGGGAGCCAAACACCTAACATCAGACTATATAGATACCCATATTCCCAAAAAAGTGAGATCGAGAAAATGGTTTAGAAAATGTTGAAGGCAGGTATCATCAGGCATAGTCAGAGTGAATATTCTTCACCAGTGGTCATGGTATGTAAGAAGGATGAAACATGGAGGATGTGTCCAGATTACCGATAACTCAACAAATACACCATCAAATATAAGTTTCATATTCCAGTAATTGGTGATTTACTTGATGAATTGCATGGTGTTATTTATGTCACAAAATTAGATCTTCGTTCAGGGTACCATCAAATTAGAATAAAAGAGGAAGATGTTCATAAAACGGCTTTTAGAACTCATGAGGGCCATTATGAGTTTTTGGTAATGCCTTTTGGTCTTTACAAATGCGCCCTCAACCTTTCAAAGCTTGATGAACACTATTTTTAGGCCATTTTAAAGGAAATGTGTATTAGTTTTCTTTGATGACATATTGATTTACAGTAAGACATGGGAAGAACACTTACAACATGTAAATAAAGTGTTGGAAGTTTTGGAGAAACATACTCTCTATGCAAAGCCATCCAAATTTTCTTTTGGTTTACAAGAGGTAGAGTACTTGGGTCACATTGTATCCCATGAAGGCGTCAAAGTTGATCCTTAGAAGATCAAAGCTATGGTGGAATGGCCAAAGCCAAAAAATCTCAAAAATCTTTGTGGGTTCCTAGGACTAACAGGATACTACAAAAGATTTGTGCGGGGATATGGTAGAATAGCAACCCCACTCACTGCATTTCTAAAAAAGGATGCCTTCCATTGGACAGACGTAGCCACTAAATCCTTTGAGAAGCTGAAGGAATCCATGTGCAACACCCCAGTTTTGGCTACTCCCAACTTCTCAAAAACCTTCATTGTTGAATGTGACGCTTCAGGATCAGGATTGGGAGCAGTTCTAATGCAGGAAGGAAGACCAATTGCATTTGAGAGTCACCAATTCAAAGGAAACTTTCTTCTCAAACCTGTCTATGAGAAAGAAATGATGGCTATTCTTCATGTGGTCAAGCAATGGAGTCCTTATCTCATGGGGAGACACTTCAAAGTAAAAATTGATCATGATAGTCTCAAATACTTTTTGGAGCAAAGGTTATCATCTGAGGAACAAAACAAAGTGGGTAAAATATATGTTGGGTTATGATTTTGAAATCATATACAAAAAGGGTAAAGAAAATGTAGTAGCTGATGCGTTTTCCAGAAGGGATACATCCGTCAATGCCTTACTATGTGGAATGTCCATATTGATAGCTGATTGGGTGGATGGAGCAAGATTGGAATGGGATCAAGATAAGGATACACAATCTCTAATACAAAATATCAAGCAAGGATCTATGACATCTAACAAATTTGAGTGGAAAGGTAATGCCCTATGGTACAAGGACATGTTATACTTGAGTAAAGATTCTGAGTTGAAGCATAAGATTATTGTAGAGCTTTATGCCTCACCTGTTGGAGGACACTCTGAGTTTTTGAAGACATATCATAGAATAAAAAGAGAATTCTTTTGGGAAGGACTCAAGGGGGATGTACAAAAGTTTGTATCAGAGTGTTTAGTGTGCCAAAAGAACAAAGGGCAAACAACTAAGACACCAAGTCTGTTGCAACCCTTACCAATTCCTAGCCAAAGATGGGAGGAGGTCTCTATGGATTTCATTACCGGATTGCCTTGTTCAAAGGGTAAGAATGTTATTTTCGTGATTGTGGATAGGCTCACAAAATATACCCATTTTTTTGCCCCTATCACATCCATTTTCAGCCAGTTACAGTCGCAACTATTTTTTTGGAAACAGTTCAAAGGCTACATGGAACCCCAAAGATAATTGTAAGTGATCGTGATCCTATTTTCATAAGTAATTTTTGGACAAAATTATTTTCATGTTTAGGTACTCAGTTAGTTCAGAATTCATCTTATCATCCTCAAACTAATGGACAAATAGAAGTGGTCAACAAATGCTTAGAGGGGTATCTACGTTTTTTTGTATCAAATAAGTAGGAAAGGTGGATTAAATGGCTACCACTTGCAGAATGGTGGTATAACACATCTTTGCATACCTCTTCTCAAATGACCCCATTTTTAGCATTATATGGTTACCATCCACCTTCTATAACTTCCTCCTTGAGGGTGCAAACTAAGGTCAAAGATGTTGAGGAACACATTCAACATCAACAACATGTTTTGGCTAGTTTGAAGGAGAATTTAGCATTAGCACAAAACAGGATGAAACAATAAGCAGATCAACATCGTAGTGAAAGACATTTTGAAATTGGTGACTACGTTTTTGTATGTCTCTAGCCTTACAAAAATATGTCCCTAAAGCAACAGAAAAATGACAACAAACTTGCTCCTAATTATTATGGCCCTTATCAGGTTCTACAGAAAATTCGCAGTGTTTCTTATAAACTAGAGTTGCCTCCATCTTCACACATACACCTAGTATTCCATGTTTCATGCCTGAAGAAGGTTATTGGACAGAAATTTGAAGCCCAAATAGAGTTACCAGAACTTGAAGAGGAAGGAAGAATCATTTTGGAGCTAGAGAAGATTATGCAAACATGTACTAAAAGGCTAAGAACCAGAGACAATCAGGAATATCTGATCGAGTGTAAGAATTTTAGCATAGAAGATGCAACCTAGGAGGATGAATGTTTTCTGCAGCAACATCCAGGATTATTCAATGTTGAGGACAACGTTGGTTTGAAGGGGAAGGGCATGTTACACCCTTAACCTATTACTTGTATTAGGATATGAGTAGCCGACTTGTGGCTTACCATATCATTTATACTTTCTCATGCTTAATAGGTCGGCCTTAGTGATGGCCATAGCATATGAATAGTATATATAGGGGATTATAGGTAGTATTTCATTATCATTTGAGCATTTGAGTCTTATTATATGGTTTGGAGGTTGCCCCCTCGAAGTGGTGAAGCTATTCTAATTGCATATTGAGATCATTATTCTGAAATATTGTGTTATTTGGAGTTCTATTGTTGCTCATAATCTAAATTATACAAGTAATTTCATTACAAGTAGGCATTACATATACTCACTTGTAAAATCAAGGTATATGAATTAAGTGAGACAACTTCAATATGGGAAAATAGTAATGTAAATGTTAAATGATTATTTACAAATTTCGTGGGTCCAACTATTGGTAACTATAGTTATGAAATTGCATTTATATAAGGTAGTTTTTTACTTTGTAAATATTGATCCAAATGAATACAATAATTATTTATTTTCTAGGTTATAGTTAACTGTCATGCAAGGTTCCTAATAAGTCCATCTTTAGAGGTAATTTTTCAATAAAGTACTAATTTAAGTTAAATATGAATATAACTACATAGACAGAATAGTATAATATATCACTTTTGTAACAATTAGCAAGAATTTTAATAAGTGCTAGAAGACCATATAGTTAGAAAAGAGAAATTATAACTGGTTAGAGAATATATTTAATTATTTTTTAAAAATATTTAAAAATTATATTAGGTTTAATACAGTTTATGTAAGGAAAAAAACATAAATCTATTATTATAAACCATAAAAGTATTATTATATTTCTTAAAAAAAAAACAAATAATATATTAACATTTTAATTAAAATCGGGGTTTAGAAAGAGGTCAATGATATTAAGAATTAGATTGGGTGCCAATATGTTGAAACTATATGAAAATATTTGCGGTTTCATCAAAATTTCAAAAACAAAATCATTTTTATATATGTGTCCTTTCGAAATTTTGATATAATGTGAGGAGAAGTGCTGTGTGTATTTGGACTTATTTTAAATCCCTTAAAAATATATTTTCCACATATTCAAAATTTTTGAAACAAAATCTGTATATTAAAAAAATCATGCTCTCCAAAAGGGTTTTTTTTTTTTTTTTTTAATGATTGTTAAGTGGCTCTAACAACCTCCCACATTATGATTCACAATGACTAGCTCTTTCCCCCTATGTGTCCTTTCGAAATTTTGATATAATGTGAGGAGAAGTGCTGTGTGTATTTGGAGAGGGAGACAATAAAGTTTTCGTCTCAAAACCCTATCATGACGTGGAAGTTATTAAAAAAAAAAGATGGACTCCTTGATTTAGCCCACAATATTTTTAAATTGATTATTTTATCAACTATGCTAGATATTTGTTATATATTTGAGCTAGAAAGGGAATCAATTTAATATTTTAGTTACTAATAAATTTTTAATTATCATGGATAAGCTCTTTAATGATTTTTATTAATGAATTTTTATTTTGTTAATTTTATATAGAATCATTATAATCCTCTAATAAATAAGGATCCATATATTTATATAGATGAATAATTATAATAATTTCTCTCTCAATAGATCATAACCGGAATATTTTTTCTAAATAAATATGGTTCTTACAAGCATAAGGGGCAGGAGTTTTTATGTGTGTGTTGTGCCCACCTCTTTCTGGAATCAGTTCATTTATTGAATCATTTTAGTTACAAGAGTTTAGATATTAATTTTACACAATTTTGATATTATGTGGTTTCATTATGGATCATTTGGTGACACGTGTTGTTCTGGACATGTGGTGCCAAACTAGAATTATGATTATTACCTTAGTTTCTTGCATTATATGGTTTTGGATGCCAGCAGATACAGTTAGTTTTATATGATATATGGTGGATGGATGCTAATTTTGTTATATAGTTTGATATCATTGGTTTATATTGGCAAAGTAGATGTTATCATTCTATAACTTAGATGGATCTTATATCCTATTTTACTTTGGATGCGTTTTTTTAGAATATAGTCATCTCATTTTGATATCAATTATTGCATAGTTAGAATGAATATCCATGATTGATTTGGTTATCATTATATTGTTATTATTCTCTGATTTATTGTATCGAGCATGTATGTTTAATGTGTGAATTGAGTGTGCAAATTATATGTCACATAGGAGAACGTGGGTTTCAAAGTTAAACATCAAGTTGCACAAGCGACTGATTGGGTTGAATCCTTTATCCATGCATGATATTTGTTTAACCTTGTGTGTATGTGGCATTTCATGTTTGGACGCCATTGGTAATTCCTAATGAATCTATGTTCATTTTAATTTGTTTAAGCCTTGTGATAACCTAGTTTAGGGGCCTAATGGTCCCTACATGTATTAGTAGTGTATTATGTTAATTAATCTTGTTGGTTGTGGGTGGGTACATCCTAAACATCATTTAGGTGAGCTCGACCACCTCTTCCTTTGAGCCAATTTACCCAATCTCGAACTTGGACTAAATTTGGTATTTGTAAGGGTCTCTCTTCACATTGGGGGTCTCCCTTACACTGAAATAGAGCCCTTGGACCCTACATATGCACAAGAGGGCCACTTTTCATGGTCAAGTGATATTTTCCCTCCCTTTTGACCCTCTGATGTCACTATCTTGTAAGTTTGGTTGACTTTTGTGACTTTTAAAAAGTTGAAGTGTGTGGGCTTATTGGATTTTTACGAAACTTGAGATAATTTCTTCAAAAATGAGTTTTGTTTTATGTCTATTCGGGATTTTGGAATTTTTTGGTGGGAGAATGCAAATGGGTGACACATGTCACCATCTTATTTGTCAAGGATTGGAATTTGATTCTTCCTTTTATACCTCCTCATGAAAAGGGGTATGGACTTTTGACTTGTCATTGTTGACTATTGGGAGTTGGAGAGAGCTTAGAGCTGGGAGTTTAGAGATTTAAGTGCATGGATTGTTCTTGAAGTTAGATATATTGAATTTTGAGGTAGGCGTTCATATCTCTTGTTTTGGTTTCTAAGGTATAATTGTTTAAAATAACAATGGTTATTTTAATATTGTATGCTTGCATGTTGTTGTGGGTGTCATTGTAAATATTGTTTACTTGTATTTTCTCCATCCATCCTATTTGAGGTGAATTTTTGAATTAAAGGGGAAGAGGGGGGACTACCCCCTTTTACACAACATGGATTGATTGGCAAGCCATTATGGTCTATTTTATTACTTCCTCCCCTCATACGGTTTAATGTGGAAGATGACTATTCATACGGTTTAAGCATCATCTTCCATCCTTATGAAGCAAACTATCCTAATGGTTCACAAATAGTTTTAAAATCCTTACAAGGAGGAGGCTTGGAGTTTCTGATGGACCCCATATATATAATAACACATTTTAATTATCTATATAGGCCTGGGAAAGGTGGCCAGAAGGCCAATTTAGCCAACTAGCCTTACTCCCAAACGACTCTACCTTCGACTAGCCGGTTGGGCTACTATACAAGTAGTTGGTTGGACCACCTGGTTGGGCTACCAAACCAATCCGAATGAATCTCTAGCCCCATATGTAGATAGCATTGTTTGTGTTAGCTAGCCTTAGCTGGGCGTGGTTGTAGATAAGATGGGATTTATGATAATATATGAATATTCTTTTCAGTGTTCCTATGGTCCAGATCACAATATGCCATATAATGGGACTCCTTACCACTCTTCCATATTGAGGAAAATATGGAGTTATCCTCTTTTGATTATTTGTATGTTCTTATGGTTGTTTAGTATTGGAATAGTGTATGTATTTTCACCCTTTTTCTTCCCTTACTTGTGTAAGTATTGAGGCATGCATTCTCTCTCTCCCATGGGCTTGGAGGGATGTTAGCATGTCCTCTATTTGGTGGAGATTGACATGTGATGATGCCATTTGTTTGAGAGCAAACCACTGACCCCATTTCATCTTATGTATTAAAGAATTTAATATTGTGTGGAAGCTTGGAAAATTATACTTGGAGCATGACGATAGTTTTTGTTTAAGTTTTATTCATGTTATTTTCCCAATTTTGGGAGGATTATCCTCTTGTATTTTAAGTGGTGATTGTGTAATGGTTTCTTTAATATTTGATTACATCTTCATCTATCGTGAGAATAATCTTTGAAGCCTGTGTACTTGGAAATAACATGTAATTTTATATTCTATCATGAGAAGGAGGATTGAGATATTATAAACTAATTTCCACCTATTTGTGGTAGACTCAGATCCTTGTATGTTTTTATACTTTTATATTCTTGTTTAGTGAAATTTTGAAATGAATTTACAACTCCTAAAACAAGAAAACAAGAATGTAGAAATGTTATTTGGGATTTTAAATGTATGAAAATTTTTATATCATCTCTTGAGTGCTTAGGAAAAATGTTGTATGCTTAAAGCTAAAAAAAATTCATCTTGCTTGTAATAAAGAAATGGTTATGTGAAAGGAAGATGAATTAGTTGTTTGTTGTTTTAAGCAAATATATATGGAATGATTTGGAAAGGAAGTTCTCTTAAATGAAAAATTTGAAAGTTAGTTTAGATAATAAACACAAAGAAAATAATAAGTTGGATTCCTCTTGATCTTTAAATGTAATATACACCTCTTTTACATACATTTAGTTATAAATATTTGATTGCTAAAGAAAAGAAATTTTTGGTTATTACGCCGGAGGCGTTCTTGTAGTGAACTAAGACCTGTTTTATTTGACACATTCCAAATAATCGACAGTGGAGAGGAGTTTAGAAGAAATTCGTTGAAATCCAAGGGTTAATATTCACTCGCTTGGATTGGATTAGTTGTCTGTCATGTATTCCACAGGCGTAGCACCTGTCCTCGCATGCAGAGTTCAACAGCTCTGTCACCTCTCTGCGATGTAACGAGAGGTTCCAATATTACTTAATTAATTTTTATTGTAGTATTCAAAGGCGGTTCGGGAAAAACATATCTGTTTTTCATAATTTTTTTAGTGGGAACACGAATGACATGTTATATGGAGAACAATTTTAGGAGCAATTTTTCACTTGATGTTGTTGCAGGCTACCCACAGCGGAACTTCTCATCAAAGATGTCGGGAGATGGTAAGTTCTTGGGGTGTTTTACCCATTTTATGTGTTTTTGCATAAGTACTCGTGTCGGCGTTGAACTGATCTACATGGGTTGAGCTTGATTTGGTGTAGGGAGTGATGGTGTGGGGCTTTATGAGGAGCTGCGGCATACCTGTGTTGGCCCCCTAGTGACTGTTCCTCATTTTGGTGAAAGGGTTTTCTACTTTCCCCAAGGTCACATGGAACATGCGTGTTTGGAGGGCCTTATTTGGTTTTTTCTTGTTTTGATGTATGCCAGGTTCGGAATCACACTCTAGGTATTTGGAATTGGTTGTCAGTTGAGGCGTCCACAAATTAGGGTGCCGATCTTCAAATGCCCATGTACAATTTTCCGTCCAAGATCCTTTGCCGACTAATTAATGTGCAGTTAAAGGTATGTTGATTCTGAATCATTTTTCTGTTATTTGGCACAAATTTGGGAAGACTGAACCATGCATTTACACTCTTTAACCAACATGACCATAGATGTAAGGATTTGCTTTGTTTGGAGCCCTGGTTATCAGAAATTTACTTTTGTTTTTCTTATTGTGGGTGTCATCCCGGTAACGCTGTTTGCGTTCATAGCACTGATTTATGCATGCCTTCCGTGTTTTCCAATTGATTAAGAAGTCTAGGATATAACTTTTGCAGCGGTGAGAACAGGGTTTGGAGCATCTATCAGTAGCAGCAGTAGGAGCAGGAGAAAGAGAAAAGGAAAAGAGTCCCTTTGTACGCTGCATTTTCTACGAGGGATTGTGACCGATTCTTCTCCCATTTAATTCACTCTCTTGGCATTATTTCTAGAGAGGAAGGAAAGAAACGAAACCATGGTGAAGATCTGATTAAAAAGCAGCAATGGTGCCCAACTTTGATTGCGTGTCCAATCTGCTTGAAAATGGCTCCAATGTCGAATCCTGGGACATCTGAGATGATACCCAACAGACCCATCTGTCAATTTATTTTTTGGTATCCGATGATGATGAATCGCTCTCTGTGTTGGTCAAGAAACAGTTCAATTACATGCCTAGGCAACACCATTCTCTGGATGGCTACCACTTCGTTTTCCTGCTCTTTATCTTTTATCTCAAGTAGTTGGTGTATTGATTAAGACATTCAAAGTGCCCATTCCCGCTATTCCACTTATGTCTCTGCAAGATTTGTCTCATCGTTGTTCCTCTGCGTGAAACCCTCGGTTTGTCCATTCTCTACCAACGTGTGAAAAGGGGGGCTTTGGTCTTTTATCCAAGCTGCGCATGTGAGCATGAATTTTTATAATAGATCTGTTGTTGGATAACATTTATTCATGTGGTTATGAATCTTTTTTATGGAAATCCCATCAAGAATTTTCTTTCCTTCCAGATATCTGCCTTGTTCTTTAGAGATGATGTATAGTATGGATTTCTCGAGCATATTATATATAACTTTGGAGATGAACTTCTAAACTGTGTTGCACAGAGATATGGGTCTGAAATCTTCTGGTTTACTGGATTTTTTCTACTTAAGGGATGAGTGTGACAAAGGTATTACTCTGACTCTTGAGGATGTCTTGAGAGACCCTAGCTTCGTCAACCACTCCCAGTAGCTCCTCGCCTAAGGGATCCCAATAATGTTGGAAGAACATAGCTGGGAAGCCATCCAGTTCTGGAGCTTGGTCCCTATATATATTGAAGAGGGAATCTTGACCTCTACAATTGAGATAGGTTTCTTGAGATCTTCTTTTTGACCCTTGATGATCTTAGGGATGATGTTTCAGAATTCATTTTGGGCTGAAATTCTGTCAATTGTGTTTACCACTAGAGCTTGTTCAAAATGAGAGGTGAGGATATTTATGATGCCAAATTTCATTCTCAGATTTTTTTGTCGAAGATTTTTCTTTAATTTTTGCACAAGTTTTAAATTTATAATGGAGGAAAATGAAGTCTGTTATATCAGATATATTAAATTGTGTACAATATGTTCTTTAGTGCTTCCAAAAGTACAGTTCACGATATTCCATGTATATTTTTATTTCCTTTCCTATTGGCTCCTGAAAATAATATTATGTTCCCTTCTGTTCAGAATTGTATCTTAGAATAATTTTTGATTGCAACATCTGTCAATCCTGCTAAGAAAGTTTACTTTCAGAGCTTTGTTGTAACCATATGAGGCTATTGGTGAGTTTTTTGTCCCTCCATATGGGTATCTGCCTACAATAATTTGCGTCCCATTCAAATGGTTTATAATTATATCAGATATATTAAATTGTGTACAATATGTTCTTTAGTGCTTCCAAAAGTACAGTTCACGATATTCCATGTATACCTTTATTTCCTTTCCTATTGGCTCCTGAAAATAATATTATGTTCCCTTCTATTCAGAATTGTATCTTAGAATAATTTTTTATTACAACATCTATCAATCCTGCTAAGAAAATTTACTTTCAGAGCTTTGTTGTAACCATATGAGGCTATTGGTGAGTTTTTTGTCCCTCCATATGGGTATCTGCCTACAATAATTTGCATCCCATTCAAATGGTTTATAATTTACAGCGCAAGGGATTTTTGTGGTGGTCATTATTGTAGGAAGCAAGTTAGTAGTTTTTTCCTTTGGGTGATTGTTTAATATGCCTTGCTTTTCCTGTGTTGGGATGGTGGCTTTACTCGTAATTTCTGCGCAAACCCTTTGTGCCCAAAAATCTTTACCTTTTGTTTTGTAAAACACTTTGCTAGCATTGAGCCATGCTTAATTTTCTTCTTAGTTTCTTCTGCATTATAGGAGATTGTGCCTGTTTGGTTGATTAGGAAGTAGACCTTTCCATTGCATGCATGTAATTGGGAAGGAATTTGCATTTCACTTATAACGTTTATATGAAGGAGATGGGTAAAAAACTTGACAAACAATTTTTTTTCCCAATATGGCGACAAAAGCCTTTTTTTTCTAATTTTCTCAACAAAAAATTAACATGATGGCCATTAATGTGAATTTGTCTCCATATATAGCTATCCCTTGTTTAAATTCAAAAATCTTTCAGGGTAAATTAAGGAACAGTTGGTCAGATTGCATATGAGGTTAATATTAAATCATAGTTTGGATGAATGTTGGTTTCCATTGATGTTCTCACATTTTTGTCTGAGGCTATCTACACAAACATCTCCAAGTACTTGGGACGGTGGTTAAGAGAACCAAGACTTATCTATGGGGGAAAATATACCACATCACCGTGCGAATATGTTACCATATTAGGGGACTAAAACTACATCCTTGATTTGCATTTTTTTCCCATTAGGTAATCGTGTAGTTAACATAGAAGGTAGGCCCCTGCAGCTCATAGAATTAAATAACTCAGTCATCAATGTATGTAAATAAGTCTTAAGTCTGCCATCTCCAAACCAAGTTTGCTAATAAGAAAGGCTAAAACAATAAATCCTAGGCATGAATGTTGGGCGATTAAAACTGCTTCATAACTTAAAGTAGGTTTACAGGCTTTTGTGATCATATTTTTTTCATTTATTTAACTTTTACCATGGATTCTAGAAGGAAATTCCTGATAGGTCAAAATGGTCAATTTTTTTAATGTGATAAAAAATAAATTAAGGATGCATACAATAAAGGAATATTATAACTGTTATTACTATTAGGTATTGCATATGATAAACAATGTTACTTTGCGAACTTTTTAACACAAACTTGCTAGAAAAATTTCAAATCTCTATATTTTCTTGGAGCTGACTATATCCTCGTGGTATGTATTTCTATGATTAACTTTCATGATGTCTCTTTCCAATATAACACTGAATTTGAGCAGCAACTACAAGTCCTTATTCTCAATAATAATTATGTCTCAAATCTTTATTCTTTAAGGTGGTTTCTGTCTTACTTTAATGAGTAAATGTTATAGGGACTTCCCACAAGACATTAAAGTTAAGCTTGAGCTTTGCTACAACAAGATGTGCAGAAGTACCAAAGCTACAGGCCTTGCTTGGCATTTTTTGCTACAAGATATGGAGATGAGTTTGCAATTGATGCAAAAGAATTGCTTACTGCTTGTGGTATGAGCCAACAAATGCTCTTTATTACCTAAAATTGGTTCAAAATATTGCCAGCGGCACTATTCTGTATTATATTTCTAATGCTATGATAAAATATGTTGCTTCTTGTGAAGAATTGTGTAAATCTAAAAAGTATTTATCTTTTTTCTTTTGTATAGATCATAGAAAAAAGTATTTATAACGAAGTAGATTCAAGTGATCTCAAATTTGTCTATATAATATATGGAGTAGGATTTGGTTCATCTCTGGCATATGAAAGGCTGCATAGCAGAGGAAGTGGTGCTACATTGTATCATACTAAGTAAGTTGATAAACGAATTGCCCAATAAACCACGATTACAAATCCAACAAAATCGCTTCATTCAGGCTCTGATGACAAAAAATCTAAAATACCACATGTAGGATATCAATTTTTTTGGAAACCCCGAAAAAAATATATTAGATTTTGGAGGTGTATATCACCAATAAATTATTCAAAACATAGATTACAAACCTAACAAGTTTTCCAATAAAAAAGCAGAGAGCAAGAACCCAATACAGCGATCCACAAATAACTAAATATAGAATTTGATTAGCATAAAATTAGATCATCTAAAACCTTGTGTCCTCCACAATAATGGATTTTTTCTTGTTTCTTGTGCAGAAGGGCATTTTTATTGCAACAATTGTCAATCCCTTATGTTCATAATTGTATCTGAGAATAAATTTTTATTACAACAGCAGTCAATCTTGCTAAGAAAGTTTACTTCTGGAACTTTGTTGTCACCATCTGAGGTTGCTGAGGAATTTCACCATGGGATAGTAAGGTGCTTAAGAATAGTAATACTAGGTCTAGATCCATGTTCAGATGAAGCATGCACATTCAAAATAATTCCTTTTGATAGAGGATCACTTTTTCACATTAAGGACCCCTCTCGAGTCATTCAGAGACAAAATTAGTTTTCAATGGTGATTTTTAACCTACATTTTTGCAGTCAGAAGACACATTTGCAGTAGTGGGGCATTTTCTTTCACTTCTTCTTTAGGTATAATATCTTACCTTTTCTCCTGAATGGTCCATGATATTAGGTGAATGGTTTGTGTATATTGTTATTTTACCAAGAACACATGTAAATTATTTCATTTTAGGTTATAAACAAGTATTTTTACTTGAATATTATAAAAGCAGAAGCTAGAAGAAGAAATCTAGGAAGTGGGAAACTCTGTGTTGATGCTCTTTTAACACTTAGGCTACTCATTTTCGAGGTATGACATGACCTATTGGTAATAGCATTATGGCTGCTATGAATAATTTCCTTATTGTAAGGTCTAAATGATTTTGGTTTACTTGTGCACTGGAAATCAGTACGAGTTTCATTTTATGCTAGGATTTTATTGTTTACATGGACATTTTCCTTGTTTCATAGGTCAGGAGTGCAGATTCATCGGCTTTCTTTCTGTCAGGAGTTGTTAGTGGGGTTAGAAAAGGTCTTGCATGTCTCCAAGTTTACAACAGGTGTTTCCTTCCAACCAGTGTCTAGTGCCAACTGGAAGCTTTGGAGCAATTGAGCAAGCAGTTAAAGTTTTATTTATTGCATGATAATCAGTCCAACGTTTAATTTAGGGGATATAAATCAGAGCAAATTTGGGATCCACAGGCAGAAGCGGTTCTTATTCCGTATAGTAAGGTCTTTGAGATTTTATTTCCGCTTCAGAACAGTATAATGTCATTTGGTCTAATCTCAAAGTCTATTTGGGATCTTGGGATCGGGCGCTTGGTTAACAAGCTGAGCATCTTAAGCAACACAATTTTTGTCTTTAAAAGAGTCCTTGTGTAGTGTAAGGGGAAAGCATAGCCCCCCTGAAAAAATTCTCACGGGAGAAAGAATTTGGTCTCCAAGAAATTATTTGGAGGTGGCCATTCATGTCGTGGAGTGAGGGAGAAACAGACGATAGCTACTAATCAGAAGGCCTGAAGTGGATGCATGCAAGCTATGGAAGAAAGACTGATTTGGAACTGAATAATGAAAAATTGGGAGATAACATTGCGATGCTAGCTAGGAGAGGTTCGATCTGTAGATTTTTGGGATAGCTTTGTTTGAAAGATATATCTGAATGTACTCCACAACTTCTGTGCGCATCCGTTTACCAAAAAATGAAGATAATTACTGCAAAGGAAATTAAATTTTGTAAACGAACTCTGTTTTTGCTTAATGTGAATGAGATGGCATGGATCTATTAATTTTTTTTCCAACATTATAAATATATAGAATGCACATAAGTAGATGGGAATTACCAATTTTGATGAAATGTTATGAAATGTAGCATAACAAATTGTATCTCTTGTTTGTATTTGTTCAAAATGCTTGCTTGAGCTTCCTGAATTAGATCAAGATATAAATTTTTGAACATTTATCTTTTTTTCGTGGACTATTATTCTTTATTTTTAATAAACTTTTTAAATTTTCAGGGTGAGAATTGGGATAAACTCGCAACTTCCAAGGCAACTATTGCTATTGCTAGCATTGCTATTGGGAGAATTGTGATTAAAATTAATAATAATAATTTGTTATTAGGCAACTATTACTAGCATTCATTGCCTGATGTGCTCCTGGTGACGGGAAGAATTGTTTGCTGCAGCATTGGGTAGTGCCTCGGTGGGCAAGGAATATGCAATTACCCTTACTACTGCGAATGATATTGATTTTCTTCATCATTAATGCCTCTCTTTTAATCTCCCCTTCTTTGATTTCCTTGGTTTTAAAAAAACAACTTTTGTAATGCTTACAAGTATAATCTTTCCCCTCTCCTTTCTTGACCTCTTCAATAAAATTTTTGCATTCTATTCCATTCTCACGTTATAAGGCTATATTCCCAATCTTATAAGAGTTTGTGTTCTTTTATTCACATTGTAATATACCTATTTCTTGAAGTTATAAACTTTGTATTTTTAATTACTCTACAAGAACTATATGCAAAAGCAATTATAGAATTAGTATAAAAAAGCCAGAGATGAAATTCTCAATATGAAAATCTTGAAAGCGGCAAAAACAACTCTCACAAACAATATTTTAAAAATGAAATATAACAATTTCGTAACTGCCAACAAAGGAGGTTTCATTGACTTGCACACTGTCGAATTGGAAGCTTTAAAACTGGGTGTGTACATTCATGAGAATTAAAGAAAATAGATTTTTAACTGATGTTGCAAATTGGAAAAATGAATGAAATATATAAAATAGATGTGGATTGTATTTTAAAAATAGCCTCAAATACATGCCATCATTTGGAATGTAGTTATTTCGATATTGAAATCATGAAAATTGTTTGAAACATGCCAAAAACAAAATTTGGCTCCTTCACATGAAATAGATTAGAGTTATATTATATGTAAATACATTCCTGGAAATATATATATATATAAAAATATAAAAAAACCATTATAAAGTTACATCTATATTATATATAATTTTAAGGAGATGGAAATTAAAAAAAAGGTGTGTCAAAATAGATTATACAACTATTTTGCATTCTACTTGTTTACAAGCTCTTTAACCATGTCAACATATTATTAGCCATTGTTTACTATTCAAATGTTAACTTCGCTAGCGTCGATAATGATTACTTCCCGCACCAAAGACGACCTAAGGATATAATTTTACTTTTGCATTGTGTAATTTTACGTTTTGTATTCTATCTTTGTATTCTTATACTGGTTGGTCACTCAAAGTCCACTTTGCCCAGGGATTAGGAAAACAAAACATGATTGTTTCAAACTTGAGATTTTATTATGTTTCTGCTCTTAAGTTGAAAGAAAGACCTCACATTGAATGATGTCTTTACTCCAAAAAAAAAATTGTTGTCTCATGTTGCATGTTTTTTCAATGATGTCTACACGAAATTATTGTGAGGAGCGTGTTATTTTTTGTCAAAAAGTAGAGGTGATCTCTCTGACATCATTGAACAAACCGCCCCCCCCCCCCCCCCCCCCCCCCCGTACTATTCTTTACTTTAAGTGCATCTAACACCAAATGGCCAGACATGCATAAAATTATGTTTAGCTCTAGACCTATTGACCCTCGTGGTGCGCAAAGCAGAGAAACCTTAACGTTGTTTCGCACCCCCATCATGTTTTTGCATTCCTTCATCGAAGATTCATAATATTATGTGAAAAATTCTTGCAAAAACACCTTCAGGCTCGTGACTATTGACGCAGGTAAGAGTTATTTCCCTTCTCTATTTTGTTTAGTCAATTACAATCTTGAATATATGATCTCCCCCTCTTACACGTTTGAGTGGCAACATCAAGGCTCTGCAAATGTACACGACCTTTTGTGGCTTCCACATGTGTTGAATGTTGAGACACTAAACTAGGATGACATATCTTTTGTTCAATCTATGAAAAAGTACTTTGACCAGTTTGTTTATGCATGGAATCCCCGACCCTTAGCATGATGGATAGAATATATTCAATGTTGCATTGAAGAGCACCTATGCATATTAAACACACAACAGATAATGGTTATCAATACTCTTTCTGACCTAGAATAACTGTTGAACCATGTTTAACGCCAAACCAAATGCTTTGAACAAGATTTCCTCCGAAAAAAAGGAATAGGCATACATTTTCTCTACAAAGCACCATGGGACATGTGAGTTGAATCAAAATTCACAACCACCCACACCTACCCTTTTTCTGGGGGGGTGATTGTTAAATAATGGTGTCGCCCTAATTGTTGATGGGGGGAACTTCACATGACGTCGCCACCTCTAGATGTCACTTACACTCCACATCTTCACATCCCTAAATGATATGAATAAAACTACAAACACATTTTCACTTTCGCAATAATATTCTGTCATTCCTTACATTCACATACATACCTATAAATTGTTTCCGCAACGTCTTGAACAACACTATTTGTTTCATTCAAAGGATTTCCATATACGACGTCATATTGTTCTACATTTGAGTTTCACATTGTCTCTACTATTTATTTTCAGTTCCCCCACACTTTTCCACCCTCTAACCTCTTTATCTTCACCCTCTTCTTTTCTCAATGTTTCTCTCCTTCCAATATAAATCCTTCAAAAGATTCCCTTCGGCGTTTCCATCGTACATTTCGCATACGATTGCTAGTTTCTAAAAGAGTTGTCTTGATTCTTGGAAACAACATGTCTCCTTTATTATTGGAAATAAAATAAGTTATCCTTAAAGAAAAGGGGAAATGTAAATTTGTTTTCTTTCACCATTAATTAATTTTTTTATATGATATTAAATTGAAAAGAAATTACAGGTCATTTGGGTGAAATAAGTAGTTTTCTTTATACAAAAAAAGGAATTTTAGTTTATATCTTCTTTATAACCAGCTGTTATTAAAGTGTTATATTTAAACAATGGTTAACCTATTGAATATATAACTCTAAATACACACACACACACACACACATGTGTGTGTGTACTATATATACACATACATACATACATACATACATACATATGTATGTATGTATGTATAAATAAGATTCAAATTAGTAAAATGAAACTTATGATCATAAGTTTGGAAAATATATATGTCATACTTGCATATATATATATATATATATATATATATATATATATATATATATATATATATATATATATAATCGTATTTAGAAATATGTAATAATGATTAAAAAAAATCATATTTGAAACATTGTAAAATGATTGTGTGGGAGGGGAGATAGGCCACTACCTCCCCCCTTCCCTGCATTCACCATGGTGTAGTGTGTCCACTGCCATACCACATTTCCATGTGGTGTGGTAGGAACCACACCCCATCGCCCCACACTCCCTTCACCCTCACAACCACCATGCTCCCTCTCCAAACCCCTGTGCTCATGCACAATCAGCCCGTATGGCCGGCCCTAAATCAAACCCTGCACCATCTTTCACAATGGCTATAGAGGTTGTGGCTCTACAAAACCCTACATGGCCATTTTATTGTATATGTATATATGTGTATGTGTACATCTACATAAACATATATATATATATATATATATATATCTTGTGGAAGTAACAAAAAAAAACCATATCCAATCTACAAACCATTGAAATGTGTGTTAAAAACTATCCCTCGATTCTTGTATTGGCCTCTCCATTGCCTCCATCTTTTCCCTAACTCAACATGTGCATATGAGAACAAAATAACCAAAGAAAATGCAAAAGCAAGGAAAATTATAAAGAAGAATTTGGGCTGCAAGGAATCCCTAAGATTTAGGGCCTAGATTTATTCAGTCCTATGGTGAAAATTAAACCCTCTCACTTTTTATTTTATGGGAATAGGTGTTTTAGTGGGTGCTTGGGGTAAATAATTTAGTGGGTTCCTTTAGTTTATTAGTGACGATGGAGGTATAAATATTAATGTGGGGGTAGAGGAAAATGTTTTATTTTGGCATGGGTCCCTTTGGGTTATTTAGGGGACATGGATAGGCTAGAATATTAAATGAAAATTTTAAAAAATATTTAATAAATAATTGTTTAGCATGGGCTAGTATGGTTGACGAAAGAAACCAATTCTCGAAGTAATTTGAATATAGATAAAGAAGGTAATTTAACTTGAAATAAATTTGCAGCATTAGTTAACTGACGGTCATAGTAGTCCTACCCTACTTAAATGTTAATAGAGTAATATATAAAAAAAATATGAATTTTTAAGTGTTGTGTTTAGTTTGGATTGTGTCAAATATGGGGCACTACATCTCTTATCAGAGCTTGGTTTTCCAACATTGGGCGTACTGGGATTGATTGAGTGTTTAATACTAATATTGGTTTATTTTCCCATCTAAAAATAACGTTTCCACTAAATCATTTCGTCATCTCCTACTACATCGTTTGAATGCCGTAACAAGGGATAGGTCACAACACCTCTAGAACAACTGCACTGGATAAATTTGTCTACTAACTGGATGTGTGGTGAATCATTGTAAGCTTGGATGAGTAAATTAGAGAAATTTAACCACCATTGGTTATTTGAACACAAATCTTGATCACTTTATATTTTTTAAAACACTTGGTATAAGTTAGGAAAATTCATTCCCAAAATAACGTGCAAAATGACTCCTTGTCTCCCATAGCAGAGACCGTCTATAATGATAATGTTGTCTAGTGATATGGGATGTGTTAAAACATTTAAACCCCATTTATAAGATCATTTGATCATTTAGTTGAAGGATTTTTTAGCCATGTTGATCGTTATATTGTATGAGACAATAGCTAAAATCTTAGGAATTTCATTTTGATTTTGACCTGTGGTTTAGAGAGCTTTAGTAAAAAACTAAAATCTACCACTTCTAACCTTTAGTATTCTTCCATCTCAATTGATTGCAACAATTGGTTTTGTGAAAAATGATTATGGAGCTAGTTTTTCAAGTGTGTTTTGGAGGCCTCTAGTCGTTCTGTTATAAAAAAAAATCTAGTCAATCACATAAAGGAGCTTTGAAAATGAGGTCATAACTAGAGTTTTGTGTGTCAAGATTACACTGTGTAAGTAAAATCGGATTATATATATATATATATATATATATATATATATATATATATATATATATATATACGTCAAACAGAGATCCACTTTATAAGTTGCATCGGATTTTATATATATATATGAAGAATATATGAGATTATATAGAACAAGATGTCGAGTTGGGATTGTTGGTTTTCAAAACCCATTTCGTAGCCAATTTCACTAAAAATCTACTAAAATGCAATAGCCAAATTTAATAGTTGGCCCCGAGAAGGTGCTTCCCAGTTTGAGATTCATTCTTTAGTTTTACGTTCTTTATGTCTTGTTTGACTCCCTCTATAATTGAGAATTGGTTGGATGTGTTTGTATTACCATTTGAATATTTTTTAGTTGTTTGGTAGGCCCTTTTTGTAGCCATTTTGGGATAGATCATACAATAGGAGAACTCGGTCTTTTTGATCCGTTTGATGTCTTAGGACACCCATGGAGGGTGAATTTTTTAATAATATGATTATTGTGATGTGTTACGTGTGTTCTAGGTTAAATTTTATGACCTGGACAAATTGGATGCTACGAGGCATTTTTGGGTGCTGATTGATTTGGTATAAGATGGTCATTTTGGTCACCATACCTAGTCATGGTTGTTATTCAATATGGGAGTGTAGAGTGTAGTTTTGTTTCTTAAATCTGAGGGTATTATTTGGTGTTTTTTAGTTTTAATTTTTTTCCTTTTGAGTTGATTTATTATTTCTGGACACTCACTTGTAGTATTAAAAACCTCTCTTTTAAACCTAACAAACCCCTTTTGGTATGGGCGTGAAATAAATAATTGTCCCTTGTTGAAGAGAAGCCTAACAAGATAAAATAGTTTTCCACGTCTTAAAATTTCATTATTATGATTTAGAAAAATTTCCACTCCTCGTGTATACATTACCAATGTCCATTTTATAAACCTCATTTCATAAAAGTTACCAAGTAACCTTATAACCTTGCTTTTCCTTTCAAAAGTGTATGTCTAAATTAAGCATACTTGGATGAAATTTTTTCTTAACGTAAAATCATCTAGCTAAAATCTAATCAATATATGATAAGGGGAAAGGGTTCCTAGTGTCTCTTTTTATACAATTGCTTTACACGAAGTGATATTTCATAAATATTGTATCCTCTTCTCGTAAACTATGAATACATTGTGCTATTACAAACCGACTCTCATTTTCACAACTTAAAATTTTAATCGAGGCCCTAAGTAAAAAATTTGGAATTAGGTTCAGTAATGTTGAAGT
This sequence comes from Taxus chinensis, assembly GCA_019776745.2. Classification (NCBI taxonomy): domain Eukaryota; kingdom Viridiplantae; phylum Streptophyta; class Pinopsida; order Cupressales; family Taxaceae; genus Taxus; species Taxus chinensis. The sequence goes on from CM034155.1 coordinate 437,144,670, forward strand.
TATTTATAACCCTTATTGAGCTATATATACCCATTTTCATACTATAATCATTTATTAAGTTTTTTCGCAAAGTAGCTTGGTTAAATATTTTCTCTCTAAAAGGCACGCTTGTGATGATAACCCTTCTCGAATTGATTAAAATGTTCCTACATTAATCATGTTTATGAAACTAAGACTTATGTGTAGAAATCATGGAATCACCCTCTCCCTCTTACCTTATCTCGTAGAAATAATAACATTGATTCTATGAAAATAACAACATTCTCTCATCCTCTTTTTATCTAGGTAAAGAAAAATAACTTATTTTCGATCACTTTTTTAGTGGGGGCGAGATGGGTTACCAACGTTAGTGTTAACCCATGGAGTTAGAAGTAAAATGGTGACAATTTTGGTTAATACAATGTTTCCTATAGGGAAAATTTTAAGGAACCCTCGCAAAATGAATTATAGAAATCTCGACGAATATCCCTAATAGCATATTTCATACTTTTGGAGAATATCCATGTAACTTGTTTCATGGTTTTGGTGAATATATATGTAACACATTTCGTGGTTTTGGTGAATAGTTTGAAATTGAATGGCGAATATCCTTAATATCCCCGAGATGAAGTTTAATTGAAATTGATTACCTATTCATGTAAAGTGTGCCACTAGATATATAATTGGCACCCTCGTAGTTCAAAAATGTCTTATCAAATCTAATTTTTGGCCACATCATATTTTCTAGCATGAAGGAAATAATATATTTAACAAATATGGAAAAGACTTTATTCATAAAATATGGCATAGTAATAATGATGAGCCAGTGGCGGGTAAGATTTAATTGTTGGAGGAAATCTTATTAAAGGGTTGTCTTGACTTTTCCCTCGGCATTTTGCTTCCGTTCCTCTCCCTCTCCAGTGCTACGGTTTATTGCAGTTATCAAGTCCGCCATGATAATTCCTCCGCTACTATGGTTGTTTCTGTAGGGAATTCAAGGGAGATGGCCTTCTATGACCCTGTCATGCTGCGTAATATCTTCTGAATTGGTTCTAGCTCCATAGAGAATGTTGTAGAAAGAATTATTTAGGGAGTAATATATTCAGGGCTATGTTTCCAAGCTCGCATCAATGCCAAGGTCACTTCCTTTTTCATCACCCACTTGGTGCTCCTTAGAGGACACAAGGATGAGGCTCTTTTGATAGCTCGACTACTTATTCAACCTAGGGATATGGTTGGTCTTGAGGAAGTGATGGAAAATTTTTGTTTACCTCCATCTCTATTGTACAAGCTTCTATGGAAAGTTCATAAGGGATTTGGTTTCTCGGGCCCATGTCCAAGAATCAGAAAGGAAGTATAAGTCACTTCTTGGGAATTTTTTTATCTTTATTCATCAGAAATGTCAAATGAAGGAGGAAGGGCCTATTTACTTATCCCCCATCAACTTGGAAGCATTATCTACCCAATTGGCTCTGTTCTGGCTCAAACTTGTTAAAATCAAGGAGAGAGGAATGCGATGCATATTCCTTTCTGTTACAGGCTATGAAGGCTATTTCTTAGGAGAGCCATTGATGTATTTGAATTAACAGAATAATTATGCTCCTTATTTTATGTATATAGTCTATTTTTTGTTTTGGTTTTGGTTTTTGTTTGTCATTCTCTTAGGGCATCCATGCTTAGTATTCTTTGGACTTCTTTTGGGTTGCCCCACTTCTGGATATTATATGCAACATTTTGGTAAGGGAGGGAACCCAAGAACCCTCCAATTCAGAGCACCTAGTCAGAAGTGTTAATCTATTAAAAAAATATATTCCATAACTTTAAAGTGATGCATTTATTATTTATATTTTTGTAATTTCATAACATATATGAGTAAACACGTTTGAAAAAAATGAAACTAACTACATATATAAAATATAAGAAATGACATTTTAGAAATTTGGAAGTGACATATTTCAACTATCATGTATATTCAAAAGTTTACTAAGCTTTATGAAAAGGGGACTTACCTGTAAAATAAATTGAAATGACCGTCATTGCATTCAGTGATCAAATTTGAAGGGCTCCCCATACTTTAATTTGATTGGCTAGGTTAAGCTTTACCCTTCGTAAATGAGATATTAGAAAATACATTACCCTTCAACAGAAAAAATTGAAAATGTTACTTTTCTTTCAATATATATCTGATTAATTTGAATAAAATTAATATGAAAATTGTCAAAATTATGAAATATAATAGCATCTATAAATAATTTTGAAATTTATTTAAATTATCAAGATTCAAATAAGTAATTACACAAGTTATTAAAAAATAACATTCCCGTATATTAAAAAATATACTTCCTTTGTTGCAAAAATAAGCCCCAAAAATGGACCCGAAACCAAAAAAATTGCCACACACACACACACACACACACACACATATATATTTATATAATATGCTGAGGCCCATCATATATTCCATGACCAACAAATAAACCCTGACCCGAAATTTTAATTCATCCCGCCTAAATCTGGGAGTTTCACGTCCGTGGGAGCAAGGAAAAAAGAAATCCACTGAATTCTTCCACGTGGCATGGGAAAAAATGGGGGTTTAAAATGTTTCAATGACCCACAAAATGTCAAAAAATCCAATAGCCAAATCATTAAATGCCCACACCGCGGACCCAAAATTTTTATTGAATTGATTCATTCCGCGGGCTTGGAGTCCAGGGAATGCCTTTTCCTTGAGGAGGACTGGAATCTTGCCATGTGACCATCTGATAAATAATCTACATCGTTCGATAGATTAAGATCAACGACGCAGGCTCTATTCCGAGACAAAGGCTTGACACACTCACATTTTGAATGGAAGTTCTCAGAATAGGCCTAGTTAAGTGAAAACTGTCATTCACTAAATGGAATTTGAAAAGAGACTAAATTTGACGTCTACAAAGTACAATGAAAGACACAATCATTTATAGTGATGTGGTACTGCTAGTGCTTGTAATTTACGAGGTGATTATTAAACATCCATTGACAATTGAAATTATGTTTCTGGAAGGCATACTGAAATAGAAGGAAAAATAGATTCATAGAAGTTATGGACTGTGTAAGAATCAAAATTTTCATATTTCTGAGTAAGTGTCATCTTACATTTGAGTCTTGATTCTTTAAATATTATCTTTTTATAAGTAACACTATGTATAAGCCTTTGCTTTGAAATATTTTAATATAAGGGTTGACAAATTAGGGTTGAGGGTTTCAAGAATTCAAAATTCTAAGCATGTCTACTTCCACTGGACCCCAAAATAAAAGTAAAACCCAAATCCCATACGCCAAACTGCTTAAAAACCCTTGGTTTTACCGATGAATATCATGATATTTATGATCATGTAATTGACACAAGAACTTCATAGCTTAGATACTCATCTGATAATAAGGTAATTGAAAGTAAACGTTTGGATCCATCAGGTAAACATAAAGGTTAAATAACTTGGGGGGATGGATTGGGACACATGATGCTCCATGAGGTTTTACCCTACCCTAAATTTGTCATTCTATGTGCCCAGAATTATGATGGGACAAAAAAATAATTGTTGTAAATGGAAACAAAGAAGAAATTATGTCCATTATGGAGATAAATCTTGGCTATGCGTTGGGGTTTGAAAGAAAGATATTTAGGAATCATCGGCATAAACGTAGAAAAAATTGCTAGCGATTATCATGTCACCACTCAAAATGCTAGAGATGAGTTTTTGCAAACATTAATAGTTGATGGAACGGTACCAAAAGGGAAGCCTCCACATGCAATTGAGATGTTAAAAATGTGGGTTAGGGATACCATTTCTATGCTAGTATTTTGCCTTGGCTTTGATAGAGATAAGAAAGTGGATGAAGCACTCCTGGAAATGGTATACAATATCCATTTCGTTTCTCCATCTTGTGTATACAGATTTCTTGGGCACATTGTAGAATCTATGCATAAAAAATTCTTAACAATCAAATAAGGCTTTGGCACTAAGACCTTTATGTTCACTACCTACTTGTGCTATTTAATTCTATGGTAGTTTGTTGAATGGTTTGGCAAAAAACAAACTTACAATTCAACCCTATAATGTTGAGGGCTAGCCAAAAGTGACGTGTCCATTAACTGAGTGGACCCCCAGGATAAGGATGTTTGATAATAGAAGGGACTACAGTCAATTTTTGGATTATTTTTGGGCTCTAATTTATCAAGCAATTTCAAAAAGTACATTGCCTAGATTGCCTATGAACTGTAGAGATTGCATTCAATTGGGATCAGAAATATAGTTAGCATACTGATGTACTTCATGGAGGAATATACCATGCTAAGGTTTTACAGATCAGGAGTACAACCATGTAAATTTCCAATACATGTGACAGCGAGGGTTTTTTCCTTGGAATATATGCGGCAGATGGAAACCATAGATAAATTGTATTTTGTTACTCAGTAAAAGAGAAGCATATTTCCTTCCTTACCATTTTCATTTGAAGGGTTCACATTTAAAAGAAAATCATTCAATGTGGCACATGAAATATTACAAATTTTTAACTTTGATGTTGACTCTCACTAGGTGTATGACCCATGTGAGGTGATTAAAGCAAGGGTAGTGGTGAACAAGAACTCTGCCACTAAAATTCAACATGAAAGCAAACCCTTGCTAGAAAAAATTGAAAAACAAGAACTCTTGGGATGAAGTAGAAAAAGACAATGGATGAAATTATTGTTGAGAAAGGAATTAGTTTTCAATAGTTGTTAACACAAATTTTGGGATTTCCATGAGCCTCCACAAAAGTACGGACAGAGGATTTTCAATCTGCCAAAATTTATGCAAAATATGATAAAAAGTCCTCTAAAAGCACGCCAAAGGAATTACATCATGAATTACAAGATAAAAATTGGACAACATAAAAAATTATTGCCTTTTGGTCTATGAGGTAGGACCTAGGCCATCCAAAATTTGTTTCAGAGTATGATTCTATTCCAAAAGATGCAAATTTCAACAAATTGTGGAATGAAGTGCATCCTAGAGAGGAAAGTAGTGATAATGACACTGACGATGAGGAATTACACACTCCTCCTAGCACATATAAACCAAGTCTCGATGAAGGCTTGAAATAAATATATTCTATAGGAGCAGTTATTGCTGAAAAGATGAGTTTTAGTGGTCGTGGTCTGGGTTCAAGAGGACAAGTTATTTGGCTTCCTCTAGAGGCATAAATTAGAAGAGTTTTATGATAGGTTAGGTATTTGGAACTTCATCCTTCAAAGAAAGGACCAATGTATACTAAAACATCTACAAGTGGTAATCCAATGCAATTTACTCTCGGAGTCAAATCCTCAACAAACAGTTTAGACACACATTGAAAATCCTAGAGGAGAAGCTGGCCATGAATATGTTAGTATTGCTAATGTTGGCGGTTCTAGTGATGATGGTAGTATTCAATGGAGTATTTTAAACTTAAACATGCCAATACAAATAGTTTAATTTCCTATGGCTATTTTTTAATAAGGAATCAATAAGAGGCAAAAGACAAAGAGTAAGACACATAAGTACAATTACTCTTGCTCTCAAGGAAACTAATTACATAAGGTGGTGCCACTGCCGCCCCTCAGAAAAGTGTCATTCCACAAGGAAATTCTCCCCAAAATTCAATTGCTCCTTCTCCATTCAAGGTGAAACAGTTCATTCCTACAAATACCTCAAGTTTTTATTACCGAGTTGAGTTTTCCAATAAATCAGAAAGAGATAAAAGAAATAAGAAGCAAATTCTACAGGCTACTAGAAATTCAGATCTAATCACAAAGAGGGTATTTCCTATATATAACTCTAGCCACATATACCATGGAATACATATATGTTTTTCCCAAAGTTGTAAAACCAAAGAATCAAATGATTTCTAGTGACTACGATGTGAGCTCAGTTCAAATGGATTTTAAGGCAATGAAACCTTCTGACAAAATTAATGTATCAAAAGGAACAATGATGTGCTTTACACAAAATTTCTAAAGGTAGAGAGGAAGAAAAATAAGTTGAATAATAAGATTCAAAATTTAAAGGCAGACCTTGACAAATGAGAAAGCAAAAGGAAAAGTGGCACTTAATAAGACAAGTGAGTTGGAGAGGAAGATAAAATCATCTACCTTTATGACTACATTTGCTATGAATGAATATGACACAGGTAGAACTAGAAGAAGCGAAGAAAAATTTACAAGAAACAATGAGTAAGAATAATAGATTAGAAAGAAACATTGTGGAGAATTGAAAGAGGTTGTGAAGGAAGAAAAATAAAATGCCAAAAAATGGGAACAAAGCATAGATGAAGAGAGAAAACTCAGGGGCAGAATGTAGAAGGAAGAGAGAAAACAAAATGAACTATTGCAATAAGAATTGGATGAAAGAAAAAAAGGAAATACAGTCTTCCAACATCAAACTATCTAAATTTTATAAAAAGACTTTGATTAATATGACAAATAAATGTTTGGGGGGAAATAAACCAAAAAATTGATGATTTGATTAGCACTTGTTTGAATTCATGGTTGATCTACAAAGAATATGTGATAAGCTCCAAAAATACGTAACAGGTAGAAGAAAAGTGATGGCTTTAAGAGACAATACAACAAGGAAAAATTTATAATCTATCTACAAATTCAGTGACATACAACTAGCATCCAGAGGAATTCAGAACCGGTTTGGTGCCTCAATAAAAGTATCATCTATCATTCAAAATTGTGTGATGCTAGGCGAAGCATAGGAATTTTTGTATAAATGTCAAAGAATGTTATAGGGGCTGCATGGAAAGGTACAGGAGTTCACAAAGCTTGGTTTGCCAATGTATTTTGAAAAAACACACCAATCTATTAAGAAGGATGCATTCTAGAAGAACATGAAAGAAAAAATGTGTTGGCTAGATTTTTTGCATAGCTGAAAACCTAGGCAGTCATGAGATAAATTTCCCTCATTTACCAGTGAGGCTCTTGTGTAAGATTTTTTCAATCATATTTTCTAATATCTAATTGTTGGTTTTACTTTAACCACGTAGCTCATGCACCATAACTAGTCAATTTTGCAGCAAGTAAGCAACTGTAAGAAATATATATACGTAGAAGAGGGAAATAATTGAATGCAAGAAGAAAAGAAAGAAGATGTGTAATCTAACCAATAGTTGACAAAGTTGTCACATTCACATATATGAACTCAAATGGCGACTTGGTAGAAATGTAGAATTTAGAACAAATAGATCTAGAAAGTAGAATTCAAATCAAAGGAAAGTTTCAAATCTAGATCTAAGATAGCACAAAGTTTATGAAAATATCTAAAAATAAATAAGAAAAAAATGCACCGTTGACACAAAGTTATTTGGAAATCTGTCTCCCCTCTATTCGTTAGCTTTCATAAAGACATCAAGGGTTTTAGCTCAAATTCTGGAACACAAGAATGTTGATTACAAATTCTGATGCTTTAACCCGTAGGTTCTTCCTCTATTTATAGTGTATAGAAGACAATTACAAATAGGAATATTTTTTAATGAATTGCCACATGTTGAAGTTATGAAAAAGGGAATTAGTTGGCAATATTCCTCCTGAAATTCCTCTTTGCATGACATGCATAATTTATAACTAAAAATAGAACCTACTATTTTGCATGTCTGCCACCTATTTCCAAGTAATTGACTTCTTCTAGTAACTTGAAGCAACAGATTTTAAACCAATCACTTAAGTTTTGCATTTTAATTGATTACTCAATTACTTTGTTGGAGAAAATAAGAGAGAAAAAGAAAGAGAAGATAATTAGAAGAAAGTTGTTACACTCTCGGTCTTGTTATTTTTCCATAATCTACATGCGGTTGACATTTTAGCCTTTGATTCTCACCAAACTAGATTTGGAAGTAGATGAATGTGATTTTGCTTACGAGTGTTGCCTCTGACATGTTTTCCCTCTTATCCTTGAAGATTTTTTAGTTCTTCTCTATTATGTGCACCAGTGCAATGTTTGTCGTAAATAATTCAGAGAAAAATCATCATCTTTTATTTTTAATTGCATATGAGCAATTTTGAATTTTAGAAAGCACTCTGGGTGAATGCAAATACAAGTAAATTCAATGAAGGATTCAAATGGAAGATTGGGAGTACATGCACAAGATCATAAATAGGTGGAAGTTGATCAACAATGCTACATGACTTCCACACAGTGCTAGTGTGCATGAAGATAAGAGGACTGACATTTTTTACTTATCTGAAACCTCTTGCAAAGTTATGAAAAGGATGAAAAAAATAGATCTGCCAATTAAGATCGAGTGCATAGGTTCAGGGCCTATGTTTGTATCCATTGACTTTAGAATGTTCTGGAGAGCTATGACAGTGATTCAGGTTGATCCTTCTCTGTTAGATTTGGATGCTTCAGCATTGGCTGAGGAACAACCCTTTGAACACACTGAGCTCTAATAGTTTCACCTTTTTCTTCTAGAACAAAGATCCCTCTGTAGATCTGAGGATCAAGAAATTCCCAATGGATGTAGATCGTTTCTTTGGAAGTTTTAAAATATCTGTATAGCAAGAAGAATGATGAAGAATTCAATAGTACATCTGAACATTGAGTTGTGAACAATCCTAGTTCAACTGCTTAAATACCTGGATGCACTTATACCAAATCAGTCTCAGACAGGTTCTCTAAAATGAACAAGGTACAATCAGGCTATTCTGAACCAAATCAATGTCTAAATCAATTTCAGAATGCTATCTTGGCAATGGAAAACAACAGCTTGCAGATGCAAAACAACTCCTTCCCCTTGTCATCTTCAAAATGTGCCTAGTGATAGAATGCAAACTTCATAGAAATAGATAAGATTAGAAAATCTAGTCTGTCTGCAATTGAGGAGGCAATGTCCCATTGCTTATATAGCTGATCTGCATGCTCAATTAGAGCAGTACAATAATTTTCATTTCCTATTTCTAGAACACATTTAATAAGAGTTAAAATCGATGCCTCTTCATCTAATTTGGGCACCCAAATTGTTCCAGAGATGATTACAGATTTCATTGATACATTTGTTTTAGCTCTTGGACTAGTTTATGGAGCAAAGTGCAGGTCCTTGTCTTCTCTTTATCTCATCCACTTATCATGTGAATTATCTTCCTATCTGAATGGCGCCATTAACTCAGGTTTAGAAATACCATTAATAAGGATATCATTAATCACATGTCATGTAATGTCAAGGTGGGTCGCACTTTTTGGCCGGGGTATTTGCTAAAAATAGTTAAAGTCAAAGTTTAGATGAGAATTTCCAGCTTTCTATAATTGCAGCTCCATGCAAATTCCATCTTTCAATTTCAATAAGTGCATTTATGCACTTGATCATAGTTTGGGAGATCCTTTCACCAACTGTACTTTGTACGTCAAGAAATTCCTGCCAGTGCTTTCGGAAAAGGGCAGATTTTATTTTATAATGGGAATTTTCATTCCATGCAATTGACAAGGTAAGAAATTCACTAGTCCTACATGTCTAGCCTCTAAAATTCCCTATTGGATAGCAAGAAATGATTTGACAATTTTTGTAATTGTGGAAAAATTGGGCAACTCGAAACTTCAATTCAGGCATGGCAAGAAATTTATGCCTGTATTGCCACTGTTAAAGAATTCTCATTGGCAGCTTAAAGTCTTCCTTTTAAATGAGAGCTAGTTATTGACTTGCAAATTATGTGCACTGGTCTGTATCTTTAAAATTAGCTCTTGTGAAAATTCATTCACTGAAGGAATTATCATTAAAATTGGACTGCAGAATTTGGTGTTTTTTCGAAAATTGCTTACTGTGCATGTTAGACATCATTTGTTCAGCATTAGATCCCTCAGCAGCAAAAACTTGCATGTGCCATAGGACTTTCATTATGTAAACTCCGTTTTAGGTGTGTTTTCTCTAAAAGTGTAAATTTTCTCGAGCTCTATTGCGCATGTACTGAGTCAATATTTCCCTCAATAGTTTTCATAGTATCACCCCATTTTTACACTTCTTATGGACTAAGCAACTTCTTGCAATCTTCTAAAAGAATCCAAAATATCTAATCGCATGTAGACATCAGTAAGTAATTACCCATAAAAATCCTAGAGACTCGCCTTTTCATAGGGATACCCTTAGGCCTGAGGTGTTTCCAAAGTATCTGGCAAGAAGTGAATGAATAGAAAGCTACAGGAATTTCCAGATATTAACAAACTCAATCAGGGTGCACTTTTGAGAAAATAAATAAAACAAAACAAAAACAGCTACGGGTAATTGCTCAACTAAAATTTCTCCATTTGTAGCTGATCTACAAAGAACATCTGATAAGCCTCGAGCAAATACGTAACTATGGTAGCATAATGATGAGGTGAAGTGCTTTAACATATGATACCTAAGATCCTCCAATTTTAGGTCAATCTATTTTACAAATTTAGTAACTTTATTTATTTAGCATCCAAATAAATACAAAACCAGTTTTATGCCTCAATAAAAGTATCATATGGCGATTCAGGAAGTAGGGTGAGTTTTAACATGTGAAGTATTTGGATTGTTGAATGAAGTCTCTAAATAATGTAACTTAGAGTTGAATGCAAACAAATGCAGGAAAAACAAACACATAAACGTTTACTCAATGTACTTTGACAAAGACATGGACCAATTCATTAAGAAGGTTAGTCCTCGATTTCAGAAGAGCATGAAATCTCGGGGACACCAAAAAGATGCAAGAAAAGAGCTGAATTCCTGAGAAGCTAGATGAGACAAAAAAATTTGACTGTGTTAAACCATTGATAACCTTGTTAGTAAGTTTACATACAACAATAAAGGAAATCTCCACTCTCAGTTATGAATTGCTAACAAAGTTACATGTCAATCACTCTGATTTACAACTAATTGTAACTCCAACAGATAAAGAGTGGAGCATCATTATAAAAGATGATATAATTAAGGGTAATTTAATTTTTTGAAAATTGTTCCATTTGTTGCAATCTTCATTTTTTTCATGCTAAGGCATGTCTAAAGCAAGTTCACTAAGGAATAGTGTTAATTTAAATTTTCATTTCGGTAATGATCCAAGCAAAGCCACTTATTCTATCTCATAATTAAGCACCACAAACTATTATATGCCTAAAGTATATAATAATGAAAAATTCATTGTGATTTAATAGTCAACTAGGTACATGGTGTATGCTTTCTATAAAAGAGATCAACAACACTATATGTGAAATATATTAAATACTCATTAAGACATGACTTTGTAACATTTATGCAATCAAAATGGAAATGGAATCAATATGATTATAGATTGGAGTTGATTGCTATGATTATAGATTGAATCAATAGGAAATGTGTTGAGTAGGTGGTTGGAATACTCTGTTTCAATGCTATGATATATCTAAGATGACTCTCCCTCCTAAACAAAATCAGTTAATTTTTCATTTAAGTTTGGATTTTCTTTTCAACAAATATTTTAAAAATTCATGTAGATTTTTTATTATTTTCCTTATTGATTTACCTTTAGGAACATGTAAGTCTAGGGTGAGTGTTGATCCTTGTTTGAGAATGTTAATCTTTTTTGAGTAAGTTGCAGATTGCAGTTTTGAAAGGGGATTAAAGTTGGAATTTAATTTGTTCTTTAACTGCACAAGGGGTTTTGAAGCAAGGTTTTTATTTCATTCTTTAACTCCAAAATTTGATGGATGCATGCTCATTTCAGTACATACTATAACTAAGTAATGCAATGTATTTCAAGTTTCATTCCAAAGACTACAAACTGACACACTGTTTTTAAAAAAATGCAAATAAGGAAAAATATATTACTAGAGATTCAGAGAGCAATGTATTGAATATTTGAATATATTAATTATTATATGAACATCTATATCACGGGATATCCACAAATGGAAGCTTCCAATTCAATGGGCCTGGATCATCTCTATCACTTGATTCACCAGATCTTTGAGACCGACTCTCTCTTCATTGACAGCCAATTATGCTAATTCAATAGGGTCGTCTATCTGTATTTGTGTCCATTGTTTTCAGCCCCTCTCATTTCATTAATCGAATTCCATACTACCAGATCCATTTCAAAGGGAAAGTTATCCACTTCATACTGTGATGTGTAAATTCTCAAACAATTTTCCAATTTTTTGTCAAGCTTGTTTCAAAAAATTTACTTTATAAATGCCAAGGCAATGAAAATTCTCTCATCTTTTACTGAACGCAAAAACATTATTTGACATAGATCAGCCAATAAAAAAAACTCGAACATGGTTTGTTATAAAATAGTACTTGACCCAATTGTTTTTCATAGTCGGGTTATTGCTCCACACTCTAAGAGATTATACAAACATTTGAATTGTTGAATCATTGTAGAGGCGAATTCATAAGATTGATAAATCAAATTTTCCTTGCTTAAAATACCTAGAATATTCATTCCATTGATATCAATGGGCTTACAAAAATGTTGAATTAATGTAGTCAACCTCTTGAAGTAGTCTTCCTACATATGTATTTCATTTTGGACAGAATTCCAAAAGGCGGGATTTACTACACAGCCATTGCTTCAAGTAAATCATCCCTTCTAAATCGTTCCTTTATTTATTCTAGTGGGGACATTGAAATTTCTCTTAACCTTGCCCTTTTTGATGATACAATGTTATCAAATAGCGGCCTTGAGATATTTAACTTATCAACCTTATTGGCTACTATTTTAAACATGTACATCGATGTCTCATATCCACGTGCAGAAACACATACTTCCCCAAAAAAATTGAGCTTCATAAAAATAATTGCATTTCTAATATTTATCAAATCAATCCAACCATCAAGTTTTAAATCTGTAAAAGTAGTTTCATTGATAAACAAATATTCTATTGCTAAACAAACTCGTTTCCTCAAACTAGAAAAATAAAAAATATAGATAGTTCTTTCTTGTGCTTGTTTAATTAAATGATGAATTTATTCTAGCATGGGAAGGAGACCACATAACATCAGGAATGAATCTATATCATCCAAATGATGTATCAAATCCTGGGCCTTGTCCACTTCCATGCGATTCTTCCACATCACTCCTAATAAGGATTGATACTCTTCCTACACCCTATGAACCGGTTGGTCTGATGAGATCTACCTAGTGTTGACATATTTTAATAGTTTACATCCATTTTTTTGTCCTTTTTCAAATATTTGGAATTCCATGAATCTTTTAGGACTACATCAGAAATAAGCATGCACCTCTCAAACAAGGTCTTCAACTTTTGCTACATGTTTAAATTTGCCAACTATTTTGTAATATAGGTTCATTCGATGAGCCATACAATGAATGTAAATCATACAAGGGAAATGAGATGTTTGGATTCTTACATATAGGAAATTACGATTACCTTGTGTTAAAAATTCCCATTTTCCTCGACACATACCATCTTTGATGCAATTACAACATCATCCATGTCACTGATCTCCTTCAAACTTTTTGTCACCAATTTACAAAGGTTTTCAACATTGGAGTTCTCTCTCATCTTGTGAATGGAAAGTAAGTGAGGTTGTCTCACATAATTATCAATAGTATACACATGCATACACACCCAAGAAATATTATCTACTATTGTAACCACATCAATAGACAAATATATGTATTGTGCAAACTTCCACTTCTCTTTCAATTCTTCTTTCTTAACCATAGCTAGACATTTTTCCCAATCCCAACCACTAATTTTTGACCAATGAGAATGAGGAAAGTGTGGGACACCAAGGAAAGACAACATATTCTTTTGTTTAGTAAAATCTGTTATAGGATGACCTCTTTTCAAAATGTGAAAAACAGTAGCTAGCTGAACTATTTTACCTAAAAGACTGTTTTGAATGATCTTGTTGAATTGATAGGTAATTTTCCCTCCATTCGATGCAACTATTCTTTCATTTCTCTTGTGCTCTTAAAATTATTTTTCATACCTAATATGCAAACAATCTTTCTTAGTTTTCCATCTGGAGACATTCTTCTCAATGCCATCTACAATTATATTTTTATATATCTTTCCTACATGCTTCTCAATAGTATCTAAATTAAGTTGCATTTTCTTGTCCCTGCCCAATTTCTGGCTACATATTGTACATTTGCATGTTTTGGGAGGTTCAGATTTATTCATAATTTTCAACAGGTTCAATAAATAGAAACTTAGAAACCCACTCTAACATGAAAACTCCTTCCCAAGTCTCATTTTCTTTCCTTTCTCTTTCTTCCAGAAAATAGGTGTCCGCTGAGTATTTGCCTTGGTGGAATTTAAATTTTGTTGACTGCCAAAAGTTTCACATCCAGCATTCACTTGGGTAGGTGATGTAGTGCCATCTTCATTCAATTGGGCAGGTGGTACAGTTTCAAACTCAATATCATTCAATGGAATGTTTTCAAGGGGATGCATTTCATTGTTGACATCATTGACAACATCAGGAAAATAAAAATAAACACATTCTCATTCTAAGTTATCCCTTGATTGTGATGGTTCTACTAGAGAAGGATGTGTTTTCTTAGATGGTTTCTCAAAATACGATATTATTTTCCGAATGCCAGTACCACTACTAGGAGGGGTTGGAATAGATTTTTTCCTGAGGCTGAGCTTCCCTTTTTAGTTGTCATTTTCCTAAATCATTGAATCATGTAGAATTGAAGGAAAAATAATCAACATTGCATCTTACAAGAAATAGAAAAAAACAAAATAATAATTTAAAAGAAGAGTCATCATGGAAACCTAAAAGAAGTTTAGATGTAAAATTAAGAAATTTAAGGAGAACAAAATGTAACTAATCCCAATGGAATTCTTCAAAGAGATTTGAATTTTTTTCAAGTGATTTTTGACATGGTTTATATAATAGTGTGTCACTTAACATGTACTACATTTTGCAAGAGTGCTACATTATTATAAGAAGAAATTACAAAAAAAATCCACAATTTTTCATGGTTGCTAGATTGACATGTTACATCAAATTGCAGTAAGGATTGCCTACCATTTATTCAGTTTCAATGCACTTGATCTGTATTGGTCTGATCTACATGTTTTAGTACAAAAAACACAAGGTTTGACTCTTTTGAAAGAAAAAATTGATATAGAATAAAGTGAAAGGATGAGGTGATATTTTTAGCTCTCTCTCATATAACTTAGTTAGAAGGAATAAAAATATTACTACAATCAGAATTAGAGCACACATCAAGCAAAATGAAGATGTATTAAAGTTTTGAGAAGAGAAGAAACAACTTAGATGATTTGTTGAGCAGCCAAAGACAATCTAATGATATGAAGTATTTGTTGTAGCTAATCAAGCATGAAATAGGTGATCTCAAGTTCTGTGCTCAATTTGAAATCAAAGTATAGTGTGTATCTGCACATGAAGGACTCTGATTTCATTGATTCATCTAAGGTATCATATGTATTTAGTTGATTAATGAAGGAATCTTAATGACCAAGATCTGTCATAATGTATAGAGGTTTGTCCTGTTGTATAGAGGTTGTAAATGTTGTCATCAAGCCAAATAAGGTGTGCATCTTCTCACGAAGATATTTTAGATTCATCAGAGGTACAAGGTATGTCATCAGAAGATCCAATTACCAAGAGTGTTCATCATTTCAAAGGAGATGAGACAGAATATATGATCTTCCATCTATGACTCATTGTGGTATGAGACTTTGAATTCAAAGTTGAGAATGTATACAGGGTTTTTTGGCTTGACAATGAAATGTCAATGTGTCAAAACTAGCTAAAGTATCATTATTCTTGAGAGAAACATTAATGTTTTGATTTTATGTTTCACATATGATACAGTTATGATAAGGGTATTCTTTATATATTGTTGTGTTCCTACTTGGAGAATGTGTTCAAGAAACTTGAAGGATATTATCATAAAGTAACTATGATAGTAACATGTGCAAGTTGATTGGCATAGTCAAAAGTAACAGTCAAAAAACATATCATGTGGCTAGTAATCAAGTTAACAAGGTTGACTCTAGTATCATAATGACAGTTCAAGGTTTGATCACCATCTAGGATAGAACTGCTATGTTGTATATCATGTTTTCATGTGTGGAAGTGTTTAAGACTATACACTAAAAGTATTTTACACTGTCCATGTTTTTCTCACCAGGGTAAACTAAAAGAGTTGTTTTTTGGCCTCAAAAAACATTCATGATATCTTGGGAAACGTGTTCTTCTCATATGGGTGGGATTTTTGAGCCATAGGTTTATAGGGCGGTTTTGACCCATGGTTTTGATACCCACGGTATTGAAACATTTCTTAAGTAGTTGTTTATTTATGTTATTTTGTGCATATGGTTGGGTTTATGTAACATTGTAGATGTGTGTGAGTTCAAGTGTGAATTTGGGAGATTTTGTTGAGGAAAAATCCAAACATATTTGGGTATTGTATTGAGAGAGAGAGGTGGATTGTAATAAAAATATGAGAAAGTGATTCTTAGTGGACATAGCCCAAATTGGGTGAACCACGTTAAATATTGTCTCTATATTGTGTTCTTTTATTTTTTGCACTTTTATTTTAGATCTGGAATATTTTTTGCATATTAGTTTCTATTATTGTTATTTTGTGTGGATTGTTCCATATATTTTATCCCTTATTAAGAACAAAATGTTTAGAGACATTTTGATGAATATCTACATGAAAGTATTTACAATATGAAGACATGATCAGAAGACTAGCAATAAATGACAAAGTTTCTGGGTTTTAATGACATTCAGTCACTGTCAAAAAAAATTATTGAGAACATGACATGATTAAGGTCTGTGATGACCTTAAGAAACAGAGCAACATAATGTATCATTAAGAAATTTTTCATGAAAACCTAATCACTAGTGAAAAGATAAGAGGTACAGTATGATTTTTTTTTAATTCTATAAGTCTGGTTCCTCAAAAATACTCGTAGATAAAGGAACAAAGTAATAATCTCAATATTATTATCATTTACTTATAAACACTATAAAACATTATGAAATGAAAAATAATTTCATTTAACATTGAACAAAATGCTAAGTAAGTGAGACTAAACTCCTTAAGAAGAGAAATAATGTCATCTACTTATTACAAATTTCATTGCATGGATTTTAATTTTGTGTAATAAACATGACATATTTTGATTAATATTAAATAATTATTTATTTTTCATATTATCTTATTTATATTGAACATTTTGAATCTTGATGGTTTTTAAATTCTTCTCTTCCTATCATATAATGTCATCTCTATCATTAACACTATTTACAAAAACTCTTATTTTTGAGTTGGATTATACAAATGACATTGTTTATGTTCTTCCGTGTCTATCAAACATCTATGTAAAAGAGGGTAGGTGGGAATAGTTTCACATGATGAGTAGATCGATGAAATATGAAGGAATTAAAAATATTGTCGGATCTTGATCTTTTTAATATCTAACTTCATGCCATTTATATCTAGTCTCACATTACATAATGTATTTCCTTTATATCAAATATTATAGACATGTTTTCTGGACTATAACAAGGACAAAAAAATATGTCAAAGAGTGATCCCACTTCTGCAATCTTCATGGAGGATGAAGAGGTGGTATAAACCCCTCCATTCTTTTTTGGAAAATTCTTGTTGTTGAGAGATAGATTCCAAATTTTCCTCAACATTAATAAAATTGAATTAGTATTACTATACAATTTTTGATAGATGTATAACACAATTATTTTCATAATAAGAAGTGAATGTGAAGATAAAGAAATCATTTTGTCTTGCTCAGATTGTTGAAGGAAATTCGTACTTGGAGTAGATTCAAGACATTATGTTTCCATGGTTTAAAAAGTTTAAAGTACATCACAGTGAGGAAAATGGTGGTAACAAGTAAGCATGCTTGTGACAAGATGTATGTACTTTTCCCACAACTGCTATTTTCTGTCTTTTGTTTTTCCAAATGCTAATTATTTGGTTTTTGGTTCATTTTTGTAACTTTTTTCCCTTTTGCATATATACTTTGAACCAAACTTGCACACACAAAATAATTCTAAGAATAATTAATTTCACACGCACTGATATATTTCTTTTGTATATCTTCATTCGAACAGATTACAAATATATAGGAATATGCAACTCCTATAAAGTAGGAAGTTGCTCTAACAATAATCCTATTTAGTTGTGATTGTTACTCACGTAAAAATATACAACTCAAATCATACGAGTTGTTAAAACAACTCTAATAATATATTATTGTTTATATAACAATAATATAACTACAAACATTAATACTTATTGAATACAAAAGTATAATGTAAACATTAATATCCTAACATTCCCCCCCTTAATGATTGCATGGTAACAAAAGAACTTTCACACTTCCTCTGTAGCTTGCTGCGTCTGCGCGCTCACGATCTTGGCACACACTCGAACTGAAGGTAGAAGAAGGAACACATCAACTTCTTATCAACCATGTACTGTCGAGAACACATCTGACCGACAAGGATGGGAACACACTCAGGAATCATTTTCTTATCAACCAGTCACTCCAGGGAACACATCTGACCTAGCAGTGTGGGAACTCAAGCAGAAACACATCTGAACAGCCTTTAATGGTTTTCAGGAGGCTAACCACAAACCTAGGTATGAACAGGAACACATCTGACTGTTCTACCTCATCAAGACTCATGATGATGTCTTTCACTGTGCTATCTGTTCTTCACTATGTTTTTATATCGGGGAAATAGGAATAATCACATACACAACTAAAAAACTGGAAATGGAACATTGGATCATGTTGATCATGTTCCCCCCTCAATGTGAAATTTCCACTTATTGAAAAATACAAACTATAAAAACTGAAGTGCACAACTGAAAGTAAAATCACACCACAAAATGCCACCACATCTTTGTGCGGTCCCATCATTGGTGACTAACGAGAGGTCACTATCTGACCTCCAGCCTCCGATGCCTCCATCCTCCAATAGAAATTATCTAATAGAGAAAATCTTCATCACTTTGATTTTCTGTATAAGCAGTATTTCCTTCCTCTTCATTTTCTCCTTCGTCATCAGCAGCCATGGCATTATCTTGTAGTCTTCCATCAAGTAAGTCTTGTGCTCTTTTCTTGCAATTTGAGGACAAGTGACCAGATTGTCTATAGTAATAATAGGTGAGCCGCTTCTTTGAATCTTTAGAAGATGATCCAGGTCTGAAAGAATATTTAGATCTTCTTTTATCTTGTTTCTTACCATACAGGGCTTTTTCCTTTGGTTCCGCAAACATGATTCTCTTTTCTTCATCTAACAAAGAAGAAATAAGTTCTTCTAAACTTGGATTTATTTAACTCAATGTAAAGACCATGTTAGAATAGCATGGAGGCATGTTATTGAGTAACACTACTTTAGCATCGTCATCAGGGACATCTCAACTTATTCCTGTTAGTTGATTGCAAATAGAATGAAACTTACTAATATGTTCCACCATGTTATCGTCTCCTTCCATCTTGAGGCCAAACAATCTCTACTTTAAATATATTGTTGCGCTTTCAGCTTGTGATCCAAACAATTTGTTCAATGTCTCCCAAATTGTGTGAGAGTACTTTTTTAAGTCTATATGATGCAAATAGGAATTTGATAGACATAATCTAATAATCATTATAGCCTTTCGATCTCTTCTTTCCCATTTTGTTGCTTCATCTGCATTTGTCAGTTTCTTCTCTTTTCCATCAACAATATCCCACAAGTATTTGTTAATTAGGAATAACTAAGTTCGTACTTTCCAGGTATGAAAACCTTTACCTTCAAAATTTTCAATGTGACTCAACTTATCCATTATGACGCTTCACAAATTAAAAAATAGGTGTCGGGTGAAACCGAAAACGCACCTTTTTACAAACAAATAGACAATAATGACTATTCTCTTTTGGCTCTTTACTCCACATAAACCAAATCAACCACGACTTTTAGTTTATATCAAGACCTATAATAGGAACTTACAAAATCTAATTTAAAACAAAAGTGCTAACTGTAATGGTGGACAGACTTTGTGACAAAAGAGTAAATATAGTCGATGAAGATCTAAGAACAATCATGCCATCAAGAAGAAGGATGAGACTACACATGGAAAATACTACAAAGTTCTATTTGATGTGGATAGCTCCAAACTTGAGATCCGACTCAAACAGCAGAATCAGATTACTCAAAAAGATTTGCATGGAAATATCATTAGTTCTGGTGCATGATATGCTGCAGTAAACTAGAAATACATAGGCATGGAGCTCTCAAAGAATACAAATATGTCGAGGAAAGCAACCACTAAGAATGCCAATATCTGTGTTTCTCAATAATTGTTTTTACTTTAGATCCTGAACCAAACCCAACAATGATCCTGATGCATGCGCCGACTTTGTATAGAAATCATGTGACACAATTTTGCAGTTGTATATATATATATATATATATATATATATATATATATATATATATATATATATATATATCTAATGGCATAAATTGGTTGATGCCAATTCGTTCACCCTGTGATTCAGTCATTGGGCATATAAAATCGAATGAAAGCAATTACCATAAGTACTTGATCGGCATTAGGACTAGCAAATTCTACAGTGTGAATAAAATCACATCAGAAAAAAGAGTCTCGTCAAATATGGCTGCCACTGCAAATGCATGAGCTCTGAATTCGCCAACCATGTGAATTTCAATGCAAACTGAGGTCTCTCTATACGGGAAATGATCTCGATGGATGTTTCACCAATCTACATGTGTCAAATCTTTGAATCAAGATAGACAGTGAACTAATAATGCCAAAGAATCAGAAGCTTTATCTCACCGTCTCATAAAAGATTATGTGGAGTTTTTCGTGGTTTCAACAAGCTTTGAATGAAGTAAAACAAAATTAATCCAGTGGATATAGAAATAGATAAGCGCAGATTTGATTATCAAATCCATGACTTCATCTTTCCTAAATTGTGCACAACAAATCCTTTAAAACAGAACGTAGGCTCTAAGAACATGAGAAATGAAAAGCGAGCAGTTGGCAGAGTTGGGACTATCAGATCTCCCACTGTCATGATCTACGCAAAATGTGATACTTCACCCATACGTATAAAATGAATTTACACACAACAATCTTCTTAAGACTCTCATTGTTCACAGGGACATGACCATTGACGCTTTGATACCAAATATAGACTTTGAACCAAACTTGCACACACAAAATAATTCTGAGAATAATTAATTTCACACACACTGATATATTTCTTCTATATATCTTCATCTGAACATATTACAAATATATAGGAATATGCAACTCCTATAAACTAGGAAGTTGCTCTAACAATAATCCTATTTAGTTGTGATTGTTAGTCACATAACAATACACAACTCAAATCATACGAGTTGTTAAAACAAATCTAATAATATATTATTGTTTATATAATAATAATATAACTATAAACATTTATACCTATTGAATACAAAAGTATAATGTAAACATTAATATCCTAACATTGCATTTCTTGAATTTTTCATTTTTTCCATCTTTGTATGGTCTCTATTTTGTGCATTATTGTTTGTCAACATTTTGTTAGCCTCATATTCCCAACCAAATCCTCCCAACGGACGTGAACCCCGAAGAATGAGTCGTAGTTGATACGTTTTTGGGTCCAAAGCAGGTCTCAGATCCTAGGAGTGAAATATCCCTTGTGGAATACCACTTTAAAATGCACAAAATATTGAAAACTTGTAGCCAAATAAAATATTGATTTATGAAAATTTTTACAATAAGGACATCAAACTAAATTAAATCAATATCTCCCAAGATATCCACTTGAATCACATGAAAATTTAAAGAGAGATTGATATTATTATAGAGGATATAATAAAACTATTTTTGGAATTTTACACAAATTAAACTGTTGCCAAAAAAAGCACAGCATGCCCTAGACAACTAGAAAACTTCCGAGGTTCGTTACTCTCTAATACAAGAGAAAAAATAAGGGTCTTTGGAAATAACATTGACAGATATAGGAAATAGTATTTCCACCTTCAGATCTAAAAACGACTGACTGGAAAACCCCCAAATAAAGGCTACAAGTCGTCTCACTTGGAATGGGGTCAGAAAATGATGGAGGTGCCTTCAACGTGCTGCCACGCCCAACCCCAATGGCTACCATGAATCTGATCCAAAAGGCCTCTGTTATCTTCCCCAAATTCCCCCAAGACCCTTGAGATCCTTCCTCTGAAACCTCTGTTAATGTCTCTGCTACACAGCCCTAAAAGTGGCTCCAAAATGATAAACTAGGGTAGATCTCTCACTACCGAAGAATGCCCTACTAGCTAGGGACGGGTCTCTCACCACCAAAGCTAGGGTCCCTGTGGGATTTGACTCCACAAGCTGTAGATGCACAACAACAGTAGCTGCACATGAAGGAGGATAAAAATGTATGTACAAAATTTTCCTTTCCTTTCTCCCCCAACTCCTTATATACTTCCCTGAGGCAAAAGAGCCCCAACAGACCCTATACGCATTTCATTCTATGGAGGGGCCAATAAAATAAAGTGACTTAAGTTACTTTTCCCCTTTAAGTCGTCATGGTCCAAAAGTGACCCTCAACACAAAATTAGACTATTAGAACCACGTGGCCCCCTCCCTATAGCTCCCAATATCCACAGCTCCTTGGGTCTGACCACGGCTTGGACTCGACCTGGCCCTTAGGCATTTGTCGCAGGAAAAGGGGACATTACACATAGCTCCTTCGGTTTGACCACGGCTTGGACTCGGCCTGGCCCTTAGGCCTTTGGCACAGGAAAAGGGGACATTACAGGGAAGTCTATGCCACACGTCGCCATTTCATCAATCTCCCAAGGAAATGCCCATGACGAACGTGAAACCTGTAGAATTTACCACATTTTATATATCCTTCGGGTCCACTGTGGGACAAGGAAGTGTCAGCAGATGCCATGTTCATGGAATAAATGGATAGTGAAACTGCAACATAACTATATACATATATATTGTAGAAGAGAGAACATTAACAAAAAAATTCAAAGAAGATACATTGATAAAACAAGGAATATACAAAGCAACAGCTTGTGGAGATATATGAAGTGATTTTAAATATTTTATATATATATATATATATAGTTTACATAGATGTATCTAAGATAGGAAATTTAGTTATGAGTCTCTGTAAGTGGAGGATTATTCCAGACGACATAAAAAATCATAGTGGTTATGAGGATGATGTTGTTCAAGATTTGTAATAACTTAAAAAGACATAATCGTAAATAAAGAAATACAACATGAAAAAAAATACATCTCAAAAAGACTAAGGATTCACCTGCAGTAATTGCTTCTATGATGTAAACTGAAATGCAATAGCCGGGCCCCTAAAAGACCTATATTTATTTAAAATTTTGTAAGAACATTGTAATATTCTAATTCGCTAAATCCCTTTCTACTACTTCCCAAATTCACAAATTAGAAAATTGCGGGAAAGCATCACTTGTGTGTGTGTGTGTATGGTGAATTTGATCCAATTCCTATAAAAACCTCCCATGCATGTCAGCGAATGAGGCCAAAGAACCAATTTAAGGTTCCATAGATTTCTTGGCAAAAAATAATGTTTTCAAATCGTGGCACATTGCTCACGCGGCGATCCAATATAAAAATATACATTGGGATTGGAAATTCCTTTGCGATTCAAATGCGATAGTGTTAGCTAGATTTTTTGCATAGCTGAAAACCTAGGCAGTCATGAGATAAATCTCCCTCATTTACCGGTGAGGCTCCCATGTCAGATTTTTTAGTAAAAATATGCTAGTATCTATATGGGAGTTTTACTTTAACTATTCAGCTCATGAACCATAGTTGTATAGCTTTGCAACAAGTAAGCAGGTGTTTAAGAAAGGAAATATTTATAGAAGAAGGGAACAATAAAACACAAGGAAGAAATAGGGAAGATGTGCAACCCAATCAATAGATAACAGAGTTGATTGCATGCACATAAAAGAAACCAATAGATATCAACACATAGAATTATAAGAAAAGGCAATTCCAGATCTAGATCTAAAATAACACAAAGTTTATTAGAAGATCTAAGATAGAAAGCTACAAACAAAATGCACTGTGACACAAACTTCTCCAGAAATCTGCTTCTTTATATTCCTTTGCTACACCTTCTTCTGAGCAAAATTCCTCTCCAAATGGGGTGCGCTTTTTGTCTGGGCTGTACTTCTGTACTTTTGAATTAATTAGTTCATCCTTATGATAGCCCCTACTTATATAATCCTCATAATTCTATAATTAATTAATGTCTTTCCTATTCTTGACAATTAATTAATTATTTAATAAGCTTTACTCTTCAAATGGAGCGTCTATTTTGTGCATGCTCATGGATGTCATTAAATAAATTAAATTTATTTAATTTTAGACTTCTACTTCCAGTTAACTCAAGCCTCACAGTATGCTTTAATCTTAGCCACTGAAAATAGGAATTAATTAAATCAATTAATACTTTAAAAAGTATTATTTCTCTCCCAAATGGGGCACACTTTTTGACATGAAGGGGCTGCATTAAATAAATAATATTTATTTAATTTTAGAATGTCTAATTCCAACTTCCCTTTATCCACTTTCCCTTTGTTGACTTTTCCACAAGCCTGGGCACCAAAATTGGAGAAGAAATTAATTAATTAATTATATTAAAAGCTTCCCTTCCTTTCCTAAAGGGGTCACACTTTTTGACATGGGGAATTTCAATTTTTAAAAGTCAATTGACAATGGGATTATTTACCTTGCAAGGCAGCTCTGAAAATCCCATGATCCACTTAAGTTGTTTGAATTTCATAATGGGATTATTTATCCTGCAAGGCAGGTAATAAAATCCCATCAATGCCTTAAGTGATTTTTCTTTTATTTCACAATGGGAATTTTTACCCTGCAAGGCAGGTAAGAAAATCCCACCTGTCTGCTGCCTCTAACTTTCCCATTGTGACTTAAGTGGCGTTGCTTCCATGGAAAAAAGTACCCTGCTAGGTAGGTACAAAATTCCCACCTGCATGTTGCTTCAAAAAATCCCATCATTCACTTCAAACCCTCTTTTTCCAAAAATGTAGCCAACGCAGAAGAAGCTTTTTGGTGCACGACTTCGTCTTTTCCAAGAGAACCAGACCTCTAATGGCGAATTCATTCTGGCACAATGTGTATAGGTGATCTCCAGATACTCTAGGCCAAGAATCAAGCCAAACTGGAAAAGGAATTGATTCAGAAAAATTTCACAGAAAATGAAATGGGAAAACACAAAAAACACAAAACGTTGCCAGAAGTCACAAACAAAGCTCAAGATTCCTTCATGTTAAAACCTTACTGGTATATGGGAATAATGATATGTATGATCAAAACAAGGTTAAACCAAAGCACAAATTACCTCAAACGGGGCTCAAAATAATTAAATACAAATTTCCCGCAGGTAAACCCTATCGACAAAATAAAACAATTTTGGGCATCTGGGTATTTCTTGAAAATGGCTTATATGGCTCCTTGGGAATATCTTGACACATTGTTGGTCCGAAAATCTGTCTGGTGGACAGATCTATGGATAGACGATCCAACAGTGTGTAGGGCATAGCCCTTCTTTGAGTCAGCAAAGCGAAACTAGTTTATTGCTATTCTACCAGCAGGAATCTGTGCAAGTCTCACAATATTCTACCTTTAGGGGTTGGGATCTCATCCCAGTAGGGGTATTTCCAACTGTAAAAGAAGGGAAAGGAGCGAGGTGGGGAGATGGAGAAGATCTGAAGGGAGAAAAGAAATGAATTCCAAAGCAGAAAGGTCAGAAGGTCTATGATTTGGGTTGGTAGTAAACAGAGCCGAACCTACTTGCATAGACGAATAAAGCAATACTGATGAATAAATGACAACAAAGTAGAAGTAGATTCAACAGAACAAACATACAGATCTGACATAAGAAAGGTCTGATGTAAAACACAGATATTCAACACAAAGTCTAAATATTGTATTAATATTTGTTTCTGTTACAAAAAGTTCAAAGTCTTTTCTTCTTACTTTTATTTTTCATCTGAAAAGTATCCACACCTGAACACAACAAGTATTCAAGTATTTATAGAAGAAGAGAGGAAAAGAAGACAAAAACAAACCAACCACTTAATTACAAAATATCTTACAAAATATCTTAAAGTCATTTGTTGACTTTTGGCAACTTGATGGATGACATCATCCCATGGTGCAACATGGATGATGTCATCATTTGTGTCAACATTCTTTTAGATATTTACAAAAAGAAGATAGAGAGGCATGAGACTATTCATCGTCGTCCCGCGGCTGAAAGGGGGTATCCTGCTTTTGCTGCTGCTCGGGAGACGTGATGTGGAACTGGGCCTAATATTCCATGAACTTGCTGATCATGGGCTGAAGTTGATCCTTGGAAGGATCCTTGTGACGATCACTAATAGCCTCGCAAGTTTCCCGCTCATCTGTGAGATTTTCTGGGAGCTTGGAATATTCATTTTCTGCCTCTATCAGGTACCCTATGAAGTCACGACACGCCAGCAGGTTGTTGATGGATTCGGCATCGAAAGTGACTTCTGGCCCCAGCCCCTGTGAAACGATCTCCTTGAAGACCCGAATAGTTTCATCTGGTTTTCTCAAGGCGAAAGGAGTGAGTAAACCCAGAGACATTCTCAGGAAAATTTTCTCCATTTGATGCATTGCATCTAGGGCTTCCTCCTTGACTTTGTCAATCTTTTCCAGGACAAACTCCAACTGATTGACCCAGTAGTCCAGAGTAGAAAGGATTTTGTTGAGCGCTCTGGGGTGATCGAAGACGCCGAACTTGACCAGATCTTCGACTGAGCAGTCGAGCATTTTCTGGAAGGTCTCATGCTGCATCCTAGCATGATCCAACTCTTCGGAGATAGGTCTTGCAATCGCCTGGAGCTCTTTGTTCGCCTGACTGATATTCTGATACAATTTGGTGAACTTGACGATTAATCCCTCACTTTATTTGAGGATTTGGCTTCTCCAGGCGGAAACTGCCATGCCCTGCTCGCAGATTTTGGCGTATTCATTTATCTTATCCTGGCTTAGAAGCTCAGGAGTTTCGGCGGAAGTTGTAGGAGGTGCACTGCCCATTTTCTGCAAGGCGTGGAGAAGATGTTTATTTTGCTCCTTTAATAGCCTCTTTTCTTCCTTTGCTTCATGTCGCTTCTTGCAAAGGGCGTCAACTGCAGATAGGACCTCTCCCTGAATTCTTTCTAAAGACATCCCCATTGTGACTTGGGTCACTGTATAATCTGTTGAAGACAGATCCTTTTTATCCTTTAAAGGATTGGGATACGCTATCTCCATTACTCTCTCTCCTGATGCACTCTGAGAGAAGCGGGTTATAGGCTTTTGCTTCTTGGCTCCCTTTGATGGAATGACGGAGAAGTCCATCGGTGCGATTGGAACTTTCCTCTTTTGTTGGCTCAGGTGCTGAGAGATCCATGCTGGACTTATGGGAGTAGGACCGGAAGTAGAAGAGGGAGCAACAGCAGTAGCGGAGGGAAAATGCGTTGAGACACTTGGTGGCGGCATTGAATGAGAGGCCAGCGAAGTACTCAAGAGAGGAAGGGATACTGCAGGGGAGGTAGACATGGGAATGGAAGGGAGCTGAGAGATGAGGGAAGAAATGGTGGGGGACAGCTCCGCGAGGGAAGAGAAGATGGATGACGAGGAAGGGGGAACAGTAGAAGATGGGGGAGAGGATACGACCAAAGGAATGTTCGTTTGGGTCACGCGAGGAGGGGAAGGAGGAGAGGGAGAAGGGATAGAAGGGACCTCAACAGTTGCAGTAGTGGTGACATCCTGAGTGGATGTGCCCATCGAAACATCTTCGGCCGCTTCTTCCTCTGGGGAAGCCAGAGTCACAACTTGTTCTCGCACGGCGGAAGGGGGACTCTCAGGAGCCTCTTCTTGGGCAGAGCTTGACTCGCCCTCTTTGTCTTTGCCCCTACCCTTTGGCAGATGTTTTGGCCTGGAAGGTGCACTGCCTAATGGAGATGTGGTGAAATCTAGCCCGAGGTAGATGAGGCCATTCATCCTACACCAGTGCTCTGTTCTCCGCAGAGTTTCTTTGACCCTTTCTTCAATGGTCTGGGGCTCTTTAGTTTTGTCGATTACAGCAAATGGCCAGTCATCCCCATCCGTGTCAAGATATACCTGATCAATTTCTTGATCAGTAGTTTGATAACCTTTTGGGACAATGGCTACACCGTACTGAATGATTTCGGCCAAAGCCAAGTGGGAGTGATCCTTTCTTCTGAGCTCGACCTCGTGATACAGGTCGATATAAATGTCCTCGATCTGCGGAATGTGGATTGGATCGAGTTTGGCCATGGGAAGGCAATTCCTTGGATCGAAAGTGGGCCTTGTCAGGAAGTTGTGCCTCAGATTGAGTAGTTCTAGCTCTGCAAACATCTCCCGGGCTTTGTGGTGGGAGAGACAAGTGTACCTGCCCACTGTGAGGGGGAAAGGAGTTCCACCCTTCTTCCTCTTCAAACACTTTTCGTGGTAGGTTATGAGCTGTCTAGATAGCTCTAACAAGATCAGCTTGGGGCCGGCATATCTTGGAAATTTGGTGGGTTCCCCCATGAAGTTGGCTGCCCTTAGATAGGTGAAGTTGGGAAATTGCGTGAATAAGGCCCCCCACTTCTCCATTGCTGCAACAATGCTCTCGGTCGTTTGACCGTGAGTCATGTTGACCTCAAAAGGTAGATGATGCCGTAGAAGAAGGCATCGTTGATTTTGGTGAACTGCGAGATGTTGTTCTCCAGCTTCAGCTCTGGGTAGTACTCGTATATCTTTACTTGGGGCCAAACCCCGCATCGGCTCAATGCTAGATAATCCCTCTCTGAGGCTGCAACATAAACTACGTAGGAGTTCATGTAGAACCTCCCCATTGTGGTGAGTTGTTGGAGCTGCGCGGATATAGTGCTGCTTATGATCTCCGCCCACTCGAAGCGTTGATCTGGCACGTTATTGTTCATTGTCTCCAGGTACCTGAGCATCCACTTATGAAAGTAATGGGCATTAGAAATCCCAAATACTCTACTCAGGAGCGTGATGGTATCACTTAGTTCCTCGGAGAAGTCACTTCAGTGAATAACCTATGGCCAGCTGGTCACCACCTTCTTTTTCTTCAGGTACACCTCATTCATCAATTGCATGCACTGGTCTTCATTGTCCTCCCAAGCCTTGGTGCAGTCTTCTTGGCTTACGGCCACAAAGTACCGGTGGTGAGGAATGCCAAGCATAATTTTGAAGTGCCAGGTGGTCAAGTTGATCACGACCTTGCCCTTCTCATTCTCAACACATCTTGTGTCTTTGTTGTAACAACGGGCCACCACCATCATGAATTCGTTGTTCACTGCACTAACGGGGATCCCCCCAGCAAAGTGCAGTCCACTGCCCACTAGCTTGTCCATCTAGGGACTTCCTGTGACTCTCCTGGTTCTAGCACTGAAATCCTCCATGTCGATGTGACCGAGCTCTGAGTCTCTTATATCCAGGTCACACTCTGCCTGGGATTCGAGCATCCTGACCCTTTGGTATTTGTACTTCATCTCCTCCTCTGTAAGCTTGGCTTTACCCTTAGACTTGGTTGGTCTTTTGCTTGATGTAGACATATGTAGTTCTGAATTTAGTTGCTGATCTGCAAGAAGAAGAAGTGAAACCCAATGTAGAAGAGCCATGTTAGCTGTCAGATCTCCCATTAAAGCATTGACAGAAGGAAGAGTTAGAAATTTTAAGGCCTCATGGCGCAGGGTGCATGGACACTGCAGGCTGCAGGGTTAATAGTATGGCGCACGGAAGAAGGGTGTTATAAGGGACAAATCAACGCCAAAGGGCGCAAAGCGCATGGATACTGCACACGACATTTTTGTTGTTGTAAGCAGAAG
The DNA here is from genome assembly GCA_019776745.2 of Taxus chinensis. Lineage (NCBI taxonomy): Eukaryota > Viridiplantae > Streptophyta > Pinopsida > Cupressales > Taxaceae > Taxus > Taxus chinensis. The sequence goes on from CM034155.1 coordinate 437,174,604, forward strand.
TGCGCCTACGCCATTTATATGCGTTTTATACCGGGCGCAGATAATTTTCATGTTGCACGGGGACAGGGTGCGCCAATGGCGCATGTATTTTTCATGTTACATGGAAATTTTGTGCGCCGAAGGGCGCAGGGTTGATGCGTGTAACATAGGCTTTATGTGCGTAGAAGGGGAACTTGGCGCGGCGCAGGGAAGGTTTGCATGACATTGTGTTGCTGTAATAGGGGATGCACCTGCGCCGTTTAACGCAGTTTTATACTTGGTGCAAGTAAGGCTGGTGTTGCATGGGTGTAGGGTGCGCCAATGGCACAGGTTTTTGCAATGTAACATAGGAGCTCGGTGCGCCAAGAGGGCACAGGGTTATTGGGTGTTGCTAGCATGGAAAGTGCGCCTTCTGGGCGCAAGTTTATTTTATGCAGCAAGCATGGCAAATGCGCCAAGAGGAAAATATAGTTTAAGATTAATCTTTCAATTTTTTTTTCTTCCCAACAGGTTCGTGATCTCGTAGGCCTCTTTTACAGGGTTTTTGGATAGTAAAAGGGGGGCACAACAAAGAGGTCTGGGTGATTTTTGAGGTAGAACCTTCCTTAACAGCAGATTTGGAAAAAGAAGGAAGAACTTTGGGAAGAAAGACAGCAAGAACAGCAAGAAAAATGGGTTTACAAATCCATGCCTTCTACTACACAAACAAACAACCAACAACAAAAACACAAAAGGAAAAAGGACCACCTACCCGGAATATATATAACATGAGAGACAAGGCGGGGTCCACGAACGCGATACGAGAACAACAGGCGTGCTGACAGGTGCAGAGGAATAAAATCTATCACGTGTTTATAATTGTGAAAGTGACAGGGCGAATGCGCCTATATATAGGTAAAGGTGTAATAAATGCGCCAACCACTTTTTAAGGGGCGCATCAAAACACCTGTCAACACTTCAAACTTTGCGCCCTTTGGCCCACCAAAACGCATGTTAACACCTGATTATGTGCGCCTTTGGCACAACAAAAATACTGTCAACACTGAAATATGTGCACCATTGGTGCACCCAAACACGGCGCAACAATCATGTTGTTGACACAAAGGCGCATGCACCTTGACGCATGTAAGAAAGGTGCATCACGGGGAGGTGCACCAAAACATGTTTCGACACTTCAAACTATGTGCCAAAGGAAATGAAGGGGGTGCATACTTACTCTGTGTTGCACAGACAAAAGGTGCGCCCAACCAAAAAAAGGCTAAGCTCGGGAAACTAGATTTCCCTGAAAGGGATTTTACACCGTTCCAAACGCAAGGGGTCCCTGACGAGGGACCAGAAAAAAAATTTGATTGGGTTACCCGTGAAATTTCCCTTGTCAATTTTACGGGATACCACACATTACAGGAACTTTCTGGCAATAAAAACACAAAACGACCCATTATTTTAAAACTGCAACTTTTTTTAACATGGGGTAATCTCAAATTTCAAGGTGAAATCTGGGGACACCAGTTGGCTCCGTCTGTGGACATCTTTTCCTATGTCAGAATGACAAGGGAAAATATGATATCCCAACATCTTTGGTTTCGTATTTGGTCTTTTGGGCACGGGGTCAGGCAAACAAAAACAACACAACGTAAAAACAAAACAAGGATAAACAAACAAAATTTTATTTATATACATACAGGTTTACCTTGTTTTTTCAGTTCATAAACAGCTTCAGATGCTGCCCATTTAAAGGAAATGGTAACTCAATTCCATCCTAGTAGGCAAGGAAGAAAGTGTCCATTTCAGCATCTCTTTTGATCACGAAGGGTCCTTTCCAGAGTGAATTAGATTTGTCATGTATGCCCTTTAGTTTATGTCTCATGTCCCACCAGAGTACCCAGTCTCCGATCTTGAACTTATTATCTTTGGCCTTCTTGTCAAATACTCTGGGCAAGTCCTTATAAATTTCATCTGGTGGTGGCTCATCCTTTCTTCTCTCCATGGCAGGTAAGTCTGCATCAACTTGCTCCGTTCCCAAATTTATTTGCTACATTTCTGAGGAAGAACTATCACTATATTCTTTGTTCTTCTTCAAGTACTGATCATGTTTGTCGAAAGTCTTTACTAAGGAAACTAAACCTTTGGGGATTTTGTTACCTTTTAGTCAGACTACGCCACTACTGTCAACATAACCTGGATCAACGTTTCCTTTGACTGTTTGTCGTGGTGGTGATTCACTCCCTTCAACATACATCTCTTCAAAGTTTCCTTGTTCCGAAAATGCAGATGTTTGTTTGTCCTCATTGAAATTATGTCATTGTTCAACATTATCAGGGACTTTGGGGCGGTATACCATCTCCACTTTATATTTTCCTTGTCTTGATATGGACGGCGGTCTATCCGGATTAATAGTGTAGCTGTGACTGCCAAAGAATCTACCTTGGAGTTTTGATTAGTTGGAATGAAGTTGATAGAGAACACTGAAAATCTAATGTGGCAGAAAGCACTTTATCTCTGTAATGTTCCAGCTTATCTATTTTTGACTTTACTTTGCCCTCGAACTTGCTTTACTAGAAGTTCAACATCTCCTTGGGCTTTGAGGAGTTTTACTCCTTTCTTTTTAGCTTGCTCCATTCCTAGAAGCAATGCTTCATACTCTGTCATATTATTGGTGTTTTCGAACATCAGCTTGTGGGAGTATGGAAATATCTCATGATTTGGAGATATTAGTAAACATCGGCTCCTGATCCAAAAGAACAACATGTGCCTTTAAACTCCAGAGTCCAGACTTTTTATTCATCTTTTGTTGGCTCTGGCTCTAGTTGAAGTTCTGGCTTTGGAATGCCTTTATCCATTTCCAAGAAGTATACACCGTGGTCAGACCCCTAAAAAAGAATCTGAGATCTAGGATCTTCATATTTTGTCACCGTATACTTGGACTTCTTTTCTGGCTCTAGCTTTTGATTAATTCATTTGATAGGAATATGAGCACAGGACCAATCCATCTTTACTTCTCCTCCCAGATCTTTGCAAAATTTTCTACTCAGCAACATCCCGTAGGAGACAGGAATATTTGTTACTAAGATTGTCATCTTTAATCTCTTGTCAGGAAAAGCTGCCAGAACAGCTTGTGCATCTTTGATTTGTCTGATTAAAGGGACTTGTCTCTCCATGGAGTAACACCTTTTTATAGTCTTTGTCAAGGTAAGCCCAAGAGCATCTGCAACTTTAGCTGGCATGACATTGTTAGAAGCACCTGAATCTAAAATTCAGTTGCTTAACTTGAAACCATTAAGCAATAGGGAAACATAGAACGTTTCCACTCTTTCAGAAGATGGTAAGGATTTGACAACTGTAGTGTTGTTTTGTGGAGGAGTATCTTTGGGCTTAGGCAAAAGTTCTTTTGATGCATTAGATTTTCCTGGTGATTATACATATTTGACTAGCCTATTTAACTTCTCAGGAAAGACTCTCAAGTATTCAGCTTCTGACATTTAAACTTTGGTTTTTTTAACATGATCAATAATGTCAAAAGAAGAAATAGATTCAGATACTTGAGCCATTTTCTGTGGTTGAGATGAAGAACTCGCATGCTTACTTCCGGGAGCTAAAGAAGAAGGCAAAGGGATGCCCCTTCTTTGCTCGTCTTCTAATGCTTCATCTTGGCGAGTTTTTGATCTTCTAAGTATTGCATATGCATGACCATGATCATCTTCAAGAAGCTCCTCATACTAATGTTCAGATTTGTAGTTTAGGTAATTGATGTTGGAGTCACCAGCAGGACCTAAAAAATCATCATCCTCGAGCTTATCAGTGTTAGCTTCCTAGTCTTCTTCATTCATCTCCACGTTATTTCTGGGAGCAACTTCAATTGCTAATCTTTGGGAACCAGTAATGCGGTTCCGATTATTATTGTTGTTGAAATTTCGAGCAGGGGAAGTATTGTTGCCTTGAGCCATTTGAGCCATTTGTTTCTTTATCTGCAACATCTCATTTGCTAACTTTTGCAGCAATGAATCAGAAGTAGTAGTAGAGGATGAACTTTTAGCTCTAGAAGTGTTGCACTTTATCCTTCCAGCCATGATGAGGTTGTCTTCAATTTCAACCGCCATATTTTGAGCTACTAACAAATTAGCAGGACGTGCTCTTCGCAGTTGATAGCTTACTTGAGGAAGCAAATCATTGATGAAGAATACTTTTTGATTCTCTTCATTTAGATAAGCAGAAGCAGGAATTTTGTATAGTAATCTTTGCAATTTTACAATAAAATCCCGCATGTGCTCATGTGACTCCTTCAACTGAGTGAGTTGAGTAATCAATGTACTGAAATCTTCGGTTGCCTTGAATCTTTTCAGGAATGCATCCCACATATTAGCCTAGTTGATTATGGTACTAGGATCTAGCCAGTAGAACCATTCTCTAACTAAGTCATGTAGAGTCTCTATGAACAGTCTGACAGATACGTCTCCATGTTCGACTGCAAGCACTCCACAGGATATGAAAAATGTAGCTAAGTGGTCATCTGGATTCTTCTTGCCATCTCCAAAGAATTTCATAAAATTATTTCTCATCCCTTTAGGTAGATCATACATAGAAGGAATCAGATTCAGAGGCCCAAAGGCTGCTCTCCATGGAACAGGTGATGTAGGTGGGTTCTGGTTCAGCATGATGAACGGAGCACGTCTTCTTTGAGAATAGACTTGATGAATAATTCTAGTTGCCGGATTATGCGAAGATGATCCGATATGGATGTGTTTGCACTCTTCTTCCTGGTGAAAGACTAGATTTGTGGTTTCTAAATTGAGAAAGCTCTAGTCTGCTAATTTTTTTCATTCCCTAGCGGAGTCACCAAAAACTGTTAGCTAGATTTTCTACATAGCTGAAAACCTAGACAGTCATGAGATAAATCTGCCTCATTTACCGGTAAGGCTCTCATGTTAGATTTGTCAATAAAAATATGCTAGTATCTATATGGGGGTTTTACTTTAACTATTCAGCTCATGAACCATAGCTATATAGCTTTGCAGCAAGTAAGCAACTGTTTAAGAAAGGAAATATTTATAGAAGAAGGGAATAATAAAACATGGGGAAGATGTGCAACCCAGTCAATAGATAACAAAGTTGGTTGCATGCACATAGAAGAAACCAATAGAAATCAACACACATAATTATAAGCAAAGGAAACTCTAGATCTAGATCTAAAATAACACAGTTTATTAGAAGATCTAAGATAAAAAGCTAGAAATAAAATGCACCATGATACAAAGACCTCTAGAAATCTGCTTCTTTATATTCCTTTACTTCAAGTGGCTATCAGGGGTTTCAACGCAAAGTCTGGAACATAAGAATGTTGCTTACAAATTTTGATCGTTAACCCGAAGGTTCTTCCTCTACTTATAGAATGTAGAGGGGCAATTACAAGTCGGAAGCTTTTAGTTGAACTGGCACATGTGGAAGTCAGAAAGGAAACAACTGACAATTTCCCTCCTGAAATTCCTCTTTGCATGACATGCATGATTTGCAACTAAAAATAGAACCTTCTATTTTACACGTCTGCCACCTATCTCCAAGTAGTTGACGTCTTCAAGTAATGGCTTTTAAACCAATCACTTAAGTTTTATAGTTTAATTGATCGCTCAATTACTTTGTCGGAGGAAAGAAGAAGGAAGAGGAAAACTGCAGTCTTGTTCTTTTTCATATTCTGCATGCAGCTGATTCTTTTTCCTTTGATTATCACCAAACTGGATCTAGGAGCCGTTGGATCTGGAAGCAAGATGGATCTGGAAACTTTCTTACGGGTGTTTTTTTTGTCTTGTCTTCCCTCTTATCCTTGAAGCTTTTGCAGTTCTTCTCCAGTACATGCATCAATGCAATGTTTATATTTAAAATTCTAGAAAGCACTCCGGGTGAATGCAAATTCAATGAAGGCTTCAACTGGAAGATTGAGAGCACATGCACAAGATCCTGGAAGAAATTTTCCATGCACTGACTTCTACACGGGCTGCATCAAAAATAAGAGGATGAATTTTTGTCGGAAGATTTTGCAATTATGAGATCTGGATCTAAATCAAGATCTGGATCTGGGCCTGGATTTGTGTCTCCGATGTCAGAAAAATTAGAAGTGATGCATGACTCTGTTGTGCTTTCTTTTTCATCCCGCTTTTCCATGGCCGAATTCATCTTTGTCTAAGTAATTCTTTTTCTCTTTATTCGGCCGGAATTCTTCACAACCGGTGCAGATCTAGATAATTCTTTAGATTCGGAGGATATGTTCAATGTATTAGACATTGATTTAAGCTCCCTTCCTCTTATAAAAGCACCTGTATTGAATTCCTGCAATTAATTCAGACAAAGATGGTAACCGGAACATGAACTGTGGATTTTAATCATAAAAATCTACATATATCAAGCCTACTGCCCCAAAATTTGACGTTTTATTTGCATGCAAAGCAAACATGAATTTTACCAACTTCACCTGAGCACCTGTATCACTTATGCAGACAATTATTCAGACACAAATCAACCTCCTTCAAACCTAGGCGCCAAATTTGGAAGCTTTCAGCATTAATTACACCTTCTTCTGAGCAAAATTCCTCTTCAAATGGGGCGCACTTTTTGTCTGGGCTGCACTTCTCTGCTTTTGAATTAATTAATTCATCCTTATGGCAGCCCCTGCTTATATAATCCTCATAATTCTACAATTAATTAATGTCTCTCATATTCCTGGCAATTAATTAATTATTTAATGAGTTTTACTCTTCAAATGGGGCGCCTATTTTGTGCATGCTCATGGCTGTCATTAAATAAATTAAATTTATTTAATTTTAGACTTTTGTTTCTAGTTAACTCAAGTCTCACAGTATGCTTTGACCTTAGCCACTGAAAATAGGAATTAATTAAATCAATTAATACTTTAAAAAGTATTATTTCTCTCCCAAATGGGTCGCACTTTTTGACATGAAGGGGCTGCATTAAATAAATAATATTTATTTAATTTTAGAATGTCTAATTCCAACTTCCCTTTATCCACTTTCCCTTTGTTGACTTTTCCACAAGCCTGGGCGCCAAAATTGGAGAAGAAATTAATTAATTAATTATATTAAAAGTTGCCCTTCCTTCCCTAAAGGGGTCACACTTTTTGACGTGAAGAATTTCTATTTTTAAAATTCAATTGATAATGGGATTATTTACCCTACAAGGTAGCTTCGAAAATCCCATGATCCACTTAAGTTGTTTGACTTTCATAATGGGATTATTTATCTTGCAAGGCAGGTAATAAAATCCCATCAATGCCTTAAGTGATTTTTCTTTTATTTCACAATAGGAATTTTTACCCTGTAAGGCAGGTAAGAAATTCCTACCTGCCTGCTGCATATAATTTTCCCATTGTGACTTAAGTGGTGTTGCTTCCATGGGAAAAAGTACCATGCTAGGCAAGTACAAAATTCCCACCTGCCTGTTGCTTCCAAAAATCCCATGATTCACTTCAAACCCTCTTTTTCCACAAATGTGGCTAGGCCAGAAGAAGTTTTTGGTGCACGACTTCATCTTTTCCGAGAGAACCAGACCTCTAATGGCGAATTCCTTCTGACACAACGTGTATAGGTGATCTCCAGTTACTCTAGGCCAAGAATCAAGCCAAACCGACAAAGGAATTGATCCAGAGAAATTTCATAGAAAATGAAACAGGAAAACACAAAAAACACAAAACGTTGCCAGAAGTCACAAATAAAACCCAGGATTCATTCCTGGTTAAAACCCTGTTGATATATGGGAATAATGATATGTACGATCAAAACAAGGTTAAACCGGAGCACAAATTGCCTCAAACGCGGCTCAAAATAATTAAATACAAATTTCCTGCAGGCAGACCCCATCGACAGAATAAAACAATTTTTGGCATCTGGATATTTGTTGACAATGACTTATATGGCTCCTTGGGAATATCTTGACACATTACAGGAACTTTTTGGCAATAAAAACACAAAATGACCCATTATTTTAAAAGTACGATTTTTTTTTAACATGGGGTAGTCTCATATTTCAGTGTGGAATCTTGGGACACCAGATAGATTATTTTTTGTGGAATTTTTGGGTGAAACCTGGGTACTACCAGTACTACAAAATTTTCCAAAATCAGATTCCCAAGATTATACTATTTGCCAAACTACAAATTTTTACTGCTAAAAGATTCTTTGGTTTCGTGACCCACAAAATAATATGTATATATATAAATCTATAAGTACAATTACATACTTATGCCTTATAAACAAGAATAAATTTGTGTAATTACTTATAAATCGGACAACTCCTAGAATATATATCTTTTATCATCCTTTGTTGACAAACAATGTTATAGATTGTTATTCCCTTATGATCTAAAATTGAGGCTATCATAAGTTATAGTTTCAACTAAAATAAGTGATAATTATTATTCTTAGTTGTGGGATATTCAGATAATCTAGATTACACACTGAAATGTTGGTCTTATGTAAGTAACTTAGTCCTTGTGTTGTCATTCCTAAATTCTAGATGAGAAAGTAATGTGAATAATCGAAGGTTACATTGGTCTCACAAATTAGATATGTCTCGTATTAATTGACTCTTAGGAGACTTGTGAGTAAGATTTATTTCACATTAGAGAACTCTCAATAACTTATTATAAGATAAATGGTGTAACCCCTTATTGTGAGGATTAAGAATTAACAATTATTTATTCATTCCACCTAGGTTAATTGAAGACGTCCTTTGTTAATAGTATAAACCCTAGTTAAGAAGTGTGGATTTGGAGTTGAATCGAGACTTATATTGTTTTGGCGTGCACTAGAAAACATGGCCCCATTGTTTCACTGTTCATTATGTTGGTGAAATTGATTCAACCTCATGTTAAGAATTATATATATATATATATATATATATATATATATATATATATATATCTTTCGACCTAATGGGTCAGTGTAATCACAAAATAATGCACTTTAGGAATTATTGGACTCGGTATCATACTATTATTTAGAAGGTTCTTGAGTGAAGAAAGTACTAATTAATCTCATCTTTTGGCCATCTTATTTTACTTTTATTTCATCATTCCCACACATTTTTATATGCATGCCTAGTTTTTTTCGGCACTTTCCTGTCATTTTAGCCAAAACTGGGGTGCCTCAGTCCCTTTGGGGAACCCTGATCCTTTATTATACTTTCCCTCCACTTTTCGGGACCTTTCTAGTCATTTTTCATCCTTATCTTTTTCCTGGTTGGCCATGTTGTGATTAATTACAAAATTATATCACAAAAATAATATAAATATAAATTTATGAGACCATAATGAGGGCCCTAGCGTCATTTACTACTATCCCTCCATTTAGAGTTGCATTCATTGCATCACTTGCATCCACATAGTTCCATGCATCAAGACTAGGAGATCTACATTAACATAAACTTCATAGGTAGAGGGATTATATTCCATTTCATGCAGACATGTTATTAAAATTTTCACATTTAGTTATTGATCCCTATTTCACATAGTATGACTGGCTCAAGAGCACCTAGGGCATGACATGCACACACACCAAAACTACATTTGGGTCTAAAATATAGCGCAACGCTCATTTTAGTAAGCCCATTGTTGTGGCAACTTAGGTCAGTCTAACCCATACATTCTACATCTTTATTTTTAGTGTTTTGATACTTCCTTTGCATTTTTAGGTCTTCATTTCATCTTCCATTATTTGATACATTCAGCATAGTTCAGTAATCTAGTGTGACAAATAATCAAGGCCACAAGTCATTTTATGACCTTGAAAGAATCAAGATTTTTTAGAGACCAATGTGCCAATTTATGCATACCAAGGTGCCCCAGGGAACCCCAATACCCTTCCGGGCGTTCCAGTCTACTTATAACTTCAGCATCCATCCTTTTCGGGACCTCTGTGCAGCCGTTCCTGCTTTTGGAATTTCCAGTCAAACATGTGAAACTCTACGATGGTCATCTATAGCTAGTTGAGTTCTTTCCTTACCATCTCCTTACATATTAGGGTTTCATTTCTATTGGTTTAATTATTTAAATTACTTTGTACTATTTTAGTGCATTTATTTACATTTTTTGTGTCCTCCTAGATTAGATTAACTATATTAGCATACTACATAGTTTATTCTAATTTTAGTTAATCATTTTGGTGAAGCCGATCCGATCATATACACTTCTAGACTCCTCCATCTTACTTATCTAGGGTTTTTTTTCTTTTCCTATGGCTTAATTTTATGAAGAATTTTCTGAAACTTGCCTTAAGGCCATCAATGATCACCATGTTGTGTACCCTTAGGATCTAGAATTAATTTTACATGTGGCTCGTGAAGAAGCTACTAATTTGGTAGAACTCAATCCTTTTGTGGTTGTACCAACTGTTTTGGCCACTCAACCACTTGCTTCCACTCTTCCACCTATCTCTATTGTTATGGTTTATGTCCCTACTCCTACCAATAATTTTACACCTCCCTTAGTTTCTCATGAAATCAAAGTCTCCTTTGTTCACAATCAATATTTCACATCTCTTTATCACGATCTTCAAGCTAAAATTTGTAAGTTACAACAGGCTACTTTGACTTCATCTCCATCTTTAGATTCTACCTTATTATTGCATACTCAATTTGCACCTGCCATCTCTAATTTTTGGCTTCCTACTAGTTTTGTTACCTCTGAGCTTCCTATTTTCAATGGGCATGGTGACCCATAGGAGCATCTTCGAGCCTTTCATGTTCCTTGTCTAGATTTCGCTGATGATCATATTCTCTTAGCTAAAATATTTCCTCGTAGTATCCATGACTATGTCATGCGTTGGTTCTACAACTTACTTGTCCACTTAGTTACTTCATTCACACATATAGCCAATCCCTTCCTTACACGTGTCTCCATCAACATCAGCTCTAAGATTTCTTAAGCTCAACTAACACAAATTATACAGGGATCCAATGAATAGTTCACTAACTACGTTTTATGGTATAAGAAAAATCTCGATAAATTGACAAATGTACTTGCCAACTCTAAGATTTAGGACATATTTATCTAGAGTCTTTTAATGTTCTCTTTGAGACCTCTCATTCATTTGATTAACCTTTCCATACTCTTAAGATTTGTGAGTCTAAACTTTTATCCATTGGAAAACTTAAGTATTATGAACAAACTTCAACCTCCACTCGTTTTCAAAATAAGGCATCATTCAAACCATCTACATCAAATCCAATTGATATTAAAATAAATGTTAAGGCAGTTACTCCCTCTAACGAAGTTCATTCATAGAAACCTAAACACACATTTAACAACCTTACAATGGCTCCACATCTTATATTAAAGCAACTTCTTAACAACAACCTTATTACCCTTCCTCCACCACTTGAGTTATACCCATCATGACCCAAAGGTAGGAACTACAATGAAAAATTCCATTGTAATTATCATCATTGTGTGGGAAATTCTACAAATAGATGCCTAAAAATCCGAACAATTATCCAAGATCTACTTAATAACAATAAGCTCGAATTCACATTATTTACTAGCACTGCTCTAGCTAGTGACAAGGGTAAACTCCATCTTTTTCATAATGAATCCCAACAATGAGACAAGAAGACCATGGAATATTTTGCTAATCATGTATATCATGTAGTACCACCTCCAGAATCAGGAGCTCTTCATGTCTTAGTCACTCATACCGAAGCTTGGCCACCAATCATTTCATTTCCAATGTTGACTATCACACTATATTAAAATCTAATCATTTGCACATCCATGTATCTATCAACTCGACCACTATCAAGAATACTAAGTTTAATCCATCATTACCCATTAACACCTATTCTATGTCACTCCTTCGGGAGATCAATTACCCTCCATCACAAATCGAGTATCCATTCAAAAAACCATTTGGTGTTGTTAAGTTATATGTCACAGTCAGACCTCTTACCATGCTTGTCCCTTTCCTTTTCGGAAACACAATTGAGGGATGTTACCAACTTCTAGGCCTTAATTGGATCATTCGCTCTCAATCTATCATATCGATGAATCACTTGCGACTTAAATTCATTCATAAATCCCAAGTCATTTCTATTGATGATGTTCTTCCATCTCGTCCATTTTTGTCATCTCCTTGTATAATTACTTGTGTGCCATCTACCTCTTGTAACACATCTCGTTCTATATTGTTAAAGGCGCAGTCTACTCCTAGTTAACATACTCAAGTGTTTTCTACATGAACAAATAATACCACTAGTCCAACACATCCGCATATGATTATTCCTCAGATAACCACTACATCTTGGCATCGATTATCATGTCGATTTATTCCTCATGGTTTCTCATCACCTTCTCATTCCAAAACACGTATATCTCCATCACAAAAACATTTTACTACGGCTCAATATTCATCATATATTCATCCATCGCATGTGCATAGACTTCATTCACCGACACAACGTTTTTCTACCATACCACCTCTATTATAACATGGCCCTACGCTTTCATTCCCAAATATATCAGGTGGAGAACCTTTATCCTTCACTATCATTGGTTAATTTACTCATTGGTATACTCTTGGGGGGCATATCACTTAATATCCCCCCAACTCATTCGTAAATCTATCATATTTGCATTCTAACATAGGCATTTGCATTTCATGTTCTAACAACGTCAATACCTGATGACACACTCTTTTCCTTCAGTTCACACTTGAATTTTGACGGATTACTATTACACTAAACTCAACACACCACACCTTATGCATTACACATTGTATTTCATCATATATTGCACATCATACACCATTCAGTATACACGTATTCTACATTATACTAGTCCCCATCTATGGATTAGATCCATTAGGGTATCTACGCATATAGTCACATCATACACTGCTCATTTCTACATATATTCCACATAGTACGCTATATCTACATTACATGGGATTCTAGATATTACCCTTCATCATTACTATAATGTCTATTTCTATGTACTACCTACTATTTCATTTTACACATTACGTATTGTGCACAGTCATACACCTTTTAGCATCACATCTTTATCATACTACGTATTCCCTTGAGTATGTTAACTCATCACAAGGTTTTACAATCAGAGATAGGTGCATCATATGTTGTCTTATACGCATTTTACTGACCAGCCTATAATTCAAATTAATTCATCAATCCACTCACACATACTATTGAAGGTCTTATCCAAATACCATTGAACTTTTGTTTCTCCATGCGAGCATCCTAGTCTATGCAAGGGTCCTAGGGGGTCTAGTGAGAAACATGCTTCAGGCTCTTTCCCTGTCACTTACCTCCATCATTATGCTCTACCAGTGACAAATTTTCTTAGGCTATATCATCACCCATTTTCCTACCAAATTATCTAAGTAGTGGTTTACACTCTACAATGGTTATTTGATCTACCACTATCCACCATGTCATCTTGTAGTGAATTTTACATCCATTAGACGACCACATTTCTTACCCAATTTTCCATTCATCAGTAGTAGTTAAGATTTTTTTACGCTGTAAATGGTTAAAATGCAACAAGGATCATAATGAACCCTTATAGTGATTATGCACTTGCACTTTAAAATCATGCTTACTAAAATCATTCAACATACTTGTAGACAATACACTTCATAGATCTATTTAGTAAAGGTCTCATATGTCCCTTGCAAGTCATATTGTTCCATTTGATAAATTTTTGATACACTTTGATGACGTTGTGTCATAGATTTAAAGAACGAGAGGTCAAGATCATATCACTAAAGAAGCTTACCTATGTTTCTACCCAACTTAATGGTTCATCTACATATAAATGTTCAAGGGGAAAACATAATGATAACTCATTGCATAAACCTAACAAAAATCCACTTGGGGAAGCTAACACTAGCTCCTATAATACCATATCTGCAACTTCTAAATTATCCATCCATTGCATGTTGCATTTTCATAAAAGCATTGATTCTTGCTTGCTAGTATTCCCACCTCTCCATATGTGATCGTACACATGTTAGGTATATTTGAGTATATGTCAAAATGTCATATCACTCCGCACATGTGTGTTGATGCCTTTGGGTAGGGAGAATTGGTATATGACAGGATTCTGACACACGGCATGAGTGATCTTATTCATACCCTACCTAAACTCAACATGTTGAGAGGGCAGTCCAAATATGAGAAAGTCTCTATGAAAAAAATTCATTTTGTACTTAACATGCCTATTATGACTTGATCATAGATGTACTTAGGAAATGTAGTAGTATATGCTCTCTAACATTTCTAATGGGTGTTATCCAAGATTTAATTGATACTGGTCAATTTAATTTAATTCAATTCTTCTCTTGATAAATCCAAGCTACAAGGCAATAACAATTCTAAGCTTAAGATATTTAAGGATCTACTTTCTAATAATCACAATTTGAAATCAAAGAGAAACTTAGAGGTGCATGATGCATATAAGGACCAACCCCTTCTTGATACATATGATCATCGACTTGATTCTCTTATTGGTACAATTACTTAGTCTTTACCTCTTATGCCTATTATTAGATTTGATGATAATGGCATATTTGATGATGATGTTATTTCTAGATTCACTCTACATTTGAGCATCTTTCAATAAGCATCATATTCTTAGTGCCTTGGTTGATAGTGGTGTGATAAGTGAAAAATGTGCATAATTACATTTCTTGTCTCTTTGAGCTATATTAAGGAACATATCAAATTTGATGCACAATATCCTTATATATTGGAAATTATTCTCCCTATTGCAGTGGGATCCACTACTACATACACATATTTCTAGTTACTAATGCTCTTAGAAAATGTGACATGCTTCTAGAATACCTTTGGATTCACAATCTTAGGTCTATTCCTTATATTCTCCATCAATGTGTAAAATAAATTTTTGGAAATCAAGTTGTTACAGTTTAAGGCATTCCTCGGTATTTTCCCTTACCTATTCTCTCTTCTAGAAATATAAATGTCTCTAATCCAATGCTTATCAATCCTAAACATGATAAATCTACATTTCCTATCTTCCAAGAAGGTGTTTCTTTGTGTTGGAAATCATAAGAGTCCTATCCATTATGAAAAAGTATCTAAGTTGTCTCCTAGATTTGTGGCTCCTTTTGAGATCATAGAGAATATCGGTCCATTGGTGTATTGTCTAGATTTTCCACCCAGCTTATCTTGCATGCATGATGTGCTCCATGTATCTGTTCTTAGAAGATAAATCCCAGATCCTTCTCATATATTGGATTAGACCACATTGTAGGTGAAGGAGTAGGGGCACATAATGTTGGAGCCCATGAGTATTTTAGAGCACAAGATTTTGGGCCTTAGAGGCTGAGAGATTGATCAAGTGTGAGTCTAATGGGATAGGTATGATGAGACTACTACTACAGGGGAGGATGTTACGTTGCTCTGAGTTTAGTTTCCACACCTATTTAAGTGAATTCTAGGAGGAAGTTGAGTCTAATGGAAGGGGATGTAGTGCCCACTCCTCTTCGAAACTTATTATATTTTGATTTCAATTATTTTTTTACTATAGAGATGGATATTATTGTATCATTTTGGTTAGCATGATGTTAGATGATAGAGATATTTTGATTATTGATGGATTTTGAGTCATAGTATGATTTTTGTGGTTTCTGAGAGACGTAGAGAGATATTTTCATATTGATGATGATGATGTGTTGTTAGCATTCATATTTACTGACATTCGGTATTCTCATCATGTTGACCGTGACTCAAAATTTGAACTAATCTTGTGATCTTGTTATATTGATAAAAAATATAGAATTGAGATGTTGTTGAAAATTTGACAAATGATAGCATTGTTTAGTGGAGATGATGATTTAGATATATGTGGATGGTTGTTGATTTATGTGCATATATTTTATCTTTGATGTTTTGATGCAGAAACGAGGCCGAAGGAGGTATTGTGTGATTTTGCAAGTGATTATATCACAACAATCAAAAGGGGGATTGGAGACTAACCACAACATAATACTAGATGGATACAACAAAAGGTCACCATGAAAACTTGTGTAATGTTTTGTTTTGTTTGTTTTATTTTGTTAGGGGGTCCCCATAGGGGGGATGATCTCCAATTGTGACCATGGGCTTGTGTGCAATTCTTTCCCTTTTATTTTAATTATTGTTGAGTATGTGATTTATTTGATGTAATTTATTTAACCATTGTTTTATTAATGTGCCTTTATTAAATAAATTAATCATGTTTATTAAGCCATATGGGGATGTGACAAAAGAGGTCATTTATTAGAGTAGTTGGTCTTTTGGACTTTGTGATTTTGATTGAGTGTATGTGACTTTGAGTGTTGTACACTCTACCTTACCTTGGAATTTCGGATTTGGGATTAAGGGCCATTTTTG
The DNA here is from genome assembly GCA_019776745.2 of Taxus chinensis. Classification (NCBI taxonomy): domain Eukaryota; kingdom Viridiplantae; phylum Streptophyta; class Pinopsida; order Cupressales; family Taxaceae; genus Taxus; species Taxus chinensis. The sequence continues at coordinate 437,190,993 of CM034155.1, forward strand.
GAGGCTTGTGGGACAAGCTAAGCTTGTCCCACACCTCTTAATTTCATATACCAACCCTACCTATGGATTGAGGGGTCAAAAATAGACCCCATTATGTGTTTTGTTAGACAAAAAGTGACATTAATTGCACTTTTCTTACATGGGTTTTAAAGTTTGTCCTTAGGGGGTGTGGGTTTGGATTGTGTGTGTAAGAGGCTTGTCATTCCTCTCAACCACCAATTTATTGTGCATTGGGGTTGAGGTTTGACTTGTGATGTGGAGTTGAGGATGAGTGATGTGGCATCCTACATGGAGCCACCTCACTCTCATCTCTCCTTTTTCTATAAATGCAAGTTTATTTGTTTGTTTGGGAGTTACTTTAGTTGATTGTGCTCTTGTATTTTTAGGGGTTGGAGGATTTTGGAGTGCTTGTTGAAGCCTTGGATCTTGTTAGAGTTGGATTGATCTTGAAGGATCTTGGAGGGTGACTCTTATGTAAAGTTCTACCATGGAAAGATAGGAACTACACCCTTGTTTTATTTGTTTTCTTTTTTATATGTGTATATTTGTATGAAAGTGAATGTTTTGTATTCTTGTTGGGTTCTTGGGTAGAATGCCTAAGTATGGTGTAGGATAAGGCTATAGGGATCATTTTATATGTAGGGAGGCATAAGACTTTCAAATTTATTTCATGTTTTGGGAGGGAGTTGGGTTTAGTGTACCCCACCTTGGATAAGAAAATGCTTGCATTGAAAATTACTTGGTTCTTTTGTGAGAGACATAAGAGATTGTAGGGAGGCATAAGAGTTTAATGTTTTGGGAGGCATAAGACCTTGGATAAGATGCTTGAGGGAGGCATAAGATTTGTGTAGGAATAAGAGTTTTGAGATGTATATTGTTTTTTGAGGGTTTTAAGGTGGGAACCTAATCCCATTGGTAGGCATAAGTGATCTCCCCATAGATCCTTGCTCCATTGGCTTTGCATTTTCAAGCCTTGTGTATTTTGATAGTTTCATGTTTGTGATTGTATCTTGTGTTGAATATGTTTTGAAATGGTTGTGAAATTTTTTATTTTGATGTTAACACTTTGTGTTGTTTCCATGAGTTGGATCCATCCTTTATTGCATTTTGGTTGGGGCTCGGGGGCCAATGAGGAGGATAGCTTCTTCTCCTCATTGGATTATTGGTTGGGTGGAAAGTGTTGCCTCTCCCCCATTTTTGTTGTTGTGATTAAAGTGAAGAAATGGTGGAGCTCTTGTTGAAGAATTTGGGACTTGGAGCATTTTTTTGAAGTCAAAAGAAATCCTTCATTGTAGAAACTTTTCTTGTAATTTCCACTTAAGGTGGAAGACTAGTAGAATTGTGTTTGAAAGAAAAGTTGCATTGTAGTTTTATTATACCAAGTTGTAATGTATTGTGGAAAGGAAGTATCATTGAAGAATATGTGTTTTAAATGAGCTATGCTCAAAAGTAAGTAAAGGAATGAATTCATGGATATCATGTTTAAATTTTACCTTGTGTTGAAAGAAAATAAAGTTTCAAACTTCTTAATGATTTTGAAACAATGTGAATTGGGAATGTTCATAGCCTTATTCTAAGACTTGAAACAATTAAACTAACTTTGGCTTGTGCTTATTTAAAAATAAATTGTATCATTTGATATCTATTTTGTTTCATACATTCAATGAGTTAGAGTTGTCTGGCCTACAAGTGATTAACATCAGTCAGTCTGTGGAAAGGAAATCGGTGTATACCAACATGGATGTAGAGTACCGACATAGATCACTAGTTTCATTTGTACTTTTAAAATGTTAAATCCAATTTTGTGGGAAACTTAATATTGATATCATGACTTTTCAACAACCTTAAATTTAATGAAAATTGTTGGAAAATCATATTAGATAAGTTTGAAGAAAAAAAAGTTGAAGATATCTAAAAAATTATAAAATGGACTAATCCGATAGTAACTGGCATCAACTGAACCGTCTTTATTCCTAAACCGAATCGGTAAGTTGGATACTGCACTTTAATTTTTTTCTGTAAAGTTGTAAAATTTTTTATTCCCTTGTTGATATCAAATGCTTACGGAAACTGTTATGGTTCTATTTTAACAGAATAAAACCAGTTGCCCATGGAATTAATCTCTTACCCCCACTGCATTTAAAACAATATTCTGTGAACCACCCCAACAAGCGTGGTTTTTGAATCATCACCCAGGTAGTGGTGGCGGTCAACAACACTGTCAGCCATGCTTTGGGCAAGAGACTACCGTTCTTTCACCTATCTGTGGAAAATGTTTTTTGAAAAAATGTATTTCTAAAACCATTGGCTTTTATGGATCAAAATTTAAGCCTGCAAATGTAGATCCAACCTATGTGAGGGTTGTATATGCTTGTTTGGACCCATATCCAACGTGCATATAAGGATTTAATTACATAAAAATACCTTGATCTACAAAATGGGGTTTTTCACCAGCAATGATAAATAAAAAATGGACTAATCAACTGTAGATCTCAAACCAGAACTAGGAAAAATGCTTACATTGTATCTATATAACTAAGAATACATGATTAAACCTAAGACCCCTCAACAATTCTAAACTAAGGAGACCTTAAATGGATGGAATCCCTTTCTTCTTGCACATTGGATCTAAGAAGACTCCTTCTAGTGATTTTCCCTTGATCCATGGCTTCCACTCCTCCAACCAAAAAAAACCAAAGAAAGAGACCAAATGAGGAGCTTAGGATAAGAAAAATTCTTAAGAAAATTCCTTAAGGATGATTAGGGTTATTTTGGGTAGATCTTAGATCTAGTGGTCCCTATTGATTTGATCCAAGGGTTAAGAATCAACCCTACAATTGTTAGGTAAGAATATTAATATTATGGTTTGTAAATTTTTAAATAAATCAAATGTATGTGTAAATGGGTGAATGGGGCCACTTAGGGCTCTAGTGTATTAAGTTATAAAATGTAACCCTTCCTAGTAGGTTTTAGTGAATGATTCTAAATGGACATTTAAAGAAAATAATTTAAGATAACTAAGGTAACTAAGGATAAGGGTTTATTTAATGTGGGTTGAATGTTATTTCCCAAGGGGGGAAACTATTTAACCTAGTAAGAGAAATTAATGGACACTTATCTGGTAATGATAATTAAATTGACATTAGATTTGGATTAAGAATAATTAATTAATAATCTGACCGGATCTATCCTATGAAATGTAACATGTTGGTAAAATTAATTTAAATGTATATTAGGGTTTGACACCCTTGTAACTTAAAACAAAAATAAAAAATGGTGCAACTTTCTGGATAATTGTTTAAGGATTAATGTGGTTTTAGAACATTCCATGCATCAAGGCTGGGAGATATGCATCAAAACACACTTCATAGGGGGGGGGATTCTATTCTATTCCATGCACACATGCTATTACATTTTCTACATTTAGTTATTGCTCGTTATTTCACATACTGTGACTGGCACAAGAGCACCTAGGGCACGACATGCACACACATAAAATAACTACATTTGGGTCTGAAATGTAGTGCAACACTCAGTTTAGTAAGCCCACTATTGTGGTAACTGAGGTCAGTCTGACCAATTCATTTTGCGTCTTTATTTTTGGGGTTTTGATAATTCCTTTTCCTTTTACAGGTCTTCATTTCATTTTCCATTATTTGATACATTTGGCACAATTCAAAAAATCTAGTGCGACAGACTATGAACGTCAAAGGTCGTCTTTCGACCTTGAAGGAATCAAGTTTTGAACTTTTTTAGAGACTAGGACTCCTATTTCTACATACCAACGTGCCCCGTGGAACCACAGTACCATCATGGGCACTCCAGGGTCAATGCATGGTGTTGTGTCCCACTTCTTGTCCCGAAAATGCGAGCCAAAATGGGAAATGCACGTTTTCCAAAGTGGGTTCACGCAAACATAGCCTTCGCGCGAACCAATTTCGTGCGAACAGACACGTAAGCCGTTATTTGCCGCGTGGTGCAATTGAAAGGGTTCGCGCGAACACCATTCTCGCGAACACCATTTGCGTGAATAGTGTTCGCATGAACTCCCCTGTTTATATATTGGAGGCGTTGCGGAGGAAATCATTTTCCTCCGCCCCGCCTCCTTCGCGCGAAGTTTGTGCAACCGACCAGAGCCCACCACACCAGCCAAGAGCCCACCACACCAGCGAGCCCACCAGTGACGAAGCCCAGCAACGACGAGCCCAGGTATGTTAGCAAAATCATACACATTTTTTTAGCAAAATCGTAGCCACTAAAATACCTTTTTTTGCAAAACCCTGGCTCGTTTTTTTTTGGTAAAACCCCATTTTTTCTCGTAGAAATGAATTGAATGTGAAGGTCAACTCTGAAAATACCTGGTTGGCCGTTTTGTATGCTACATCCTTGTTACTTGTAAATGGTCTCTTTGAGAAACTCTGAGGGCAATAGGCAATATTTATACCCTTCCATTATGTACGTCCAATCAGACAATAAAAAGTATTCTTTTACCAGGTTCAGAGAAACTTGTTTTTTACAATGGACGATTATACTGTAGTTTCAAGTTAATTTTATCTAGCTTTATTTCTATTAGCTTTGATCCACGACTAAGGAAGAATTCATATGGTTGTTACCTGTACATTTTTCCAAGGTCGTGGTGGCATTGGGACATGGATGGTCTCATAATTACAATTCAGGCATGAAAACCTTTTCTGAATTCTTGTTGGGTTTCGCTTCTGAATTATATACTTACAGAATACTTGTAGTCTGTGTGTGATTGGTTTTCCTTGTAAGCAAGCTACAATGAATTCAATAGTCATGCTTTATTTTAAGGTGTAAATTTTATATATAGTTTTATGTTTTTGGTGTGGATTTATATTTATTTATATATTGGTTTTGAATTTAAATATGTATTCATGAATTTATTAGAAGTGAAATGGAATGGTATTTATATTTTAAGAGTTGTTCATGTTTAGGAGAATTCATTCTTCATAAATATGAATGGTCTATTTGGTACTCATTGTTTTTAATTTATTTCTTAATAATATGAATGGTAACACAATTTTGAAGGTTAATATGTTATGAGAAGGAGATTCAGATCCCACGTACAAGAAGCATGACCCGGAAAACTTTTAGCCAAACCCCCATCCCCCAACCTTACCATGGATGTGTATTTGTAGTATGCACAATAAATTATTATTTATCAATAAACCCTCAAAAAATTCTATTAACAGTGATCCATCAACCTACGTCATAATTTGCAATGTGCATTCATCGTTCATGCAATGTCAACCTTAAATATCAAATTTAATAGTCATCTAATAAATTCAAGTTTCAAAAGCCACAATTATAGATACCAGAAGTGATCCAAAATGGTTCAGAAAATTCAAAAATACTAATAATGCAAAGACATACAAGTAAGATCCAAACACCGAGCCCTTACAATGAAGGCAGCAAACACACACAAAATCAAGACGTGAAAGAAGATGACATAGATGACTGTCACACCAGGCTGTTGTACTTGTACCACTGGGCAGGTCCTTTGAGGATCTGGATCCTCAGGAGTTGACAAGAAGGTGCAAGGCAGAAGAGAAATGAACACTCAAAGTTGATGGTTGGGCACATGCTGAACACGTCAGTGTTGTGAAACAGTGAATAGTGATGGGTATGGCACATGCTGTACCCATCCAACTGTGGGGGTAGAAATGAAATGGGTTTAGTCCATTTTGAACCTGTCACCAATCATTAGTGCAGGTGCTGTGGGTAGCTGCCAGGGGTTCAAACCCACCGGGTTCACTTGGGCAGCTTCAGGACCTGCCAAACCCATCAACAATGACCGTTGCGCTTCCAGAAACAAGCAGCAGAGATGATACATCATCCAAAAAACACTGTTGTTGATCTTCCATGAGTTGAGTCTTTGTTCCAAGGACAAATCCAGGATGAATTTTCGATAAACACATTTGAGCATGGAGTGATTTAACATGTTGTTGTTAGACCATGTCCAGTCCTTCAAGAAGTTGCATTGAACCAAGAGTAGACATCTTAACAAGGAGTGAGTCGTCCTCAAGTTGCAAAATTCCAATTATAGTTGTCTTGTCAGCTACACATAAGTGAAAAAAAACCTTTAAGAAATGCCAATGTTTCCATTGGTACCATTATAAGTGACACAAATCTTCAAACTCGCATATACCTATTTTTAAAAGACGTTTTTATTTCAGCCTAGACTACAAAGAAGGGGAAGATTGTTGATTTACACATCTATTCAACCAAATCGATGAAGTGAGAAAGCTAAGGCCATGTTAAAGAGATTTGTTATTCCGTTCCAACAGCTCATAAATGTCACGTTGTGCTTTCCAACGAACTTAGAACTGACAACTTTGAGATTTCCAATCAATTACTAGCGAAAGGGTCTTCGAGGGTCTGCATAGGAAAAGATACTCATCTCTCCACTCTTGATGGATGATTTGTCTGATCTCAACATAGGCGGATTAAATTTACAAGAAGGCAAAGAAGAATCTGACCCGCCTGTGCTCTTGGCATCTAAATTATAAGTAGAAAATTTCTTCTGCAATTGAAGATCATCATTTGAGGGCGGCCTTATCTTTGGAGCGCTGAAGGAGCGCGCTTTAGCCTTGGCAGACCTAAGAATTGCGCCTAAGAGCAGGAGAATTTATCCATCTTGCCAATAGGAGAAACCCAATAGTCTCTCGCCTCTGCATAAATGGCAAGAGTTTTCGCCCTACCCATTTGGCCATCTACTTAAAATATCCCTGAACTTATTAAATCATAGCACTCAAATACCCCAATCCTAATATAGATAGAGCAACTTCTTTATCAAATTATTTAGAAATACCTCAGATTCTCTCAGTTTAGTCTCGTGGCTTCGATGTGCATCAAGTATTTCCTGCACTGCCTGACCTTCCTTAGACATTCGAACATGGCGAGCCCTTACACGGGCCTGAACCCTGACGAGTGCTTGCATACACCTCAAAGTAACTGCTGCCTGCTTCCTTACCTGACGACCCCTAAACAATGCCTGGAGCCTCACCAGCCCTTTCAGTGCTCGTAGTGCTCTCCTCGCCTGTAAAACCCAAAAACCAAATCCAAAAGAGTGACAATAATCCCCTTCAAAAATAATCAAACAAAATTCTCACAGACCCGTTATTGTTCATCGAGAATGGTTACCAAAAAGCCTCGGAATGCAGTCTGGATTCGAATGACAGCCCATTCCTGTCGTACAGCCTTGAAGTCCTTTGGAGGAGCCCTCACTATTGTTGCCACTGCAGCATTATAGGCCTTTGCAGCAGCCTCAGATGCAGATTCAGCAGTCTCCACATTGAGATGTCTCGACTGCTTATGCCAACTTCCTTCGCTTCTTTCCCCTGACTCGTGCTCACCAGATATTTTCCACAGACCCCATTTTTTGGACTTGACGTTGGTAAGCTTCTTCTGTTCATGATTCAACAATAGCAATCAATCAGCTTGCTTGTAAAAGGGCAAATGAATCCTCCTTTGTAATTGGTTGCCCCCGTTTTGTATGCTACATCCTTGTTACTTGTAAATGGTCTCTTTGAGAAACTCTGAGGGCAATAGGCAATATTTATACCCTTCCATTATGTACGTCCAATCAGACAATAAAAGTATTCTTTTACCAGGTTCAGAGAAAATTGTTTTTTACAATGGACGATTATACTGTAGTTTCAAGCTAATTTTATCTAGCTTTATTTCTATTAGCTTTGATCCACGACTAAGGAAGAATTCATATGGTTGTTACCTGTACATTTTTCCAAGGTCCTCTTGGTTGCCCCCGTTGTTCAATGTATTTTTTTGAAGGGCTTCTTTTATGTGCTGCAAATTGTAACATAAAGGATCTTTTTAGTTTCTAGAAAAATGAGTATATTGTGTAGCTCACAGCTGCCTATGCCATACTAAGATCCCAATAGTGGCATAATTGTTGATTGGAACCGAGATTGCAGAGTGCACTGCCAGAATAATGCATATCATGGAGATATTCCATTTTCACAAACCTTAATACTACTGCCACTGCTAGGAAGCTTTGCATATTTCTTCTGCAATATCTGTTTTAATGTGCCTTTAGGGCTGCTTCAAAGCTTCTAGATAAGATAATATAAATATAAATAAATAAGAACTCGTTGGCAGTAGTTTCCTCCTAGAACTCGTTGGCTGCATGTATGCCTACACTTGAGAAGCACATGCTTTAATGATATCACTGAACTTTCAGATTATATTCTTGTATCCAGTAGCATCTAGAGGTTTTAGATAATGTATTGTAGTGATATTGTAAGGCACTATCAAAAACAATGTTGACAGAAGTAAGGATGGGAAATGTGACGGGAAATTTCAGTCATATGAGTTAAATAAGATAATGCCAAAGTTAAACAGCTTCCTTGAAATAAACAGCTTCCTTGAAATGTAAAGTTGATTTATCCCTGATTTTGTATACAAACACTGTGATGACATCAATAATAGATTACAAATAATTTCAATGTTTTTGTGATTTTTAAGCATGCATAAGTGGTCAACTTGTACATGTGGAGATATAGATGCATTAGACATGTCTTTTACCGATGTGTTTTGTTGTTTAAAATTGGATTGGTGTTCTATTTGATTGCGCTAATTCTGTATCATATGCACAAAAATTGTGTTCCAGGGAAAGGTGAATCCCACTCAATTGTTCTGCTTTGATAATGGTTTGTGCCCAGGTAAACTTACATTCTCTTCTACAAACATTGCTTTGACTTTAAGATCATCTAAATGTATTCAAAACTTTTCATTTCTGAACTCTGCAACATCACTTGGTATATTTTGTTATCATTGTGATTTGTAATTTATGTAATTTATTTGATTTTGTAATTTATTTTCTATATTAGTTGCATTGAAGCTTGAAAATTTCATATTTCTGTTTTCATTAATATAGGAGAATATCTTAGGAATTTTTTTTAATTAAAAGTACTATTAATTAGAATTTTACTTTCATTTTTTTTACAGTCATGGCTTCTTCTGGAACTCCTAATTTGTTTGAGAGGACCGATTTAGAGATTGCAAAATTGCAATCTATTCTCGAAAATCCAACTACAGTTGGGCAGTATAAAGCCCATTGTGAAAAAATACTGGTTGATCTTCGTAGAATAGAGACAAGTTTGAAAACATATAATCCATTTGATTCTGAATCAATAAAAAATTTATGGATTCACTAAAATCAAGTGTCTCAGGAGATGTAGGTTATAATGAGATTACATCACGACTTTCCGATAAGGAAGTCGTTAAGAGGTCTTGTTGGAGTTTTTATGCAGACAAACGGAAAATAAGGGCATATTATGTAAACAAATGTTCATGTCCTTTATGTGCCCCTTTGATTTATCCTAGATTTGTGGCCTCTCAAGGCCAATTTCCAAATAATGACCAATTACCGTTATACTTCATAATGATGCTACATGCTGAGGTTCACTTAAACCTAAAGGTGAACTATTTAAACATCCCTAGTTATTTGGGGCAGGGGCGTGGCCGTATTAGCCACAGGCAGGCATATAGAAAGGAGGGAGCTCCTGCAGTTGTTGACGCACGGCAGCTTGTACCAAGGCCACAACCATTCTTATCAGGCTTTCAGGATGTCGCAGCACCTGTCGTTATGACTGCACATGAGGCTGCTATCGAGAGTCTTGCTGGCATTGCTCGCGAGACCCAATTGATCTCTTTTGACCGTGTGGGTCAGTACCTTCAGAGACGCGATACTAGCAGTGGAGGTGCTAGTAACACCAATGATGCACGCAACGAGGTATACACTCGTGCATCTTTGATTTCCCCAGATGACTTTGAGCTAGTTACAGATCCCGCTCAGGCACGTCGGCTAGGATGCATCATGGCTGCTGACTTGTTGCGTGCGTATGAGGTGATTGCTCGGCATTGCAGCATTCCACTATCGGGGGTTTTAGATTTTATAGAGCAGAGTGGGAGTGTATCTTCTAGTCAGGGTACTACTGCCGCTGCTACAGATAGACTTCCTGTAGCTGGGATTGTCACACCTGATGTTCAGCACATTTCTGTTCCGGTGTGTGAAAATTAAACCTTTAATATAATTAAAATTTATTTTAATTGATCATTACTTTACAATTTATTAATATTAAAATTAAACATGTACTTTTGTGTTTAGGCTTCTGCTCCAGTGTGTGGAGCTTCACAGCCCACACCATCTACCCGTGTCACATACACACAGCTCTTGACTGAGCACAACATGGATCTCGATGTTCCGGGTCTGAGTCAACTTGGCTTAGTTGGCGACATATTTGCTGGTGTTGAGGTCGTGGATGACAATCCCATACATTTGGAGACGCGTTCCGCAGAGGTATAAATACATGTGTTTTAATATAATTAATATTTAATCTAAATTGAAATGTTAGAAATTAATGAACTTTATTCAAAAAACTTATTTATCAACTTCTTACATTTTATTTATTTTGTTTCACAGGGATCTACGGGACAGAGATCTACGGGTAGCGTAGATACTCCCAACATCCGCGCAGGGACAGATACTGAGGTAATCAATTGTACATATCAGTTATATAATGTATTGAATTAATCAAGAAATTGTTGTAGATTTCTGCTTATATATTTTAATATATGGTACATGCTATATATAGTTTATGACATGTATATTCCTTTTTTTTAACATGCAGGGTGCAGCAGAGCGTAGTGAGGGGTCTGGCACTCGCCCTAGTGCACGGAGGAGACTTCAGTGATATTTTATAGATTTCAAACATTTTAGACATACTTCTGGAGATTTTAGACATGTATATATATTCATACTCATTCTAGACATTATTATTATATTTTGATATATGTCTTAGACACGTGTATTATTAATATATTTTGATATATGTCTTAGACACGTGTATTTACAATTATGGATGTGAATATAAGACACCCCCTTATCTTTCATTTTTGTCTCTTGATGATATCATAATAGGTATATAACTAGCAATCGCATGTGTTTCATGAGATGTGAACGCCGAACGGTATATGTTATTTGATTTAGAGGCATAGTTATCTGAGTTTTGATGTGCTGCTTTGTCCATCTCTTGCCGTCCTCGGTCAGTGTCCATGCAGTCTTTGCTGTAATTAATAATTTAATAGTGTTTTGTGTCACTGTCATCTGTTATCAACAAATCCAGATCCTAGGATTACAGACCTTCCATCTGAAAGTAGATCCCTCGCATATTCAAAAGGCATCCCACAATCACCCAACCTAATGTTGCTAGGCTGCATCAAGGAAGCTGTATTTAGTTCTGTTGAAATAAAAGGCCACCCACAGTTACCTGACCCAATGTTGCTAGGCTGTACCAAAGTTGAATTTGATACCGCGGTCATTTCAGAAGGCAACCCACAATCATCCGATGTAATGTTACTATGCATCACAAAAGATGGACTTGGTCCTGTTGTTGCTTCAAATGGTATCTGACAATCACCTGGCCTAATTCCATTAGGCTGCATTGAGGAAGATTGATATGGTTCTGTTGTTTCAAAAAGCCACCCAGAAACACCTGAGCTAGATTTTCTAGGCTGCATAGAGTTTGTTGGATTTGGTTCTGTCATTTCATTAGGCAACCCACAATCATCCAGCTTAATATTGCTAGGGTGCATCAACAAAGACGGATTTGGCTCTGTTGCTTCAAATGGCATCTCACAGACACCTGCCTTAACGCCACAAGGCTGCATTGAGGAAGGATGATTTCGTTCTGTTTTTGTTTCATAAGGCATCTCACATTCACCTGGCCCAATGTCAAATCAAATGAACTCTTGGCGAATAGGTACGGTGGCTGAGTAAATCAAATGGCTGAGTTCCAGACTGACAGAGGTAAAGTGGAACCATATAAAGTGGGATGGAAACTGAGTTGCGGACTGGGCTGCCAACAGTAGGGTTGGGCTTCAAACATAGGCAGACATGTCTGAAAAAACTCGGTGACCTCGATTCCCCAATGACCTTCACAGACTTTTGACACAGGATTTGGTTAAGGAAGCTTTTCCATATTTAGCTCTTGATGGGCTCAAGATGAAACCACTCCAAAGATTTGGATAATTGGTGCAGTATTTGTTTGCTTTATAATAGCCATTTGCCACCTTTTTATTCATTGGGCTAGGTGCCTTGGTGATTCTAATTACCTCACGTGTACCTCATGCTAAGCTTATGCAGGGGTGCAATAATAAGTTCCTTCCTTCTCCCTAAATGAAGACATAAATGATATAAATTGTGCAATGGGCTGTCAGGGAGCCAACGTATTTCATTGCCAGCACCTCATTCTGGAAAGTTTGGAGGCTCTCAGCTTCAGGATGGCAGAAATTATGGAGCACCTGGGAGGTTAGTTGTCTAAGGAGGGAGCCTACACCACCCCCCATAATGCCCTCCTACTCTTGCCTCTCCAGGAGACATGGATGATAGCACAGGACGTGATGAAGATGCAGGCAGGGAACTGCCCCTGACAGTGCAATCTTGGTTGAAAATTAAGTTGCTGGCTAGAGCTCAGCCTTTGTGTTTTTCTATATATGTCAGATGGCGAAAATGGGCCTAAGTAATTTTATCTGCCACAAAGTTTTTTAGAATATGCACAGTTCAAACAGTGAACAGCTTCAGGTGTATGTATGCTTTATAATATATATTCAACAAAATATAAGACTTTTTGTTTCTGCCTTTTCCTGAGTTGGTTGATTTCTGCATGACAAATGGATCTTCATTTATTCAGTTGTTCCTCAGTGTGGATCTTCATACATTAAGATTTAGTAAGCCCTATCTGTAGTTATCTTTAGTAAACACCAAAAAAAATGCACTTAACAGTCATATTAAAATATTCAAAATTCAAATCCCAGTACATATTTTCAAACTGATGTTACATTTCCATTTCTCCTTAGCTTCTACTTAATTTATTCATTCTCATAATAATTAAGTTTGTTTATTTGGAAATCCAGGGTATACACACTATGGCCGTATTTAGGAATCCAAGGTATACCTCCCTTTACGAACTTGAGATGATTTGCAATTCTCCAAAGGCACTATTATCTAGTAAATCGCAGTATACAATATTCAATCTTCTAAATCTTCTAAAAGGTACAATATTCATATTACAAATTTCTTAAGGCTTCCATTGTCCATAATCTCACTGAGCCTAAATTTTAAAAACTTGAGATGATTTGCAATTCTTCCAAAGGATATCTAGTAAATCGCATATACAATATTCAATATTGAAAGGAGAGTCTTAAGGCTTCAATTGTCCATAATTAACAGGAAAAGTGCCATCTACTGAGCCTATTTTAAAATCTGAGATAATTTGCAATTCTTTCAAAGGGTAAAGCTGTTGTGATAGAAGCAAAGGTAAACATAACCCATTCAATCTTGATGCATGGAACAATACATTCAAATTAATGTAAAGTTATGTTTAGTAAACATCCAAATTAAAATGCACAGAAGTGATATTAAAATATTGAAACTGCTCATCCCAGGTTTGGTGTTTTCAAGTATATTCACATTTACAAAAAAGAAGAAAAAAATTGTTCCGTACTTTATGCACGGATCCACCATAGCATTTTTAAATGTAAATCATGACAAACCAAAAATTTTTTTTTATCACGATCTTTTACATAAGTTTTTTGTGGAAGCATTTATAAACACTGATTTCACAAAGGATCAAAAACCTCAGTTCTCAAGCATCTGTCAAGTCCAAAATTCATTAAAATGACGACCCCCTGCCATTTCTCTTCTACTTTGATCAGGTCTGCACTTCCTAGACATTATACAAGCCTTATCATAATGTTACCTACTGTGAAAATAAATTTTAATTGCACATGTTAATGTTGTTATTTCTTTATAAAACATTTCAAGCCATCTCAACAAAAGATATAGCAACAAACATATTGAGAGAATACCATTGAAAGCTAGTTGAGGGGCTAGGTCAAATACTTGTAAAGTATAGTGGTGTGAAATTCAAATAAGAATCTTTGAGTTTGATACTGCCACCTGGCTATCCAGAACGGGAGAAACAGTCTGCAATATCTTGGGACCAGCCTCTCTGATGTTATTCCAAAAGTCGACATTAAACTGTCTTAATATATAAATTACCTATCTATCTGGGCCCATGATTCCCTACCTACCAGATTAGATCTGAAATCATGTTTTCTCTCATCTCTTCTGCAATTTTTATAGTCAAAGCAATGAAACTGCATTCAATATCAATGTTCATTTTCGGGGACTTGGTCAGCAGGGATTACCCTAGTAACAGGGGCGTCTAAGTTTTATGCAAATAAGGCCATGGTTCTTCACAGACTACAATTAAAACGAGCTTTAAAATAAAATCATAAACAGTCAGAAGTATTATACACTGGTCGAAAGTTCAGAGTGCAAGAATTTTCAGACTCGGAATTACCCATTCCCAAAATGAAATGGTCAATTGCAAATTTAGTACTACCAAAGCATAAAAACCAGCAACGTAAGTAAATTACACCTTAAATGATTGATGGTATTTTGAGGTCACCTACTTTGTCCATTTTCATCATTTTTCATGCTTTAGCTTGTAAATATACTTTCTCAAACAAATTTCGTTTTAGCTTGTAAATAGACTTTCCCGTTATTGTTATCTCTTTGGAACATTTCATGTGTGGAATGCAGATCAGAAGAAACCTTTGTTGTCCAAAACTGGCTTGTTGTCCAAAACTGGAACATTTCTCTGGCCTCTCTCAGACCCCACGCGTCTCCTTTGGCTGCTCTCAACACCCACACAGCTGGCTGCGCGCCCTCTCCGTCTGAAGCTCCAACCCTAGCCACATTTGGTGCTTCCAATGCCCATGTTGGCAATATTTTGTTGGCTCCAGACGCCTCTAATAAGGCCGCACCTGCTGTTGTTCTTTCGTTGGCTCCATACGCCTCTAATAAGGCCGCACCTGTTGTTGTTCCTTCTGAGACCGTGGGCACTTTTTTAAACACTGATTACAAAACAAAATCACAGAAGCGAATCAAACAACCGATCAGCCTAACAGTCACGTCAGTTAGCATCTGAGCATGTTCACAGCCATTCCAGAGGCTGTCAACAACCTGCACCAAACCTCCACAGCTGTTAATACTTCAAACATTGTTCCAGATGTGGATATGCCTGATGTCCCTCTGCCGAATGTAGAAACTCCTGCTAAACCAGCTTCGAATTTTCCTGTACAAATTCAACTTCTGGTAAACAAATCTTTCGCTAAGTTTAAACGCCTTTCTTTAATTTCTGAGAGTTCAAAGGATTTTCTCATTAAATTGCAAGGGTTCAAATCTTCTGGCATTTTGCCTAAAAATCTCCATGTTAAGGCTCCAAAAATCTCTGTCAATGATCTTGAAAGTAATGCTTCTCTTTCTTTGAAGCTGGATTCTATCCAAGTCGATGCAAACCACCTTTTTCTGGACGCTTATATTGATGCTCTCACCAAAGCACATGCAAATCATGATTCTTCCATTCTCCAATCCGTTGAAAACTTTGATTCTACCCTTCTGGGTGCTTGTGTTGCAATTAAGCACCTTCCTCTTCTTGGCCAATTCTCTGTTGCTAGTGATGACTGGCATTCTGCTGCAACTCGTGAATTCCATTCTCGTTCCTTGAAGAGAGCTGCTCGTAAACAAGCCGAATAAATTAGACAACAATCACGAGATGATTCTTTGGGTGACTCAAATAGCCTACGTACTGATGCAACTATCTCTTCCCTTATTAATGAAAAGATGAATGCTAAGTTTGGGGGAATTCTTAAAGAGCTGCAGG
Source organism: Taxus chinensis (assembly GCA_019776745.2). Taxonomy (NCBI): domain Eukaryota; kingdom Viridiplantae; phylum Streptophyta; class Pinopsida; order Cupressales; family Taxaceae; genus Taxus; species Taxus chinensis. Next base: position 437,206,766 of record CM034155.1, read on the forward strand.
ACATTCGTTCTATGTTGAGTAAATCTTCTCCTGCTCTTCCTCAAACTGCTCCCAAAGTTCCTCCAAACAAGGCTACCAATAAGCATAAAAACAAGAAGAACAAGAAGAAAAAGGCTCCGAATCTGAATGCTCCTCCTGCTACAAACAAATCTTCTGCTTGTGTTGATCAGCCCCTTCATCAACCTCTTATTTCAGAGCCAAAAAACAGGCCTGCAGCCAAGAATGGCATCCCTCTGAATGCTACCTTGGCTGCCTCTGGACCATTGCTCTCCAAGCCAAATTCTGCTCCTCTCTTGAACAAGATCAATGCCCCATCTGCGGGACATTCAACATCATCTTCGAGAGGAAGAAACAATGGAAGAATCAGAGGTCGTGGTCGAGGCTCCTCCTCCCACAAGGGAAAATCTCCTCACAGGCAGAATTCAGTTCGCAAGCCATATGCAACTCGCAGTCAAAGTGCAAGAGGCCGAATGCAGGTCTCTTTCAACGACCTCGCTTCTACCTAAACTTTTGGGGGGCTGCCATTGACCGTGCCTACGCAGCTGTTGTTTTCTTTTCTATGAAGACTCCTTTTGATGTTGATCGCAGGATTTCAAACTCTGCCATTCACAATTTGTCTTCTAAACGTCTCTCTTATGACGAATTAAAGCTGCTCGGTCTTGGCATTAAATTCATTCCTCACCCTCCTCCTATGTCCGTGGATGCTATCTTCTCCGAGTTCAGAGCTTTTGCTAGAAATCTTCGTCTTTGTGCTTATTTTGGCATCGCTGATCCTGCTATTAATGCAGCCCCGGATTTGATTCCTTCTGCTGCTCCTGCAGGTAATGATGTTGCTTACATCTCTCCTTTTGTTACCCGATGTTTTCCTTTTCGGTTTCGTACTGCCAACCCTTCTTGGCATCCTCCGGAACCAAATCTACAACTGGAAGAGATCATTAAGCATGTTGAAGTTCTACTCAAAAAGAGAATTTTTTTCTGCTCTTTTTCCAAACGTCCTTCGCTGCCCCTCAAACTTCTGAGATGCCTCAATACTCTCAGAAATGACAGCTCCATCATCTTCAAGCCTGCGGACAAAAATTTGGGTCTTGTGGTGCTTGATGTCTCTTGGTACAGGACTGAAGGTCTTAGACAACTTGTGGACTCTGCTGTTTACATGAAGGTGGATTCTATTCCTTGGAATCAAATTTGGAGCAAACTTGACTTCATTATCTCTAAATTTTCCTCTTTTCTTTCTCCTGTTGTCAAGTTCCTCAAGCGTAATACCATCTCTCTCACGAGAGCCTATGCATTCTATCTCCTTCCCAAAATTCACAAACCTGTTTTGGCTGGGAGACCTATTTGCAGCTATTCTGGTTACATGCTTGAACCCGCCTCCAAACTCCTTCATTTTCTTTTGTTTCCCATTCTCCTTCAGCAAAAATTCCATCTTCCAGACTCCATCTCTCTTCTTCGTGACGTTAGCAATTGCCGCTTCCCGGCTGATTGCATTTTGTTCACATTTGATGTGGAATCTCTTTATCCCAGCATTCCTACTACTGAGGGTCTCATTGCTCTTCGTGTGATGGTTTCTAATTATTTTTTGGAGCATAATCTGAATGCTGGTCTTATTGATTTAGTGCTCAACCTTGCTGAGCTTGTGCTTCGAGAACACTATCTCGATTTTGATGGATCTTTCTACAAGCAGATCAGAGGTACAGCTATGGGCAGCAATTTCGCTGTGGTGTATGTTTGCTTGTTCCTTTGCCATTTGGAACAGCAGCTGGTTGCTCGTTTTGATACTTCACCCCTTGCTTTCTACAGGAGATATATTGATGATGCTTTGGGAATTTGGACCGGGAGTGAAGTTTCTTTGCTGGAATTTTTCGAGCAATACCAAAGCTTCTATTCTGAAATTAAAATCACTCCCTCCTTGTCCTCTCCTTTTGTCAATTTGCTGGACATTACTTTTTTCAAAGATGCTGATTTCTCTCACACTGGTATTCTTGGTACCAAATGCTTTCAAAAGCCTCTCAATGCCTACCAATACATTCCTTTTCCTTCTTGGCATCCACAGCATCAGAAAAAGGCTTTCATTGTCAACAAACTTCGGAGATATCTGTTGCGTGAATCTGATCCAGCAGGCTTCATCAATCTCAGGAGGCTTCTTTATACCAGACTTCGTGCTAGAGTGTATCCTAAGCGGTTTCTACTTCATTGTTTCAGCCTCGTCTCTCACAAGGATAAGTTATTATTTACGTTATTTAATTTACTTTTAATTCTATTGAATTTTTCTCAATTCAATTTAATTCAAAGTATATTTAAATTTCCTAAATTTTTACCCTAATTAAAATTTTCTTACCGCTTGCAATTTTTGGGGGTTATACTTCATTCCTTCCCCTCTTCTGATCTTATTTTCCAAACTTCTATCATTCCAACTGATGAGCGGTGAATCCGCGAAACATGTTTTGGATTTCTTTTGTAAGATCTTAATTAAATTTTTCTGGTTTCTTTCATGGATTCATGTGTTCTTCTCTTGCTCTGATCCGCGTTTTTCTTCTCAGATAGCTGCCAGTGATCTTTTTATAAAATTTTAAACTATATTTTTAAGATGTCTGAAAGTTTTGAATAAAACAAGAACTTTAATTTAACTAAATTGTAATGTATTTCAAGACCACCATTTATGTATTGATTATTCATCATATATTCATTTGGTGCTTGATTTAACCTCTATTTATTAGTTGGTTATATGAGTAGATTTTGAATTTTAAGGAGTGTTCATTAAAGAAAGGCACACAAATTGACACATACTAGTTTCATTCTCATAGTTGGTCACATGACGTTTTAAGATAAAGGAAATGCAATTGTTTCTTGATGCTTATACTGAGAAGGGTTGCAGGCCGTCTAAGACTTATAACAGATCTTCCCCACAACATTATGATATAACTCCCAAGTAGTAAAGAAAAATGTGTTGCTCTAGAAAACCCAAGCCAACTCAATGATTTAATCACTTTTAAAAAATATCTTTTAAGACATACTCATGAAATAGCTAATATGTTGAGTGTAATAAATGAGATTTGGTTTCGAAATATCTCAAGAAGATGGTCTTGGTGGCGATGAAACAAAAAAAAATTGTATATAAAAAAATAATCATAACAAAGCACACAAGCATAAAGGTAGACTAAGACGAAGTAGAAAACCATTGAGAGCTCTAATACCATATAAAAGTTAGGAAACCTCGTCCACCGAATCACTTATATGCGCTCCATGAATGCATTTAACTAAGCCACAATAAACATATGATTGAACTTAGGGAGCATTCACACAAATTTGAATTTGTTTCTCATTCATGCGATTAATAGTGTACAATACGAAACTTCTATAAATAATAAGGAAATTTCATTTTACAATGACCATATAGTTGTCTTGAACACACTATTATTTAAATTGCCTAAATATGCACTCAAAAAATGGTTTGTGCACATATCTCTCAAACATCTAAACAACCTCTCTAATTTAAGCTTAACCTCTCTAATTTGAATTAAATCGTAAAAAATATCATCAACTCTCACCTAAAGTCACATGTTTAAATAATATAAACTAGCAATCACACGTGATGTGTGAGATGTTAATGCCGAAACAGACATATTGCTGAGCGGAAAAGGAAATTGAAATGGAGAACAAAGCACCGTAGTTCGATCGAATTCGACGATGAGAAATAAAGGCAAAGCAGGCAGGAAAAACAAATTGTGGTAAAAAGTGTCAATGATAGACTTAATAACATCATTTACAAGACAAGGTTTGAACGCATAAATTTATGGAAAACATGAATTTCTAGTTGACACAGAGAAAAATGTAATGTTGCAATTGATCCATAGTCAGCCTATCATGAGTCAATAAATCATGTTTATACCATACATACTTCCATGTAACAAACATATCACAATACTTGTAAACCATAAACCATCTCACAACAAGTAAGAATCACAAGTATTAAACAACTTTATTGTATAGTGGTCTCCATAGTCCCTTCAAGTAGAAAATACAATGCTATTTAGCTTAATAGTTTATTACCAACAAGGTTTAGTAATTTATTCCATGTCCTTCTATATAATACCAAGTGGCTCTGCTCGTTGTTCAATGACTTGTAAAAGTTTTTCATGGTCTTCTACATCTAGTCTCCATTTTTTGCGTTTACTATTTGTAGTCTTCACCTGCTGCAATTGTAACCATGTAGCAATTATGTGATGGGTGTAATGATACACCTTTTTGTTTGGTTTGTAATCAACAAAGTGAATCCCACTTTGGAGGTCTTTCACTTGTTGTAAGTATGTTCCCTGCACTACAACTGAGCCAGTAAAAAATGTTGTCACTTCACTTGTTATTTCATATGTTACCTTTGTTCTCTCCTCTGTGCAATGCAACAAGTAGTACTCCACTTTCTCAATATTGGCTTCTTCAGCAATGACTGCAAATACATCTCCTACAACAAAATGCAAAGAAACATTCAATGATCGGATGTATAGTATAAATTATATACATATATATTTAATTATCAAATTATACTTGATCCTTTCAAATAAAACATACCTTGTTTAACCAGTCCAGATATGTGGTCATAATCAGTTGAAATGAATGGCACATCTTCAAAACTATCATCATGATCTAATCCATGTGTCATCCACAACTAAAGGAACTTGCTTCCACTCACCTACATACCCATGTTTTTGACTATTGCACTCTGAATATGATTTGTTCATGCATTCATAACAAAAACAAGAATAATCTCTTGTACAGATTGTCCAGTTATTACTATCCATAGTCATCAAAGAGTGCAAAGACCTAGAATTGGGAATCCTTTCACATCCATACTTTGTCCTCCGATCAATACCTTCATTTAATCATGCTCAAAAGATCAATAAAGTTTAAAACAAACAACAAAAATCAGAATAAAAAAATTTAAAGTTAGTAACTTGTAGTTCACTTAATAAATCACATCAAGATTAACATATCTACGTTTTAAATGCGCATGTACCTGTTATCTCCCAAAATACTCTGTGTGGGGTTGAAGCATGTGAGGTTGAAGCCTGTGAGGTTGAAACCTGAACTACAAAATGTTTCTTACACCATTCAACAATGGTGTGGGCATCAATCAATCGATCTCCCTCATAATCAAAGCTTTGTTTCTTTAGAGCACGTTTGATGCATGCACCTGCACCATCGTGTTCTCCCTTCCCATGACCACTCTCAAAAAAACTCCATAAATGAGGAATTTTGTGATGACGATGATAACGACTGAGTGCAAAGAAAGGGCGAGAGGATTTGAATTGTGATGCGCAACCATCTGACCAAACAAAATGGTGATCTATTTGTATTCCTCGTTGATGAAGATATTGAAAGAACAAACCAAAACAATGTTGCACAAAGTGGGTGTCATGTTCCTTGTCATCACTTATATAGAAGTGATACTCCTTCTTGATCATTTGCTTCACATATGTACTTTCAACCCCATCCAAATCCAATTGTGCATGCTTATAAAATACTTGAACCATGATAGTAACCTGGTCAGTATGATAATACTGTGTTTGAATTTCTTTTTGATGAGAAAATGAATAATTTTCAGCAAAATCAACCATGGACAATATGGAACCAATAGGGAATGTGTCCCTATTAGTCTTGAATTGTGTAGCTTGCCACTTTGAATAGTGAGAATGTTTGATGTACGGACTAGTTAAACTTCGGAAACTTTGCATGAATGTAGCAATGGGGATTTCCTCTTCTACCAAATCCAACCTGGTTGCATCTTTTCCAAGCCTTGTTGAATATTTTATGTATTTGAACCTACAAAATCAATTCATAACATGGACAAATTGTCATGTATTCATTTGCAATAAAATAAAAATCAAAATAAAATCTAACATCCAAATTTAAAAACATAAATTTATATATATCACCTCTTGCAAGCAACCAGGTTAACTGTGTCCAAATCTTCATTTGTTTTTGGCAATAATTTCAAGTCCCCACACTTGTCACAGACACCTTTGATGCAAGTCATACGATCATCAACATGATCATCAGATACGTTGCAAATAATTGAAGTTATGAATTCACTGACACGTGTAGGTGGGGCAATTTCTTCTCGTAACTTTCTATACACCTGAAAAAAACATAGATTTTGAAATACATTAATTTTAAATCACATGTCTCAAAAAACGATATTTAAACAAATTTTAAATATATAGATATAAATGAAAGCACGCCTCAAAATATATATACATTGAATCTATAAATTTTTATGTACCTGATAGTGATAATCAAACTCAACGTGATAGCGACAACAACATGTGTCAAGCACTTTATTAGCTCACACATACCAAGGCTTCAAATTTTCAAACATTCGTTGTCCAATCTTAACATCTGGATTTTCTTCTGTAAACTTTATGTAAATCTCATGTTGAGTTATTTCAAGCCAATGTTTTATATGTTCGTCATAGTTATTGCGAGTTACCCTATATTTTAAAACATCCCTCACATTCGGAGAAGGACGAGTCCTCTCAGTCCAAAAATCAAAAACTATCTTCACAATATTATCCTCTATTTTATCAAAACGTGGATTTCTACACATTAGTGCCCAATTTCCTTCCATAGTAGAGTCATCCAATGTCTTCCTCCTTTTTGCATACCTGTTAACTGTCTTTCTAGATAAACCCAATGCCTTGGCAAAGGCGGTAACATGACGATTCTTTGTTGTATCTTCACTTACAACTGAAGTTAATATTGCTCTACGAGAAATACTTTTATCAGCAGACCTAGTTTTTGTTCCCAAAGAACTATTCCTTTAAAAACATTCCCAACAAATTCTTCTTCTACACGTTTTGAATTTTTCCGTCCAAAATCAACACCTAACAATTCTAATGTTTCCTTCATATCAACATGATTCAAGAATGTAACCAACAAATGTGCTCTAGCAACTGTAGTCAAATTAACAAATTCACCATATACTATCTCTACACTTTTTGTTGTTTTCTTTCGTGATAGTGGTTCTTGTTCGGAAAATTCTTTTAATTTTTGTAAATCCATCTTCACCAAGTGTTTCACATTCTTTTTGGGAAGTAATTCCATAACTTTTGATATCACTTCAGCATAATGTTGCACATCATGATCTGTGTCCATAAACATGCACATGGGATCCTATCAAAACACTTGCCTTTACGCAATCTAAAAAACATAAATTATCATATTTAAACCTTAGAACTAAAAAAAAAATTAGGATCTATCAAGGGTTTCTATACATATGTACCAATTTTTGCAGCGTTGTCTTTCACTTGTTGTGTCTTCTCTCTCTCTTTGTGCCCTCCTACGAACAGATCTTCTAGCATTCTTCTCTGCATTCTTTTCCTCGGTATATTTTCGTTTCTCATTCTTTGCATTTCCCATGATTCATCCACTTCAATAATTTTCACCCGCACACATAAATCGTGATAGATCTGAATGTGTAAGAGTAAACTTGATACACAACTATATGTGCATGCAACTCTATTTATATACAAATCTCAGTAGAAATTAGGTTATTTTTAATTTTAGTTTTCTATAACTTTAAAACAACTTTTCTAAATTTAATAGAATTTATATTTAATATGTAAAACAACTTTCCTAATTTAATATTACATATTTTTGGTTAAAAACAATTTTTAAAAAAATACAATTACTTTAAAACACAAAAAATATGTAAAAAATTAAATTTAAAACATAAAAAGCGAACAATATTAAGTAAGTAACTTGTAAAATATTAAATTTAGAAGGGGACATGCAATTGTGAATCATTAAATCTAGAAGAAGACGTTTTGGCGGTGCTTTGGTGGCGTAGAGGGGGTTCACGCGAAATAGGGTTCGCGCGAACCATATTCGCGCGAACAGTGTTCACGCGAACCCTATTTTGCGCGAACCCTGCTGAGTGGCAGTGACGTGGTGCCCGATTGACACATTTTGGCTCCAAATCCTTTTGGGGGAGAATTGTGAGCCAAAATCTACCACTCGGATGCCACGTAATTAGGGTAAACGAAGTAGTTAACTTACAAAATTTTGACACAAAATTCATATTTTTATTCGCTTTCTAAAAATGTAATTTTCATTTTTTAAAAATGTGTTTTGCTATTTATTTTTTAATTATTACTAACATACGGTATTTTAGGACAATCAATAGTACACAATCAACCAAATTTGAAAAATAGTACAATTTATCAAAAAAATTTGAAAAAAATATACTTAGTATTTGTTGAATTCTTCTTCTTGCCTGTGAAAAAAAAAAAAAATTCGATATAAATATTAAAAGTTATTGGCATTGAAATATGGACGCCATTTATTTCAAAATATAGTTACTAAATAATTAATTAAAAAAAAAATTTAAAAAAAATATGAAATTTTGACAGCACGTCAAAATTATAATCTTAAACATATATCTAAAATTTCATAGTGAAAAGATATGTTTTCATTTTAAAAAAGCACTGGGGGACAGTCATTCCTCTTTAATAACATAAGAAACAATATATGCATAAAATTAAGAAAAATTCTATATTTAAAAAAAATATATACATGTATTCTACACTCTAAACACAACATTTCGTTAGTTTGTAGAATTTCATGAATGTGTACAGTTTTGTGGCTATTAACTTTAGAAAATCAATTAAACTGAAAATTCATGTTTACTAAGGTACAAACCATACCAAAAAGTGGGACATTTTATTGTGCTTTTACCCGACCTCATTCAGTCGTTTCTTTTTATGGAATTTGTAGTCAGACCTATGACACTCTGCGATGGTCATCTACAACCAGTCGAGTTCTTTCCTTACATTCTTCTTGCATATTAGGGTTTTATTTCTATTAGTTTAATTATTTAAATTACTTTATATTGTCTTAGTGCATTTATTTACATTGTTTATGTCCTCCTAGATTAGACTGCCTATCTTAGTATACTATATAGTTTATTCTAATTTTAGTTAATCCATCATAGACGACCAAAATAATTGATGAGTGAAAGTTAACGTATATTCTATATTTTGAGAAGCATTAGGCCATACCTTTCCCTAAAAGAAAATGTGTATTGACCTCTTTAACTCTCAAGGAAGGTATGAACAAAGTTTTTTTGTATTCCGTTCAAGTTATAGTTTTGTAATAACATCTTGATAGGTTTTGGAAACATCCTTTTTTAATGAATTTTATTTCCCCTAACCCATTCATGTATTCTCTTGGTTATAGCAATAAAGAAATGATAAATTTAAGTAAACTTCTCATATGTATTATTGAATTGAAAATTGGTTGTTTGTTGTTTCATTAAGGAATTATGGCTTGTTTGGGGTGTAGAAAGTTTGAAAATTGAGCTGTCATGGTGAAAATTTAGGTAAAGTTTTAAACAATACTAAATTAAACTATTCTTTATGGGTTTTCTAAAGAAAACTTTTAACCAGGATTGAGATTTTCTAGAAAATGGCACATGTTATGGAACCCTGAAACCAAACTAGAAAATCAATCCTAATTTGATGGTTGGCTATATATTCAAGCAACAATTTACTGGTACTATCACTATGTGAATGTAAAAAATGCTTGCAAAATCAAGTCATCACTCCCCTTTATTTTTATTTTTATTGGGTGAATCTTCATCTTTGACCCCTTAATGAATAATGTAAATGTTAGGACCAAACAAGGTTCATTTTAAGACCCCCCCTCCAAAAAATTAGTTTAGAATGGGTGGTGAATCTCCAAAATCATCTTTCGAGTCGATGGTGAATTTTTGAAAAAATGTATCGTGGCAAAAGAGATTTGGCAAGGCGCATTTTTGTTGGATTTCACATAGTTGTAAGGGTGTAGACGGTCGTCCATTGTATACCGTACACCCCAAGTTGGACGACAGGAAATGGAAGGTCATCCAACCCAGGTTGGATGACTCTCCATTATCTGTCATACAAGTTAGGTTGGATGACCATCCATTGTCTGTCGTACAACCTAGGTTAGACCACAGGAAATGGATGACTATTCATTGTCTTCAGTATAACCTAAGTTGAACGATCATCCAACTCAGTTTGTATGGCAGATAATGGACAACCATCCAACCTAGGTTGGATGGTCGTCCATTTCCTATTGTCCAACCCAAGCTGGATGACAGGCAATGTATGGCCATCTAACCCAAGTTCGATGAAGAACCACTCTTTGTTGGACGTTTATATTAAATCCCCCCTTCTAACCCCCCAGCTATATATTAAACGTCGGTGATTATTTTCACATTTTGATAAGAAACCTTGGAGAAATACATGCAAAAGTTTATTTTAATAGTAGGCGAACTGACCCATACAAATGACTTGTTGTTGGAAATTTTAGGTGAACTAGGAGGAATCTAAATGTTAACAATTTGCCATTTCCAATTTCCAAAATCGTTAATATTCGCGAGTTTCTGAAAATCTGCCACTAAAACTTTCCATAGGACTAAATAATTTTGAAGTTAATTGTGAGCTAGAAGGTGAAACCAAATGTAAACTTGGAATTTTTTTCTCTTCTCCTATGCACGACTTTCTTGGGTGGTTTTATGCGCATAATGTGTGCATAACTTGATAACATTTTTTAAGACCACTATTATGTTCCATTGGCTCCCCCGTTAATAGTTTCCTTTAAATGTGAACCTTAGGTTGTACATCTACTTATGTAGAATCTTTTCGGAAACTTAGACAATGATTCATATGATTTTTTTTAAAAGCTACAATTTTCACTAGATTAATTTTCACCCATTTGATAAACAGTTGACTTTGAACCATGTTATACTTGGTGAGGCATATTCGTTGAGACAAGAAAAAATATAGTTCCCTTAAAGTGACCTTAATTTCAGGCATCCACTTACGTGTGACCATGTACGGGTTTTAGACATTAATGTTAATGAAATTTCTTTAGAAGTTACACTTTTCCTTAAATAAATTACTCAAAATGAGAGAAACACTTATTACAGGACCAAGTTTGAATTGGTGGGACATGTTTGTTATGACTAACAAGCGCATGCTACGACATGATACCTCGTAAGATTATATCCCTATCTCTTCCATTGACTTCTAGGAAAAATTCTAATATTAGGAGAGGGGGATGTACTGGCCACCTCTTTCTCACATCAATTCATTTGATGACTCATTTCAGTTACTAGAATTGAGATATTGATTTAGCACCATTTTGATATTATGTGATTTCATTATGGTTCATTTGATGACACGTGTTGTTTTGGGAACGTGGTGTCAAACTAGCATTATGATCTTTACCTTAGTTTCCTGCATTTTATGGTTTTGGATACCAAAAATATGTGATACAATTAGTTTTATCTTATATATGATGGATGGATGTTAATGGTGATATATACTTTGATATCATTGGTTTATATTATCAAAGTGGATGTTAGCATGCTATAACTTAGATGGATCTTATATCTTATTTTACTGTGGATACATGTTGTTAGAATATATTCATCTCATTTTGATATTGATTATTGCATAGTTAGAATGAATATCCATGATTTATTTGGTTGTCGTTATACTATTATTATTCTCTGATTTATTGTATCGAGCAAGTATGTTTAATGTGTGAATTGAGTGTGCATATTACAAGTCACACAAGAGAATGTGGGTTTCAAAGTTACACAAGCGGTTGACTGGGATGAGTACTTTAGCCATGCATGATATTTGTGTAACCTTGTGTGTTGTTGGCATATTCATATTTAGACACCATTGGCGATTCGTAATGTATGTATGTCAATTTTAATTTGTTTAATCCTTGTGATAAGCTAGTTTAGGGAGCTAATGGTCCTTACATACATTAGTAGTGGTGAATGTTAAGTAATCTTGTTGATTTTTGTTTGCGACCACATAAACATCATTTGGGTGGGCCCCACAACCTCTTCCTTTGAGCCACTTTACCCAATCTCGAATTTGGGCTAGATGTGGTATTTGTAAGGGTCTCTTTTCACATTGGGGGTATCACTTACACCGAAATAGACCCCTTAGACCCTACCTATGGGTAGGAGACATCTTTTTAAGGTCAAATGAGATTTTTCCTCCCATTTGACCCCTTTCATGTCATCATCTTGTAAGCGTGGTTGATTTTTGTGACTTCTTAAAAGTTGAAGTGTGTTAGCTTATTAGCACTTTTAGGAAATTTGGGAGATTACTTCATAAATGTGTTTTGTTTTGTCTATTACAATTATGAAATCTTTCTATTGGATAAGGAGATGGGTGACAAATTTCACCCTCTCATTTGTGAGGATTGGAACTTTATTCTTTTTTCATACCTCCTCATGGGGAGGGGTATGGACTTTTTCTTGTCATTGTTGATATTGGGAGTTGGAGAGAGCTTAAAGATATAAGCTTGGAGCTTGAAGTCCATGGATTGTTCTTGAAGTTGGATAGATTAATTTTTAGGTAGGACTTCATACCTCTTGTTTTGGTTTCTATGGTATAATGTGCAAAATAAAAATGGTTCTTTGAATATTGTATGCTTGCATGTTGTTGTGGGTGTCATTATAAATCTTGTTTGCTTACATTTTCTCCATCCATCCTATTTAAGGTTGATTTTGGATTTATAGGGGAAAAGGGAGGATTACCCCATCTTACACCACATCGCTTGATGGGCAAGCCATGATGGTCTATAATATTATTTCATCCCTTCATATGGTTATATGTGGAAGATGATTGTTTATATGGTTTGAACCTCCTCTTCCATCCTTGTGAAGGAAACCATCTCATGGTTGAAAATGGTTTGAAAATCCTTACAAGGAGGAGGCTTGGAGTTTGGGATGGAATGATAAGGTGGGATGTATGATGATGTATGAAGATTATTTTAGTGTTCCTATGGTTGGATCACAATATGGCTTTTAATGGGCTCCTTACCACTCTTCCCCATTGAGAAAAATATAGAGTTCTCTTGTGATTTTTGTGTTCTTATGGTCATTTTGTATCGGAATGGTGTATGTGTTGTCACCCTTTGTATCCCATTACTTGTGCAATCTTGAGGCATCCATTATCTCTCTCCCATGGGCTTGGAGGGAGGCTAGCATGTCCTCCATTTGGTGGAGATGGCATGTGATGATGCCATTTTGTTGGGAGGAAAATGGGCCCATTTTATCTTGTGCATTGAAGAATTTTATATATTGTGGAAGGTTTGAAAAATATTCTTGGAGCATGGAATAAATTTTTTAAGATTTGTCCATGTTATTCCCCATTTTGGGGAGGCTTGTCCTCTTGCATTTTAAGTTTGTTTTATAATGGTTTTGTAATATTTGATGTCTTCTTCTATCTTGAGAAGAATCTTTGAAACCTTGTACTTGTGATATTGTGTCATTTTATCTTCTCTCTTCAGAAGAAGGATCTGGATATTGTAAATTTGTTTCAACATTTAGTGGTAGACTTAAATCCTTGTATCTTTTTATACTTTGTATCCTTGTCTATTGAAAACTTGAATTCCATTTTCATCTCCTAAAAAAACAAAAGAGAATTTAGAAATGTTGTTGGAATTAGAAATGTATGTAAACTTTATATTCTCTTTGGGTTAGCAAAATGTTGTATTCCTAAAGCTAAAAAAAAGATCTTGTTTGTATTAAAGAAATGGTTATGTGAAAGGAAGATGAATTAGTTGTTTGTGGTTTTAATTAAATATATATGGAATGATTTGGAATGGATGTCTCGTAAATTAAAATTTTGAAAGCTAGTTTTGATAATAAACAAAATAATAATAACAAGTGGGATTCCTCTTGAGCTTTAAATTTAATATATACCTCTTTTATATACATTTAGTTATCAATATTTGATTTCTAAAGAAAAGAAATTTCTGGTTATTTTGAAAGAGTTGTATTGATTCTTGGAAAAACATGTCTCCTTTATTATTGGAAATAAAATAAGTTGCCCTTAAAAAAAGGAGAAATATAAATTTGTTTTCTTTTACCATTAGTTAATTCTTTTTTATATGGTATTAAATCTAAAAAGAAATTATAGGTCATTTAGGTGAAATAAGTACTTTTTAATACCAAATAATGAAATTTTAGTTTATATCTTCTTTTATTAAAGTGTTATATTTGAGCAATGAATGTCCTATTAAATATATATCTCTAAATACATACATACATACATACATGTGTGTGTATCTAAATAAGATTTAAATTAAGAAAATGAAACTTATGATCAGAAGTTTGGAAAATATATATGTTAGATTATATTACATACATACACACACACACACACACACACACACACATATGTATGTATGTATGTATGTATATCTATAAATATATATATATATATACATATACATATATATATATATATATATATATATATATATATATACATGTATATATATGTATATAGATATATATGTATATATAAATCTATGTGTGTGTAGGTAGACACACACACACACACAAATATTTCATTTTTCCTATTGATCCAATAGTAATGAAACAAAAAAAATGTAAAGGGGAAGACAAGTATCTGCCTAGATGCGAAATCCCCCACAAAATCCTTACTCACCACAGTGGGGTTGTTGTGCGGCACGACAATGCCATAGGAAAGTATTGAAACAATGGTTATCTATTTAAATAAGAATTCTTATGTGTGTGTGTGTTTATATATATATATATTCTATTTTCATATTGTGGAAATAGTGAATAAAACAAAAAAATGTAAAGGGGGGAGACAGGATGCTGCCTAGGGTTACACAACCCCCTCTCCAAATACCCTTCCTCCTGCACATTTGGTCGGTCTGACCGGCCCTAATTCGAACCATGCACCATCATTCACCATGGCTATGGAGGTCGCTTTCATACGAAAACCTTCACGACCATTCAGTTATATATATAGTTTTCCTTTTTACCCGGTGTGTGTGTGTGTGTGTGTGTGTGTGTGTGTGTGTGTGTGTGTGTGTGTGTGTGTGTGTGTGTGTGTGTGTGTGTGTGTGTGTGTGTGTGTGTGTGTGTGTGTGTGTGTGTGTGTGTGTATCACTAGAGTGGAAATAACAAAAAAAATCCATATCCAATCTACAAACCATTGAGAGATGTGTTGAAAACCCTCCTTGGATTCTTGCATTTTCCTCTCCATTTCCTCCATCTTTTCCCTAACTCAACCACTATTTATGAGAATAAAATAACCAAATGAAATGCAAAATAAAGTAAAATCATAAAGAAGAATTAAGGTTATAAAGAATCCTTAGATCTACGACATAGATTTATTCAATCCAATGGTGGAAATTAAACCCTCTCACTTTTAATTTTATTGGAATAGGTGTTTTAATGGGTGCTTAAGGTAAATAATTTAGTGGGTTCCTTTAATTTTATTAGTCACCATGGCGTATAAATATTAATGTGGGGGGGATGGGTATAAGAAAATGTTTTATTTTGGCATGGGTCCCTTTGGGTTATTTAGGGGACATGGTTAGGTTAGAATATTGAATGAAAATTTAATAAAATTTTATTTAGCATGGGCTAGTATGGTTGACCAAGGAAACCCATTCCGGAAGTAATTTTAATATAGATAAAGAAGGTGATTTAACTAGAAATAAATTTTGCAACATTAGCTAACTGTCGGCCATAGTAGTCCTACCCTACTTGAACATTAATAGTGTAATATATATATATATATATATATATATATATATATATATATATATATATATATATATTAAATCTCTTAAATTTTTAAGTGTTATGTTTGGTTTGGGTCGTGCCAAATATGGGGCACTACACCCTACCTATGAATGTATCTAGGATTCAGATAGAGAACTAGATGTGATATATGAATTCATCTTTAGATATTCTAATAATTTATTCTCTATAATGTGGAATAAGTCTTAAATAACAAGTTTGAAGGGCAAGGCCGAATTAAGGTTGTGGAGCACCGTAGGCAACACTCGGAGAAAACACCCTTTGACCTCCTATATAGTCACCTACTAGACTGTACAATATTTTTTAAAAAAATTATAGTGTAATTTTAAACACATACATTTACAATTAAATAATATATTGTATAAAGGAAATTATAAATGTGAAAGAAATTTGATATTAATATGCTCAAGTAGTAGATACATTACTTCTTATATTAAATTAAGTCAGAAGTAGTTTGTTATAAATTAAGCTAATTGAATACATAAAAAATAAAATTTAAAATGGCCATCAACGCTTCACTTGGAAATAGATTTAAAATTTTCCTTTCACTTTATTAGTAAATGGTAATCCTAAATTTTTATAAAAAATCACTTTAATATTGCCCTTAGCAGCTCGGCCATTCAGGTTGACCTTTAATGTAATTTAATAAGATTGAAAATATTGAATTTATATTTTTACCTACAGACCTACATGTTACTCTTCCATCAATTTAATCTTTTGATTCTCAGTCACATATAATTATGTCAAATGCATAAAAAAAATCAGATTTACATAATTGAATCATATGATTAAATTTGACACAGCTGCAACCTTTGTCTTTCAAAGTTAATTAAACCTAATAAATTAATTGTTGGTATATATATGAATGCTGGTAATGATTTTTTTAATTTTTGACTGCCGAGTTGAGAGAATCGGTCTGAGAAAAATTGTTTTTGTGCACCCTCCCCATTATACGCCCTAAGCAACTGCCTAGGTTTCCTAGGGCATGAAATGACCCTATTAAAGGGTAACTATAACATAGGGGAATCATGTATTAGGATTGAATAAAAATATTCAATTTTAGTGAATAAATAGTTAAATGTGATACTATCAAGAAAAATGTCTAACTAATATTTCTAAGTTCGTAGGACCTAATGTTAGTTATTAATACTTTCATTCAATAATCTAG
The DNA here is from genome assembly GCA_019776745.2 of Taxus chinensis. Taxonomy (NCBI): domain Eukaryota; kingdom Viridiplantae; phylum Streptophyta; class Pinopsida; order Cupressales; family Taxaceae; genus Taxus; species Taxus chinensis. The sequence continues at coordinate 437,223,586 of CM034155.1, forward strand.
TATGTTAAATGTCAAATTAAAAGAAAAAGGGAAACTTAATAGTGTGTCCTCACATAAGTACAATATACTAGCAATTGCACATGAGTTGCAAATTACATCGAATAGGATAACAATTTTAAATTTGTTTGAGTTGTAGTTTTTGGTAAAATGTGTGGTATCTTCAATTGTTTTAAGTGTGCGACATGGAGTAGTGATATTGCAAAGCTATTAATTTCTAGCACATGTGAGTAAGCTGACAAAGTTGAGTCGATCGGGTTGAATATTTGTTGATTACATTTGGTGAAACAGTTTCGATGGCTCTTGAGAATGATATTGTTAGAGTTGTAATATGTGGTGAAATGTGAATTACAATGTGTATAATTGTTGTCCACATTGTAATTGCATAAGGTTGTGAGGTTGATCTTGGAGGCGTAGTCATGGTGGGTGAGGTGTTGGGCCATCTAAGTGTAGCCTACGAATATGAGGGATTCAAACACGAGACATGGGGATGACGTGGGAGAGTGGATCAAAGAGGCATTGTCATCCTCGTGTGCATGGATGGCCATGCAAAGTATGAAGAGAAAAACGAGAAAGTGGAAGCAAGGTACTAAGTGTGTGTTGAAATGCCTCGACAACCTGAGCAATCTATTGTTGCTTTCCATTATCTCCATTGCGGTTGTATGGAAAATAGATATGAATTATTAGGTGAGATTTTCGTCATTTGATAATAGAAGCCATGTCTAGTTTGTTATGTCTTAGGGTCAAAATTGGTATATAAGTTGGTCATGCAATTTATAAGAATAAAAAATGACGGAGGAAATACATTTGTTAATGTAAATGGAGGGCCCTCACGTAACATTCATATCCAAGCAGTTTTTATGGACGCTCTGGTGTTATTCTACATATTATTGCTCTCTATTTCTATTGCTCTACATGTTGCTTTCGCTAATTTTTACACAGACTTTGACATCACATGGGGAAATGATCGGACAAAGATAATAGAGAATGGAGAGTAGTTGTAGTTGAGTCTAGACAACACTTCAGGCTCAGGGTTTCAATCCAAGCAAGAATACTTGTTTGTCACCATTGATATGCAGATTAAGTTGGTCCCTGGAAACTCTACAGGCACAGTGACGACCTACCATGTAAGCCAATAATCTCTCTTTACTCTCTACTCTCTGGTATTGATATTGCTTAGTCTGTCATTTTCGTAGTTTTGAACAACTCTTTGTATTACAGATTTCTTCTCAAGGCCCCACCCATGACAAAATAGACTTCAAATTTCTAGGTAATCTATCGAGAAATCCCTATGTTATGCACACCAACAAGTTTTCTCAAGGAAAAGGAAATCGTGAGCAACAACACTAATTGTTAAAAAATCAAACGAGTGAAATAAAAACAATAAAATCAAAATGCTCTCTCAAAACCAATTGATGGTGAGAAAGACTATACCCATAAGACCCCATCCTTATGAGAATCCGTCACTTCAATTAATTCTCCTCTTGATAATTCCTCATTTGAGTGTTCCAAAATCTAATCCTTAATTTGAATCGTTTTTGAGGTAATATATTTAACGATTTGCTTTGGCCTCATCCAAAACGCACATTTTCTGATTTGAGGCAGTGATTCTTCCTCCATATTTATAAACCTCATTATACCAAGAAACAAAGGACATAAATCCAGCCAGCTTTGTGTCGAGGTCAATAATCTACCTTTGTTTTTTTCTTTGGATTTGAGTCCTCTCTATTCATCAACAATGTCAATTTCTCATTTATTAGGGTCGTCGCTTAGGATATCATCTGGAGCACCCATCTCTTTGAGATATCCCAAATTAAAGAACAATCTCAATTTCAAAAAACCCAGTTTTAGTAAAATATTCATTCCTACAAATTCTCCTAATTTATGAACTAAATGCGTTCAAGTTGTTGATCAGCTTCCCCCAAAGCTCCAAAACATTGTAAAATTGTTTGAGGCAGTTTCTGAACCTCGTTCAAAATGCCAGCAACTCGTGCATTATGGTAAAAAATTAAATCCTCTGGCCAAAGAATTCCAAATTAGGGAGAATAAAGTTGAAGGGTGTGTTTCCCAAGTGTGGCTCAGGGCCTTCCTTGATGATAATAAAGTATATTTTGAGGCAAAGTCTGACTTTGTTTTGACCAAGGGGTTGGCTGCCCTTTTGAGGGTCTATCCGAGTGTTCTCCGACTGAAATTTTGGGTGTGCCCCCTGATTTTATACATAGGTTGGGTCTTAAACAAAGCTTGAAACCTTCTCGCAACAATGCATTTTTGAATATGCTCAAACTAATGCAAAGGAAGGCACTTCATCTTTACATGTAGGCAGAAAGTGTAAGGAATTCAAAGGATTTTCACCCCCAATGACCTGGATGTCAATGGAATTCATGTTGTTGAGGAGGCAGAAAAAGAACCTTCCTCTGTTGGCGTTGAGGAAAAAGATAATGATTTTGATGGAACATCTGTGAATTCTAGAGCGGACAGAATAAGGCAAAAATTGGAAACAGAGTTGGAGCCTATGGTGTTGGAGATAGAAGATGTCTCGCATCAACATGCTGGTCATGCGGCAATGCAGGATCAAGCGAAGGAGACTCATTTCAGTGTCAAGATTGTTTCGGCCAAATTTGAAGGAAGGAGTCCCGTGAAACATCATCGACTTGTTTACGAACTATTGCAGGAAGAGTTGCAAAGTGGATTGGATCCTCTATCTATTATAGCGAAAACCCTGGCTGAAATGGAGAGTATGTAATTGTCTGTGGGTACGGTGAGCAGATGGCTTTGGGAGGCTTTGCATTTGATTCCGTCAGTGAGACTGACAGTAAGTTTGAGTCTGTCTCCTGATTTTAAGAGAGCTCGTGGACTTCATCAATCTCCAATTTGGGTGTACACAATTACCTTGTCTGCCTTTAAATCATGACAAATTGATAGATGAATATTTAGGATAAGAAAATATCTAGGACTGTAGGAAAATATCTAAAATCCAGCAACCTGTAGGAAAATATCTAAATTCCGACACCTTGTAAAATTAAATCTCCCTGAATTTGACACTTTCCAGCAAGAGCATTTTCAAAGGTGGACGCCTACCGGCGAAAAATCTCTGACCACATGGAATATGTTTATATTAATGATCAATGGAAATGTAAATTTTTATAAGAATAATTAAAATATTTATAATGAATTAAATTACTATGAAAATACATCTAAATTTCTCATATCTTTTTTTTTGAAAATGTATAAATATCTTATGTGAAAAGTAACATTGAGATGATTGTATTATTAAAATTAGCTTAAGGCTAACTAGATACAATATTGCATCATTATTGGGATATCAAAGAGTTGAATCAATTATTGAGATAATAAGAGAGAGAGAGATAAATTTATTGATAATTCATGAAATTTAAATTGAATGAATATCAAAAATGTTAGTGATGATTTTGATATTATCTTGAATTTTGGGTAAATATTATTGTAATTATGAAGTTTACCTCAAGTTCAACATAGATATAGTAAAAAGCATAATATAAACATGTATGTATGTATAGTGATGAACTAGTATAAAGTCCATACAAATATAATAGATGGCATGAACAAACTTCTAATATACAATGATGAATTTTTATCAACTATATGAAAATATGCAAGATATCATACCTAAATTATAATTTATATAGAATAATTCACCTCATGTTCGTTATTTATATCAATTCATAAAATACCTTATTATATATCCCAGTTTTTAAGATGGGGATGATACCTAATATAAATTATTTCAAAAGAGATGTGGTTATTTGAAAGAAGTACCTAATTAAACTATATATTATATGTATTACATAAGTTATATCTAAAAAACATATTTATATATAAAAATTTCTTTAATGTGATTATTAGAGAATAAACATTAGATTTCATCCCATTAGAATAATGCAAGCAATAAGAATTTATAGTATTATATTGAAAACAATAGTTAAGAACAAAATGTTATTAGATATATGAATAAAATCATATAACATAAAGTATATTATGTAGTATTCCAATTGTACGATATATTCAATTTAAAATATAACACAATAACAACTCAATTTGTGTCAATATAAGTTATCAAATAATGTATGAAATAATATTTTCTTAAGCATTGTTAGTCAAAAGAATTTTTTAAGAACTATATGTCTCAAAATACTAATGTAAAACTTATATATGTGTTAATATAATAAAAACCAATATAAAACCAATATATGTGTCAATAGGTTATATCAAATTATATGTACAATAATCAATATGAAAATTAGGTATAGTTAAAGTAATATTAAATATATATATTTATATTGAAAAAATGTATGAGTTAAAAAACATAAAAGAGCTAGTGTTTATGTACAAACAAGTAGAAAAGAAAATATCAACAACATGAAAACATGGAACATCTTCCAACAATCTAAATAAGTATACAATGTTTTTTTTAATCACGTAAAAAAAACAGTTTTTGAGGGGACTAAAAACCCACAGTACACAGTAAAAAGAAGTTATATAAGGAGAAATATATAGATAGCAATGAAGATCAAGAGAGATTACCTATACTAACTACTAATGTAATTCCACACAGTCAACAAAAATGTTTAGATAAATACAATTTTTTATAATTCCATAGATGAGCCCAATGTGTGACATCTAAGAGTCATTTTGGATGGGACTGCTATTCACTTATAAGATTTTTTCTTTTTTTCTGAACCACATTTCATTCATCTTTGTTGGAGTCTTCAACAACTTCAGGGCTGCACAGTAGAATAACTTCAATGGAATTTATGGGAAGAAATGAAGATAAAGGAGGGGAGGAAGGGAAAATCCTCTCCATATCCATTTCAAGCATGACGAGCTGCATGAGGAGGGGTCTCATCAGTGTGGGGTTACGACCCTCGAGGGGAACTTATCTAAAATCGAATACTCAACAAATTTAGAAGGAGCACTAACAATGAGGTAGGAAGGGATATAATCCTTCCACGAGTCAACCTTATTCATTCTGCTTTTTCTCTTAGAATGTCCAAAATCCTTCATCAAGTATGGCATCTATAACGACGGTAAGTAAAGTTTTTCGTAGTCTAACCATTGAGACCACAATCTTTCTCCCATTTGAAGATTAATCATGTTTGGGAGATCTAGGTAAAGGTATAAATATAGCAAAATGTACGCATAGGTAGCATGAAATAGTTCAATAGTGGCATCATCAATTTTAACAAATTCACCCAAAGTGTTTCCAATAGCTTCAAGACATGATTCATTCCAAAATTACAAGGGGAGACTAAGCAATTGAACCCAAGTAAGAAGGGTTTTAAAAGAATCTTTTAAAAGATCATAGGGAAACCGAGGTTTAGACATTAGCTCATGATCCCCTATACCCAATAACAATTATAAATAATAACTCGGTCTTCAAAAGACAGAAGACTCACAAATAACAATGAAATATGCATTAAAACAAGGATAGAGTACAACTTCATCCTTGATTTGAGGACACCATTACTCAACAATCCATACATTTAGTTGGGAAAGCTTAGGCTAGTAGTAGATGAAACGGAAAATTAGACCAAGTTTGTTGTAATATTCCTCCCGATCTTGAACCTTTTAGAGCAGAGCACCCTCAAATTTGAGAACATGTGTATTTGAGGTGGGTTTCATAGGCTACTTCTCTCGATATGCGTTTCTTGAAAATACATGACGAGATATAACAGCAGCAAAGGAAGGGCGCCTAGCGTGTGGTCATGTTGGTGAGAGATGGGGAACCCGCACAGAGGAAGGGGAGGGTAAGAGGACTCGACCGTGACACCTGGAACCCTCGACAACCACACTATCGTTGACAAAAATCTCTCCATTTTTTCCAGTGGATCTTTGTTGAAAACAAAGTCCAGACCTTGTTTTTCACCGTGCCATACACGATCAAAATGCACAATAAATTTCTCAGCGATGCTTCTGTCACAGTTGTGAGATGGATAAGAGCTAGGAAGGTTGCCATAGCTTAAGGCAGATTTGCCTTTCCATCGGAGCCACCTAAATGGATTGACCCAACAAAAGCTTGTTGCACGCCAGCACAAATCACACATTCGTATGGAGGTTATTTTTCATCCCGTGAGGATCCTCCATCTGTCAGCGCCAAGTACCTCCATTATCAGAGCTATTCAGGCACAGGTTCAAAGCCACCAATGCAACCTCCATTCACGTGTAACCGCTCGCCTCACCATCGCTTTGTGCCGGGCCATTGTCACCACCATCATTGTGTGCCCTAGGTTTAGGGTTTCGTCAATCATCGAGGCGCACTCCTTATTGACAGGTAAAATCTCATAAAAATGTTTTGGTAAACCTCGATGAGAATCAAACCTGAAACATAACACCAGACGTATACATTGTAATTATTGAACTAATCAAAATATAACATATTTTATATCATATTTAAGATAGTAAAATAAATAATAGAATATATATATGACGAATGGAGTAGTGTGATACACTTAAGTTTTAGGTCAGCTTTGTATGTCAAACTTCCATTTTCATGTAGAGAAATTCCCCCAACGTGGCAGGTATCCTACACAATATCGGTAAATTAGAAAGCCAAAAAGCATGAATATCAATTTCCATGGAATAAGAGTAATTAACACTATCTCATGTCTTGTGTAAGTGGATTGTTTTTATAAAAAACGGTGTGAAAAATAATAATATATAGTTAAAAGAATTTTTGGATTTTTCTATCTTCTTGGAAAAAGAAAAATTTAAATTCTAATATAAACATAGATTGTATTATGGACTTTGTACAATAGGCCGTAAATAATTACGCCGAAGGCGTTCCCCCTATGGTAAAGGACCTTCGGACGTTTCTGCAACTATGTTAAAATTGACACCTGTTTTGATGGTTACGATAGCTTGTTTGACGTTTTTGTTTTTGCAGGCTATTTTTACAAGTTTGGATTTTTAATTTTTGCATGCTTATTGTTTTTAGTTTAGCATGCACCGATTATATTTAGAAATATTGTAGATTATATATCTATTCTCCATCCTTCAAGTTCTTGATCGTGCAATCCGCTGCAAATCCGTCATGCATTCCTCGTTTATCATCTCGCCTTTGCCAGTATAAGAATCGAATGCCAAATAAAGTTTTTTTTGGGTAAAGAATGGCTCAGGACAGTTGGAAAAGGGACAGCGATGACAGAGGAAGAGATCTTTGAGGAGTTTCAATTGCAAAGAAGGCAATTCTCTCTCTTTGCAGAGGCTTCCCGCACATCATACAGAATACATCTTCGATTATATTGTAGAAGTTTTCGGTTGAACAACTCTTTTGAAAGAGTTGTTTTCCCTATCCCACCCATTCCGAAAATTCCAACCATCTGAGCCTTCTTTTCTCCTTCTTTGTTCAACTCGCACTGGCTTTCAAAATCTCGTACAACCCGCCTTTCAAAATCTTCCACAACCTTTTTAAGTCCCACTGGATATTTGGCAACATGCAACTTAGAATTTGACCTTTCTACTTCTTCTCGCACTGCTTTCACTATATTTTCGGAGTCATTGAATCATTAAAAAGAAATAGGGAAAACTCAATGGTGAAAAAATTAACCAGTTTGGAAGGATAGAAAAAAGTAAAACCAAATAGAATTACCAAATGCCCATTAACCATAGAAATCGTACCTATGGAATTCCTCACCGGTGATAAATGACACAGATTGAAGGGCTTCCTTCCACTCCTTCGGCTTCTCCAGGTACCTTCTCTTCTTTTCGTAATCACTAAATACTTCAGGATACACTCCTTTTTCTATGTGCCGGAGTACCCCCGGCTGTACATCATAAAACACGGGAATAATCCTGGCTTGACTCTGTCGCATGAGAACCAACTCCGCCAAACACCAAGGGGAGTGTGCATAATTTTTGGAAAAGATGGCAATGTGAACAACAGTGGAGCCGATGGCGGTCTGAATGGTAGAAGGGAAGGAATCTCTGAGTTCCTTCTCTTTCAAATCAAGAAACGCCTTTATTCCCAAGCAGAGTTACCAAATACGCTGGATTCTAAGAAATTTACCATTTTTTTGCTTTCGGAAAAACGTCCGAGAGGCTGTCAAATTTAATGTCGTTCTAGGAAGTTTTTTGTTGAAACCAATACTTGTCAACTTGATATTTTGTTTGTTTTATCTTCTGTTGAAATTCCAACCATCACATACATAAATTTTCATCTTTAGACATTAACTGTGAGTGAGTCTTGACTCTTTATCATGTAGAATGTATGGTGAGTTTTCTTGTTTAGGAATAAGAAGAAGAATTTGAGAAATTCAATAGTGAAAAAGATTTTCCAGAATTACAAACCAAGACACCTGACGTGTAAAGGGACGTGTGAAGTCAGAGATATACTCATTTTGTCGCTTAAATCATTCGTAGAAAGTATTTAGTTGGATCACAGCGAGAAGGTTTCCGAGTCCCAGGATTTGACATTTTAGTATTTCTGTGTTGAAATTGGCGATACGTAGTATCTTTTGGATTATTTCAGCTACCCATTTCCAAAGACTTTACAAATTTTTCTATTTGGCAAGTATCTGTGACGGGAAATAACAGAACGAAATCTGTTCTCGTTGGACTTGGTAGATGGCATTGATTGGTAATTTTATGAATTTATTGCTCGGAATTATTTAGCTACTATTTTTTTTAGAAGAGTTATTTGGCCTCTATTTTTTGGTAAATTTTAGCAGTAATATAACATGATTCATCTATGGAAGACAAGCAAATATAGAATGGGTACGATGTGTGGCTTTTGGGTTTCTTGGAATTTTGATGTCTTATCTCTATAAGATTGGCCCAAGCATTTTCTTTGGTGTGGTGTTTTTGGGTTTAATATCTACTGAATTTCTCAAATAGATTTTTGAAGTAAAATTATATAATCGTAGTGTGTTTAACCGTGACTTATAATTGCAGTCACTTGTGTCTTGGAGTTTACCCTTGAAAGTCCTACAATAGCTCTCCTTGGTGTTCACCATTGAAATTCCTAACAACGACTCTCCTTTTTTGCTCTAAGTACTCTTGTGATAAGCAATAATATATGATAAAAACGTGTTTAGTCTAATTTATGGTAGTAATCACTTGTGTCTTGGAGTTTACCCTCAAGAGCCCTTGCAACAACTCTCCTTTTTTATTTATGTTTGCAGTGTGATTTTAGTTACTTGTGACTTGGAGTTCACTTTTAGCAAGAATTTCATCTTCATGTCTAAGTAGTATTGCCACACCCAAAGTGTTTATTCCATAGGAAGCACTGTTTCAATTTGGGTGTAATCATGACAATCAAAATAGATTTAGAGACGCAATTGTGAGAAAGAAAAGTAAGAAAAGATTGTAGAATTTGAAAAAAAAATTCAAGGAATTCAAGGGTTGATTTTTTATTAAAAATAAGAGAGGTTGAGCTCCTTCGTTTTTATTTCGATTGGGCTCAGTAGATTCAAATCCCTTCTAGCACCAAAAATCAATTCATTTGTTTGCATTGACATTGGCGAATCGGGGCAATCACCTTTTATTCTAATTTTTGTAATGTTCATTAATTAGCGACAAATTTGTCGTAGGCATCCAATGATTTGAATGTTATAGTTTTTGTCACCAAATGCTTCAAGAACATTAGTAAATCTTGGAATGTCATTCTTCTATCAATATATTTTTATTTTAGTACTACTCAATTATATTTGAGTTTATATCTCAATTTGAAAGTGGTAGTTCTCTCTGTTTCTTCCATTATTTTGGGAGGGATAATATTGGAATCTAGTTGTACTCAGTTTGATGGAAATCTTTGGAATTACGTATATAATGTGGAAGTTTAATGAACAAAAATCTTGTTTGAGTATGTTTTTAATGCAACATTTGAATATTTACAGATCACATTCTTAAAATATGTAACAATAGGTCATACTTTAATGCACTAATAGATGCTACACTTAAACCTTTGTGCATGTCCTCTAGAGTGATGGGCGCATGTATCAACACTTGGAGCAAGAAGAAAGGAGGATTCAAGACTAATATCACTCAACCAAAACAACCAGTCATAAATACTACCCTCTACTTTGATAGCACCTCCACTACTACTTTACTGAACACTTCTTGAATCCAAAGCGGCAGTGCCATTCAAGGGGTATCAAATGCATTCATGTTTAGTGTTTTTTTATTTATGTTAGCTACTTTCTAAAAAATAAAGTCAAGGAATTAAGGGGTTGATTTTTTATTAAAAGTAAGAGAGGTTGAGCTCCTTTGTTTTTATTTGGATTGGGCTCAGCAGATTCAAATCCCTTTCAGCACCAAAAATCAATTCATTTGTTTGCATTGACATTGGCGAATCGGGGCAATTGTCCTTTACACTAATTTTTGTAATGTTTATTAATTAGTGAAAAATTTGTCCTAGGCATCCGATGATTTGAATGTTATAGTTTTTGTCACCAAATGCTTCAAGAGCATTAGTAAATCTTGGAATGTCATTCTTTTATCAATAAATTTTTATTTTAGTACTACTCAATTATATTGGAGTTTATATCTCAATTTGAAAGTGGTAGTTCTCTCTGTTTCTTCCATTATTTTGGGAGGGATAATATTAGAACCTGGTTGTACTCAGTTTGATGGAAATATTTTGAATTATGTATAAAATGTGGAAATTTAATGAACATAAAGCTTGTTTAAGTCTATTTTTAATGCAACATTTGAATATTTACGGATCACATTCTTAAAATATGTAACAATAGGTCATACTTTAATGCACTAATAGATGCTACACTTAAACCTCTGCACATGTCCTATGGAGTTATGGGCGCACGTATCATTACTTGGAGCAAGAAGAAAGGAGGATTCAAGACTAATATCACTCAACCAAAACAACCAGCCATAAATACTACCCTCTACTTTGATAGCACCTCCACTACTACTTTACTAAACACTTCTCGAATCCAAAGCGGCAGTTCCATTGAAGGGGTATAAAATGTATTCATGTTTAGTGTTTTTTCATTTATGCTTGCTCCTTTCTAAATAATTATTCATGGTTTTGCAAGAATCCATTAATGTGCTTGGTGATGTTTAAGTGGAAGGAAGATTATTTTAATCACTTTTTTTGGCTTAAACACTAACATGTGGTGCTCTTGGTTCTCTCAATATGCGGATTGATGTGCAGGTTTGTTTTCCATGGAGGTGTGAACTAATTCTATCTATGCATTTTTATATACCAGTATGTAAAAAAATCTATAGACAACACAAACACCTACATATGCATATATAGTAATAAAAAATGATGCAAAACAATTATTGTTACATTGTATTTTTGTACATAAGTCCTTGTGTACATTCTCTTATATCACCACCTATCACTATGCCAATTTTCAAGGAAACACCCTTTTTTGGTTCTTTTCTACTAGGAACCAAAAGATGGTGTTTCCTTATGTTACAAGCTTCCATAGACAACAAATACATCTATGTATGCATATATACTACTAAAAAACTGTTAAAGAGATACGAGAAGGCATGACACACTTTAATATGTGTGTGTTTGTCATTATATTATGCAGAAGGGAGTTACAATATAGTTACTGCAAACATATCACCTCCCAGAATGTCAGAGACCTACAAGAAATAAAAGAAAGTAACTAATTGGTGCTCGCAACTAAAAATGTAGCCACCAAAATACCTTATAATACATAGCAATAAGATTGATTTTCATTAAAAGGGCTCAAAATGTCATTTAAGACAATTAAAAATGTTAAGAAGTTGGCATTCATTCATATGTGAATACTGAAAAATAAACCACAATTGTAACTTAACGGATGAATAACAACAATAGTTGTAACCAACGATCTAATATGGTTCCAAGGTATTTCCTTCTTAGAGAAGAGATTCCTTGTCAAGTGAAGGTGGAGAAATTTGTAAGATTACTCTTGAGCATTGAAGAAATAAAATAGATGAGAAAACATGCATAGAAATTGAAGGAGATGCCTACACAATCTGTCAGACTAGGTTGGACTCTTCCCAAATCCTAGAAGCGAACTTGGCCCTTTATGGAATTAGAGAAAATTAAATTTTTCCATCAATAACAATGAATAGATCTAAAATAACGAAGCCTAAAGACCCGACAAAAAAGAGAGGAGAATTGTTCCTAATTGGCAAGGCTACTGCATGGCAAACAAATATCAGAGATTTCCCGATAGAATTGCAAGCCCTTACAAAAATCAGCATATCTATCATCATAATGGGCTAAGAAACACCAGAAAAGACCCCAATACATAATAACAAACTGAATCGCTTACCATTTCTCCATTACTGCAATGTAGACCTTTGAAAAGTAGCCCTCAAATCCAAAGCACTCATATCCTTTTCTGCGCACCCCAATGTACAGAAGTCTTCGTTTGTTCATGTTTAGTTCAAATAAAATAGTCCACAAAACACTACCACTCATGATATAAAATTTGTAAATGTATATGTATGAATTTGTAAAAAATTTGAAATGTAGAGATAGAATATTTAAAGGTAATGCTTCATGTATATTTCTACACTTACAAAATCAATCACACCCCTTATCAACGTGAACTTCAAAAGTAATAACTAACCCTCTAAATCAAATAACATATACCGTTCGGCGTTCACATTGCATTGTACACACTCACTAGATCGTTCCTCTGTTACAGAATTTATGAAAATTAAGATTTGAGGATATAGCATACCATTCTAATGCAAGTATGTAAGTTCTGATGTAGAACTGGCTATGGCAGATTCTACCTTATGTCAAAAATGGTGGGAAACTTGCACGTTCTTATTAAATAATAGAGTTGTATGAAGCATGGAAGCAACATCTCCTTCAATTGCATTCATGGAGTATCCATAGGGATCAAACTCAAAGTCACAGGTTTCTGAGCCAGGTAGAATATCACGAATCCCTGAATTAAGAGTCATTTCACCAACTGATTTCACGTTGCCTTTGTAAAAGATAGAAGCTTGCTCATGGTCCAACTATGTCATGCACATCTCTAGTGTATACACAGGGTCATCAGTTGGAATCGATCTCGTGACCTTGCTCACATTGTGGCGCTGACATGAAAGAAAGGTTGTGGAAGCCACATTAGTGGACATATCCATCTCTTGAAAGATTGAACAATATGTTTTACCAAAAATATGATCAATCCTTCATTCTGCTTCACAAATTTAACACACCAAGTGATTCACCATCCCACTATACAATTTTCAAACAAATGCAGGTAGCCGAGAATTATAGCAATCATTGTTTTATAAATCAGCAAACAATAGGGAAGCCTGAAACATTTCAAAATGTAAAAGCCAATCCTTTAAAGCCTGGAAGTTCCAAAAGAGACATTGCTTACATCGATGATTGGATCTCACATGTATGGATTTCGTCAAGGATTTGGGAGGCCTAATAGCATGGAAAATTATTCTTTTCATAGTCCAAATTACCCAGGCCTTGGACACCAGAAAGATGAGCTAATATTGCCTGATAACTGTTTAACTACAAGTTTTTCTAGTGATGTACATGCAGACAAGCTGAGTCGAACTGATGACCGCAAGAAATCTAGCAAGGCTTATGTTCATCCATGATCAGCAACAACTTTCAAAGATAGTAATGTTGCTTACCAAAGGCCCACATGGGAAAGGGGCTACCTGGAGGAGGAATCCAATTCCTCTCACCATTCTAATTTCCCTACTCTTGATCAAGAATACAACTTTACAGAACCTAAAAACAAAAAGACTGGATTATCAAAGCAACTTGATAAAGCAAACAATGACTCATCATATGTCAAAGGGAAAGGTTTAAACTTTGAAAACCAATTGATAGAGCAGAGGCATGTCATTGGAGGTGATACAGGTGGGCTAATTATCATCCCTATGTTAATGCACACCATCTGCGGTATTGAATTTTTCAATTTTTGCATTGTATGGAGTTTAATTAAAGACTGTTTTACTATATAACCATACAAAACTCTGGTCCTCCTTTCCATGAAAATAATCTTCGAGTCTTGATTATGTTGTTGTTGTTTGTCAAAATTAGTTGTATGATTGTATCTCCTATCCACTTCTATGTAAGCACATAAAATAACTCTATTGTTAAAGTATGGCATTGTTTATATTGCATCTCCACTCCATTTCTATTTAAACATATAAATATATACACTTGTTAAGTATGGCATTACAGAGGTATTTGCCTTATTAAGAATGTTGTACATCTTGAGAAATGGCCTTAGCATTCGACATTATTGGCTATGACATCCCTTACCAACTCTTTGTTCCGTTCAAGAGATATGATTTATTTATTCTTCTTTTGGGTTGATGAGGTCAGCTAAAACTGTCATTTCTTTGTAAGAATTCTCATACATTTATTGATGAGATTTCCTTAAAATCATATTTACAAGTGAGTTTTGATTCTATAAAGTTTGGCTGAACAACAACTACTTCCCTGCAACTGCTCTTGCTCTACTTGGGCATCGTATTATATATATATATATATATATATATATATACTACTACTACTACTACTACTACTACTACTACTACTACTACTTTTGCTCTACTTGGGCAGAGTATTATATATCTATAGATCTTATAGGGTCTCATTTAATTTCCTTATCATTGCAATGTGTTTCAGTGAATCCACGAGAGCGAGAAAATCCATGGAGAACCCCAAGAACTCCCACAAAAATGGGATCTGGAAAGCGAGAGAAAGCAGAACTGAGAATCCCAACTGTGTATGACTGGTTACTCTTGAAAATCAATATATTTGTACTAATTACATTCAGGATTGCAGCCTAATAAGGCTAATCTAAATGCCAATGATTTGGTTATGCCAAATACAGGGTGGTGATCAGTGCTTTGGACAGATGAAATGATTAAAACTATCGATGGCCCTCGTAGCCTGCTTCTGTTGCTGCTGCTACTACCTTGTAGTTAAGGTGATATTAACCAGGGATATATCTATATGTACAGAGTTTGCAGTTTGTGGTATTTCCAAATGGTTTATACAGTTTTTAAGTAAATAAGCTACTTTTTTCAACTGAGGAAAAGCACACCCACAACAGGAAGAGAGATTTAGAAGCATAAAAGAATCTCCTGTTGAGATTTTTTGTTCAGCTGGGCCTGAATGAGGTGGAGAGAATAAAATAGTTACTAGAATGTCACGTTGGGATAAAGAGATTAGTAGGGTACAGTTTTAGAATCCCAGAAACATGGAAATGTGGCACAAGTAATGATGTATTATCACTCTTCATGTATATAAACTTTTGATGAGGAGGCTGTTACCTATGTACTTTCAGCTTTGTAAATAAAACTCCTTTAAAAAAGGTTGAATTTCAATACTGTTAATTTGCAGTAGTTTCTGATTGGTTGCAAATGGAAATGTCTCTATATATATATATATATATATATATATATATATATATATATATCCAAAGGAATATCTCTATCAATTGTCTTTATGAGTTTTAGTGTTCTATTGATTGTGGTATTATTTATGGAATCGAAATATAGGATTAATCATACAAAAAAATCTGGTGATATAACATCACATATGACAAAAAATCATACAAAATATCGAATGATATAGTATCACATATGATATAAAATTTTAACATTAACGGCCGTTTAGACGTTTTTCCAATACAATTTAATTCGAGAGGTTAAATAACGGTTTTATTAGGACGCTATTTTAACTTTTTAGTAGAACTCCAGTTGCATGCACGAAAAATCTTGATCTATCATGTGATTTCTAACTCTGTCAATTGATTGCGCCAAGTAAGATTATATTTGCTTTTTAAATATATGATCGATTCATAGATTTAATCTTTTTGTAGGCAAGATCGATGATTTGGCATTAAAGTGTCGCGAATTTGGGGTGTCGGCCCTTGTATTTAAGGCAGTCGTCTTTTTGCCAATGAGTTGATCTTGGTCTGCAGTTGTTCTACGGGAGAAGTGGCATGGCATATTTTCAATTAGTGAAATCACAAAGTTTAGAGGATCTTTAAGTTTAGAGGAGTTTTGACCTAGATGTTGTCGAAATACTATACAATACAAACATGAGATGTATCTTGTTTTAAAATGCCAAGAAATAACCATGCAATTTATAGTAGTCTTCTTCCAAAGTTTTGAATTGTTTCAAGGGTTAGGCATCATGTTTGTGCTTTTTAAATGAAGTGGTCCATCTATGTTTCTACACTTACAAAATCAATCACCCATAGTTTAAACAAAATCAACTACAAAAATAAAAACTATCCCTCTAAATCAAATAACATATACTGTTCGGCGTTCACATTGCATTGTACACATGCGATTGCTAGTTTAATAAATCCTTCGCAATAATATTGAATTGTTAAAATATGTTGTATCATTAATTTTTTTTATATTTAAATTATATATAAAACATCTTTATAGTAATAAGTATTACAAAAGAAAAATTATAAAATAAAAATATTTATGTTAAATAATCTCTAACATATAGCAAAAGGTATAGTTCGCAAGGTGCTTATACCTTTTGGCACATTTTACATATGTAAATTTATATAAACATAAATAAAAATATGGTAAAATATGCCGAGAGGTACAAGCACCTTACGAACTATACCTATCGACATATATTACATATATTTATATAATATAAATATGCTAATACATAAAACGTTTTTATAGTAATAAATATTACAAAAAAATTTATAAAATAAAAATATTTATGTTTAATAATCTACAAGTAATTAGATATGTCAATATGTGAATAATGTAGAAAAATGAACAATATCCTATGATATGATTAATGGTACAATTATGTAAATGACAAACATCAAGTGGTCTCTTGTGTGAAATTTGAAAAGGATAAATGATAGAGATATCACAGTCATCATATGAGTCTAATTTATACTCATGTGTGATATGGTGCTCTAAAATATAAAGACTAATGTCCTTTGAATGCATAACTACGAAGGCATGCTTATTCGTAGAAACATGGGGCTCCTGTTTTATATGTGGAAAGTCTATTTATTTCATGTATAGATTAAATTGTCATAAGGATTGATCCATCACACAATGAAACGTAACATAAAATCTGTGTGACCTCGATAAAGTTTTGGGTATATTTTATCAATTTATTATGCACAACCAATATTCTAATATGATTAATACCTTTAACGTGATGAAAATATTGCAAATTTATACGAGAGGATAAATGTTTGGTTGAAGTAATAATGATTAGTTTGATAGGATAAAGATGATATCAACAAGAAGTAAGAATACCAACTACCATGTTTCTGCATAGATAGTTCAAGAATAATTTTAAGGTGGAAGGGATACATACATCTTGCAAATCTATGGCCTAAGAAATCTTTGGAAATCCTGTATGGAAATTTTCATAACACTTTTACTAAAACTAGTTTTTATAATTGTCCATCAAATCTCAATTTCGGTGAGGTATTGTGTCCTACAGTCCAGATTAGCAACAGATTAGTAAGGTGTTCTATAGTGATGGTATTTTAATAGTTTATTTAGATCCATGGTCTAGCATCATGCTTTTAATAGGATATAAACAAATATGTTTTCCAAAACAAACAAATGTCCGTGTATCTATTCACCATCATAAGGAATTATTGAGTCATGAGGAATATTTGCACTATTGAATGTTATAAGTGGTGTGAATAATGTTACAAGTGTGAAATGTAAGTGATCTACATAGGGTGTATTGTGTGATATGAAATATTTCACTACTTTTGTGCTATTCCAAATAAGTTGGTAATGAATAGATAAACATTTTATATGTAAAATTAGGAAACTATAATATTAGAATGTGTTTATATATCTTTTATAAAATTAATGTTGTTATTAGGAAGTTCCTATATCATTTGGTATAATTTGTAGTAATATATGATTGTATATATAGTGAAATTTTGGTAAACAGATTTTTTTTAAGATTAGGTAAAAATTTAGTGTTCAGGGGACTGAAAAACTCAACAATACAATGGAGAAAAAATATAACAATAGAGAGCATAAAAAAGGCCTCTCCCAGTGGTGGATACAGAAACCACAGCTACAACCTACAAGCGCAGTCACAAAGGACTTAAATTAAGTCGGGCCAAACTAAAGAAAAAAGAAATGAGGAACCATCACTCGAAAGCAGGGAAAATCGCATTAAGAACCACCACCATCATAACGACTCCAAAGCACTTGCTCCAAACGCTCAACTTTGAATTTCTTAGGTAGGACCTTAGTATGCTCATCCTAATTGATCATGGCGTAAGCACATGGACCCACAACAAGGTCCACCATAATTCTGCCTTCAATTTCCTTCACATCCACAGCACGGCCTTTAACCGTCAACACACCGTCTGGCCCAGTGGCTTCAATATTTGAAATTGGTGCTCGCCCAATGGGCCCCTTCTTTTGAACATCACGCATACTACCGTCTTTTTCCCTTCTAACCACTGCAAGGCAGTTTCCATCCAATCCTCCCCTATTCCAAAGTAGATATGGGTAGGCACTAAAGTCTGAATTGAATTTGAAATCGCCCCCTCTGGTCGTGACCAGTTGGAGCCACCTGGGACACACCTCTACGTCTCAACGGCTGGCCCTATCCCTCACGTAAGTTCATAGGGGGTAGTGAGTTGGCCGCTGACTGGGCACTGTCCAGTGTTTAACGGAGCAAAAGAAAAGTTAACGGACCCTGTGTCTTATCAGCGCCTCCACTGACTTCTCCACCAACCCCAGTCATTTCAACGCCTCCCCTGACTGCTCAGCCATAACTATTCACATTTATTGTTTTCAATATGCTGCGCCATTTCAAAGTATCTTTCAAATATATATTGAATGCTACCACTTAAATTATATTCATTAAACTATTTACTCCACTTTTTGGCGCCACTGTTCTTTTTTTTAAATTATTTTTACATAAATGATTTATTTAAGTATTGCAAAAAAGAATAGTAGTCATATTTCATTCAGTTTTATGGAAGTTGAAGGATATTTCTGAAGGTTGGCTATGGAAGTTGAAGGAGATTTCTGAAGGAGATTATTGCTCATGATAGGGAAAATTTGGAAATAATCTGTACATTGCAAATCAGGTAAGAACATTATATTTTTTAAAATCAGTGATAAGTTCAACTCATCTTGTTTATTAATTTATTAAGTTTTTGAACTACTTTCCCAGTCATCTATCAAAGTTGAAAGGAATAACAATTTTGGTTAGTGTTTGCAAGATTTATTTGAAACAAGGCTAATTGAAAACAAAGAAATTATAAGTTGAATGGTAATTCAGATTCTTATATCTAATATTCAAGGTAAGATTTTTCCTGAGAGAGTTTTTGTTACAACAATACAACAACATATTACGTTGTCGCCCAATCTAAATGATGGAATATGTTATATTTACAGGCTATGGTCATTATAGTGTATAAAACTATGATGCCACAATCTTATGTGCCTACGGGATGTATATAAAAGTAGGTTGTTTTCCCACGTAATACGTTGTTGCGTCAATGACATGAAGTTCTAAATATTTTTTTGCACATCATAGTATTATGAAACTATTCAAATTTGTTTCATTATATTACTTTAAAATAATTTCAAATCCTTTCCCTCCTACTATGAGTATAACAATTTAACAACACATTACGTTGTTGCCCACGAGAACGATGCCTTGACTCGTTACTAGGCTCCATAAGGTACATGGTGTACTGTATAAAACTATAATTTAAGAACTTGGTGTGCTAACAGGATCTATATCTAAGAAGGTGGTTTCTCAACGTATTACATTGTTTCTTTGACAACCTGCATTTATAAAGTTTGTTTAGCGCTGAATACTCTATTAGAAGTAGTTTGATTCAATTAAACTGGAATACTTTCTAGTTCATTCTCTCACAATTTAATTTCGACACGATGACAACGCATTATGTTGTCACCCAGGCTAAACGGTGGAAAACAATATTCTTAGAAGCTATATTCATTATAGTTGGTGTACCTCTTAGCTCGGTAGATCCTCCTCAACGAGCATGTCACGTTCTCATATTCATGTTGTTGTTCTTCTCTACCACCGTGCCCTCAATCTTTCTTTGTATGCATACCCCTGTGTTTTTGAGAAATCAGCATTGAAGTCTGACCTCCAAGTATACAACCAAAGACAAGTACTTTGAGTAAGTTTGCTGACTGCCCTAACTATCCACATTTACCTTTTAACTCCGAGCTACTATGAGTACAGCAATTTAACAACACATTACATTATTGCCCGCGATAACGATGACCTGACTCGTTACTAGGCTCCGTAAGGTAGATGGTGTACTGTATAAAACTATAATTTAAGATCTTGGTGCGCCAACAGGATCTATATCTAAGAAGGTGGTTTCTCAACGTAATACGTTGTTTCTTTGACAACCTGCATTTATAAAGATTGTTTAGCGCTGAATACTCTATTAGAAGTTGTTTGATTCAATTAAACTGGAATACTTTCCAATTCATCCTCTCACAATTTAATTTCGACACGACGACAACGGATTACGTTGTCACCCGGGCTAAATGGTGGAAAACGATATTCTTAGAAGCTATATTCATTATAGTTGGTGTACCTCTTAGCTCGGTAGATCCTCCTCAACGAGCATGTCACGTTCTCATATTCATGTTGTTGTTCTTCTCTACCACCGTGCCCTCAATCTTTCTTTGTATGCATACACCTGTCTTTTCAAGCAATCAGCATTGAAGTCTGACTTCCAAGCATACAGCCAATGACAAGTACTTTTAGTAAGGTCGCTGACTACCTTACAGTCAATAGGATTGCTAACCGTAACAAGTATAATACATCAAGGGACCAGAAAAAAAAAGAAAGGATCTTAGGATATGGAAATGTATATGGAATTTAGAATCTCATTAAGGTCTAGGGATTTACCATAACTCAAAATTTTAAAACAAGTAATACTGGAATAGTTGGACAATGAGTTGGTTGTCTTATGGTCTAGTGGCAAGATGGGCCACCTTATATACAAATAATTTGAGTACAATTCCTAATTAGCATGCTCCTTGAAGTCACACTAGATATAGAGCACATTTCCCAATGACCTTGACGACCACAATTGTGGCAATCATACATTGACATCAAGCCCAAAGGAAAGTCCTGGGTGATACTAGTGTCTTAGGAAGAATCGATACCCCTTTTTCATGTATTATACACTTCAGGAAAAGCCCATGTTTGAACATAATGAACCTTTTGCGTAAAAAACATAGAACAAAAGCACTCGTTCATTTGCATAAATTCCCAAGGCTCTATAGAACCACTCCAAACACCTTCTACCAATAAATATTCTTAGTTAATGCCAACAAGTAATGAAATCAAATGTTATAGGACACTATTGAAAGAATTTTTACAGATCATAAGCAACATAATCACCTTCATATCAAGCTCGACAGTCGTAAGTTGTTCTTCTGCATAGCATCGCTTGAGAGACACGACTTCAATCAACAAATCCTATATGTAATTCACTTTTATACTCATGGTTAAATAATAAACATGAAGTTAATCTTTAAATGCAAACAAAAATTTGAATAAAAAGATTCGGTACATATATCTGGTACATTATGCTTTCTTGTTCTTAAACTCTATATTTCTAATCTACCAAAATAGTATTGCTTCTTTTCCTCTTACCTTCATTTCAATTGCATGTTTAAAGCGTTGCACATTTAGCTTGCCTATCATGTCAGTAAGCCTAGATATTGTTGTTTCCAAGTCCTCTTCTTTTTCCATTGACTCAAGCTTCCTCCTACGGTGATCTATTAGAGATCGAATGAAAACTACAACCATAGGATACTTACTGATAGCCATGACATTTTTAGTTGTGGCACTTAGTTACGTTTATTTTAACATGAACCATGTAAATCTATGTGGTACTCTCACATACCTTTCTTAATCTCATGAAAAAGGTGCTTATGTGTTCTAATACATGCTCGCCTATGTCACATGTTTTTTTGTAAGAGATGTTTCATACCTATCCAATTAGCCATTTCCTGTTGATTTCTTCATTCTAATCTCATATTGTTGACAATCTCCTCCTGGAGTTACAAATAAGACTTAATCCTCGAAAGAATCCTTAAATTAAATATTAAAATCTAGTAACATACATTATTTGCAACTAAAGGAAACCAAAGTGCTAAACAAAGATACATTCTAGCTTTGCATCCCACCCATTTTCTTTGAAGATCTGCAGCTTCATCTTCTACATGCCTTTGTTCACTTGATATTGACCTAATATCTTCATCTAGTTTTGCAATATGCTCTTCACATTCTCTCTTTTTTGGAGGTGATTTCATTGACTTCTCTCATATCCACATCTGAAATAGAGAAAAATGAGACCTCTTCATGTGAAAAATATCTTCAAATAATACAAACATATGAAGCCAAGCGAGTCAATATATGAACTAATGGGACCCCAAAGTTAAGTTGTCACTTACTGGAAGCAAAAAGTCGTGATCCCTGTACTGGATTCACACTAGCTGAGACATGGCCTCCATACCGAGAAATTGACCAACGATAGTGATTTTCAGGAGTCCATAGATCCATCACTCCTAACTTGTTTGCATCATCAGCTCTACGGTTGGTCTCTTCTGAACCAATGAACTAAGAGGAGAAAAGAAAATAGTTCACATACATCATACAAATTAATACAACATTCACCAAAATTAATTTGTGGTCTTATCCCGCGTCTGCTAGGGATTCAGCTGCATTTCCACCAAATTCCGCTTACATAATACATGTCAGATAATGCTAACTCATAATCTCATTATAAAACACCACTATCTTTGTGATAAACAACACATATATGAACATACCGAATGATCTAGTGCAGCCTGACTGATTAAAACTTCCTTCACAGCAGATGGGGCCTCAAATACTTCATCAAGCCTTGATGTGATCCCCAGATTGTGCATCTATAATACATTAATGAACATTACGTATCACACTACATAAGAACCACTCTAGATACAAAGATTGATTTGATAAAATAATAAACCTTACCATATTTGATACCACCAGAGGTTTATTTTGCATTTGTCTATTTCCAGTGTAGTTCAGAACAGGAATATCAAATGGTTTCGAGTTTTTCACAAGCAAGTCTCGATCATATGGATCCTGGGTAATGAATGACTGCAATCACCAAGAAACAAAACACTTTCCATGGCTTAAGAAAATGGTTTGGAAGAAAAGAGTATATAGAAGGTGTGGAACTAAAGAAAATATTCAACAGAAACAAACAATCCCATTATAGAAGCAAATGAAAATTTAAAACACATTCGTAATCAAAATATAACATAATTCTTAGCACAGTCTAATGCATATTGAAAAATTATAAACTAAAGCGTATGGTTTTGCACAGAGCCAAATAATAGTGCATTACTTTGCTAAAGAAGAGATCTTAATTCAATGCATGTCTGGTATAGTCGATACATGGCATTAAATTTGCTTCCCATCAATGCAAAATTCAAACAAGCACTAAAATGCAGAGCAAGCGGCTCATATTGGAGAGCAACTTATTGGGATGTAATGATCCAACACTAACTGCCTTGTTAGAGAAGTTAGACAGTGAAATAAAAGGTATCCCAGATATCTTTCACAGAATGAAAAAGAAGATTCACCAATAAAAACGAAGTGCTAAATGTGTATTCACTATCCCAACAGTGTTTCGATTATATCAGCCATTCCATTTTTTAAATGCTAACACATCTATGCATATTGATGTTACAAAACTTTTCAGAAGACTCTAAAAGAAAGGGCAAGATACAATAAATGAATTTCAGTATAACTACCCTCAAAGATTGGAATAGGTGATATACAAGGGGCAAGGTTCATTAAAAGGTTATAAAAATATTTAGTGAGCAAGATAGCAGGAGTGTTGTAGTTGTTCTAGTTTGCTTTGTAATCCACCTTTGGCCACAATGAGAAGGGAAGTGGGCAATTGCCACTACCAACTGATTTTTCCCCATGTTGGGGATTTGTAGATCAAAATCTCATGTCTATTATTCCATGCTTATGCTTGTTGCACATGTGATTTTACATTCACATTCAGTACCATATGTTTCTAGCATAACTTACAACATTCGAGTTCAAACGTTCATGTTCGACAAGGATAAAGTTCAGTCCAAGTTTGCCAATGGATAAAGTTCGAAACAAAATAATATTTTTATCTTTTTAATTTTCTAAAATATGCACAAATATGTCGAAGAGATGGAGTAGAGGGAGTTATCCATCCTTTGCTTTCACTCGGCACATATATAATACAAAATCATGTCAAAAACTTATTGTATAAAAAATATGGATAACGTTTGAGTTTATGTTTGGCAAGGACAAATTTCGGAGAAGTTCAAACTCTTTCCATAAAAATCGATGTACCTTGTGACACAGTTTCCAGCAACAAGCTACATTAATCCTATACATCACTAAGACTACAATATGTTATCTTGAGTAAAATCCAAGTAGGGCAGCAGATTGTGATTCAGTGAATTCAATAAGCAGACAATCTTAGGAGTTAACAGATCATTTTGGTATCAAAGTTGATTCGTATCTCTGGAATTATGAAAAGTATTGACTGATTTGTATGAAACTGATGAGATCGTAGCAAGAAGAATTGCTACCTTACAAACTGGAGATATCTACAAGAAGGTAGAATCAAAGGGTGAAAGAAATGCCAAAAAAGGCAGAGGACTTTCCCAAGAGTTACATCATTACAATCATGTACGGAAAATGCAATGAAGTCCCCACATACCATCACCAAATAGCAAGAGCTCATATCTAGGAATCAAGAATCCATGGATATGCCGGTCCATGCTCTTGCTAAGAATTTTAGCGGGGAACAAGGAGAGGAACCCCATGATGAAAAACCAATGGATGAGTATGAGGATGAGCAGCCTCCAAAGGACAAGGGTAACAGTAATGTAAAATATATAGTACATGTCCTTTTCAAAGTTGAAACCAAGGTTAAAATTAGAAGCTTTGAATTAGAAGCTTTGAAGGACAGGTAGATGCAGAGTTATTAAACAAATGGTTGAAGAAATTGGAGGTATATTTTAATATGTATAGAATCATTGAGGCACAAATCATTTTGTTTGCACATCTCTAAATGGAAGGTCATGTTCTAATTTGGAGGGAAAGTTATAAGGCAGCTTTTGAAAAGAAGAATCCTATTGTAGCTAGGTAGAATGAATTCAAAGAACTGTTATGTAATAATTTGTATCCAATTGGGCAAAAACTGATCAAAAAATTAAGTGACAATATTTCAAGGAAGTGGTCAAAGTGTGCAGAATTATACCCCATAGACAAACCATGTTGATGAGCATGTACTTGGAAGATGAAGACCACTTGACCAAATACTTGAGAGGTCTCCATACACACCTAGGGAGACGGATCGTTTCAAGTAAGCAAAAGGACTTTGATGACGCATGTGTGCAAGCATAATGCATTGAGGAAGAGAGAAAGCAAGGAGAGGGAGAGCCCTCAGAGATAAATCAGACAGCAATCTTCAAGAAAGAGCAAAATTAGCCTTAGAAGAAGGGTAAGTGAAAAGGTAAGAGAAATGTTACCAATTTGCAAAATTGCAAGGATCCAAATAACCATTGTGATGTGGATGGGCATACTAACGCTAAGTGTTGGAGGTGCATCCAGAACTGCACCTCAAGAATTATTCAAAGAGGACTCTAAAAAGGCCATGGTATCTTTGACAGAAAAGTTGAAGGTGTAGATAAAGGACAATTGTTGATGAGAAGTTCGGTTGCACAACTACCAACACAAACAACAAGGAACAAGAAAAAAGGAGACAAGTAAATTGTTCCAAATCAAGAAAACCAAGGTAAATGCACTTGTTAATATTGTTAGGAATATCTTAGGATTAGTGCTCAAATATTTATTTGTAAGGGTTAAATGTAATATTCATATATTACATTAGTGAGTTAGTGAGATATTAATATTGTGACATTAATATCATATTTGCGTGGGAAAAACAAAATAGTGTGATATTATTAATATGAGTTATCAAACAACTCATTATTAATAATATAGGTTGAAATAAGCTACTATGAGTACAACAATTTAACAACGCGTTACGTTGTTGCCCGCAATAACGATGACCTGACTTGTTACTAGGCTCTATAAGGTACATGGTGTACTGTATAAAACTATAACTTAAGATCTTGGTGCGCCAACAGGATCTATATCGAAGAAGGTGGTTTCTCAACGTAATACGTTGATTCTTTGACAACCTGCATTTATAAAGTTTGTTTAGTGCTGAATACTCTATTAGAATTTGTTTGATTCAATTCAACTGGAATACTTTCCAGTTCATCCTCTCACAATTTAATTTCAACACGACGACAACGCATTACGTTGTCACCCGGGCTAAACGGTGGAAAACGATATTCTTAGAAGCTATATTCATTAGAGTTGGTGTACCTCTTAGCTCGGTAGATCCTCCTCAACGAGCATGTCACGTTCTCATATTCATGTTGTTGTTCTTCTCTACCACCGTGCCCTCAATCTTTCTCTGTATGCATACACCCGTCTTTTCAAGCAATCAACATTGAAGTCTGACTTCCAAGCATACAGGCAATGACAGGTACTTTTAGTAAGGTCGCTGACTGCCCTAACTGTCCACATTTACCTTTTAACTCCGAGCTACTATGAGTACAACAATTTAACAACGCGTTACGTTGTTGCCCGCAATAACGATGCCCTGACTCGTTACTAGGCTCCGTAAGGTACATGGTGTACTGTATAAAACTATAATTTAAGATCTTGGTGCGCCAACAGGATCTATATCTAAGAAGGTGGTTTCTCGACGTAATACGTTGTTTCTTTGATGACCTGCATTTATAAAGTTTGTTTAGCGCTGAATACTCTATTAGAAGTTGTTTGATTCAATTAAACTAGAATACTTTCCAGTTCATCCTCTCACAATTTAATTTCGACACGACGACAACGCATTACGTTGTCACCCGGGCTAAACGGTGGAAAATGATATTCTTAGAAGCTATATTCATTAGAGTTGGTGTACCTCTTAGCTTGGTAGATCCTCCTCAACGAGCATGTCACGTTCTCATATTCATGTTGTTGTTCTTCTCTACCACCGTGCCCTCAATCTTTCTTTGTATGCATACACCCATCTTTTCGAGCAATCAACATTGAAGTCTGACTTCCAAGCATACAGCCAATGACAAGTACTTTTAGTAAGGTCGCTGACTGCCCTAACTGTCCACATTTACCTTTTAACTCCGAGCTACTATGAGTACAGCAATTTACACATTACGTTGTTGCCCGCGTAACGATCAGCAATTTAACAACACATTACGTTGTTGCCCGCGATAACGATGACCTGACTCGTTACTAGGCTCCGTAAGGTACATGGTGTACTGTATAAAACTATAATTTAAAATCTTGGTGCGCCAACAGGATCTATATCTAAGAAGGTGGTTTCTCAACGTAATACGTTGTTTCTTTGACGACCTGCATTTATAAAGATTGTTTAGCACTGAATACTCTATTAGAAGTTGTTTGATTCAATTAAACTGGAATACTTTCCAATTCATCCTCTCACAATTTAATTTTGACACGACGACAATGGATTACGTTGTCACCCGGGCTAAATGGTGGAAAACGATATTCTTAGAAGCTATATTCATTATAGTTGGTGTACCTCTTAGCTTGGTAGATCCTCCTCAACGAGCATGTCACGTTCTCATATTCATGTTGTTGTTTCTAAGAATGCATTATTGGGATCCATGCCATCTGTATGGCCTTCTACTCTAGTGATATTGATGCTAAATGACAATTCCCTGATTGGCAATATTCCTCCAAGTTTGAGCAACTTGGCTGGTCTTGTAAAGTTAAATTTGGCAAACAACAAATTAAACGGAGTCATTCCACCAAGCTTGGCTGATATTCTTCAACTTCTAGTATTGAACTTTTGAGATAATGGTCTGGAAGGAAGCATACCTTGTGGGCTATGCCCCTTGTCCTTGAAAGTACACAGTAATAAGTTAAGTGGAAGATTCCCTTCCCCAATAGTAAATTTTACAAAACTACAAACACTTGATATTGGGCACAATTCATTCACAGGGCATATTTCAAAGTCAATCGGAAATATTTCATACCTTCAAGTGCTACTGATGAAGAACAATCATTTCAGAGGTAGCATTCCTTCTGAAATTGGCAAGTTAAAGCAACTCCATATCTTAGATCTCTCCGCCATTAGTTTGTCAGGGTGTATTCCTCATAGCATTGTATCTCTGCAAGAAATGACTGTGGTAGAAAGTGGACATAGGATGAAAAGAAGGTATCCACTTGGACCTCTTAATGAACCATATGCTTATCATGATGAGTTGAATATGACTTCCAAAGGCATAGAGCAACACTATCCATATATTCTATCCACTCTATCATGCATAGATCTCTCAAGAAATTAATTGAATGGAGTTCTTCCTTATGATTTTGGAAAGTTGAAAGGGTTGAAGTCTCTCAATCTATCCATGAACAATTTCAACGAGATGCTTCCAAGTAGTTTGGGAGAAATGAGTGATATGGAATCACTGGACCTTTCTAGAAACATGTTTTCTGCATATATTCCAAAGGAGCTCACATCACAATTTGCACCTCCTCCTCCTGCTTCTAATGAAGAAGAAGACAACAATGAAGAGAGCAGAAAAGAAATACCGTGGTATGAGGTAGGACTGGGGTTGTCATATGGAGTAGGTTTTGGTGGTGTATTGTTATTGATTGTGTTGAGAGAGAGCTGGAAAAATGGTTATTTCAAAAGGGTTGATATAATTCTGAAGCTTTTGTTTCCTTTTGTTCGCAAGAGAAGGCTATGAAAGGTTTTTTCTCCAGAAAAACCATGCCTTGAGGTCTCATCAGTGACTTAATCATCTTTCATATTAATCAGATTGTATTTGAAAAGGACTATTACCATACAAAGCCTTGTGAAAGTGTTGCACTTGCAAATCTTTGATATATTTTTATTTGTCTATTGCTTCCAATCTTGTGTGCTATTTTTTAAAATGGGGGTAAATGTTTAATTCCAATACATGGTATTCAGGGTCAGCTAATAACATGTTCACTTTAGAAGAGTTAATTATACAAGCATAAACAATTCCGGGTTAACATTGTTCACAGTACTAGTCATGACTTCATTAACAAGTAATGGGTACTTGTTCTCCATAGGTAAAAGGTTGGTAGAGAATGAGAAACTCAGAGATTGACAGCGAGAATATATTTTGGAAAGAGAGTGTTGGTCAAAAAGAGACCGAAATTATAAAATAAAATAAAAATGTATACAATAACTTCATATTAAAAATGTACATAATAATTTCTATATAAAATTGCATTTACAAAATATCATTACATTTGCATCATTTCGACATCCCTTGAAACTCATATACAATCATTAGTTATGTTTGTGGTACTATTTTAGCTTAAATGTGACATGTTTGTTGTGAAAATTTCTGAGGCATACTCCGCAGCGGGGTAAGTGTTTTATTTCAATTTTATTTTTTTGAGCATTTTTCCATGTTCTTTTTCAGACTTTCCTGGGGTGCGCTTCAGTTGCACATCTGTTGTATCCAATACATCTCCTGACTGTACTTGAGCTATATCTGAATAGAAATGTTATTTGGTCTTGTTCAGACCACAGCTGAAGAGTACTAATATGATGAATTTGCTCATTAAAAATGTGATATTTGAATAAGTACAGCTAGTGAAAGATATGCAACTCCAATCTAGTGACTGCAAAGTGATGCCTAGCTTGCCTTGGCCCGGCAAATGAGCAAGGAAGAAACATCAGACACATCCAAAGAAATGAATATGGGTCTTCCATTAGTGTTCTATAGCCATTGCCACTCTAGTGAACACTTGAAACAAATATATGATATTCAGACACTGTACCATTCAAATGAACTTTAATTTTTTCATGATTATCTAAAATTTCAACATATTGCAAAGGTCATAGCAAACTCGATAACTTTAAATACTATTAATAAGATACACGTGTATAGAGAAGGTATGCATAATCCCATTCATCTAATATGGACAGGAAAAATAACAATAATAAATAAATAGTCTCAACAGCAATAATAAATGCTATCAATAAATTCGACAGGAAAAACTCATTACATTTTACAAGTCATGTTAGAAGAAGAGCCAAAAGAGGATTTTGGAATAAAATTGGCACTACATATGGATCTTACATTATTTTCTCGTTCAAGGAGAAAAACCATAACATTAAACTTGATTTTTTCTTTCACATAACTAAGTATCTTGGCAATTGTTTTACAAATAATGATACAATTCATTGTAATATCAAAACTTCAACAGATTAAATCTGAGAGCTCTTCAAATTTCTCTGTTGCTTGTTAACAGCAATGGAGTTTTGTGCTTCCAACCATCCTCGAATTTTTCTTTAATTTCCTTTCATCTCATCAGGGGTAAGGTGTCATGTGTGAACTGATGCAGCACTCTTGATATCCTTTAATCTTTTTCCCTGAAATGTTTACAAACAATGGGCATATCAGTAAATAAAACTATGCAAATGTAAATGATAAAATAAGTTTATCAAAATTATAAATAATATATTGTGTGGTCACCTGTTGTTGGGAAGAATGGATCCTTTCTGAAAGTTGCATCTCAGTATCACCTTCACTATTACGTTGCTACAAAAAATGAAGGATTATTGATGCAAATTATTTCCTACATTAACTCGAAGAAAAAAACACAAATATTTTAAATGTTTTTATATTTGACTCCTAGAAGTAATTAGCAATGTAAATCTTAAGTTTACGTAACTTACCAAATCAGATGAAGCACGAACCATTTTATGTATACTTTGCATGGAATCAACAATACTGGATAACATTTTTACGTTTCTTACCAAAAGCTTATGTGGTTGTTCCCCTTCATTCTACAAACAATCAATTCATATAAATACTATATAATACAATTAAAGAACATGATTGTTAGAAAGAAAGAAAATTATAAGTAAAATGATATTGGGGTAAGGGAAGCTCCTGTAACAGCTGCAACAGCCAAGTAAGGGAAGCCAAGTTGGTATGAAAAGTACATAGTTTCATCATGAATAATATGTTTCCATCGTATAAAATATTATAGTGAAAATGCAAACCAGTTTTGAAAGATAAATACATAGAGGAATACTGCATAAAAATGTAATGGAAGGAAATGTATAGGGAAGTAGGAAAAAATTTAAACATTAGACTAGAAAGGAAAATCCTAGAGTATCCATTTCATTGTGTCACCTATGCATGGTAAAATCTGAATATGAGCTCTCAAAATTCTATTGAATACTGAAATAAATAATGCATCATTGATATAGTCAATCAATTGGAAAAAAATAATGTACATCAAAACATAGTTTTACCTCAATTGCAACATTGTCATCTGAATATGAATTCATTCGCTGCAAACATGACAAAATGGATAAGTATACTTATACTGGATATAAAATCAATCAAATGTGATAAAAACACAATAACATCAATAAGAATACAAATTAACACACCTTTGTCTCTTTTCCATCCTCTTTCTGGTTAATTGCCTTCAAGCAATCTTTAAACCAGATGCAATATGTCTTATTCGATTCACCAACAGTATCTGCTCCAATATGTGGAAAATGCAATGGAGCGTCATCTACATATGATTCTTCTACGCATATGACAATGCAGTCCCTTTCTAAAGATCATCCATGGCATTTTGTTCCTGGTTTAGTTGCATGAATTTTAGCAATGCCAACCTTTTTTGCATGGTTAGGCTCTAGGAACATAAAAACTTTTTCTCCTATTGTGAATTCACAGGCAGCCATGTCCTTCACCTCATTCTTTGGTTTGCCCGGTTCCACCTCAACAACTTTTGCAAAATCAGTCACCTCAATCAATGGATCGGCCATATTTTTTCCCTTATGTTCCTCTGTGCTGATTTTTTCTTTATCATTCATATCGTTTCCCTCACTTTCTTTTGTTCTAATGGAAATAGGTGTTATTTGCATCGGTGGTTCATGCACCCATGCACTTGAAGTGTATGCTTCAACAGTATTCTCTTCCTCAACACTCTGCAGTGGTAAAACCCAATTTTTCAAGTGCAACAACATAATAATTAATTGTATATAAAAGATGTAGGTATAAATGCCAAATTAGCAATATGATTAAGATTTAAGCACTTAAAATATATAGAAAACACAAATATTTATATTTGTAATTTACAACTGTACCTTGTTTTCCATTGCATTGTTGTTTGCATTCTTTTTTTGTATCGGATTTTCTCCATCAACATCAGTCGAGTCCTATTCATGCATTCAAGTCATGAAAAGTGTGAGAATCACATTTACACAAGATTTCGACATGTTAATGAATGAAAAATGACACTATATTATTCCAACAATGGTACTAATGTTTTTAATGAAAGCATGTTTCCTTACATGATCAACATTAATGGATTCTTCTTGGATAGGCTCCTGTACAAATGAAACGTTAATTTAAAATAACATAAAAAATGTGAATAAACAAAACTAAAATAATTTTAAATTTAAATTATAAAAAAAAATGGTAAATACCTTATCCTTTTGTCCATTTAGATCAGAATTTGTACAATCGGTTTTCATCAAATCCTTTTTATATTGCAGCGTTGAAAGGGTTTTTTTCTTTCTTTCCTCCCTCTTTTCCACACTATCATACTCCTCTACAAGCTTGGAAATCAGATCTTTAGCTTGTTGGCTAAGGGATGAACAACTTCATCAGAAGATTAGAGTGCTGCTGGAAATGAGCAGTCAGAAATATAAGAGGGATGCAGATGCTGCTGGAGCCTAGGAGTATCAAGACATTCAAAGAAGGGGATTGGTTTACGGTGCATTTGAGAAAAGACTTTTTTTTTTTTGGATTAAAATCCCTCTCCGTGCTGTGATTTTATAATGGATTCTGGCTCCCATAGGTGGTCTCTCCCTAATCTATTAAAATTTGTAGCATTCTCAATATTTTTTTATTACAGGTTTAGGGGTGAATAGATCTGCTGCCCCATCAAAATCTAGTCTTATTTTGGATGTGAATTGACTTTACCTAAATATTGTTTGCATTTTTGATAATGATATTGATGTTAGAAGCTTCATATTCTAGACCTGATTGATAAATTCTACGATGGGTGCCCCTGTTGCAGGACCCAGGGACAATACCAGCACAGAGATTGTGGACTTCCATAGACGTTGGAACTGAAATATATGTGAGTGACACATATGAAGTTGCAGAGTGGACTCTTAGTGACTTTGATGTTTTTATTCCAGTTTCAGACATCTCCGTTTCTTAAAAGGTCACCCAATAAAAAATAAATGATAAGCAGCCCGACTAAATTGGGCTGTTGATTATCCCGACTAAAAGAACACGAAATTGGAAAATCCTAATAAATCTAAAACCTACTAACGTAAGTTGAATACCTGAATAAAAGTGTTTTATTCATGCAAAACAAAAATTATAAATAACACTACTTACTGATCTCTGATGTTTGCAGTCATTGGATGCTTTATGGCTCGGACTAGGCACCCAATCGTCATCTTCATCTTCCTCCTCTACCTCATAATCTTCGTCATTTTGATCACTACTGTCATCTATGTTTAGGTCCGTGTCAACTTCTTCTTCAAAATCAGAATTCTCTTTTGTTTGATCAACAAATGCTTTTTCCTCTTCATTTTTTTCATCGTTGATCTATGTTTATGTTACAAAAACAAACACTATGTTGTCAGAAAAAAACATTTCATAACACATAATCCACTACAAAAATTATATTTCAATAAAAAACAAACAGTCACATTTCCTTACCCGTTTCAGAAAGGCCATTGCAGCACGTGTTGTCATCCTATGTTTTTGTGGTTGATTTTTTCCACAACCGCTATTTTCTTTCATTTGATTTGATTTCTTTGTGGTTAAAAAATGCAGTTTTAAAATTAATACATAATATATGGTCATGCATAATCAAAATAAACAATATTGATGAAAAAACATTGTTAAAAGTTTCATCAATACCTTTAAACACAAATGAAGATTAGAAAGGACTGCTGAAATCCAAAAATATAGAAAGGAACTTCAAATCATCTGGCAGCAATAAGATTATATCAAAAAAATAGAACACAGTATATTCCTGATATAATATCTACAATGTGTACCTGTGGAAATCCTCAAGAATTGAAGATTATATCCTAATATTTAGAGTATGCACATGGGAAATTTAAGGCACAAAGTCTAACAATTTTTCTATGTATTTTATCCTTGAAAAAGAACTCTTACATGTCTTCTTGGTTTTCTTCTTTAGAAAGAAACGTTGTCAAAAGTCCATAAAATGCTTTTAATACTCTTATTTATACTATCGTGGCTAGATATAAAAATTGGTAACGATTATCACAACCTAATGTAAATAGAGTTGTTGTACTAGCAATTGCATACGAGTTGCAACTTACGCTGGATCCCTGTTCTAAATCTTTCATTTGACAAAAGTTGGTAGGATGCTGAAAAAGGTTGTGGAGTTGTGGAGTTTGCAACATGCTTACAAAACACGACCCTACCTCACACATGCATGTTTTATTTGTTGACAAACATCCATGACATAAATTTGAGGCTATTTCTGAAACAAGATGTGGGCTTCATCAATATGCCCATTCTGAGCATACTCGGTAATCGTTTCCTTCCAATAGACCACATTCTCTTTAGCCATTTTCTCAAAAAGATTATGAGCCCTGTTGAAGCACCCATCTCATGCATACCCAACAATCATAGTTGTCTAGGAGGTGACATCTCAATGATGTATTTTGTTAAACAGTTAGCGTGCCTTATCTACACCACCGCATTTCGAATACATAACCAAAAGAACACTTCCCGTATCGTCATGCCCTGCTACAGATCCGCCAAGTAAATGGATCGATATACTTGTAAACGTAAAACCACATGCCATTTATGGGATTTTAATTGCAATGTGAACCATTGTGTTGTATTCCTATCCCTGGTTTTTCTTCAAACTATTTCAATGCATCCTTACCATTCCCACCCTATACTACAATCATCACTGACCATGAGATTTTTATGCCCCGTTCAAGCATTTAGAAAAGCACTTTGCGAATATCAACCAAATTTTTGCATTAAACATAAATAGGGATTTCCAAACAAATCCCTCAAACACATACTCATCCATGTGGGTATGAATTAGTTTTACTATGATTAAATACTCTCTATTTGTATTTTATACATTTTCCTTAAATATAACGAAATTTTATTGTATATGGAAAGGACAGTTATGCTATAAAGGGCTTCCAATTTTTATGGTATGATATTCTACGCTTTTACTCGATTTTGTCCCTCCTTTTAGCACTAAAATCTATCCAACTCTATTATCGATCGCCACTTCTCAAACGGCCTCAAACAAGATTCCCCCTTCAAAGCTGCAGTAACTCTAAATATTTTCTGGAAACAAGAGGGAATATGGACAGTGATTCAGATTAGCATGGCCGCTTGATGTATACATTTAAGTTTATAGTTAACGCTCGCTTTTCATTGCAGGCTTACCATGGAAATAGGCAACAATAATGCTCTTCTTGAAGCTTGACAAAGCTTTCAAAATTTTGGACAATGTCTAGTAGCTATTTTCATATGACAGACCTCTGGGTTTATTGTGACAAATTTAATTTGTTGGTAGCCATTTGAAAGATAAAGTAGATTTTTTTGATCGATGCCAAAAAGGCCTCAAGTCAGTTATTTGAGTGAATGGAAATGATTCCATCATTTTAAAATCCTCATTTATTTATTAACTAACGGCGTATCCTTGCTACCCCCCTGGAGAAGCAACTGCTAGTTATACTACGCAGGTGAATGCTTTCACAAACACTTTCGTATTTTTAATATTCGTGAAATGTTATTTATGCTTGTTAAATCATCACTGGCAGGGGCATACATTGATTTCTTTGCTTTCCCCAACTCCATCGAGACCAGCAATGGCATCCAGAAGGAATGTTGCCTGCCCTGTAAATGAAACCCTTGCCAAATTTGTGTTCGAAAAATGGGAAGAAATGGCCGTCAAGGAGACTTTCACCGATCGTTTGAATGCTACTTTCTCCAAGGCCTATAAAAATCTCTGTGACCACAAGGATCCCATCTTCGACCTCAAAGGAGCCAGCAAAATCAAGTATGTATTCACATTTGATTAATTAGCCTTGTTGCCCAGGGTTTAGGGTTTTGCAGTAAGCATAATAATGCACAATATTTTATGAAGTCTGATTATTTAGAAATTCAAAGTCAACTGAATGTGCATATTCGTTTGGATTTATTTACTTAGTTTCAGGGTTTAGTGTTTTTTTAGGGTACGAGAGTTCTCTACATTTGTATTTCAGGGTAACCTTGGGCTTTGATATGCGATCAAATTCACACGGGATTCACACCAGGTTTTTTACGTTGAGTTACACTGTGATACCCAACCATCAAGATGCATGCAGTCTTTTACCTAATTTTAACAGTATTACGTGTTTGTGGGGCTAGGAAGTCTTGGAGCCTAGAGGTAAGATTCAGCCCAATTTTCTTTGAAGTATTTTCAGTTTTAACTAGTGGCGAGAGTCTGAATTCTCTGGGTATTGTATTAATATGCCATTGTGATCTAAATGTTTTCCAATGACAGCCTTGGTATACTTAATTGTTCTTAGTTCAGACCTAAATGTTCGAGCAGACGATCACATGAGTACGATAAAATTTTTTTTCTGAGTGATTAGGGGTGAGATTAGGCATTTACTGTTTGCAAGGTATGTATTAAGATTACATTATTAACAAGGATGGGATGATTTCATCTTCTAGTAGGTGTATAACCCAAATTACAGAGATCAGATGGCCTCTGGTAGTTGGTGCTACATCTTGCCTGAAAACTGCTCCGCTGCCTGTCTTTGGACGCGATTGTCCTAATAGGCCGTGGTTAGTGCACAAATCCTAGTTGTCACATATGTGACTTGCAATCACAACATTCTCTTTTGAGTTCGAAAGAAAGTTTTATGACTAATATTAGGAGACAAAGTTTGCTAAGGTATGTTGAAAATTTGGACAAAAATCGAATCCAGGATCTACTTGTAGACGACGAGCTGCTCTACCACAGAGCTACTCGTTCATCTCTTCCTGGGGCTTTTATTATGGGTTCTCAAGCGCATGCCAGCACATCCAATACCCTCTAAGCATCAGTTTCCATTTTGCTTCGACAGTGGGGACAAGTATGGACTGTGATCGCAACACCTACAATCACCCACCACACTCCCCACCCTAGATTAATCCTTCTTCGATCAAGGGTGATAGCACGTTCACAAGGCAAGTTCTAGCTATGGCTCTAATACCATGTTGAATATATAGGCACACTAGGATTTTAACTTGTGATCTACTTGTGGGAAATTTCGTTCACTATCACCATCTAATGATGGATCATGGGGCTCTTATTACAAATTTTCAAGTGTAATTGAGCACTTTTGAGTACCCTACCTTTAGTTATGCGTATTTTTGCTTGTAAAACTGGCCGTGAGAGTAGTTGGTTGATAGTATAATGGAGAGTGCCTTGAGGCATTTGGATGACATCTATTCCATTGAGTCTATTGCTATCTCATAGAATGTTTCATCGAGGCTATCTCGTGCTATACGAAGAATATCTTATATTAATGAGATTTTGTGCCATTCACAATCTCCTCAAAGCTTTCTGTCAAGCACCCACCTTTCCTCTCCGTCTTATCGGTTAGAGGAGACATATTTCCCTATGCACTCCTCAACTACCTGATGTTAGATGAGTACCTAAAGACTATCTCCTCCCCAACTCCCTGGGGCTTTTAGCATGGATTATCAAGTGTGGGCAAGCACTTCCAACATCCTGTTAAGGGCAATTTGTTATTTGCTTCAACAAAGCGGGGACAAGTATGAATTACAATCTTAACACTATCCTCTAAGCTTCAATCCTTCTTTGAATGAGGGTCATCACAGATCTACAAGGAAAACTCCAGCCATAAAAATGTGGGTGCACTACGATCTGAACCAATGACCTACTTAAGGATAGTGAGCTTTCGCTATCACTGATTGTCTTAACCATCTCAGGATGGGACTTGTATTATGTATTTTAAAGTGTTGGTAAGCGCTTTCAATAATTCCCCACTCCTCTAAAGCCCCTAAGGGGTGGACTGCTTCTTGCTACTGCAAATGTGTGGGATAAATATGAATTGTGGCATCTGCAACTTAAGTTTGCCGACAATTCTTGGTAAAATAACACCTGTATCATAAACTTGTGGGTTCATCTGTTATGTGGTACCCGTATGTTGGGGGTGATTTTTCAAAACAATATTTTGTAAGAGGTACAGAGATGTTTAGAAGATTTAATATGGCTATTATCTGCTACAAAAAAATTTCATGCACTGACTGTGAACGACA
Organism: Taxus chinensis; assembly: GCA_019776745.2. Classification (NCBI taxonomy): domain Eukaryota; kingdom Viridiplantae; phylum Streptophyta; class Pinopsida; order Cupressales; family Taxaceae; genus Taxus; species Taxus chinensis. Next base: position 437,262,019 of record CM034155.1, read on the forward strand.
TTGGGCTTGACTCAAAAGAGTCTTCAGCATTTGGCCTGTCTCAAAATGTTACACAGGGACGCATCCCATAGATTTTGGTGATGTCCCGGATGTTCCAAACATTTTGGGACTTGGGACTTTGAGGAGGGGACATCCCCTATTTTAAATTTTTTAAACTATTTTGATGTAAATTTACTTTAATTTTTTTTTCTTTTACCAAAAACATTGTATTTGAATCTTGAAAGTACTTTGAAAAGCATTAAAGATAGTTTAAACCCCTAAATTTCATTGAACAAAGTTAAAACATATAAATATTATTTAATAGCCGTCCCATTCCATCCCCAAAATCTAGGATTTTTTTTGCCGTCCCAGAAATGCATGTGATGTATTTTTTGCTCTCAAGGGGTAGGTGATATACTTCGCCGCAGAGGGAGGTAAATAGCCGACCAATGAACTTAATCTTAAAGGTGTACGCAATCAGGCTTGTGATTGGGCGAGGGCAATATCCAGGATGAGGAACATTATATCCTAAATTATAATGGGCTATTATGTAATCATATAATGTTCGTAATAAGACTTTCCATTTTATTGCAAAATTATTAAACTCAATCATTTGAATGCCAAAATTGAGTGTGAGTTCTACATGGAAAGAACTTATACATGCAGGAGATAGGAAGATTAAAAATAACTCTAAACTTATGCACAGGAATTAAAGGAAGATTTTAAGCAGGCTTGCATTGCTTTAAGGTTTTAGTTAAGCATTATTGTAAACAACTTTGATTAAATTGTGTAGTTCCTAAAGTACCTAACAACTTCATTGACGGAAGTTAACGTATTCTAGTAGTAGACACTGTTGAGCATCTGATATTGACAAACTTTGCTTCTTTAAATTTAGTACCTTTTCATAAAATTTCCCAACTCTGAAATATTATATGGGAAAATATGTCAACCTTTTGAATTTAGAATCGGCAAATTTATTTAAAGAACATTGAAAGGACACAGCAATGGCTAATATTAGGCACTGGAATTTTCTTGAGGGCTGTAAAAAGAAGAAATATTTGTGGCGATACTCAAACAACAGTTCCAAATTCCGAATAGCAGTTTTCAATGAATGATGTAATCCAAGAGTTCTTAACTCTTATGAAGCTTTGACTGCAGCCAAGAAGGGCAGGGGTTCGGGTCGATATCTGCCTCAAAAGAGTTCAGCACCATATGCAATTTTGATTACTCTTTACAGGTGAGATGCTGTTACCCCAACATACATGGTTCTGGAGCAGCTCAAACATACTTTTTCTATGCCGTGTAGAGGCTTACCTTGAAAAGCAGTGTCACGGGAAGAGACTGACAGTTATCAATCTCACTTAGCTTTTTATTGATACGAGTTTTTGTGTGATCAACAGGGAAACTCAAAAATGGAAAGGATTATATGTTGAAACAGGAGCTTATTGATGCAGCCGAAGCTAGTGGGCTTTCCAGAATGCCTATTGGGTAACTTAATTAACCTGTTCCTTGTTTAGATTTGTGCTCATGCTTTGTGTGTATAGATTCAAAGATCAATACTGTGTTATGTGACTGCAATTCTCTGTCTGAGTCTGCAGGTTCTGTCAAGCAGAGATTCAGCACAGAAATGGAGCATTCTCAACCCAAAAATGGGTTACAATTTGAATAATCCGTTGTTTATTAATTTTTGTGAATATTAAAGTGATGCACCATGTAACCAAAATAATGCTAACAATATTGAAAGCATTGGCAAACATTTGAAATTGTTAACAATCACAAATGCTCAATCCTCAAGCGAGAAACACTACTGCATGGGGCCCTCTTTTGAGACAAACGTTAGAGACAGAAAATGAATTTCGTCTCTAACTTGTTTCCCTTTTTTAATTTTAACAATAAGTGGAATTTTATTTTTTTTACCGAATTTGGGGCAAATGATGGGAAGGGAACCCTAGATTCAGAGTAGAGGAGGTCACAGACGATGGGATAGATTCAGACTAGAGGAGGTCATGTATTATGGGACAGATCTATGCCAACAAGTACATCAAAGATTCTTTGACAGATTTTACACACTTGCACCAAGTGATGAAATTGCTTCTTCATTTTCAGTGGTTTCTTCCCATGCACATCATCCCATTGTTATCGGGTGCACGAACAATCGGTCTCTTTTGGTTTGGTGCCAAGTTACTGAGGGATATCTCTTCCTCCAAAGGTGTTGAGGAATATCTACAAATTCCATAAGGATGTGTTTTTGTTCGTCTGACCACTAAGAGCACAAATTTTCAGCAAGAGCTGACTAACTTCATGTATTGTCTGGCACTACTGAGTGTCAACTTAGGGACTACTTCCAATATGTGGTATCTTATAGCACCAACATCTATGACAGCATTCCATGTTGATGCTAAAGATATGGTTGACCAAGTAAAACATCACATACCTCTAAGGGTGCAACATTGGAAAGGACTACATCTTGAAAAGGCTTGATTTTTTACACTAGATGATAGTGTTGAGTAACAAGTTTCCCACAACCCAAGCTGAACCATCCAATTGAGTATGATTGTGGGTGAAGCATTAATGGCTAACTCAGTCTACAAACTACTTCAAGAGAAATCAAGCTATTTTGTCTCCCATTGCCAACTATGAAATGTATTGTTTGTCCATTAACCCACATTTGAGAAAGAGACGAATGTTCTACTTTCTCCAAATCTGAATTGGATGAAGAGGCAATGTTTGTGGTACCGACCATGGCATTAGGCTCAGATACCATGACTCGTTTACCCTTTCCAATGCCACGTAGGTAGTACCAATTGCTTCAAGTTGTGGAAGTAGAGTTTTCTTGGCGCGACACTCATCTATGGAGTGCGTGTTAGATTTATGGAATGTACCGCACCTACTACTCTTGGATTGTTTGTTATGAACATTTTACCATGTTGCCTTCTTTTGGGACAACTTCAAAGGGCCATTCCCTTGGTTAGGTTTCTGTTTCGTTCCAAGCTAGGAATTCTTTAATTGTGGCTTGTCTTGAGACTTGGATTCTGCTAGCTTAGACTTCAACTTGGATTTTCCTTCGAATTTGCAAGCAATTTGTAGGCTTCCCCCAAAGAGGAGATTTGCAAGAAATCTATGTCATCTTGAATGTATCCTCTCAAGCCTGCCCTATATTTCAAGATGAGATTTTGCTTAGATTCTTGGATATTTAGTTTCATGGAAAAGGAGTGAAAGATGTTTATGTATTCTTGAACAATTTGATCATGACCTTGGCAAAATTGGGAAAACTTGATGTACTAATCATCATACTTTCCAGCAAGATACTAGACATGTTTTTGAGTGCTTCAATGAAACCTTTCCATGTTTCTACAGAAAAGTCCCAGTTCATCATCTTCATGCACAGTGCAGTAGTTGTCCCACCATTTCTTTACGGATAAAGAAACTTTCAAAATAGCAAATGTAATCTTTTCACTATTGAAATTTACCACATAGTATGAACAAATAAGGTTAAGTCAGTTATCTAGGGTAAGGTTAAGTCAATTATCTAGGGCTAGACAGTCTGGATACGGGTACGGGTACGGTACGCCGATACAACAAATTTTTAAAAATCTTGGTTACGGTACGCTTTTGGGTACGTTTTATATATATATATATATATATTAAATTTAAAGAAGCATTTGCATACTTATTGAAATTTAATTCTCATACATTGCATACTTATTGAAATTTATTATTTCTCTATCACAGTTATTTATCTTAGTGACTGTGATAAGATTCAAGGAGTTTTGATTGTTCATGGTGACCTTCCTTGATCCACTCAGCACGATAGTATTGTCTGACATATTTCCCGATACATCGTAACTAAGAAGGAAAAATATGGATCCAAGCTAGCAGGTGGGACGATTAGTCCGAGCACGGGAGAATACTCGCCGAGTTTTGGAAAGCTATCCAGTATTTTTAATTACTAATCTGTCTACAAGCGATCAAAGCTCATGATTCTTTCAGAAGATTGCAAGAAGTTGCTTGTTCCAAAAAGGTGCAAAAATGGATTTTATGACAATAAGAAAAATATTGCCATCAATGCGTAGAGCTCGAGAAAATATACACTTTTAGAGAAAACGACACATGAAACGGAGTCACAGAATGAAAGTTATGGCACAAGCAAGTTTTTGCTACTACATCTTCCCGGACCCTTTCCAAAAATGGCAAATTTTTTCTGTCCTTGTGATTTTTCCACCAAAAATCGAAAAAAGGAAAGAAACGTTGTCTTTGGCAGGTTTTTTTTGGACGGGTACGGCTGGAAACGTACCCACAGGGGATAGGGTATGGTCCGGATACGGTTTTGCCGTACCCGGACCTTACCTTGTCCCCTGTGGGTACGTTTCCAAGCGTACCCACAGCGTACCATACCCCGTACCAGTACCTGGTACGTTTCTAGGCTGGTACGGGGGGGCCTTAGGCGTTTCCAGACAGTCTAGATCTAGGGCATTTACAACTATTTTTCTTTCAAAAATAGGAATGTCTAAATTGTCCTATAACTTATATGGGGTGTGACCACCAAAAGATCGTTGTGGAACAGTAAGATTGGGAGTCGCTTGTACATGTTTAAGAAGTTGAGAGAAGTGGTCGACGATCCCCGCTCTTTCACATGCATGAAATTCTTCCAATTCTTCTCATTGTTATTGCAAACCATCCTCTACCATTTGTTTGAACATATCCAAAGTTGGAATCTTTGAAGTTGTTTGGTTTTCCATCTAGAAACATGAAGTATGAAGAAGGATCACGGATTTCTAGTCCTAATTTCCTGTATTCAAACCTCATGTGAGTGGGCATACAAACAAAGAGAGAAAGTTTAGATGTAACTTCAATACCACTAGGATATGATGAAGTGAGTATGTGCTCTAATACCACTGATCTAAGGACCCATGAGGAGACCCAGTGGACAACACTCTAAATGTGAATCTAGATGTGTTATATGTGGAAAATGTAGATGACATGACAAAATCCAAAAGATATATGAGAGCGCTTGTACAACATAGAAGAAAACAAAGAAACACTAGACACCAAATGCAGAATTGCAATGCAAAGTCATGTACAAGATCCAATAGGTAGGATGTAGTACGTTATCTTATCACTCTACTCACTATCTCCAATATATGACTATTTTATAGGAATATAATGATGCCTTAATATACAATGGAGGATATGAAACAATGCAAAACCGTTACAAGCGCTTTATAACCAATCATCATCTTCACCTAGCCATACCACGCAATGCCGTAGAGAGGAGTTAGGACCTTGCAGAAGGCAAACATGTGTGTGGCATGATGATGAATCCATTTGTGTAGTCAAATCATGACAAAGCGACATTGTGGTGCCCCAAGCTATTTGAAGATCTCTGAACTGCAAGGAGGATTTAGGCCCCTGCGGCATGCACATAATGTTGAAACTTGATATCAATGGTGAAGCCAAATCATAAAGTGGAGAACACCGAGATGCCATGAACTATTGGAAGCCTCAAATCCTCCTGGATAATTGGAAGAGTGCAAAAGCACCAATCTATCAATGGGATTCACCCCTCTTGGTTGCTCCATATAATCTTTAAACAATCTATGGCCTTTTATAAACTATTTGATAAGAGAAAAGGCAAGAAGAAGAGTAGATATGTCCTGCTGCTAGGATTTCGCCACAATTGTGATTTTCCCAACTAGCAGGAGACTGTGACTATTCTAGGATAGGAGCTTTTTTTTCAAATTTAAACATTATCCATTACCATTGGTCAACAATAGAGAGTTGCATACTAAAAGGATTACCGAAGCATCTTATGATCTCACCTAAGTTTATAAGTTTACATTTTATTTAGCAAAATGGAGGTTCATCTTGGCCAACAATAAGAAAGGCCTTCATTTTTTCCCAATTCGCAACTGTCCCAAAAGATTCAACAAATCTGTCCAAGCAAAGGACAGGACTGTCTACCGATTAGCGAGTCAGTTAAAAAGTTAAGGCTGAGCCATCAACAAAATACACATTGACTAATTGACTCCCTCATGGTAAGAAGATTCGCTTAACTTTCCCATGCACTCTGGCTGCCTCAAGCATATATCCATGATCCAAGAGCATCTGCTGCACTTTCATGAATTTAAGGTGCTAAAAGGAAACCCTACCTGAAGAACAAATCTATTGGATCAAAAAGCATTTGATTCAGACTAACCCTCATACAAGCTTGTCTGAAGACAGTTGCCTTAATCCTGTGAAAGGATACCAAACCTACCTTTAATTACATCTTTTTACATACAGGTCTACTGACTTGTTTTTCAGCTCACCTATGACCCTTTTTAATAAACCGTGCAGCGTATAGAAATTCCATTCACTTTTATAGTAGGTGATTTGCTTCTAACATTATGATGCCGCCTTTTGAGAACACTGCCTCGCACAATTCACTCATCACACAACTGCACCCAAATTATATCTCTGTTGCATATTAGTTTTGCAGCTAAGACCTCTAACGTATGGCTGTTTGATACTAATGCTGTGTTGCTGGTCAACATACAACTGCAAGCAGACAAACTTTACTTCAAGGCAATGCAAGGTTATGCTTTGTTAATAACTCTCGGTTGTTGTGCCTCGGTAGTTTTGAGTAGTAGCCGGCCAAGTTACCAGCACGGGTTCAGGTGTGAGTATGGGTAAGGGGTTTGGGTACAAGTGTTCGCCATTATTTTTTAGACCCCGCTATGGCTTGGGCAGGGCACGGCTTGTCTTGGGAAGCTCTCTAATCAACAATTTCATAATATTTGTAATCTTGAATGCAAGGTATGTTGCTTTCAATTATTTGTTATTAATGGAGTATAAAGCATGAGGAAATGTGCTTTTGATTTTTGGGGATCCTCAGTAATCTGCTACATATTAACAGGAGCATGCCTTCTCCTCCTCCTGGAGCTCCAAAGTCAAAGATTATTGGGATGAAGTGGTTTAGCCATAAAGGATTGTAAGAAAGTGGAAAAACCCTAGAATGACCTCAGATTTGCAATCAGGTCTTAATGGAAATATTTTACCTCTTCTTACAGGTTTGACCTATCTCTTTCTCTCAAGATCTCAACTTTATCATATGGGCTGGCAATGCTATGGCACCTTCACAGTCAAAGATGGATACTCTAAACTTGTTTCCCATCTGGAATCCCCAAGTTGGATGAAAACGGTGATTTGGTGTTCTAAAGGTCTCCCTCGAGCAAATGCTTTTCTATGGTTCATACTCAAAAAGAAAATTCTCACGTGGAACCTGTTTAACAGGATAGGGTACCATGGTCTATCCTGTTGTGTTCTTTGCAGTGAAGCTTCTGAAGATTTAGATAACCTTTTCCTTCATTGCAACTATTTGTGGGAATCTTGGGCCTGGTTTTCTAATAGAATGAGCTCTTATCAGTGCTGCCCAGAAAGCATTCAGCTTCTTATTCAACATTGGGAGGGGGTGAGATATGACCAGATAGATGAGTTTTGGACCATTTTCTCCGTGATTCTAATTTGAGCTTATAAAAGGAAAGGAATAACAGAATTTTAAGGGTCAAACATCTTCCCCATGATCATTTTCTCTTCAATCTTGAAAATTTGATTCAGGAAGTTTTCCAGTCCAACATTTAGTTACCAAAAAAGAAAATCATCAGTTTTAAGTGACACATTCTTATTCGTAGGAATCTTCTTCAACAAGTAGATAATTGGTTGACTCCTACAGAGACCAAGAGGAAAGAAGCTAAATGGAAAACCCCTCCTATAAAAATTTTATTCTCAATTTTGATGTTGCCTCAAAAGGTAACCGAGCTTTTCAGGCACTGGAGGTCTCATTCAAGATGACGAAGGTAAAGTCATTTCTTTTTTCCTTTAATATACCTTTGTAAATGAATAATGACAAAAGCAAGAGCTCTAACTCAAGGTCTCATAATAGCTATTGATCATGGCACTACAAGGCTCATTGTTAAAGGCAATTTTCAGGTGATTATCAGTGCAGTTTAAAAGCCTGTTAAAATTCCCATCCTCTTGAAAAGAACCATTGCTAGTAGCAGAATTATGAAGGAGAATTTGAGGTCATCTCTTTCTGATACTGCTATGGGGAGACCCAAAAAGTGACCACTCATTTGGCCAACATTGGAGCTGCCACCTTGGAAAAGGATGTAGACTTTTATTATGCAAGACATAGCATCACTCCCCCATATCATTCCAATTATCAATCATGACAGAGAGACTGCGGACATCAACTCGAATCCCTCGCAAGATTTGGCATGCTTAATGACACAAGAGTAGTCTTAGACAATGTATGTTCTCATTAATGCAGGGCTGCTACTTGTCGTGCCACTCCCTGCATGTGGTATTCATTGTTCCCATTTCAAGCCAGTCAGCATGCTGCAGTTGTTTTCTCATTCTGCATTCTTCCATTGTGTATCAAAACATCTATTGGCAAAGCAAAGCAGTCATGGAATGAGGGCTGTTGGATAGAATTCGAAAAGGAAGTGCTGCAAGCATGCAAGCAGATTAGGTAACGGGGCTTCAATAAACTGACGGAGGAGTGCAACCACAAGGGTTCGGTCCAAATGGCCTACATCCGGAGCGTTATTGGGGAGCAGAACTTCAACAAAGAAGAAAAGTACTGGAACCCAGAAGAACTGAGTTCACTGTTTAGACTAAGAAATCAAAAGAGTAATTATGATGAGACCAAACAGAACTCTCTCTTCTTGACTGTGCAGAACTGTAGATTGCAGTCTATCAAAGCCACCCTCAATTTGATGGTGAGTGACCTGAACTTAAAATTCGAAGTCCTCGACTCAAAACTGGACTCTGTTTTAGTTAAATGTAATGAACTGTGAGCATTGGGTTTGGGTGTTTCTATGTGTAATTGTGCTAAGGAGGTTTTCTCTCCTATGGTTCATCCCAATTCGTCCCCCTCTAGCCAAACTCTTCTAGCACAAAAATGGCTCTGATATCTGTATCCAAAAAGGACACCTTGGCAGCCATTGAACAATTTAATTTCCAATGCCTGTACTTAGCTGATCTGCTTTCCCTACTTGCCAACACCCCTCTCGATGCGGTTGGTAATGGCAGAACTTCAAAGTTCTTGGTTGATGCTCTTAACCCTACGGACATTGATAATGTGGTTAGGTTTTCCACTCCTATTATCAAGTGGACAGCTCTCAAATTCCTGGTCCTTCAAGGTCCACAAATGACTCAAAGTTGTGCTTTTCTTAACAAACCTGTTGTCATGCTTTGGACAACCCAAAAGAATCCCACCCAGTTTAAGATCCTGACATGACTGGTTTTTTGACTGAAAATCTTCTGAAAGATGTAACTTTGAAGGATTTTGATCATATTATTTCCTAATTATTTTCGTGATATTGTATGGTATTGACTGGTCCTAATCTGCAAAACAGTTGTCTCTTCCTGTTCTTTGCACTTTGGTTATGTTTTTCTGTTCATTGTTTAACTGGCTGTATGGTGTTGGATGTTGTAATTTTCCAGCCCCTCTTCGTGTTTTTTGGACCTCGGATGGACATAAATTTCTGTCATAAGGTGGTGGTTTATTGATGCTACTGTTTTAGGTGATGGCCCTTTTCCCTCATTTATTATATGAAAAAAAACATGTTAGAAAGATGGTAACTTGAATATGTCTTTGACAAGACTTTGGGAGTCTATGGGAGGTTGGACTTAATGGACAGAGAAAATTTTAGAACGTATCCATCAAGTCCATCCTCCCATAGACCTCCTTTTTTCCCAAAATGACAGATAGTTTCTACTATGTCAGAATGTGTTAGTGAAAGAAGGATATGTCAGAATTCAGAACGTGTTTGTGAGTGGAAAGAAAAGCAATCAACACATCAGCGGCTGTAGTGGAGATGAAGTAATAAAAACGAAATGAGCCATCTTTGGCAAGGTCAAATTCATCCATTCAAGATCAGATACCAAATTCTAGTGAAGTCCTGGACTTGTATGAAACTATAATATTCTAGGAAAGGATTCGTGAAGGGACAAGTTAAGTAAATCTCTTAGCAAGAGCAAGCATAAAACCCGTGAGAGAGGCATGAATTATGAGTTTAAGAGTCTCCTTTACAATTCAATTTTAATATATCCTTTGCCAAGGACAATCCTAAAACCTGGAACTAATCCATCAATCTTAACCTATTCCAACACAAAAGACCTATGATCAATTAAAATATTCTTAAGCCGCTACTCCTCATCAGTTCTTCAGTACATCCTAGTATATATAGTGATTGTCCTTAAAGTTCCTTGGGAGTAAACAAGCCTGTACAATCTATTCCAAGTTCTTTTGTGGCAAGGTTGTGAAGATGTCAAGAAATTGCCCCTGGTATCGTGGAAGAAAGTTTTCCTTTCAATAAGTCATGGGGATACCAGCCTAAGGATTTTCAAGCTTTTCAATGTTTTCATTGGTGCCAAGAATGACAGAGAATGCTCAAGGACGGCTTATTTACATAAAAAGGATCTCTATAGGAGTTTGAACTGTGAATTTAAAAACTTGCATATTTTGTGGAGTTGACACCAAAACTTTCAGCATGGAGGCTCGTAGTGCCGTCATTTGGTTTGTATACATCCACATCTATCTTTATCTCCAAATATAACATTCTATCTTTTGTGTATTGTCTAGTTTTTGTGTGCGAATGGATGTGAATATGTGATCTAGATGGCTGATCTCTATTTCCCTCTTGTACCATTATCGTATTTAGACCCAGTGCAGACTTACATTGGCCAACCATAATGGCAGTAAAGTAGTAATTAGGGACAGCATATGACCTTAAGAGAGGAAAGTGAACCGCAAAAGGGAAAGATCAGTAAGGAGATCAGAAAGGATATAGAGAAAGAACAATTCGCAAGGCATCAAATCAAGATAACCATCTACATCAAATCTTGACATGTAGTTGCTTTCGACCAAATGAACACAGATGAATATTCAACATCAACAGAGACAGAGACAGAATATTCAACATACCACCGGAGGCGAGCAAGCTCAGGAAAAGATAACCAAAAGCAACGAGATTATTGTCGATCTGGGGCTTGAACAAGGGACTTCGGATGCCAAGCATTCAAAGGACACACAGTCACAACCACGAAGCATGTAAAACCCGATATCCAGAGAACAGCTCAACAAAACCCATACAGCTCAAACCACGGACCCGAAACCGCTTGGAAACTGGAAAAAAGAACAGGGGGCTATGGCGGGTCATGTGTTTTTGATGAAGGCGGAGCTATGATTTTTCAAAGTGGAACCGATTGACAGCTGCGGGTGAGGAGACAGGAGTCGCTGAAATGATAGCCGACAACAGCTGGCAAAAGCTGCAGTATTAATTATCTTGTCAGGAGGGGAACGGAGACGGAGTTGACGGAGTCGACGGAAATGAAAACGGAGCGTGGGCCACCCCCTGCGAACGCCACGTAGGCCGCTGTGCCACCTCACTACCCCCTGCGAACTTGCGTGAGGGATAGGGTCCGCGAATTCCGTCCTATCAACATCCTCCAAATCATCTATCTGAGGAATCAGAACACGGTACGATTTAGCTGCAACGTCCACCATCTGATCCGGCTTAGCACCGCCACAGCAGGACATGGCATCGAATCCGACTTTCCTGCATTTATTATAAATGATCCTGTAATTCTCTATCTCGATAGCACGTTCATGATTTCCATTCGAAGAGTCTAGAAAGATTCTCTTAGGAACTTTGAAACAATGATGTATAACCTTGCAAAAACTAATCTTGATTGATCCTTTATAATAGGATCCGCAACAATGAGCAAACCCATAGCTCTTGTTATTCCAAAAAATACCTCTGGCTCCCAAAACTCTAAGGGGAGAGCTTGGAGGCGTATCTAGATAGGGAGTTCAGTGAAAGAACTCTCGGAAAACATCCCAGGTTGCCATTGCATACTACTGAGAGTCAGTTTTCTAAAAGGCTAGGGCGCCCCTAGAAGCACTCTTTGCAGGTTCGATTCTTTCTAAAAATAGAAGAGGAAATCATCCCTTGCCATTGCACCAATCTCACACAAATTCTATATTTGGTTTGAGGCCGCCAAAGCTACCCACAGCTGCATATTTGAATCGATTCTTGGCTCGATCCAGAATGACCTCCGGGATCTCCAAGTGTGGGGCTTATTCATAGCATGAGAGAAATAATTTTATGGGCTCCCGACGAGCCATGCCAAACAATCAATGTGCCCAAGATCCCGCAGCACAGGCTCCCATCACTCTCGCAGCTCCCTTCGCAACTCACATTGCAACTCCCTTCACAATAGCTTCCATCAACTTCCTTTCCAGACTAATCAGGCTTTAATATCATGTCAAAAAAAAAAATTAAATGTATTTTTTATTAATGGTGAAAGAGGGTTGAGGGGATCCTGCCCCATAACAATATTTTCGAGGGGAGAAAAATATATAACAATGAGGAAGTCATAGAGATGCCTCTTCCAGTGGCAATGACGAGAAACCAATACACAGCCAAACAAACAGTGAGATAGAAACAAAAAAAAGTAACCAGCTTATCCCTCAGACACCTTCCCATGGGATCGTAGATGCATCAAAAGGGGATCATTAACAACTTCCACTTCTTCTTTTTAGCCACCTTAATCTATCTAACACCAGTATTCGGATTTACATTTTCAGTAGTGTACTGGTATGATGATTTTAAAATTTTCCATATTTGTAAGAGTTTGAATCTCTGTCGGCACAGAAGGAAGAGAGAAAGATTCCTCAACATCAAAATGCAAAAGGGCATCCTTAGCTACTGGAGTAGGGGGAATGAATGACCTCTACATTTTTTGAACCATAGACATCCTCATTCTCTGAATCTTCCTCTGAATCACAATCCATCTCACTATCAATAATTAGGTGACAAAGATCCGAGTTCTTCCACCAAGAAGATCTACTTTTGGACCGTTTTAACCCCTTCTCACAATTTTTCATATTTTTTCTTAAATATATCACCTATATGGGGTACAGGTAAACAATCTAAAAAATTCTACAATATCTTATGAAGCGGTTCTAGGAAATGGATCGATTTATTTTATAATTATGAAAAAAAGGCAATAGTTAGACCTTGTTGCTTACCAACAATAACTTTGTTCTCATCAAATATATTCTTATTTTCCTTTATATTAATAGTTTTGATTGTTTATTTATTTTGTGCTATGTTCTTTTTCTGTTTTACCGAATATTATGGTTCTTCTACAATTTTTTTTCCCTTTGGCATTGTTTTGATAGTTAACCAATGCACTAAATAATTTATAAATATCATATCTAACACTAATATCAATAGGGATGGAAGAAAACATGGGAGATGGATCCCTTTAAAAATAATAAATAAAAATAATTTTTCAAATAAATTAGTAGAGTTGGAATACTAAATAAGGAGTCTATTAACAAAAACTCAATATATTATTTTAGTCGTACACACATTTCAAATTATTTTCTTTGAGGTTTCGTCATTCAACGTTGAGAACAAGGAAATGTCTATCCAATCCACATCAGGTTCCGAACTTTGAACTCATAACTTACAGCGAACCACATAAGAAGGAAACCAACCAATATCAGGGAAAGATTTAAGCCAACTCCCCGTTTCTTTTTCTTTCTATTTTCCTTATCTGCAGTAAGGAGATATGACCCATTATTAGCTCTATGATCTTGCCAGGAACCCTCATGCTCTTGAAATATATTGTCGTCAAAATACTTCAATGTTGTTTCTGTAAAGTTATTTCCCTCTATAACATTAGAAAAAATCAGATTTATCATCCTACTAAGTTGCCGTAGTCCATTCCCAACCTCTGTGAAAACCTTGTGCTTGAGGTTGACCAGCTCAATGGTTTTCTGGACATGCTTCGCCCTGATCTCCTTAACAGTATTTGTGATATGTTCTCCTTCCTGATATTTGTGTGTAGGAAACACCCCACTACGAATTATCTCAGCCAAAACATCCTCTTTTGGTTCTTCACCTGAAGCGATGAGGTACATCCATTTTACCCATGATATGAAATCCTCTGTCATCCTTTCCCTGAGATTGTCAAAAACATGTAACCTATTCTTCACGTCCATCCTTATATGATTTAATGATTCGTCCATCATTGATGCAGTTTCTGATTTAATAGATCTCTGGTAAATCACATGTCCCTCCATCATACGCAACAATTTGGGTTCCATGACAAATAATGAATGATCCAAACTTTTAAGTTCTTTAATCAATTCTTCTCTCAAATTTCTCAAGTCGCTCGGTCTCTCAGATTGGAGGACTCTTTCGTGGAGGATTTTGATGATGTTAACACGTTCGTCCATAGTCTTGATCTGCAATTTAACAGAATAGAGGTATTTATTAAATGTGTCGACTATAAAATATTTCAAATTCTCTCCTCTCGCATCTCCTCCAACTATTTCGCCATCTAATTCATCGGGCATTAGCGACAGTGTTTCTTCTGTAACAGCAACAATCTCAATATTTTGATCTTGATGACCGGACATTGTTGCTGTTTCTTATGGAGTATTGATTCAACTTCTGGGAGGATGGAAAATAGATATTACCTCACAAAAATTTTATTCGCGTAGGAGAGGATTAAATAGGGCTTGAGGTGTCGGTTCATTTCAATTTGAATACTGTAAGCAACCCACGAGTCATCACATACAAATTAGGAAGGGAACTGAAAAGACGAGCAACTTATAATTACATTTTTATTTATTTTCCATCACAGCAGAACAATAACCAACGGTTTTGGCAGATTTATTGGGTCACGTCCCAAGCCACAAGTTGTGTATGCCCACATGTTACATGTAGAATTATTTTTTCGTTTATGACTCAATGGATTATTTAGTTAATAGTTTATCCCTAATGAGTAAAGGACCTTTTTAAATTGTGGAGGTTTATTAGGAAATTTAGTGATACTTCAGAAAATCGTATATGCACAACTAGGATTTTTAAATTTAGTTTTAATTACATTGAAATGGATATTAGGAAGCCTAAATGCACGGGAGGCAGTTATGTAATTTTTAATTTTCTAAAAATATTTAACATTTTCTGAAAAAAGGTTGTGAAATTTATATTTCAAATTTTTTTATTATTGTTTTTTTTTTTTTTTTTTTTTTTTTGGTCAATGTGAATCTTTTTCATTGTAAATATATAATAAATAAAACTAAAAATAAATACAATAAATAAATAAAAATAAAAGTAACAAGCACCATTACATGTGTGAATGGAAAATTTCAAAGTAACGAGTCCTTCAACCACGACTCTAGCCCTAGCTTTACGTGGAAGGATCCAAGCAAAATCAACTGAGCGGACCGTGCCTTGGGCGGCTTGTGTGATTCATAGGAATCTGATTGCCTCTCCTTTCTCCTAAGTGGAATGCAAAGGGCACATCTTTAGTCGTCCCTGAAACTTGGGTGGAGAGAGCCACAAAAAGGTACAATTTTACATTGATTGGCAATCTGGTATTAGACCCTATATAAATTATGTTAGAGTTTGGGTTTTCAGAAAATGGAAGCCACTGAGAGGTCTTGATGTGACAGCCATGGCTAGTGAACCCTTATATTTGAAGAGGATCTCCATAGGGTGATCAATGGAGGGCCTTGACTATTCGGAAAAATTGTTTTACACATCACTAGAAGGTGTCCTAGTCTAGATCTGAAGAATATGATTCCCTGTGCCTTCCCTATTTGTGTCAGGCTTCCCGCAATGGCAATAGAGTTCTGGGAAAATAGAATTCTGGAGGTGATTGCTAAAGCCCTTGGAGATCTGCTGGTTGTGGATCCCACCACTCTGGCTCAGACTCATTTGATCGATGCAAGAATGTGCATAAATGTGCATGCAGGTACATCTTTACCTCCATCTATACGACTCATCTCAAATCATGAAGCCTATGATCAAACACTGGTGTACAAAATTCTCTAGTCATCTATCCTAAATGCAAATCGGTTGGACAGTGTCAGCGGATGTCTAGACCTATCTCACGATTGGAAGAAAAAATACCCTTCCCACGACCTTGTTTGGGAGGAGATTAAGAATATTGAATTAGCTAAACCTGTGCAGCTTTTCGGGGCAAGCGTTGTGAAGGAAGTGGAACATGCTAAGATGGTTGGTGATGTGTTGGAGGACGATGATGCCAAGAACTCTGCCAACAAAGTTTGAAACCCTGATCTGGTGTTAATGGAATCCTTGTGGGTGGGACATGTACCTGTTTGTTGGGTCCCCCCTCCGGAATTAAAAAAATTGATACAACAACAAAGATTAATGGATATGGATTAATAGTTGAGGGGACTACTATTGAGAGGGTTGGTTGTAACTGCACAGTGTTGAAGATGTGGAGCCTAACTACAGGTTGAAGTGGTAGTTTACTTTTTCCTTGATTTTGGAAAAAATGCATGACCATGGCTAAAAATAGCATTGTCTTATCAATAGCCAAGAGTTATTATTTGTATGTTTATCTTATTTATATGCATGTCTTATTTATAAGCATTCTATATTTAGGTTGCTTATGGTTGAAGAAAACATTTACAACGAGGTGCACAAGTTGTGTGTGTGTGTGCGCGCGCGCGCGCATGGATTTACTCTTTGTAATATGAAAAAAAAAAAAGAATTGTATTGTATTCCTCAGGACTGAATAAAGGAGAAGGTTGGCTTGTTTCTGGTGGATGTAGCCCACATTGGGTGAACCACGTTAAATCTTCCGTTTATCTTGTGATTGCATGCTTATATTATTTCTGTTGTAATTATGTTTTATTGGTCAGTTGTGTTTCGATCCTAACTAGTATCAGAGCAAGATTTTGTTTTGGCAGAAAAAGCTCATATGAGGGTTTCTTGTTTGAGTCGGAGCAATAGCAGAAGATAACAAGTTCAGGGTTGAGAAGTTTAACGGCCAGAACTTTCAGCTGTGAAAGATGCAAGTGGGGACTACATATATCAGAAGGATCTTTATCTACCATTGAAAGCGAAAGCTTTATAGCTGACAGCTATGAAAGATTAAGAATGGGATGTTCTTGATCGGAAGGCACTGGGAATGATACAGTTGTGTCTAGCAGCTACAGTAGCTTTCAATATTTCTACAGAAAAGACAACGGTAGATCTAATGGAAAATTTAGGTAAATTGTATGAAAAACCCTCAGCCTCCAATAAGGTATTTCTTATGAAAAGTTTGTCTAGTATCAAAATGTTATAAGGTGATTCAGTAAATGACCATTTGAATGAATTCAACATGGTTACTAATCAATTAAGATCTGTAGGAGTAAGTTTTCATGAAGAAGTTAGAGCTCTTTTCATTTTGTGCTCATTGCCTAAAAGTTGGAATACTTGGGTTATGGTTGTGAGTAATTTAGTTTCTGGTTCAAACACTTCAAAGTTTGATGATGTTATTGGTGTGATTCGTAGTGAAGAGATTAGAAGAAAAAGCACGGATGAGTCATATGGTAATGCTTTGAGTGTAGAGAACAGGGGAAGACAGAAGGAAAAAGAAAAAGGTCCTGGACACCATGGAAAGTCTAAGAAGGGCATATCTAAATCTAGAAGCAGAATGGTATGCTAGAATTATGGAAAAGCAGGACATGCAAAAAAAGATTGTTGGTCCTTAAAATCAAGGAAAGATCAACAAGAAGGGAGCAAAGAGACAAACATAGCAGGTGATGTGTTACAAGATGCTCTTATTCATGACCTTTTGAGAGGTCTTGATGTGATGGCCATGGCTGGTGATGGTGATTATAGACACCTAAAATATGCTTACACTTAGCATTTCATCCAATCCATTCAATTAACGACACTTTGTTGATCAACCGTTCTTTGCTACATTCTCATATGCCCAGTCACGACCCTCTTTCATTTGTATTCCTCCTGTAATCAGCTTATTTGGCTAATATCTCTTTTATTAGCTAAACATTCCTCCTTTCGACTATTCAAAACCTCCCTAGTTCTCTCTAGACCACTTCTATTGGCTTCGTAAGCTATCTATCAGTCATAATTGGTTATCTAGACCCCTCCCAACTCTCAATGAGTTTCTAATCACTTGTTAATCAAGTTTAACTAGCCTAAACCCTAGTTAACTAGCCTAAACCAAGCTTAACTAAGCCTAAAGCACGTTTATGCTAATCTAATCTAAAAGTACTTTTTGAGCTTTAGTCCCACGTGCACCACAATTCCAAATTCTTCCAAACCAAAAATTATAAATACAAGGCTAAGACTACCCATTCAAACTTACAACTTTACAGAACACAAAACCAAAACAAGCCTAATAAAGCTTGGATCTCATTTGTATTAGCTTTAAGCTAATTAGACATTTGATCTAAAGCTTCCCTTCCTCCATTGTTGAGCTAACACCTCCATTTGCATCCTTCAACCAAGTTTTGAGTAATATGGAGAGAACCATTGGCCTTGAAGCCATTAATGGTGAGACTCCATTCTTGAAAGATTGAGAACCATAAACAACTAATCACCCCTTTGATTGCTAAGTTGATCTTCTTAGATTTAATGTGTAATTAGTGAGCTAAAGAGTAGAGAGTAGCTTTATCATGTTAGTTTTTTAATGTTTTTGTCAAAGTTATAATGCTTTCATGTTAGTTTCCCTTGTTTATCTCTTATCTCATGGTGCATAGTTGAGTTAGTTAAACTTTGAGATTATTTAACTTCACTCCATAGTTTTTCAACTTTTCCATTGCATACAGTGATGGCTTTTGATTTTGTTCTCATTGCCTGAAAGTTGGAATAATTTGGTTATGGTTGTGAGTAGTTTTATTTATTGTTCAAACACCTTAATTATTGGTGTGATTCTTAGTGAAGAGATGAGAAGAAAAAACATGGGTGAGTCATATGTAAATGCTTTGAGTGTAGAGAATAGGGAAAGATAGAAGGAAAAAGCAAAAGGTCCTGGACACCGTGGAAAGTCTAGGAAGGGAAGATCTAAATCTAGAAGCAGGATGGTATGCTGGAATTATGGAAAAGAAGGACCTGCAAAGAAATATTGTTGGTCTTTAAAATTAGAGAGATATTAACAAGAAGGGAGCAAAGAGGAAAACATAGCAGGTGATGTGTTACGAGATGCTCTTATTCATGACCTTTTGAGAGGTCTTATGTGGTGGCCATGGCTAGTGATGGCCATGGCTGGTGATGGTGATGGCTATGGCTAGTGAACCCTTATATTAGAAGAGGATGTGCATAGGGTGATCAATGGAGGGCCTTGGCTATTCCGAAAAACTATTTTACACATCACCAGATAGCGTCCAGACCTCCTGGTCTGGATCTGAAGAATATGATTCCATGTGCCTTCCCTATCAGGGTCAAGCTTCCAGCAATGGTAATAGAGTTTTGGGAAAATAACATTCTAGAGGGGATTCCTAAAGCCCTTGGAGATCTGTTGGTTATGGATCCCACCACTCTGGTTCAGACTCGTGTGATCAATGCAAGAATGTGCATAAATGTGTCTGTAGGTAAATTTTTACCTCCATCTATAAGACTCATCTCAAATCATGAAGCCTATGATCAAACATTAGTGTACAAAATTCCCTAGTCATCTGTCCTAAATGCAAATCGGTTGGACAATGCCAGCGGATGTCTAGACCTATCTCACGATTGGAAGAAAAAATCCCCTTCACACGACCCTGTTTGGGAGGAGATTAAGGCTATTGGATTAGTTGAACTCGCGCAGCTTTTCGGGGCGAGCGCTATGAAGGAAGCGGAAAATGCTGAGATGGTTGGTGATGTGTTGGAGGACGATGATGCCAAGAACTCTGCCAACAGAGTTTCAAACCCTGATCTGGTGTTAATGGAATCCTTGCGGGTGGGACATGCAGCTTGTTTGGTGGATCTCGCCTCCTAAATTGAAAAAGTTAATACAACAAAAAAGATTAATGGATATACATTAATACTTGGGGATACTAATATTGAGAGGCTTGGTTGTAACTACACAGTGTTGAAGATGTGAAGCCTAACTACAAGTAGAAGTGGTAGTTTGCTTTTTTTCTTGATTTTGAGAAAAATGCATAGCCATGGCTAAAAATAGCATTGTCTTATTAATAGATGAGAGTTATTATTTTTATGTGATTCTTATTAATATGCATGTCTTATTTATAAACATGTTATATTTAGGTTGCTTGTGGTTGAAGCAAATTTTACAAAAAGGTGTACAAGTTATATATATGTGCATGGATTTACTCTTTGTACTATGAAAAAGAGAGATAATTGTATTGTATTCATCAGGACTGAATAAAGGAGAAGGTTGGCTTGTTTCTCCTGGGCGTAGCCTACATTGGGTGAACCACGTTAAATCTTGGGTTTATCTTGGGTTTATGCTTATATTATTTCTGTTTTAATTCCATTTTATTGGGCATCTGTGTTTAGATCCTAACAACAGATATCACAACATGATTTTGTTTTGGCAGAAAAAGCTCACAGGAGGGTTTCTTGTTTGAGTGGAGCAATGACAGAAGATAGCAAGTTCAGGATTGAGAAGTTTAACGGACAGAACTTTCAGCTATGGAAAATGCAAGTGTAGGACTACCTATATCAGAAAGAGCTTTATCTACCATTGAAAGGGAAGCTTTGAAGCTGACAGCTATGAAAGATGAAGAATGGGATGTTCTTGATCGGAAGGCACTAGGAACGATACAGATGTATCTGGAAGCTACGATAGCTTTCAATATTTCTACAGAAAAGACAACGGTAGATCTAATGGAAAATTTGGGTAAATTGTATGAAAACCCCTCAACCTCCAATAAGGTATTTCTTATGAAAAGTTTGTTTAATATGAAAATGTTAGAAGGTGATTCAATAAATGATCATTTGAATGAATTCAACATGGTTACTAATCAATTAAGCTATATAGGAGTAATTTTTGATGAAGTTAGGGCTCTTTTGATTTTGTGCTCATTGCCTGAAAGTTGGAATACTTTGGTTATGGTTGTGAGTAATTTTGTTTCTGGTTCAAACACTTAAAAGTTCGATTATGTTATTGGTGTGATTCTTAGTGAAGAGATGACAAGAAAAAACACGGGTGAGTCATCAGGAAATGCTTTGAGTGTAGAGAACAGGGGAAGACAGAAGAAAAAAGTAAAAGGTCCTCGACACCGTGGAAAGTCTAAGAAGGGCATATCTAAATCTAGAAGCAAGATGGTATGCTGGAATTATGGAAAAGCAGGACATGCAAAGAAAGATTGTTGGTCTTTAAAATTAGGAAGAGATCAACAAGAAGGGAGCAAAGAGGCAAACATGGTAGGTGATGTATTACAAGATGCTCTTATTCATGACCTTTTGAGAGGTCTTGAGGTGATGGCCATGGCTGACGATTGCCATGGTTGGTGATGGTGATGGCAATGGCTGGTGAACCCTTATATTGGAAGAGGATCTATATAGGGTGATCAATGGAGGGCCTTGGTTGTTCAGAAAAACTATTTTACACATCACCAGATAGCATCCTAGTCTGGATCTGAAGAATATGATTCCATGTGCCTTCCTGTCTGGGTCAGGCTTTAAGCAATGGTAATAGAGTTCTAGGAAAATAACATTTTGGAGGGGATTGTTAAAGCGCTTGGAGATTTGTTGGTTGTGGATCCCACCACTCTGGCTTAGACTCTTCTGATCGATGCAAGAATTTGCATAAATGTGCCTAAAGGTAAATTTTTACCTCCATCTGTATGGCTCATCTCAAATCATGAAACCTATGATCAAACATTGGTGTACAAAATTCTCTTGTCATATGTCCTAAATGCAAATCGGTTGGACAGTGTCAGCGGATGTCTAGACCTATCTCACGATTGGAAGAAAAAATCCCCTTCCCACGACCCTGTTTGGTAGGAGATTAAGGTTATTGAATTAGTTGAACTTGCACAGCTTTTTGGGGCGAGCGATGTGAAGGAAGCGGAAAATGCTGAGATGGCGGGTGATGTGTTAGAGGACGATGATGCCAAGAACTCTGCCAACATAGTTTCAATCCCTGATATGGTGTTAATGGAATCCTTACGGGTGGGACATATAGCTTGTTTGGTGGATCCCCCCTCTTGAATTGAAAAAATTAATACAACAAATATTAATGGATATGCATTAATAGTTGAGGAAACTAATATTGAGAGGTTGGCTGCAACTGCACAGTGTTGAAGATGTGGAGCCTAACTACAAGTGTAAGTGGTAGTTTGTTTTTTCCTTGATTTTGGGAAAAATGCATGGCCATGGCTAAAAATAGCATTATCTTATTAATAGACGACAGTTGTTATTTTTATGTTAATCTTATTTATATGCATGTCTTATTTATATGCATGTTATATTCAGGTTGCTTGTGGTTGAAGAAAAACTTTTACAGAGGTGCACAAATTATATATATGTGCATGGATTTACTCTTTGTAATATGAAAAAGAGAGATAATTGTATTGTATTCATCATGACCGAATAAAGGAGAAGGTTGGCTTGTTTCTGGTGGATGTAGCTTACATTGGGTGAACCACGTTAAATCTTGGGTTTATCTTGTGATTGCATGCTTATATTATTTCTGTTTTAATTCCGTTTTATTGGTCATCTGTTTTTAGATCCTAACTTGTATCACAGCAGGATTTTTTTTTGGCAGAAAAAGCTCACAGGAGGGTTTCTTGTTTGAGTGGGAGCAATGACAGAAGATAGCAAGTTCAGGGTTGAGAAGCTTAACGGACAGAACTTTCAACTATGGAAGATGCAAGTGGAGGACTACCTATATCAGAAGGATCTTTATCTACCATTGAAAGGGAAAGCTTTGAAGCTAACAACTAATGAAAAATGAATAATGAGATGTTCTTGATCGGAAGGCATTAAGAATGATACGATTGTGTCTGACAACTACGGTAGCTTTCAATATTTCTACAGAAAAGACAACGGTAGATCTAATAGAAAAATTGGGTAAATTGTATGAAAAACCCTCAACCTCCAATAAAATATTTCTTATGAAAAGTTTGTTTAATATGACAATGTTAGAAGGTGATTCAATAAATGATCATTTGAATGAATTCAACATGGTCACTAATCAATTTAGCTCTATAGTAGTAAGTTTTGATGAAGAAATTAGGACTCTTTTGATTTTGTGCCCATTGCCTGAAAATTAGAATACTTTGGTTATGGTTGTGAGTAATTATGTTTCTAGTTCAAACACTTTAAAGTTTGATTATGTTATTGGTGTCATTCTTAGTGAAGAGATGAGAAGAAAAAGCACGGATTAATCATCTGGTTATGTTTTGAATGTAGAGAATAGGGGAAGACAGAAGGAAAAAGAAAAAGGTTTTGAACACCGTGGAAAGTCTAAGAAGGGCAGATCTAAATCTAGAAGTAGGATGGTATGCTAGAATTATGGAAAAGCAAGGCATGCAAAGAAAGATTGTTGGTCTTTAAAATCAAGGAAAGATCAACAAGAAGGGAGCAAAGAGGAAAACATAGTAGGTGATATGTTACAAGATGCTTTTATTCTTTCTTTAGATAGTAAATCAGAATCTTGGGTTTTAGATTATGGTGCTTCATTTCATGCAACTCCTCATAGACATTATTTTCGAGATTATGTTCAAGGAAATTTTGGGCAAGTATATCTTAGTGATGATGAGTTATGTAACATTGTTGGAAAAGACAGTGTTCATGTTAAATTACATAATGATAACACTTGGGTGTTAAAGAATGTCAAACATGTTCCTAGCTTGAGGAGGAATCTAATTTCTGCAGGGCAATTAGGAGATGAGGGTTGTATGGTTATATTTAAAGCAGATTTTTGGAAAGTTACCAAAGGTTCTCTTATGGTAGCAAGAGGTAAGAAAGTAGGTATTTTGTATTTATCCAATGTTAGTACCAATCCATCTTCTATTTTAGCTACTACATGTACAGACACAACTCTATGGCATCACAGACTTGGCCATATGAGTGAGAAGGGGATGAAGATTTTAAATTCACAAGGAAAGTTTTCATATTTGAAAAACATAGACCTAGACTTTTGTGAGCATTATGTGTATGGGGAGCAAAAGCGTGTGATATTTCTCAAGGTTGAATCAACCAAGATGGAGGACAAGTTAGAGTTTGTTCATACAGATGTGTGGGGACCGGTTCATGTATCTTCTCTTGGTGGTTCACGATATTATGTTACTTTTATTGATGATACTACTAGGAATGTTTAAGTTTATTGTATAAAGAAGAAATATGATGTATTTAATATTTTCAAGAAGTGGAAAGCTTTGGTTGAGAATGAAATAGGTTTGAAGTTGAAGTGTCTCAAATCAGAGAATGGTGGAGAGTACTGCAGCAATGAATTTAATAACTATTATTCACATAATGGAATCTGTAGGGTGAAAACAGTTTCTAGAACACCACAACAAAATGGTGTGTTAGAAAGAATGAACATGACTATCATGGAGCGTGCAAGGAGCATGAGATTGCATGTTGGATTGCCCTTATAGCTTTGGGCGGATGCTGTAGATATTGTTGTTTACTTGATAAACAGAGAAACTTCAAATGCTTTGGAAGGTGGAGTCCCAAAGGAGGCTTGGACCAGTAAGGAGGTAAACTATTATTTTCTGAAAGTTTTTGGTTGTGAAGCATTTGTTCACATTGATAAAAAGAATGGGATCAAGCTAGAAGCTAAGTCAAAGCAATGTACTTTCATTGGGTATAGCACTCATGAATTTGGATTCTGGTTGTGGAATTTGGATGAGAAGAAAGTCATTAGGAGTAGGGATGTTATTTTCAATGAAAGGGTTATGTACAGGGAACAACTACAGGATAAGAAACTCAAAAAGTATGAGTATGTAGCACTTGATGAGATAAAAGATAGAGAAGTGCTCAAAGGGCTAGAAAATCAACAAGTTGGCATCAATCCTAGCACAATCGGTGTTGATTTTGTAGATCACATTCAACAAGAATGATAAGAGCCTCAAAATCTAGAAAATTTTGTAAGACGTTCTACTAGGGTAAGTAAACCTCTTGCATGATTATCTTTGTATGAGCTTTACTATTGTTTTTTGACGGATAGTGGAGAACCATAAAGTTTTGAAGAAACAATGCAGGTATAAACACAAAAAAAGTGGGAGCATGGTATGGATGAGGAGATGGACTCCTTGGATCACAACCAAACTTGGGATTTGGTTCAATTGCCTATAGGAAAGATAACACTGTAGAACAAGTGGGTTTACAAGTTGAAAGAAGAAGAATGTGGCAACAAGGCAAGACTTGTTGTGAAGGGAACAGGAAAAAAGTAAGATTTTGATGAAATTTTCTCTCCTATTGTTAAAATGACTTCCATTAGAACTGTTTTAAGTTTGGTAGCTATGGAAAGATTTTCATCTTGAACAAGACGATGTAAAGACTGTTTTTCTTCAAAAAGAGGTACAAGGCAAAATTTGGAGTGAAGAACAAGGTAAATTGCATGATTATCTTTGTAGCAGCTTTACTATTGTTTTTTGACATAAGGATATGGAGATTTTGATTAAATTTTCTTTGAAGAAACAATGTGTTGTATAAACAAAAAGAAAGTGGTATGGCCATTAAGCAAGCTGTTTTAAGTTTGGTATGATGGAGATTTGACATCTTGAACAATTAGATGAGTGTTTAATTAATAGAACAAGGTTTTACTCAACCAAATGGTGATTTGGAGGAATCAGCTGCCTATATTTTAAAAGAGCCATAGGGATATGACTGACATCTATATTATCTTGAAGAATAATGTGGTGTACAAGTTTATTGAATAAAGAAGAGCTTGTATGGCAGGGTCAAACATGTGAGTAATAAATGAGCTACAAGGCAAATTGTATTGTGAAGGGATTTGCACAAGTTCAGGATTTATGGTGAAATTTTCTCAAAAAACAAAAAAAATTGTTGGCATCTAGAATGTCCATAGAGATCAACTGTGTTAGAATATTAACTTTGGTAGCAAGAAGAGTATTTTCATGAACAATCTAGTATGTAACAGACTGTTTTTCTTCATGGTTGATTTGGATGCAATGAACTGGTATAAGGACATGCATTATGGCAGGGCAGCCATTCAGTGTATAAATGACTAAAGAGAATAATGTTAAAACACATGAAGAGATGTGAATATTGATCCATGAAGAGATTTATGGTGCTTAAGCAAGCTTCTTGGCAGTTTGATGTATGTTATGGTAGAGAAAAGAGGATAGCAAGACTAGACCTTGCCCATGCAATGGGAGTTGTAGACATATTAACTGAGTCTCCAAGAAGATGTCATATGATCACAAGGTGTTGGAAGGATCTAGGATTCAGGATGCACATCTATATTCAACCATACCTTGAGCAGGGGCAATGAAAAGTTGCAGTTGTGCTATGGCAAGGGTCAAACATGGAATGTTCTAAAGAGAAAACACATGAATAGATTTGATGCATGATATGGATTCTAGGGTTCAACAAAAAATATGTTTGGCATGAGAATCAATTAGAAGAGTAGAATATTAACAGGTAAGTATATTCACTATTGGTCAAGAAGATGCATAATGACAAGGTAGTTGGACATTTCTAAGGACTGCAAAAGATTGTAACCACACCTTGTCTACTACAGCAGGGGAGTTGCTACTAACAGAACAATGTCCTAAAACACAGGAAGAGATTGGATGCAACGATATCATGGAATCTAGTTGAGATTCTCAAATATGTTTGAGAGCCAGTTAGGAAGTTTCAATGATAGCCTATGTAATGGTCATGCACAAGAACTTAGACCTTGCCCATGCAATGGGAGTTGTTGATACATGAGTAACAGGAAATGAGCATTGGAATGTAGTTCAGTGGATTTTCAAATATGAGAGGGACCAGTAAAATGCAGTTGTGCTATGGAGGGTCAGAGGTTTCTTTACACGGATATGTTGATGCAGACATGGTTGGAGATTTGGATGGTAGAAGCAGCACCACAGGTTATATATTCACTATTGGTGGCACGACAATTAGTTGGATTTCTAAACTGCAAAAGATTGTTGCTTTGTCTACTACAGAGGCAAAGTATGTTGCTACTACAGAAACAAGCAAGCAGATGATATGGATGCAACGGTTCATGGAAGAGTTGAGAAATAAGCAGGAGGATTACAAGTTATTCAATGATAGCCAACGTGTAATTCATCTTGCCAAGAACTTAGAATTCCATTCGAGAACCAAATATATACAACTCAGGTATCACTTCATTAGATCCGTTTTGGAGGATGGACAACTGATGTTGGAGAAAATCCACACAAGTCATAATCATGTCGATATATTGACAAAGACGGTGACAAAAGAGAAGTTAGAAGATTGTTTGGCTTCGATAGGTCTTCAAGATTGATCTTGAAGAAGAAAAACAAGTTAGAGAAAAATCTGAGGATGAGCTGTAACAGTGGGTTGCAGCAGTTAGTCTCCAAGTGGGAGATTGTTGAAGATGTGGAGCCTAACTACAAGTTGAAGTGACAGTTTCCTTTTTCCTTGATTTTGGGAGAAATGCATGGCCATGGATAAATATAGCATTGTCTTATTAATAAACAAGAGTTGTTAATTTTATGTTTATCTTATTTATATGTATGTCTTATTTATAAGCATGTTATATTTAGGTTTATTGTGGTTGAAGCAAACTTTTACAAAGACGTGCACAAGTTATATATATGTGCATGGATTTACTCTTTGTAATATGAAAAAAAAAATTGTATTGTATTCTTCAGGACTGAATAAAGAAGAAGGTTAGCTTGTTTCTGGTGGATGTAGCCCACAGTAGGTGAACCACATTAAATCTTGGGTTTATCTTGTGATTGCATGCTTATATTATTTCTGTTTTAATTCTATTTTTTTGTTCAACTGTGTTTCGATCCTAACACACAGTTGGTAAAGGTGGAACAATTACATGCCCCCTCCCTGTTTGACGATTGCTCTTCCTTGGTACAGGGGGCCTAGGATGATACACCATTCTCCTTGCTAGTTTTGGTTCCACAACCAAAGGAGGAGGTGAAGGAGTGCTTAGATGGATAAATCAAGGATTGGGCGTTTGGATGGTCTGTATGTGTTAGCCAAAGATGTGCATATGGAGCGGAAGGAGATTTAGTCGTGGCTTGCCCCTTCCCCCATCCAAATTCTTAGCCCCTCTTTCTTCTTGTGACTAAGCTGGCGAAAAATAGCACATGTGCGCTACATGCCCACATGGATGCACGGTGCACGCATCCATACGTACCTGTGTGGGTTCAACCAGCTGTGGTATATACACATTTTGGGAATCATCAACACAAATACAAATAAGATCAAGTGGTTGCATGTGCCAGCTACTAGGTGGATTGGTAGGCCTATGCCGTAATATCTGAGAGGTTGTGGGTTTAAATCACAGATTTGTTGTGTGGTATACACATTCACAAAACCAAAAAAAATTCTAATTGTTGGATTGTTGTGGTTCCGACCTGCGTATGTATGATGCATGCCCATCATGGGGGCCATGCAATTTTGTCACCAGGAAAGTTGACTCCCCTCTTTCTTGGGAAATGTGAAGATCTCAAACCAATTTGACACATTGTCAGTTTTAAATGCTAATTTGAACTCTGAAAAGCTTCTGGCAAAGAATGAAAAACCAAAGGAAACTCCTCGAAGAGCATTGGAAGTTGTGTTAAATATCTAAAATGACTTGGGCCCGAAGCCCAAAAAATTTGCTCCTCGTAACCCTGAAAATCTTAAGATTTTGGCTTTTTGGGAGGGCTCTAAATATCAAGATTTCATTAATAAAACTTTTTCCCTCCTAAACTTTGGAGAAAATTATTGGTTGCGGATGATGCTTGGGCTCGTGTTGCGTCAAGAAACTCTAGGCAACTCGCTCTTCTCTATGATTGATCCTCCCGTTGAGGTCATCTGGTTTTTGTGTTTCATAGTTTTTTTTTTGGTTGGTTTTGTTGCATCATTTGTTTTGATTATTGATTTAGTTTTTCCCGTGTATTGTTAATGGCTATATCTGGATTGTAGATCCTATGTTTTATGAGGGTAGGGCTCTTGGAGAAGCTATCCTTTCACCAATTATCAAAAATAAAATAAAAAGTATTGAATCATTCAATAAATGAATATAAATATATAATTCCAAATCTTTAAAATAAATATTTTTGTTTAATGTTTAATATAAGAAGAATTTGGAGTTACAATTATTTCTTGGTTTCATCATTCATTCTATTTCAATCAATTAAATATCTTGAAAGCATTTTTTATTTTTTTGGAAGGATAATTATTGAAAAACGATGATTATATAGGAGATAGAGGAATAAAAAATGTGAACTTTTTGTATGATTTCCTTTTTCATAACTGTGCCAAGAATGATTACTTCACTAATATCGAATACATACAAATGGAAAGAGGGAATTGTGTGGTGTCAGTGTGGGTGGAGATTGAAAAAGATGTATATGCAAGATTATTTTAGTGGTGGCAAAGTTTGAACAATAATCTTTATGTAGACAGGGACATTGATTTTCTTTACAAGGATTTGGTGATTGTACATACATGTGTAATTGAATGGACTTCAGCGGGTCTCAAATGCATCACACTTACACTCAAGTAGAATGATGTGGCATTTATAGTAAATGGAATGCTTTATTTATTTGGAGCGTGCCGCAATTGCCATCAAATCAACTATTGAATTCTTACATTGTTTTTTCATAGGAAATGATTAACTATAATGTGACAGATTTCATGTAAGAAAGACCACCATGCACCATTTCAAATTACTAGGTTTAGAGGAGTTCAAGAGTTGAGGTGGCAAACAAATAAAATATATAAACTTAAGCCGCACACTGTTACAATAGGGGTATTAATCCTTAATCTTTATTATGAATAATAGGTAGAGACGTGTATTTTTCTAATTTATTTCAATCTTGTTTTTATTCAAAAGTAGAATCATCCAAACAAAACAAAGTATTCTTTCAGTTATGGCAAATATTGATAAGATGTGTTGCTTGAAATAATAAACTAGCTTTTTAGAGGATCATAGGGAGATCGTTACTCTCCCTTCTTGTCCCTATTGTTGTTTTTCCTAAAGTTCACATATGTTCAAAGGGCGTCTATAATACAAAATTTTGACAAAATATTTACAATAACCTATTTTATTCTTGCATGCACAACAAGGGTCTAGAATGGAGGGCAGCAGTTTAATAAGAGTGATTTTTGTATAGGAAATCAGATACACTTCTCTAGTTGTTCTAATATAATAGTCCTAGCTTGTACTTGCATCTCTGAATAAAAACTCCATTTTTGTCTTCTCATATCGTTGGTTTTCTGAGTATTCATTGTGTTTATCAAAATATTGTATTGCTTTGTTGTGGAATTTCTTCCCTATACTATTGTCCCTTACCTAGACCTTTGAATTAATTTTGTAGATTAGCCTTGAGTTGTGCAAGTGTGTGGATTTCTATATTTTCTTTATGCAGTAATACATGTGTGTGTCAAATCATTGGTGTATCACCTCAATTTTACATTTTCCGCATTCCTTCTCCCTTTTTCTTGTCAATTTTATTGGTTTTTATGTGATCCACAAAGGAAACCAGTCCACTCTAGAAGTTCACCTCAGTCTTCAGTTACCCACAACCTTGAGGTATTCCAATTTTGTCAACAGGAGAAAGAGTACACACCATTCTCTATCAAAGTGCACTTCTAGGTGACAACAGTTCTTATCCAAATTATTGTTCAAGAAGATTGACCTAAAATGTCGATATGTATTTTTATTGAAAACACATTAGCATATCTATTAATGAAAAAATAGAAATTTAAAATTACATAGATTGTTTGTAGTAAAAGGGTGGTTAGTTGATATTCATGGCCCAAAATATCAAAAATTTGAAGAAAAAAATACAGCCAAAAGTTTGATGTACTTATAACAAAAGCTTACACACTGAAGACATAAAACTAGCACATGCAATATCCCCCAAAGGAGGTGGTGGATCATCCTTGGGTGGGAATGAATCGTAAGTAGACGGATCCTTTGATGGCGAATTAGATACCACACACCCATCATCTCCCAAGTTATGCATAGCCAATGGCACTAAAACTCCTCACGCATGCGACGAAAGAACACCAGCACTTTGAACAGGTGAGCTCTGGTGAGAGGGGCCCACACCACATTTTCCCTACGATGGCGTAGACTCTGTGGTCCCCTTTGAGGAGGCAAAGTGGAAAAGTGGTTATGGTTGGAGAGGTGAAGTGAATAAACTGTGGGTCCATTGCCAAGCTTAACAAGCACAAGGATATGCTTGGAAGATATTGTAGAAAGTATGATGTCTATGATAAGTGGGGCACTTAGATGAAGAATACCAAAATGTGTCTTTCCCCAAGTGACAATCCTTAATAAACCAAACAACAAAGAAAATGAGCAAGCTTTGGCTCCAGTTTGTAATTTCATATTTGGTTAGATAGGCAAGCCATGTTTGGGGAGAGAAATCAAGACTTCATTAACGATTGAGCTTACGTAGGGCCAAAGAAAAGGGATTCATAAGTTGGTATAACGAACTAGGCAAGTATCTCTTAAAGTGAGTATAAGAGTTCTACCGCCAATCTTTCCACCAAGTGACTAGAGGCTGAATTCTAATCTTGTGAAGCATAACATTGGACATAAGCTCTTGAATGCAGAAGATTGCGAGTTAATCAAAAGCACCGAGCTTAAATGTTTTTTTGCAAAGCAAGCCAAAGCAACCAGACGTGAGAAGAGATGAGATCTCAGACTGTACAAATGCCTTTCAAACATCAATCCATTTGAAAAAAAAATTACATCATTATTCGAAAAGTCTCCTATTTCATTATTGTGCAATATGCTATAAGTATAGCATATCATTTCATATTGAAACTACAAAGTAGCCAAGCTTTAATTCTATAACCTTACCGGCATCTTAAGTCATCACCTACTAACATACAATTCCAGCAAGTACATCGTTTTTTTCTTTTTGGGGGCAGAAGGGCTTGGGCGCCCATCACAGATCGTATCTCAGCAAGAGTAGTTTCTACTCTCCCAAATTTTAGTCAAGTCTATCCATAGTTTGTCAAATACATACACTGAATATCAATAATTCGGCTTGTTGCTGACAATCTATTTTATTACACACAAGCAGCAAATTGTAAGCAGGCAAGTATCTCTTAAAGTGAGTATAAGAGTTCTACCGCCAATCTTTCCACCAAGTGACTAGAGGCTGAATTCTAATCTTGTGAAGCAGAACATTGGACATAGAGCTCTTGAATGCAGTTATAGACTTGCGAGTAAAAACAAAAGCAAAAAATCTAAAGATCGCATTTCCTTGCTAAAGTAAGCCATGTGTGACCAGACATGATATGTTAGATCAAATTTGCAGACTATACAAACTGCCTGTACAAACCTCTTTATCCATTCTGAAAACAAAATTAAATCATTCTTCGAAAATTATCCTATTTCATTATTGTGCAATAAGCTATAGAACATTGTAATGCATTTCATATTGAAACTACAAAGTAGCCAAGCTTTAATTCTATAACCTTACCGGCGTCTTAAGTCATCACCTACTAACATACAATTCCAGCAAGTACATCGTTTTTTTCTTTTTGGGGGCAGAAGGGCTTGGGCGCCCATCACAGATCGTATCTCAGCAAGAGTAGTTTCTACTCTCCCAAATTTTAGTCAAGTCTCTCCATAGATGTTTGTCAAATACATACATTGAATGTCAATAATTCGGCTTGTTGCTGACAATCTATTTTATTACACACAAGCAGCAGCCAGAAAATAATATTACATTGTTAAAAGTTAGTTTTATTTTAAGGCAATGAAATATAACAAAGAGAAAGGGATAGAGAAATGCAGTTATAACTTGCATAAAAACAAAACAAAAAAATCTAAAGATCGCATTTCCTTCTAAAGTAATCATGTGTGATGACTATATGTTAATCAAATTTGCAATATCAAACTGTGTACGACCTCTTTATATTCTCACAAAATTAAATATTATCAATTATCATCTTTTTCAAAAGCATAGAACATTGTAATGCATTATGTTTGGCAAAGTTCAAAGTTATGCAGGCAGAGAAATAATAAAGACTGCATATCGGCCGATCCTAGCATAAGCTTCTTGAGCTAAATGATATCATCAATGGAGTGCAAACTTTTGCGAGTGTTTCCAAGTTCCCTAAAGTTACAAGTAACATTTGATTGCAACATGGGCCGATTGTCAACATTTCAAAGAATCCCTTACAGCAATGTGTTTTTTCGTGGGGATCAGCAACACATAATCTGGATGAGCTGTTTCATAACTGTTTTTGACACAAAACACCAGGTGCCTAATCACATAAATGACATTAATTTCTAGTATAACATAAAGAAAAGTGAACCCAAGGTCCAATAACTGTGGTAAACAAAATTAAATTCTATAGAAAATTGTAGTTATAACTAGAATAAAAACAAAATAAAATCCATAGATCACATTTTCTTCTCAAGTATTCATCTCTGATGACTATATGTTAATCAAATTTGTAGTATCAAGCTTGGTACAACCTCTTTATACTCAGAAAATTAAATATTATCGATTACCATCTTTGTCAAAAAAAATAGAACATCGTAATGCATTATGTTTGGCAAAGTTCAAGCTTTTGCAAGAAGAGAAATACTAAAGACCACATACCGGGTGGTTCTAGCATAACCTTCTTGAGCTATATGATATCATCAATGGGGTGCAAGCTTTTGGGAAGTGCTTCCAAGTTCCCTGAAGTAACATCTGAGTGCAACATGGGCCGTTTGCCAACATTTCGAAGAATGCCTTCAGCAATGTGTTCTTTTGTGGGGGTCAGCAACACATAATTTGGATCAGCTGTTTCATAACTGTTTTTGACACAAAACACCAGAGGGCTAATCACATAAATGACATTAATTTCTAGCAGAACATAAAGAAAAATGAAGCAAAGGGCCAATAACTGTGGTAAACAACCAGAAAAAATAATTGCCATGATAAAGTGCAGATACAATAGCCACATCCAAATCTATATTTGATAAGCAATAATAAACTGCTCTTAATCTTAAGCCTTGAGCATAAAGAATTCGGGCTTATAATCAAGAAATAAACTAAGAATACCCCTCATGGCTTAAAATGCTCTAGTCAAACACCCTATTTCCCATCAGGCATACAATGAAATCATATCAAATAGATGAAATGCAACAAGCATAACAACTATACCAGTAGTAAAATATGGTTATGGGAGTAAATGGCTAGTTGTAATAACAAGATATTTGCCACTTACAAAAAAATGCTCAACTTAGTAAAACTTGCATTTCGGTAAGGTCTAAGGATTCCATATCACAAAGCAATTCAAAAATTTGTAGCAAGAAGGCTTTGAAAACTCACATATCTCATGGCTGTTACTCAAAATTTTATTCACTACATCAAGAAACACCTGTTTAGTATTTTCAATTTACTCACTTTACATATCTGATATGGTAAAAAATCACAATTTACTCACTTTGCAAAATTTGATCTGGTTATAAATTACAATTTACTCAGCAAATTTTGGTAAAATAAATCTCACTAATCACTAGTCAACAAAAGGACCTGATATAGGTAACAGAACCTAAGAAAATTTGATAAAGTTTGTAAAGGATGAAACAAACTAAGTATAAAAATCATATTGAATGAGAATTTACAAAGCAAACTTTCAGAAATAGTAACAAATATGAAGTTGTGACTGATTTGTTGGATTGCATCGACCTTTCTTATTCTCTTAATACTTATGCAATTCTAATATTCATTAAGGTTTGTAGCATTGCATGATCTTAATAATCATGGAATTGCTTGTGAATTCGTCATCAGTTTTTCAAGGTTGCAAGTCGACCTTGCATTGTGTCTGTCTAAACTTGTATTTATTAAAGACTGTCAACTGATAAATTCATCACACATACTTCGTCCTTATCTTGATTATGGTTCAAGAAGATTTACCTAAAACGTATATCTATATTAAAAACTGTAATGTCCTTTTTTTCCCACTTGAGAGCCACTATTCGGACTTCTTGCCATTCCTTCTCCATGGCAATGAAATAAAGAAGATGGAGGAAAACATTGAGCTTCCGTATGATATGTTTTTTACTATTTTTAAATATTTTCTTTCAGTGTTTTGTCTCTTATATCAGGTCGGTTGGGTTTTAATCAACTAATGGGAGTTAATGAAGGAAAATGACATCTCTAAGGGGTCGGCCTTATATGCTTTGGCGCCAAAAGGAGGATATAAAAAGAGACTTAAAGCATCATTTGACATCTCGACTTTGGCGCATTTTATCTTACTTGGGCATTGTGAGGTAGTGACTCCTTGTTCTTACACTTAGGAACGAAAACCCTTATGTGTGCTTGCCTAAAAGGACAAACACCCTTCTAGAGGTTGAGTGAAGGACGAAAATCCTTCATCTTGGCTTGGAATTGATGTATAAGAAAGATTTAAGGAGATATCTATAATTTTCAAACTGTTATTGGCTTTTTTTTAGTGGAG
The DNA here is from genome assembly GCA_019776745.2 of Taxus chinensis. Classification (NCBI taxonomy): domain Eukaryota; kingdom Viridiplantae; phylum Streptophyta; class Pinopsida; order Cupressales; family Taxaceae; genus Taxus; species Taxus chinensis. The sequence continues at coordinate 437,297,388 of CM034155.1, forward strand.
CGGCCTACCTTGAGTAGGGTTTTGAGGGTTTGGTGAATTTATATATGCATTTTCAGTTGATAATCTGATTTATCGTAATTTCTAAAGCCGGAATATCAAGTTTCACGATTTTTGGGGGTTTCTAGACCAAAGATCTATATTTTTCTTGTGGCTGCAGTTGGTTGGACACTAATTAATTTCCAGCAGTGTGTTTCTTCATAATTTTCATTGTTTTTTGGCTCTTATGGATGCATATATATATATATATATATATATATATTGTGGCAAGTTAATTTGAAGTACTTCATGTTCTTTGACATATTTTGTGAAGGATACAGTTCGCTGATTTTGCATTTTCAGCTGCTACAATAAAAATCAGATCTGAATAATTTTGGTGTTTGGTTAAATTTCTTTTCGTTTAGTCTAAAACCTTGAAAGGGTCATTACAAAAACATACATAGATAATCTAAAAGCCTCCTATTTCAATCGTGTCCAATATGTGTTGAAGGATAACATCTCATTTGATATAAAAATTACAAAATAGGCGATATTTAATTCTATGTAATGTAACCATACTAGTAGCTCAACACATATCCTACTAACATCAATTCCAACAAGTACCTCCCCCCAATTTCAGTCAAGTCCATCCATGGATATTTGTCAAATACATACATTGAATATTAATAATTTAACGTATTGCTCATAATATTGTTTTAAGAGCAATCAATTATGCATCGCTTTCCCCATTAAAAACGCAAATGCTCACCTATCAATTGAAGACATTAGTCTTCTACTTGCTTGTGTACCTGCTTCTTCACTACATTCCGTCAAATTTTAGTGTCATTGTTTTTTAAGATAAAGCTTCTAAGTTCTTTATCATCACAAAATGCCATCTCCAGTATAGGTATACACAAGACAACCGGTCAATGGTTGCCCATATGCTTGGATCATATAGCTGCTCTCTAATCATTCTCCCCCTCTACAACTTAGAGCAATGCACTTGAGTTCAAACTACGTAATGTCCCATACGGGACAGATCTAAGAAATTTTGGAATTTCCCTAAAGCCCTTATGCAAAATAAAACAGCAATCTAATTTTTATGCAAACCCATAAGATAGAAAATATAATAATCTGAAATCTTCCTTTATTCATCAAATAACCACAAAGCAACAATACCTAGAAGACCCAAAGCCTTAAAAAAGTCTCAAGGCACATGTATATGCAAGAAAATATTTTTCTCAACAAAGATCTGAATTTATTTTTATTTATTTTGCAAATGAAAATGAAAGATAAAAACAGTTGACCATTTGATACAAAATTTGCAGATTGAACGCTGAAAATGATGCCGAAGGGAAGATTTAGATCTTGTGCAAGCCCTAGCCCCAAATATAACCCTTTTCATAACTCAACTAGCCTCCTAAGTGATTTGTTTCGCCTCCCTACTATTTCACTAATGTAACCAAATTCTAAACAAACTCAATATACTGCAAATAATATGAACTCCAAAAGAAAATAGATCTCCTTCTTCATTATTGAATCATCAATTACAATGTTTCCTAAATAAGAAAACAACTTCCAACTCAATTTTCCTACCAAACTCTAACTAACTTTGACTAAATCTACTCTTGGTGGCAGAAATTACTATTTTCAACAATTTACTAGAACCTGCTATTCTTAGTAAGTTTGCATGCTTATTCATACAGGCACAAAAATTGCCATGTATATTCTACATTCTTAAATTAGAGGAATTGTCAACTTTCCAACTCATAATGCATCTACGAGACTAACATTAAATAATGCCCTAAAATAGGAAAAAATTGAATTACAAATTAAATCCTATTTTATGGCCCTCAAATGGTGGAATTCAGGCCCTCAAATGTGCCAAAATGTGCTCCAACTAGTAGGTCTAGTTGATCTGTGTGTTCGTCTCATCGAGATAGGAGGTTTAAAAAAACGGACCCAATCGGACACCCGGAGCACAAGTTATGACATTTTCAAGTTCTTGTTAATTTTAGCGTGTCATTCTCCCCTACTTTAAAAAAACGCAACTCCTACAAGTTTTCTTCAAATTTATGTAATTTATATACATCCATCTTCTTAATCTGCCACTATGTGACCCATGTGTTGTCCTCTTGTTCCAATCATTTCCAATGTACCAAATATTTGTTGTATTTCTCATGTCGTGTGTGCATTGTTTTCTTGTCTAGAATATGATCCACTTCTTCTTTCTTATTCACCGAAACCTGCTACCTCCAATCTACTACTTTGTCACTAACATCCCCTTTTGCACTATCCCCATGAAAAGAATATAAGTTTGAAACATTAAACACTAGAGAAATATCAAAATTCCCTAACAATTCTACCTCATAAGCATTATCATTTATTTTTTTCATGATTGTGTAGGGACCAATCTTCTTGTACTTCAGCTTGTTATAGGTTCCTTTTGGAAACATTTCCTTTAGTACGTATAACATAACCAACTCACCCACTGTAAATACCTTTCTCCGTATGTGCACATATGTTATTTCCTTATACTTGTCATTATTGTTCTGTAACTTCTTCCTGCAATTATTGTATATGTTTAGCAAATGCTTCTGCATCATCATTGACTCTGCCATCAACTAGTAGTTGTAACAAATCTAACACCTTGTTTGCATTACTCTCATACACAATATAAAATGGAGAATTTCTTGTGTTTATATTTTCGAAGAATTTATAAACAAACTAGGCTTGTGGTAATGCTAAGCTCCATTGTTTTGGCTTTTCCCCAACTATACACCTAAATAGGTTTCCCAAACTCCTATTTACCACCTCTGTTGGCCCATCAGTCTGAGGATGATAGAAATTGTTGAACTGTAGTTTAGTTCCCAACTTCTTCCATAAAGTCCTCCAGAAGTGACTCAAGAACCTTATGTCCCAATCTGAAGTAGTGGTTTTTGGAACACCATACAAATGAACAACTCTAAATAACAAATTTGCTACTCCTGTCACATCACTAGTTTTCTTGCAGGCAATAAAATGAAGCATTTTAGAAAACCTATCAACAACCACAAAAATTGAGTCCTTACCTCATGTTTTTTCTAATCCTAAAACAAAATCCATACTCAAATTTTTCCACGACCCTTTGGGAACAGGTAACAGCATATACAACCCTGTATTATGTGAATGGCCTTTCAAGACTTTGGCAAATTCAACACCTCTCCAAATATATTACCGCATCTCTTTTCAACTTTGGCCAATAGTATTTCTCCGCTACCAAGGCTATCATCTTATCCTTACCAAAAATCTCATTCAATCCTCTGCTATGTAGCTCTTTCACTATACTCTCTCTCATAGACGCAACTGGAATACATAGTTGGCGTCCCTTGAATAGATAGCCATCATGTAAAAGGTACTCATCCTAGACATCGCCTACATTTTCTGACAATGGATGACTTAACCTTTCAAAAATATTATTGAAATCGAGATCAGAAGAATACAAATCCTTTATTGCTTCAAAACCAACCACCTCATTTTCCATAGTTATAAATAAAGTCCCACGCCTACTGAATGCATCCACAACTTGATTATGCTTTTCTCATTTATGCTTTAGAGAAAAGGTATAACCTTGCAAAAATGATACCCACTTTGCATGCATGTTATTCAACTTCTTTTGTATATTCACATATTTCAAGGCTATGTGGTCTATAAATAACACAAACTCCTTAGGCAATAAGTAATGCCTCTAATGCCTTAATGCTTGTACAATTGCATAAAATTCCACATCATAAGTAGAGTAGTTCTTTCTTACATAATTCAGTTTCTCACTAAAAAAATCTATTGGTTTTTCACCTTGACTTAGGACAACACCAATACCCACATGTGAGGTGTCACAATCAACCTCAAACACTTTATCAAAATCTGGTAGTGCCAAAATAGGTGCATCTATTAACTTCTTATTCAAGAACTAAAAGCTATCCCCTTTTTCCTTTGTCCACAAAAATTCCCTTCCTTTTGTGCAATCTGTTATAGGTGCTACAATACTACTGAAAATTTTACTAAAATCTCTCTTAAATGTTGTTAAACCATGAAAGCTTCTTACCTCTCTTATACTCCATGGAGTAGGCCATTCAATAATTGCCTTTATCTTCTCATAGTCCATTTGTACCCCATTTGTTGAAATAATAAAACCCAAAAATACCATACTCTCTTGCATAAACACGCACTTCTTCATATTTGCATAGATCTTCTCTTTCCTTAACACTTAAATATCACCTTCAGATGTCTCAAATTCTTTTCTTTAGTTTTATTGAAAATCAAGATATCATCAACATAAACCACAATAAACTGACCATTGTACTCTTGCAACACAATGTCCATAAACCTCATAAAAGTGCTAGGTGCATTAGACAATCCAAATGGCATCACCATCCACTCATATAATTCATTCCCTGTTTAGAATGTTGTTTTCCAGTCATCTCCTCTTATTAGAATATGAAAGTAACCATTTCAAAGACCAATTCTTGTGAAATACCTAAATCCAGCAAGCATCCATTATATCATCAAGGCGAGGTATTAAGAACCTATATTTGATTGTAATTTTATTGATTGCTTTGGTATCCATGCACATTGTCCATGTTCCATCCTTCTTTGGAGTTAATAAAGTCAGGGTTGCACACAGGTTCATGCTCTCCCTCACTACTCCCTTTCTCATGAGCGATGTCGTTTGCTTTTTCAATTCTACATGCAATTTTGTTTTCATCCTATAAGTCCCTTGATTTGGGATTGACGACCCTAGGATCAAATAAATATGGTGTTGAATATCTCTTTTCAGTGGTAATCCATCTGGTATCTCAACAAGAATAACATCAAAAAATTATTCTATTAATTTTGTTACTTCTACTAGTATTCGTGCACTTACAAGTTCATCATTATTTGTGACTAGTGCATTACAAAACCTGGTTACCTTTGTCTCCTTCACAAATTCTTTTGGAGAAATCATATTTTCAGCATTTCTCTCTTCCTTCAGAGGTAGCAAAACTATTTTAGTTCCCTTCTTCCAGACAATATAAGTATTCTTTCCCCAGTCATGAATAGCTTTCCTATCAAATTGTCATGGTCTTCCTAGCAACATATGACATGCATCCATAAGAATAACATCACACCAAATCTCATCCTTATAACTTTTCCCAATAGAAAAACTTATTAAACATCTCTTATCAACAGTAACTTCATTACCCTTCTTAAACCATGCATTATAGTAAGGGTTAGGATTCTTCTAACAATGCAGGCCTAGTTTCTCAACCATTCCATTTGAAACCATGTTCTCACAACTACCACCATCAATAATAATATTACATGTCTTTCCTCCTGAAGTGCATCTTGTTATGAAGATATTTGTACATAGCCATGCATCCCCCTTGATATCTTTTCTTGGAGCAGTTATTGTCCTTTTAATCATCAAATTTTCTCACACATCTAGTGGAGTTTCTAGGTCATGTTCATCTTCTACTTGTTCAACTTCAACAAGATTTACTCTTGGAGCATCTGCTTGCCTCTTTTCATGTGTATAATAATGCGGGCATTCAAAAGCCCGATGCCCCTCTTCACCACATCTGTAACAAACAAATGGTCTTCGTGGAGCCTCCCATCCTCTATCTCCAGCATATTCTCTGCCCCAGAAAATCCTCTACCTCTTTGTTGATTCTGGGAATCTTGTCTCGTATCTTCTTGCTTTTCCAGTCCACGAGATGATTCTCCCCTACCTTGGTTGAAACCAACTCCTCCCCGAAAAGAAGATGAGGCCCCCTATTCATCCCAGGTGATCTCCTAAAATTTTGACGACTTCGCTTTTCTTCAGCCTTTAAGGCTAATTGATAGGCATCCTCCATGTTCTTAATCATGTGCATACTTATCTCATCTTCAATAGAAAATTTTAATCCATTTACATACCTTGCAGCCATTTGTGCCTCAGTTTCTTCATGTTCTACACGAATGCACAACTTGTAGAACTCATCTGTGTATTCTTACATGGTTTGTAAGTTCTGTCTGAGATTCTGAAACCTCCTGTAATGGGTTTAGGCATAATCCACAGGGAGAAATTTATCTTTCAGCTTCTTCTCCATCTTACTCCACGTCCTAATTCTTTCTTTCCCCTTTCTTGACCACTCTTTTTGTACGTGATCCCACCATAACATATCATAACCTTTCAATTTCGCGCATGCAAATTTTACCTTCTTTTTTCAAACAGCCTTCCACTCAAAAAATTTCCCCATGCTAGTCAACCAATCTATTAGCTCCTCTGGTTTTAGACTACCTCCATAATCTAAAACATCAACTCTTATCCCATCATTCTTTCCTTCTAATTGAAGCATCCTTTCTTCAAAAGCTAAGGGTGGTGCTTCCACCTTGATTTCCTCTCTGGGTTATCATTGTACCAAGCGCAGCAACTTGCCTCTGTAAATCTTACATATTTCTATTCATCTGGGCAATCTCCTTCTTCGTTATTGAATCATGAATTACAATGTTTCCTAAATAGGAAAACAACTCCCAACTCGAGTTTCCAAGCAAACTCTAATTAACTTTAACTAAATCTACTCTAGGTGGCGGAAATTACTATTTTTAGCAGTTTACTAGAACCTCTTATTCTTAGTAAGTTCGCATGTTTATTCGTACAGGCACAGAAATTGCCACGCATCTTCTACATGCCTAAATTAGAGGAATTGCCAACTTTCCAACTCATAATGCAACTAAGAGACTAAAATTAACTAATGCCCTAAAATAGGAAAAAACCGAACTTCAACTTAAATCCTAATTTTTTGGCCTCAAGATGGCGGATTTCGGGCCTGAAAATGTGTCAAAACGTGCTCCAACCGGTAGGGCGGATTGACTGGTGTGTTCGTCTCATCCAAACAGGTGTTAAAAAAAAGGACTTAAACGGACACCCGGAGCACAAGTTATGACCTTTTCAAGTTCCTGCTAATTTTGGCACATCATTCACCCACCCCTAAAATTGTTCAAAGACTTCACAAGTGAATATCACTTGATTGGTGGTTGTTCCAACACAAGAAACTTTGAAAATCTGATCTACGGATGATGCCCTAGCTGCCAATCTCTGAAATATGATCCAAATTGTGCCCTAGTTGACCGGTGTGTTCGTCTCATCGAAACAGGTGGTTTCAAAAAAACGGACACCCGGAGCACAAGTTATGACTTTTTCAAGTTCCTGCTAATTTTGGCGCATCATTCACCCACCCCTAAAATTGTTCAAAAACTTCACAAGTGAATATCACTTGATTGGTGGTTGTTCCAACACAAGAAACTTTGAAAATCTGATCTGCAGATGATGCCCTAGCTGCCAATCTCTGAAATATGGTCCAAATTGTGCCCTGGCTGATAATTTTGATCTAATATTGCAAATTTGTTGATTGTAAGCCTAAGTGTAGCTCCTGATTAGAACTACCTCAGAAGATTAGTGGGTTTCCGTCTACAGATATTAATACACCGAAGGGTTTTCATCCTCAGATATGGATTGCAAATGAGGGTTTTCATCCTTAAATGCAGAAATTGTAGCAACAACTCAAACCTTCAATGTCCAAATAGAAGAGAGTAAAAAGATGTGTCCAAATGACTCCTCAACGCTCTTTTATAACTTTACTTCTGTTTTTCCTAAGGAAAAGCCTCCAAAAGCAATTTTCCATTTCTATTCCTTCGTTATAACTTGCTTTTTCAAAAGTAACTTTTTTATAATAATAAATCTTTATCAAAAAGTTACTTTTTATAATAATAAAACATAAGTGTCTTTTATGAAGTTACTTTTTCGACACTTAAGTTATATTTTGATTTATCATACTTTATTTGAAAAAGGGGACATAACAGACTAAATTTTTTTTCTCATAAACCTAATGGTACTCATCTCCCTTTTATCTCACTCACATTTTTATTTGACACTTAAGTCACCGAAATTCAACTTAACTCTCCAATAAGCCCTAATGAACCTTGAAACTCATCTATTCCAGCATAAATTGCAAAAGAGGGATGTGCAAGTTAATGCATGTACCATTATTGTTTTTCTTCCTTTACCTAAAGAATAGAGCTTCCAACACATCAATTGGTTTCCTCAAGAATAGAGGTTCCAACAAGTACCATTTGTTGTCCCCAACTCATGGTAACATTCTTTGTAGAGATCTCCATTTTAGGAAGAGGTATTGTTGATAATCCTCCGATTTGGTGGTCTAACTGTACTAGAATTTCCTCTCTATTTGGATAACTCCACATTTACACTACCTTCAAATTTAGAATCAACCTCTGTGATATTGACATGATTCTTATAGTGACATCCCAGAGAATCTAGCTCTTCATAATCATTCTTCTCAATTTGATCCAACTCTTCTTCCATTGCCTTTCTCCAATGCTTGTCATGACTGGCTCTTCATTAACAAAGAGAAATTTACCTGCTCAAGTGTACTCATAATTCTTCTCCTAGTTTGTACCCCAGCATCAATGTTACCAATAATTTGACTCTCAGAATGATTCTTTTGAACAAATCATGATGGTGCCTTCGTATCCTCCCGCTCTGTTTCATCTAGCTTTTCTACTTCCTCTTCCTTTTCTTCTTTGAGATCAGGTATTTCTACAGGTTCTTTTGCCTTTTGGTTCATGATTTCATCCGCTCTAACACTGGCACTTTCTACAACTGTTTATAACCTTTTGTTATAGCATTTATAGGCTTTGCTTTTGGTGGAATAACCAAGAAATATTCCTTCATCGATTCTTGAATCAAATTTTCCCAAGTATTCTTCATATATTTTAATGAAACATCTACTCCCAAACACCTTGAAATACTTAACAAAGGCTGGTCTTCCCTTCCATAACTCATATGGAGTTTTATCTTGATTTACTCTTATTTGTCCTCTATTCAAGATAGACTGTTGTACCAACCGCTTCTCTCCAAAACTTGATTGATAGCTTGGACTCATTTAACATTGTTCTAGCCATTTCTTGGATAGTTCAATTTTTTCTTTCTACGACTCCATTTTGTTGTGGAGTTCTTGCAACTGAGTAGTGTCTTTTTATTGCATGTTCTTCACAAAATTCAATGAATTCATTTGAAGTAAACTCGCCTCCTTGATATGATCTCAAGCATTTGGTCTTCAACCCAGTTTCATTTTTAACTAAAGCTTTAAACCCTTTAAACATCCCAAATGCCTCATATTTTTCTTTTAAAAAGGCAACCCAAGTCATTCTGGTATAATCGTCAATGAGTAACATGAAATAACTCTCACCTTATATGCTATGTATTTTGATGGGTCCGCAAAGATCCATATGAACCATCTCTTGTGGCTTGGTTGTTGAATGATCTTTCATTCCGAATCTTGCTCTTGTTTGCTTTCCATGTTGGCATTACTAGCAAAGAGTGCTTGAAGGTTTTGTTATCTCTGGCATGCCTCTCACAACTTGCTTGTTGTCGATTTTTACAAGGTTATCAAAGTTTATATGACCCATCCTTCTATGTCATGGCCAACATTCTTGAAGTTGACTCAATCAACATTTATCTCCTTTCACATCACTGAGCATGTATAGATTGTTTGTGGTTTTGTGAGCATCTGCAACTAATTCTCTTGTGTCAACTTTTCTGATTTCACATCCTTCAGCATAAAACTTAAGTGTGTGTCTTTGATCACACATTTGGCTTACACTTAAAAGATTATGCTTTAATCCTTCAACATATAAACCATTTTATGTTTTTGTTTTCCATTGTCTAGGCTAAGTGTACCTTTTCCTACTATCTTTGTCGTGTAATTATCACCAAACTTTATGGTACCTTCACTTAGTTTCTTCAATGAGATAAACTTGCTTTTATCCCCATTCATGTCTTTAGAATCCACTGTCAATGTACCACCGCTGCCCTTCATCCCGTGCATGAAATGTTGTTTGTACAAGCATGGACTTTTCCTTATCTTGCCCAGCTTCATCTTGCTTCTTTTTCCAGATCTTTGTAGGTTCTTTTTTCTTTATATCTGAAGATCTTATCTTTTGATCTTGTTTAGAGGATACAAACACACTTCTACAAAAACGTGCTATATGTCCATAATTGTTACAATTATAGCAGACAATATCATCCTCATTATAGTATGATAAGGGAGCAAATGAAAAGTAGTTTCTATTCAAAACTCCATGGCCACCTTTGATTTTACTCCTAACTTCCTTATGTTTCATACACTTTCTACAATCTATCTTCTGGAAGGAACTTCCAAACCTGGTCATATTCATGTCTTAGAACAAATGATCTCTTGGAATCATTCTCTCCATTGCCTTCTTTGTGGGCAGTGTTGGTCTTTGTGATGTCCACTTCCTTCCTACTTTCATTCTTTGTTGGTTCCTTTAGAATTTCTACATAGCTCTTGGCCTTTTCTACTTTGAGGCACCGCCTTCCTCCCGGTCGTCAGCTCCCCAGGCATTCCACAGTCTCTGCTTCTTGTTGTCGGCACAGTACGAGTTACTCCCATCCGGCCTCAAGTGTTAGGTGATGTTGTTGGGGATGTTGCTCCTTCTTCCGCTCCCTCCCCACACTATCATCTCTCTCTTCTTCATTTCTGGCCTCTCGGCCTTTATTGTTTCCTTCTCCTCCTCTCCTTCTCTCATTGTATTTCGGGTGACCCGTTTGGGTCCTCTTGTTCGGTTTGTTTTGCTTTGTACTCTTCAGTCCCATTGACCTACTTTTGTGGTCATGTGTTGGACATTAATAACATTATCTTATCTTATCTTCAAGAGCTCAGTAACCTTTGAATCCCTCTTTAGTTCTTCTCCATAGCCAAGACCTGGCTTCTTGAATAGTGACCTTTGACGCTCTAGAATTTCATCTAGAGCCTCAGTGCTCTTCCCAAATCTCAAGCTATTCGTCAAATTGGTGTTTGCCTTTTCTAAGTCCTTTCTCAAAGCAACGATCTCAGACTCGTGCTTCTCACAATCTTCTTCATTGGTCTTTAGCTGACTTCCTAAATATTCCTCAATTGTTTTTGTTTCTTCGATATGGGTTTTTAGATCAATGATTATTTTCTCGGACTATTCAAGACTTTGTGATATCCTTGCCTCGGAAATTCAATTCTCTTCTTCATATTTATGGAGTTGTAGCTTTTGTTTCTGATTCTTCTTTTTGAGTGCTTTTATCTCTCCTAAAGCACAGATAAGTTCTTCAAGATTCACCTCAGATTATTCTTCCATATCTTCATCTTCTTCCAAGTCATCTTTGCTTGTGGAAGCAATATCTTCTATAGCCATGAATAATATTTCTTCATTATTGCTATCAAAGTCACTTACCCTGTTTTCTTAGATGAGCTGCTACCCCTCTTGGAGTATAAGCTTTTCTTCTTCTTTCCAAATATTTTCTTGCCTTTGCTTTGTTTGAATCCTTTCTTGAACTTAGGCTTCCTCTCCTCATCGTTATTTTCTTTTTCTCGACACTCAACTGCAAAATGACCATTTTTACCATAATAAAAACATTTGAATAGTAACTTACCTTTGTATTTGCCAGATCCTTTCATTGGCTTTCGTATGAACAAAGCTTCTTCCTCATCTTCTTTGCTGCTTGAACTATCCCTCGATTCAGGTTCTTTGATTTTCTCTTTCTTTGAGAATTTCAATGTTGCTTCCTTCTTTGATGGTCTTTCAGATTCAATCCTCATGTCATACGGTGTAAGTATTTCATGCAGTTCATCCATGTTCAACTTATCTAGGTCCTTCATCTCTTCAATGGCAAAAACCTTCGCATCAAATCTTAATGATAGGGATCTTCGTACCCTTTAGATGATCACAGACTCTCCTACTTTTTCTCTGAGCCCTCCGATGATATTAAAAATTCCATCAACACAAAGAAGATATCCCGCAATATTTTATTCATCCTTCGTTTTCAGACTCTCAAATTGCCTCCTATGTGTTTGGAGCTTTGCTTTTCTCACCTTATTATCACCCTCATAGATAGTCTTAAGCTTCTCCCAAATATCTTTCGCAGATTTGCAATGCAAACTCAATCTCTGAAAGATCACATAAGATTGTGTTTCATAGCTTTTGCGTTATTTTTGCTTGCCTTCTTTTCGGCTTGATCTGTTGGTGGAGTTTGTAGGGTTATATAACCATCTAAAATTGATTGCCAAATATCAAAACCAAGAGCCATTAGATAAGTCCACATCCTTATACTCCAAACCATCGAACAAAGGTGTCTTATTTGTGGAAAAACCTTCTGGTACTGAGTGACTAGCCATGTCTGTCTTTGAGATCTACCTTCCAACAGTTAGGTTATTCCTGAAGGATTCCGCTATCAAACCAAATGTTAAGCACAGGATCCTACTGAGAGGGGGGGTGAATCAGTATATTATATTCTTTTTATTTTATACCACTTAATCTTAAATTCACATGTTAGATATTCAAAGCAATAAAAGAACACAGCACAAAGTAATGCAAGAAGACACCAAATTTACATGGACACCCTTTCGGGAAAAACCACGAAGAAAATCTTTTTTAATATATTTCTCAAATGTTTGTAAGCACCAACCTATTGGAGCACCAATCCTTTTTGCCAAGCATCAACTCAGCAAAAGACACCAATCTCTTCAAATATGAAGGCACCAACCTCCTTACGAAATTTCCTTACCACCTTTGAACCGTTGTCTTAATGAATGATGGAAACTCTTCTTTTCAACTTTAGATTTGCTACTCTAAAAAATTTCTCTTATGCTTCTTCTCTTTCCCTTAAGATATTAAACTTGAATGCTTGAAAATAAATCTCAAATGATCTTCCTTATATAGCCATTCGTACCCTTTCACAAAGGCATCTTTTCTTCCAAATGACACACCCTTTCATTTAATTTAATTAACCATCTATTATTTTAACAATGCAAATACATATGCCGACCATAACTATATTATATGCTTCCCATTAATTAAATAACTATACAAACAACTAATGTTGCCTCCTTAAATGCTAGCACCACCCTCCAAGAAAGATCATGGCTCAAAAGGAAAATCGCAGGTCTTTGGGAGTTACACCATTTTCTGATCATGGCTATTGTTTTTTCCTTTGTTGATTCTTGATTGTTTGTCTTCCGTTCGTACGTGGTGTCACTCAGATTTCACCCTGAAATCTGTGACTACCCTATCCGAAAAAATTTCGTACTTTTAAAATAATGGGTCGTTTGTTGTTTTTATTGCCTGAAAGTTCTTGTATTGCGTCAAGCTAATCCCAAAGAGCCATATTAGCCCTTTTCGCCAAATACCCAGATGCCCAAAATTGTTTTATTCTGTCATCGGGATTTGTCTGCGGGAAATTTGTATTTAATTATTTTGAGCCCCGTATGAGGCTATTTGCGCTCTGTTTTAACTCTATTATGAGCGAATATGTTATTATTCCTATGTGCCAGAAGGGTTTTAACTTGCAATTTTTGGCAATTTTTTGTGTTTTTGTGGTGTCCCGTTTCGTTTTCTGTGAAATTTCTCTGGAACAATTCCTTTGCCGGGTTAGCCCGATTTTTGGCCTGGAGCAGCTGGAAAACATACACGCACATTATGCCCGGAGGAAGTCATCATCGGAGGTCTGGATCATTGGGAAAAGGCGAAGTCGTGCACAGAAAAGCCCCTGCGGGATGGGCGCATTTTTGGAAAACAAAGGATTTAAGCTGTGATGGGAAAAATATAAGCCGCAGGCAGGGTGGGAATTTTATACCTGCCTGGCAGGGTACTTTTTCCCGTGTTATAAAAGTCACTTAAGCTGCAGTGGGAAAAATAGAGGCTGCAGGCAGGTGGGAATTGATTGCCTGCCTTGCAGGGTAAAAATTCTCATGATATAATAAAAGGAAAGTGACTTAAGTGAAATCATGGGATTTTAGTGCCTGCCTCGCAGGGTAAAGAATCCCATTGTCAAAGTCAAATCACTTAAGTGGATCACGGGATTTTGATGCCTGCCTCGCAGGGTAAAGAATCCCATTATGGAAAAATTCTTAAAAATAGAATTACATGTGCAAAAAAATGCACCCCCTTTGGTGAGAGATTAAAAGGATTAAATTTGATTATTTTAAATAATTTTTTCTCTCAAAAAGTGCGCCCAAGCTTGGAGGAGGTCAACAAGTCAAAGGTAGAATAAAAGAAAGGAATTAAATTAATTAAATTTAATTTATTTAGTGGCTGCCCCCTTCCTCTCAAAAAGTGCGCCCCATTTGGGTAATATTTAATGTTTTTTAAAGCATTAAAACATTAAATTAATTTCTATTTTCAGTGGCTATGGTCAAAGCACACTGTGAGGCTAAAGTTAAGTGATGTGTGAAAGATTAAATTGGATTAATTTAATTTATTGGATGGCTGTCCTTAAACATGCTATTTTTAAAAGAGAAAAGCATGATTTTTAATTAATTAATTGCCTTTAAATTGTTGGAGCAATTATTAATTATAGAATTGTGAAGGTTATATAAGCATGGGCAGCCATATGGGTGAATAATTTAATTCACAGGTAAAGAATTGCAGCCAAGAGGAAAAGTGCGCCCCCATTAGAGGAAGGATTTTGTTCAGACAAAGTGCTAACAAGGCTAAAAGCTTCCAAATTTGGCGCATGCTTTGGAGGAGGTTGATCTTTATCAGCATAATTGTTTACACAGGGGTTGCAGGAGCTCAGGTGTTGATAGAAAGGATTCATGCTCTCTTTATGTGCAAATTAAACACCAATTTTTGGGGCAGCAGGCTTTAAAAGTGCAGATTTTTGCAATTTAAATTCACTATTCATGCTCCGGTGGCCATTTTTGTCTGAATAAATTGCAGGAATTCATTACAGGTGCTTTATAAAAGAAAAGGAGTGTTTATCAATGTCCAACACATTGCAAATATCCTCCGAATCTGAAGAATTGTCCAGATCTGCACCAGTATTGAAGAAATCCGGCCAAATAAGAAGAAAAAGAATTATTCAGACGAAGATAGACAAAGCTATGGCGAAAAGAGATGAAAAAGAAAGCACGATGGAGTCATGCATTGCTTCCAAACTTGCAGACATAGGAGATACGGATCTAGGCCCGGAACCTCTTGCCGATTTGATAGATAGATCCAGAGCGGGAAAGACTTCACTCATGCGTGCGGTCAAAAGCAGTGGAATTGTCCGAGCTGCAGCTTTTCCATGTACAGCCCAATTGCCAGAGTTCGTGATGGAGTGCGCTAGATCTTATCATCCTTCATCCAGATCAGTGCGTGATGCTTCGGGAAAGACAATAATTCGTTTGGACGCAGAGTTCATCAATTATTGTTTGAAGATTCCAGTGCGAAAGGTGGTGACTTCTATTAGCGTTCAGGATGCTGACAGTAGATGGGAGAAGCATAAAGCTGATTGCGTGAGCATCATGAACAGCCGATACATGAAGAAGCCTAAATCTCCTTCAAAGTTCCCGAGAACTCTTCCACGGTCCATTTTGGTGCAGGAGGCAGATGATGTCGTCAAATTGCTATGCAGGATGAATGGCGAAGCAAATGATTTTGGTGTGGGGTCCATAATCAACTGGTCGGAAATTATTAGCAGCAACATCGGTGAGCAACTTCGGAACGTGAAGCGTACTTTCAGCTTCAAGATGACTTCATACTTGGTGTATGTTGCAGCTTCACAAGGCGTCTTTTCCAAGCTGGATAGATGTGGTGTTCTTTCTAAGGACCCCATTTTCGAGTGCTACCCACAGCTCACTACACCTGCAGTGCGAGAAAGACTTCAAAGTGATCAACGATGACTTCTTCTACGATTTCATCTGTAGGCTAGACAAGAGACTTGAAGGCCAATAGGGTAAGCAAGGAAGCATGGGAAGCAGTGTCCAAGATTGGTAGTCTATTCATTCAATTTTCAGTTTTCACATACCTCGGGGTTACGGGCTTTTTTGGGGAACCAATAAAGATGCCCAGGTATCCGAGTGATAGATTGATCGCCATGGAGCTCAACAGACAACTTGTGGAGTTACATGACCTTCAGTCAAAGCGGCACAAGTCTATGGGCTTCTTCCCAATCACTGTGGGATATTACACCTGCATTAGCATTCATAGAGCTCGAGGGACGGAGGCGCAGATGTTATTTGAGTATGAGAAAGAGTTCTTCCCTGCATGACTGAACTTCGATCCATTTGGAGTAGCCAGGAAGACGATCTCCCAGGAGTACGCACATGTGCCTTTATTAGAAGACTTCAGGATGAAGTGCAAAAGTGAGTACGAGGTTAGAAAGAAAGATTTCAACAGGCTATCAGCACGGCAAGTGTTTGAATTTGGACTAGCGCGGATACCTGCGGATCTTAAAGATGATGGGAACGTGGTACTTGACGCTTACCATCAAATGGGAGAAGATAATGCTATACTGCAAGAACAACATAGGAGGCTGCCATACACAATTGAAGAAAGATCTTGAGTGCTGTGTTGGTGAATACTTCGAAGTGGTTGCTGACGAAGGGATATTGTCTTGATGAACGCTTTGATGAATCAAATCACGGGAAACTTTGGCGCAGGGGATTCTCTCAAGCGAAAGCATGGAGGAGAAAGCAGTAGAAGGTCCGAGAAATTGAAGGTACACAGAAGATCTCAAGAAAAAGGAGAAGATCACTTCTACGACCGTAGCTTTGACTCCGGCTTCTCCAGCACTCAGTACTTCACCAACTATTGCACCGTAGTAGCAGGACACCTCCATGCCTCCATTGAATCCGAGCGACATTCGTCTTCTCTCTTCAGCCACTTCGTTCATCACCCGTTGCCAGAGGTTACGATAAAGCTACAAATGGCAGAGTTTGAAAGAGCTTTGTCCTTGGATGATTCAGAGAGATGGAAGCCATAACACTGTGGCACTTTCTGACGGAGAGGATGCAGAGCGGGAGATGCTAGTGCACTCAGTGACTTCTCACTCTCCGAGAAGTAATTTCTCAGAATGGTTGGCTTCGTAGTTGGTTCAAGAATCAAGAATGGAAATGAACTTAGAGGAGCACAACTTGCAGCTACTCCAGGATATGAGTAGAAGAGACAGAAGGCCTAAAATTTCTAAAGAAACTTCTAGGTTGATCATCGAGGATTCAGGAGAGAAGTTCGCTGAGATATCAATTGCGACAGAAGGGAAAGATAGAAAAGGAGCTCATGGCGGAAGATGTGACAGTAACCAAAGCACCCCTCGGTCAAGCCACTACTGAAGGATTGAAGCAGGACACACAGACATTGAAAGATGCTTTATTCCTTAGGCTTGACAGTGAGAAGGCAGAGAAAGAAGAGTTGCAGAAGCAAGTATTTCAATTATGTGAGATCATAGCCAAGGTCGCTAAACCTTCCATTCAGCCCATTTCAGAGCAGGTGAGTGATCATCTTATGCAGGAAATGGAGGATGCAAGCAATCAAGTAAAGGCTATTGACGAATGGAAGGATTTGATCATTCGTCAAGCTTATGTACAACTTGGAGAAGTGTCAGCCCGCCTAAAGGTTATGAATGATGCAGTAAATCAACTAAAGCAACTGATGGCAAACATAGAAGGCATAAATACGGTTACAGAGAGTAACCTGAGTATTTTGGGCCGAGATCAACAAGCTGCCGGAAGATGTATTGATTGTAGAGCAAATTGTACTGGATGGATCAGTTGAGAAGGGGAAGAAGCCAGAATTTGCAGTATCTTTCCGTTTGGAAATCTGCAGAGTTTTGCTGAAAAGGATGCAGGCACTTGAAAGAAGGATGTCATCCTTACCCGACAGTATCATTTCTTTCACAGAGGAGGATGTGGTCGGAGGCGTTACTTCATACGTGTGGATTGTTTCTAACGAGGTGCCTAATTCCGTGGAAGGGTCTCTCTCTGATGGTACAAAAGAGAATTGATAAAGCTACCAAGCCTTTCACGATGAATTCTATCAGTAGACTAGTGGCGCTGCAAGCAAACATTGCGAGGTTTGGGCCGAGCTTGGAAGATGTGGAGAGCGTGCATCAAAGTATTGAACGAAGGGTTGCTGCAGTTCAGGACAGAGAAGGAAGCAGTGGCTAAAACAAATGGAAGGATGCTAAATTACATGTTCGACAAGTATATCAGATATTAAAACAAGAAGAAGATGTAAACATTACGGATGACATGACTTCTTCTATTCTTTCTTCTTCTATTTTCTATGTTCCCGGATGAAATTGTAAAACTTCTAAGTTATTAGTTTTGCAACCATTACTTGAAGTCATGTGGAACCATTCTATTAGTTAAGTGATACATGTGTCACTTAAGAAGAAGTTAGTTGATGATGATTGTTAAATGTCATCTTTACTTGTTGTTCATACTTTAGTTTAGTTTGAGTTTTCCCATTTGTACTTTCCCTCCTACATTCTATAAGTAGGAGAAGAACCTCCGGGTTAATCATCAATCAGAATTTGTAAGCAACAATCTTGTGTTCTACACTTTATGTTGAACCCCTGAGAGCCACTTGGAGCAAAGGAATACAAAGAAAGGAGCAGATTTCCGGAGAACTTTGTGTCACGGTGTACTTGGTTTCTTGTTTTTAATCTTAGATCTCTTAATAAACTTTGTGTTATTTTAGATCTGGATCTAGAGCTACCTTTGTTTTATAATTTTGTGTGTTCATATCTATTAAGTTTCTTCTATGTGCATGCAATTAGCTCTGCTATCTACTAATTGGGATGCACATCTTCCCCATTTCTTCTCTGTATTTCCTCTTACTTCCTTTCTTTTATAAAATACTTCCTTTCTTGAACAGTTGCTTACTTGCTGCGGAACTTCTTAGTTATGGTTCATGAACTAAGTGGTTAAAGTAAAACCCCTGATAGATAAGAACACATTTGACACGGGAGCCTCACCGGTTAAATGAGGGAGATTTATCTCATGACTGCCTAGGTTTGATGCTATGCAGAAAATCTAGCCAACACTGCCAGTGGGAATTTTGGCAGTGGCAGGGAGGTTATGAACAATTGATCTTGTCCTGCCTGAATGTAGGGTCAGTTTTTCCCATGCAAGTCATATTGTTCACTTATATCCTGTCAATGAGAATATTAAATGTGGCAAGCAGACGGAAATGTTCTTCACCTGCCTTGCATAGGTATCACTGATTTTCATTATGCAAAAGAATGATCGTTTTCAAAGCACCGTCGGGAATTTCTTACTTGCATTGTAGGCTCTAAACACTGTTGTTTATTGATATTAAAGTCTGACATCATCCGTTACTTTTGGACAGAAGGGATTTGTTCATAAGCCCTGCAAGTGCAGGGTGAAAATTCCCATTAGAAGTTGATTTCTTATTTTTAGAATTTCCTTGAAACCCTTGCCACAAAAGTGTGACAACCATCTGATGGGTATGCAATAATCGTAATGCATTTAATAATATAGTTATCTGAAATGTTTATTCACCCAATTTTGGTGCCATAAATAGAAGGAAAGTACCCAGAATGCCCATGAAGACATTTAGCCAAACTTCTTGATACTGAGTAGGTAGCATGAAAAATAATTTTCCAAATAAAGTCTTAATTTATTTTTATTTATTGGCACACCATGAACATGAACAAAATAGGTGCTCAAATTGAAGAGAAAAGACAATGTTAATCTCACATTAATTACATTGCCAAATGACATAGGAGGAGACCAATTATTAGATGTATAGCAAACTGAAACCAACCAGTTATCATAAGAATGTTGCTGCCATAATTGATGAATTGAAATTCAAAATTCTTTAGCAATCCCTTGAAGTGCAGCCCAGGCAAATTGTTTTGTAGTTGTCCCAAATTGAAGTCTAGTACTTTGTCTCTACAGAAGCTAAGGTGTTTTCATTCCCTGGAAATGCAGATCAAAATTTGGCGAAAATAGAAAATGTGAAGGAGCTTGAACTATAATTCTGACATTAGATTGTCTGCATAGATGTGTACAGGTATCTCAGGTGAAGTATGACAAAATTCATGTTTGACTTTGCATGGGAAAACACCAGCAGACATCATGAGGACTTTGGGGCCACAGGCTCTGATCAATATGCAGGATTTTCATTATCAAGTTATGGATGCTAAGACGTTCATGTTCCGGTTGCCATCTAATTGTCTGAATATAGACTGCAGGAATTCCTTACGAAGTGCTTTTATCAGAGAAAGAGAGCTTAAATCAGATGTCCACATACATTGAACATATCCTTCGAATCTGAAGAAATCCTTCCAGATTTGCTTTTAATTTGTAAAGAATTAAGTGCTGAACCCACTTAAATTAGAAAAAGTAATCTTCTTAGACAAATTAGCGCTCAAGCCATGGCAAAGCGGGATGAAGTTACGAGAAAGATCAACTTAATTTTAATCATACCATAGATCCAGATTCCTTCATCCCATTATCCTGTGGGAATCCATAAAATAGGCTAAGAGGCTTCATCCTGCTTTAATTTCAAAATGCAGGCCGTGTAGAAGTCAGTCCCCTCTGGAAATTTCCTTGCCAGGATCTTGTGCAATGTTCAACCCTGGATGCTTCCAGTATGAAGCCTTCATTGCAATGTGGTGATTCACCCGGAGTGATTTCCAATCAATTTTTAATTGCGTACATATGCAAATGGGATAACTTCTGCCAAAGAATGATGAGTGTGATTTATCGGCAAACATTGATACTGAGTGCCATCCAACCTGGAGAAGAACTCCCAAAAGCTTCAAGGATAAGATGCTTGAAAGACATGTCACAAGCAATACCCGCAAAGTTGAAAGTTGCACAGTCACTTGCTTCCAGATCCAGTTTGGTGAGAATCAAAGACAAATGAATCCCAGCTTGGCATGCAGAATATGCAAAGAAGGACAAAATTGCAGCTTTTCAAATCCTTGGGCTTCAATCTTTCTCTTTCATTTCCTGGCGAGCAAAGTAATCCTGAGCGATCAATTAAATTATAAAACTTAATGCAGATTGACTTTAAATGAGCCATGTAACTTGCCACAGAAGTCAACTTGTATTTTCATCCAAATAGGTGACATGTATGGATGCAAAATAGAAGGTTCTATCTTCAGTTGCAACCCTTCATGCAACTGTCATGCATCAAGAGGAATTCCAGGAGGGAGATTGTGCAAGCATACAGTTATCCTTTTCTGACTTCCAGCATGTGCCAATGTCAACTTTGAAAATGTCTTCACTATTTGCTAAATTGATCCCCCTCTACATGCTATCAAGTAGAGTGAAGAACCATGTCGGAGTTGAAGATCAGAATGTTGTAAGCAAGTGCATCAATGTGATTCCAGTACTTTGTGTTGAAACCCCTGATAATGCTATTTGACAGCAAAGGAATACAAAGGAGTAGATTTCCGGTGAACTTTGATGTCATGGTTGTCCCAAGTGTGTTGCTTCTAGCTTTTGCGTCTTAGGATCTACTTATCAAACTTCATGTTATTCTAGATGTAGATGCTAATCATTAGGCTGCACTTCTTCCCTTATGTTTCTGTGTTACATATGAGCATATTGGACTGAACCAATCTTATGTGCATGTAATCAACTCTGTATCATCTCCATTGTTTGGACCTGCACATAAAACTTCCCTCTTAATGAAATCATGTGTTTTATTACTTCCTTCTGCCTTTAGATATTTTATTTCTTTAACAGTTGCTTACTTGCTGCAAAACTATACAGCTATGGTTCATGAGCTGTATGGTTAAAGTAAAACCCCTAAATAGATACTAACATATTTTATTGACAAATCTTACACGGGAGCCTCACCGGTAAATGAGGGAGAATTCTCTCATGACTGCTTAGGTTTTCAGCTATGCAGAAAATCTAGCCAACAATAATAAATATGGCAGAAACTATAAAGCAAAAAGTCTCCCTTCTCTCTACTCTTACTCCGGAACAGACTAACATATGTAATTTGCTATCATTACAATCTTCCGACTCCTCGCTTCCTGCTTGTAAGACCAAAAAGAGAAGATAAACAACAAAAATGGGTTCCTCCTCCTATGCAGTTTGGTAAATTAAATACAAATGGAACTTTCAGGGGAAATCCTGGAAAGGCGGCAATGGGAGGTATTGGAAGAACTTATGATGGGAGAGTTACTTTCTTGTTTACTGAAAATATGGGAACTACTACCAACAATGTTGCTGAGGTTAGAACTATTTACAGAGGTCTGCAAAAGGCCATTAAGTGTGGGTGGACTCAGGTGCAGGTGGAATCTGATTCTAAGACTATTGTTAGGATGTTGACTACTACAGAGAAACTAGGGAGTTCAAATTGGTAGATTGAGAGAGAAAAAATAAAATCAAAAGCTTGCAGGAAAGTTTCAATTGATGCAAATCACTCACATTTCTAGAAAGGAAAATCAAGTGGCAGATGCTCTAGCAAATTGGGCTTTTGACAATCATGACATAGGATGCTAGGGAGACCCTCCTTTGTGGTGGCCTCAACGAGATTAGGAAGATATGAGAGTTATTATAAAATTAGACTATTCCTCATTACATCATGTGCACTTGAAAATATGAATTCCTTTTTCACTTTAACCCCAACATTTTGTTCATTCGAATCCATACCAAGAGGAAATAATGTCTAGCGTGGGAGGATCGGTTGTGAAGGGTGGGGAGGCTAGCAGCAAGAGTGGCGGATGCGGGAATGTCGCTTCCCCCCAAAATGTAGTCGTTATTGTTGGAAAAGAAATGATCAATATAGAGATTCAAACTGAGGCGGATGGGGGTCGAGTAGAGGTGAAGGGGATGGTCGGTGATGGCAACCTGGAGGACTGGCTGTTTGGGCGGGCTGAAAAGGAGTTTGACTTTTCAATGGACAGGGTTGAGTTTAATGCCCCTAGTTTGGCGGTGGTTACGACAACGGATGGTGGACAAGCTCCCTCTTTTGGGCGATGATTTGGTTGACCTTTCAAATGATAATATTGAAGTGATCCTTGGGCCCGTTAATGATCTTCCTGTTGGGTCTTCATCTTCCGGGTTGGACGACGGTGGTTTGACGAAAGTCCATCACCAAAAACATTATATGACGAGAAGTAGCGCTAGAGCTGCTTCGGGTGGGGAGTCTTAATGTTTTGTCCTTTCTTTGGGATGGGCCAAGTATCCTTGACTCGTCCTGTTGAACGACTTACATTTGCTTGGTTTTTGCCTCTTTCGACCGCTGGTATAGGTCTCTCTTTCTGGTACTCATTGTTATATATTTTTCTCTCTGTTGTGTCTCTCATGTTGTATCTTTTTTGTGCGGTTTCCGAGAACCTTAAACCCTGCTTATTACCTAATCTTATTAAAAAAAATTACTCAAGTGTATGGCTGAAATTACTTGTATGGTTGCATACGAACTGTTGAGCTGGCTGAAAATGCAGCTTTTCGACGTGGAATAGTTAAGCTTCTTTGAAGAAACATATCCCCCTTGAGTTCCCCTTCACACCATGGGACTGAAATTTCCTCAAAAATAGCCTCAAACTGAAAATTACTCACTACAATGACTGAAAATACTCGCATGGCAGCAAGTACAAAAAATCATATGGCTTACCCACTTTCCCTATCAAGCATCTCACTGACCTAGCAATGTCGACTACCCTCATAGCCTTGCCCTTCTATGTGCCCTTCGCCCCTCAAAGGGTTCTTCACTCTATCACCATTTTCACTATGTTGTCCATGATGACCACAAATTTGTCGTGATATACCATGATGCATCAAACTTGACATAAGATCATTCTTTACAGCATGCTACCCACGATGACAACACATCTAAATAAAATGACATAGTAGGAAGTAACAAATCCACAAAACTTCCATACCTTTGGTTGTCCACAACTTATACACCTTTCTTTTCCGGATGAAGAATGATTGAGATATCTTCAACCCCTCCATCCTTGTGACTCTAAATTTCTAAGTTAAGATTAGCATTATCCATCCTCTTAAAGTCTTCACATTTTACAAGTGAAAACCTTTCCGCCTTGACTTCATCCATATTTTGTTGACACATGCATGGAGCATCTTCATGGTTACTGCCAAAGCCATGAAGGCCATCAACTTCCTTCGTATTGATTTTTGTTCTGAAAATTCCAGCAAGTTGAACATCAACATTATCATCTGTTAAAGAAAGGAAATATCTAAAGAAAAAGAAAATAATATAAACACAGGGAAGAATTAGGGAAGATGTGCAACTCAATCAATAGATTACAGCACTTGAAAATATGAATTCCTTTTTCACTTTAACCCCAACATTTTGTTCATTCGAATCCATACCTTTTCCTTTGAAAGACTCTTCATCTTCAACTTGCATAGTGGATTCCTCTATGGGTTGTTCCTTCCTAATCTCCAACTGCTCTGATTTCTCTTTTTCCTCATGCTCCACCATCACAATATCTTCCTTAGCAGCTTCTTAAAGTTTTGACTCCAAATGCTCTTTTTTTTTCAACCTTCATTTTAATTGCTCTAATTGTATTGTTGCTAGATTTCCTGCATAGCTGAAAACCTAGGCAGTCATGAGATAAATCTCCCTCATTTACCGGTGAGGCTCCCGTGTATGATTTGTCAATAAAATATGCTAGTATCTATTTAAGGGGTTTTACTTTAACCATGCAGCTCATGAACCATAGCTGTATAGTTTTGCAACAAGTAAGCAACTGTTAAAGAAAGGAAATATCTAAAGAAAAAGGAAATAATATAAACACAGGGAAGAATTAGGGAAGATGTGCAACTCAATCTATAGATTACAGAGTTGATTGCATGCACATAGACAGAACCAATAGATATTAACACACATAATTATAAGCAAAGGCAACTTCAAATCTAGATCTAAAATAACCCAAAGTTTACAAGTAGATCTAAGATAAAAAGTTAGAAACAAAATGCACCGTGACACAAAGTTATTTAGAAACCTGTTCCTTTCTATTCCTTTGCTTAAAATAGCTATCAAGGATTTCAGCACAAAGTCTGAAATATAAGAATGTTGCTTACAAATTCCAATCCTTTAACCCGTAGGTTCTTCCTCTACTTACAGCATGTAGAGGGGAAATTACAAATAGAAAGCTTTTCGTTGAATTGGCACATGTGGAAGTTGGAAAGGAAACAACTAGCAATCTCTCTCCTGGAATTCCTCTTTGCATGACATACATGATTTGCAACTGAAGATAGAACCTTCTATTTTGCATGTCTGCCACCTATTTCCAAGTAGTTGACTTCTTTAAGTAATGGCTTTTAAACCAATCACTTAGGTTTTATAATTTAATTGATCGCTCAATTACTTTGTCGGAGGAAATAAAAGAAAGAAGAAGAAAGAGGAAAGCTGCAGTCTTGTCCTTTTTCATATTCTGCATGCAGTTGATTCTTTTGCCTTTGATTCTCACCAAGCTGGATTTGGAAGCAAGTGACTGTGATTTGCTTGCGGGTATTGCCTTTGACATGCTTCCCTCTTATCCTTGAAGCTTTTGCAGTTCTTCTCCAGTACATCCATCAGTGCAATATTTGCCATAAATAACTCATCATTTTTATTTTTAATTGCATATGAGCAATTAAAAATTCTGAAAAGCACTCCGAGTGAATGCAAATTCAATGAAGGCTTCAACTAGAAGATTGGGAGAACATGCACAAGGCCCTGGAAGGAATTCTCCATGCACTGACTTCTTCACGGGCTGCATTCGAAACAAGAGGATGAAGCCTTTGCAATTATGGATCTAGATCTGGATTTGAATCTGAATCTGGATTTTGATCTATGCATAATTCTGCTAATCTTTCTCGTTCATCACGCTTTTCCATGGCTGGAGCGATCTTTGTCTGAGCAATTCGTTTTCTTTTTATTCAGCCGGAATTTTTTACAACCAGTGCAGATCTGGAGATTTCTTCAAATTTGGAAGATATGTTCAATTTATTGGACATTGATTTAAGCTCCCTTTCTCTTATAAAAGCACCTGTAATGAATTCCTGCAATTAATTCAGACAAAGATGGCAACCGGAACATAAACACTTGATTTTAATTATAAAAATCTGCATATATCAAGTCTGCTGCCCCAAAATTTGATGTTTTGTTTGCATGCAAAGCAAGCATGAATTTTGTCAACTTCACCTGAGCACCTGTACCACTATGCAGACAATTAATCAGACTTAATTCAAGCTTCTTCAAACCTAGGCGCCAAACTTTGAAGCCTTCCAGCAGTAAAAACACCTTCTGTGCAAAATTCCTCCTTAATTGGGAGCCAAAATTGTCTGGGCTGCACTTCCTTGCTAAAGAATTAATTAATTCATCCTTATAGCAGCCCATGCTTATATAACATTCACCATTCTATAATTAATAATTGCCCCTCCTATACCTGGCAATTAATTAATTAATTAACATGTTTTTCTCTTCAACTGGGGCGCCTATTTTGTGCATGCTCATGGCTGCCATTAAATAAATTATTTAATTTAGCTCACTACTTCCAGTCCACTTAAGCTTCACAGTGTGCTTTGACCTCATCCACTAAAAATAGGAATTAATTATATCAATTAATACTTTAAAAAGCATTATTCCTCCTTAATATGGGTCGCACTTTTTGACATGAAGACGCTGCATTAAATAAATTATATTTATTTAATTTTAGAATTCTATTTCTAAATCCCTTTATCCTCTTCTTCCTTGTTGACTTTTCCTCATGCTTGGGCACCAAATTTGGAAATAGAATTAATTAATGAATACAATTAAAGTTGTCCCTCTATTCCAAAAGGGTTCGCACTTTTTAGCATAGCCCATTTCTATTTTTAAAAGCCAATTTTCAATGGGATTATCCACCCTGCACTGCAGCTCCAAAAATCCCATGATCTACTTTAGTTGTTTGACTTTCATAACGGGATTTTTTACCCTGCAAGGTAGGTAAGAAAATCCCTTCAATGCCTTAAGTGATTTTTTTTTATTTCACAATGGAGATTATTAGTTGCTTATGTTAGATTTGTTTTCCTCAAACATTCCCAATGTTTATCTTCTACCTCACAAGCTTCCTTAAAATGATTTCCAAGGCACTCAAATTCCTTCACTTGAACCCTAGAGGGCATATTTATGTTAAGGAATGAGCAAATGAGCCATACAAAGGATTTGAAACACCTCCCAAGTGACGAGAGAGAATAAGAATTGATTCATCTTCCCTTTTGAATGCTCAATTTTGTTATTTTGTCAAAGGTGGAATGTTTTTACCCACGACGAACTTGTCCACATGTTCCTGTTCAAAGTGACAGTTCTAACTGCAGTCAAAACTGTCAGTTTTGACAAATTCTACCAAATGTGTAGTTCGAGGATGTTTGAATTGTCTCTTAGCCCTAATGTACTTGTTTCCCTTGTTCTAAATTTGATCATGTCTCTCTACCTTGCCCAATTCTATCTTATTGAGGTTAAAACCATGTCTTAAGCTCTTCCTTAGTCTCATGCACTATGAAGTTCAACTAATCAACCTAACCAGCTGGATTTAAATTACTTTTTCATGATCCAGTTCAATTCAGAGTAGTTATTCTTTTGGTTGGTTGGTTAAAAGTGATAACACTTTGGTTCAACCTACCATGGATTTCTTGAACATGAATGAGAGTAGATGGTGTATTCATGGGAAGTCTCAAATAGAAACATGCATGGAGGTTTTAGTAACATAGAGGCTTGTTGTGGAGAAAACCCTAGTGGGTTGGGCAGGATAGAGAAGGAGCTTAGCTAAGGTGGCTAAGGGAAACAAAATCATGTCTAGATTTGACAATGAAAGCTTAGTTGTACAATGTACATACCTAGGAGCCTTCTGAAAAGAAATCTAATGGTTAAAGGTGTCTTTCCTCTGACGTAGTCTGATGGTACATTCAATTTTACATGTCTTCCTCATCCAAATGGATTGGAGCTTGGGAAAGAAACAAAATTAAGAATATATCCCATGTGGACTTTCAGCTAACGGTTGATTGGCATGTGTAATGTCCCCTTTTTTATAGGAGAGCCTAATTATGGCCTTCTTGCCATTCCCTTTTCGTGGCAACAAAGTTGGATGAGCTAGGAAAGGAATTCGGTTCTCATTGCATCTTTCCTTTCTAATTTTCAATGTTTCTTTTTACTGTTTTCTTCATTTTAGCAGGTCGGTTGGCTTGAAGGATTTTAAAGGCCAAATAAAATATTAAATACGCCCAAAATGAGGTCGGTGATGCATGTTTGGTTTTTAGCACCAAGGTTGGGGTAATTAAGGAGTGTTATGGCTTCATTTGCGGACATCTATTTTTGGCGAATTTATTTTAAATTGATCCTTAGGCTGATTGCTCTTAGTTCTCTTCACTTTTGGGTGAAAATCCAATTGTATGGTTCTTTCCAAGAAAGACAAAAACCCTTCTTGTGGCTGATTGGGGGACGGAAACCCTCTATCCTTGATTGAAGTGAAGCCATCTTGTAAATTGGGGCATTCAAAATGAAAGTAAGTCATCTACAATCATTTGCATGCATTGAGAAGCCTCCCTTAGTTGGAGCGAATTGTGTTAGGATGTCATTTGGTGCCTTCTAGGGCACATAACTTCTATTTTTTTCCATATTCAGATTTGATATCATTTATAAGGCTAGAAATATTTATATTTTGCGGAGTTTGTGGTTTGGAAACCCTCATTTCATAATTATTTTTGAGTTGTACTTCTGTTGCTAATAAGTAAATTTCCTGCTAAGTATTAGCTTTATTTTTGTGGTGAAAATAGTTCTGAAATATTCCAAAAAGGTTTATAAGATTTGTGGATGCATTGTTGGGAGATATTTGGGTGAAATCTTCAATTTTTCATATTGTTGTTATAAAAATCTGATAGATGTTCCATACTGATTTAATTTTCAGTTTGTTGTTCCAAAAATCAGAATTAATATTATTGGGGTTTGTGTGATTTCCTTCTTTTTCAGTTTAAGTCCCAAAAAGAGATATTATAACATGTTTTTGGGAGAGGGTGTTTTTCTCATTTAGACTTTCAAATGTCTTTTCCTTTTTTGGCATAACTGCATTTGTTATAGGGACTGCCTCTTTTAATAGATTTATTAAATAAGCTAATATTTCTCCATGAGCCCATCCTTGAATTGTCTCTGCCTCTTTTAATAGATTTATTAAATAAGCTAATATTTCTCCATGAGCCCATCCTTGAATTGTCTCTTGTTAAGGAGCGCATGCAACCTTCTTGGCACATTGCTTGATCTTCAACTCTCACTTATGGTGTATCACAGTCAATTCATGTTGGATTCAACATCTATTCTTTGTCATCTTTTGGGAGATATGTTGTGATTGGTACAGTTGACATTAATGGGGGATGTTACATAGTTAGACTTTTCCATCTTGTGTCCTCAAGTCAAGGGGGATGTGAGTGTGAACCTTCCTTCGTGTACCCAAGTCCCATTTAAAAGGAATTGTTAGTAAGTAAAAATTGACTTGCAGCCACCTAAGTTGCTAACATTAACATGTAACATTTTTGGGAAGAATGTAAAAACTAAACATATTTCCCTACAATGGCTATGTTAGTGAGTGATTGGGGTTTATATCAATTATGTGTAAATAAAGGATATTAAGTGTAAGCAAACAATAATGATGTCCTTAAATGCACACCAAGATGAAAGAGATCAATTTATTATTGAGATTGAAAAATATTTGGTTACTATATAAAATAGTTCGCATACTCGTATTCAGCAAATACTCGACAGACACAAGAAAATTTGATTTGGTAAAAACTCAACAAGACTCGGCAACTTAAAAAATCAGCAAATTTCTATAAAAAACATAAATTTTAAGCAAAATATTTTTTTTAAACTCTTCAAAAA
The DNA here is from genome assembly GCA_019776745.2 of Taxus chinensis. NCBI lineage: Eukaryota > Viridiplantae > Streptophyta > Pinopsida > Cupressales > Taxaceae > Taxus > Taxus chinensis. Next base: position 437,327,040 of record CM034155.1, read on the forward strand.
CTCGTGAGCATTCGCCAAATCTTGTGAATATTCGCCAAAGACTCGTGAATATTCGCCAAAAACTCAACTCTGCAAGTTTTAGAGAGTTTTCCTGGTAAATACTAAGGCAGGGGAAAAAATCGAGTACTCACTAAGTATGCATATTATGCTATATAGTATATGCCCTTTTCTTATATTGGTCGCTTGTTTAATATGGTTAAATTTATGTGATGCCCCCTTTTCCGAATTGAGGCCTAAATATGGACTTCTTGCCATACCCTTTTCGTGGCAAAGAAGAATTATTAAACAAGGAAAGGAATTGCATTTCATTTCAATGTTCCTTTATTAGATTTAATGTTTTCTTTTTAGTGTTTCCCTGCATAAGGCAGGTCGGCTTTGATTGGGAGATTCATAAAGGTAAATTAAAAGATAAAATAAGCTTAAAAGGTCAGTCCACTTCGATTTGGCCTTTGGCGCCAAGCAAGAGATATATGACTTCATTTGCATCTATCTTTGGCAGATTTTATCTATACTCGGTTTTTTGGGCAATGTGCTTATTAACTATCCACTTGAGGACGAAAACCCTCGTGTGGCATTCCAAGGAAGATGAAAACTTTCATTGTGACTTGGTGAAGGACGGACACCCTCCATTTTGGGTGATTCGAAGACATCTTTGAAGACTACTTGCAGATTTGGATCTAGGGCATCAAGGGGAATATCTACAAAGGCTTTGCATGCATTTTGGAGCTCTCCCCAAAGGGAACGACTAGGGTTTGTTGATATTTGGGTGCCTTCTAAGGCACATACCTCAGATTTTATTTGATATTATGATTTGGCATAATTTCTTAGGCTAGAATCTATGTTCATTTGTGGTTAGCGGGGTTTGGAAACCTCTCTTTCAATATTTTTATAGGTTGTACTTCTATTCAAAATTAAATTTCCAGCTGAGTGTGTGATCAGATTTGATGATGAAAAGTGTCTTAAATTTTTCTTAAAGTATATATTTATATTGTGGTTGAGTTATTTGATGATATTTGAGTAATTTTCCAGACTACTATTATAAAAATCAGACTACTGATTTCCAGTTGTTAGAAAAATCAGTTTATTGATTTAAAAATCTGAAATTAATCTATTGGGGTTTGTGTCGTTTCCTTCTTTTTCAGTTTTAGTCCCAAAAAGGGACATCACAATTTAATTTGGTCAACAATGGAATAATTGGATATTTCATCAGATTTTCCCTTTTTTCAAAACATTTAGTAATGTTTCGAAAAAAAGTGTGTCGAGCTGATGCAGGAGCATCATTGTAAATAAGATCAATTTTGGCTTTTCATAGATAATTGGGTGTTGTGGGGTCCGTTTGGGTGCTCATGGGTCATATCTAGTCTATTTGGACTCTTGATTGTGTAATAAGTAGTATTTTGGAGGTTTCCCTCCAAACACCACATTCAAATATTCAAATTAGTCTTGTAGGTATCCTAGATCTAGGTGTTAGTATGTTAGTCATCTAGGGGGTTAGTATAGGCCTAATATTAATGTAATGAGGTGGACATGTGATGAACTCACCTATTTGACCCTACCAAGGTGTAAACTCACTATAGTTGTTGAAGAGGTTGATAAAGAATTCGAATAGGTGGTTGTTGAAGAGGTTGGTATAGGTTGGAAAAGGAGAAAACATCTTTGTAATCGAGCCTAGAGCTCAAGCAGCTTTATGGAAGTTCATTGTTTATATCTAATGAAAGCTTCCTTTTTGGTGTAAAGACTGTTTGAATGTGTATTGTGATATGATGCATTATGTGTTAATGAAACCAGGTTTTAATCTCATTGAAATGTATGTATGAATGTTCCACAGGAACTTCAGGTGGTGCAGATCTATAAAGAGCATGAAGAAGACTGTGAACAAAAGGAAACGGCAATAAGGACAGTTTAGCATAAGAAGAAAAGGTAACTGTGTGCTGAGGTAATATAATGTAGCAATGAAACTCTGTGTGTGTGTGTGGAAGATATTTTAATACCTTGAAGTACTAAAGTTCGTGGTCAATAATGAGATGATCTTGCAATTAAGATCCAAGAGTCATAAAACTGTGTATTAACCGTGTATTCTGGGAGGATGGCAATTGAAAATGTTTGAATAAGCAATTATGACCTGTGTCATAGAATGTTTAGGGTGAATAAAAGGCAAATAAGGTATGTAAAAGCTCTTGAAGTCATCAAGAAGGTTCTCAGAGTCTATTAGGGAGAGAATAAGCAAGAAAACATTGTTACTGTCTAAGACACCCTGTCACAAGGGTCTGAAGAGAAAGAATATGTTAGATTAACATCAATCACTTTTGAATGGTCATTGCAAATGGTTTACTACTGAGAATAAGGTGAGATAATGAGGTTATGACTGTCAAACAGAGGAATATGAAATTATTGACCTTAAAAGTTGGCAGACTTCTAGTGGACTGTACTGTGCATAATAGTGAGGGTTTAGAGAGAATTCTAAACTTATAACAGGTAAATGGTGCTTGATTACACTTTAGAGAGCCATAGAACCTTGTGACGGGTTTGAAAGAGATCACCAAATGGTAAGGAGTTAATAAACCATTTCTCCAGCCAGAGAACAGAGTATGGAGGAGAGTAAAAGTACACGCACAGTCCTATACATGAAATCTGGGAGTCTTGTGATATTATTGCTAACAAATATCTTGATTATCAAGTCGATAAAGAATAAATGGTAGACTTGTAGAGAGAGGTTATCAGGACTAGAAAGAGGTCTAAATAGGTAGTAAAAACCTACAAAGCTTTGTCAAAGGGGTGTAAGTGGCTTGAGAAACAAAAATTACAGTTTGCAGTCTCCTACGTACACTGTGACAGTTAAGAATATTAGTATGTAAAACAGAGATCTCCTTAAAGAAACCTATGAAATAGTTGACAACAATGTATGGTAATGTTGGTATGATAAGTGGATGCCATGGAAAGGACTACAATGCCTTTAGAATCTAGAGAGAGTAAGAAATTTGAGACTGCTCTGTGACAGTCTATTGAGGACATTGGAAAGAACATTGGGAGATGAAGTGAGAGATTTCGGAGAATGAATGAAAGAGTGAATTAGATAGGTGGCTATGGAGTGTAAAGGGATGGTGGTAGAGGGTTGAGATAGGTAGACACCCAAACCAAGTCATCAAAAGGAAAAAAAACAGAGTATAGCTAGTTTGGAGAAGGCAAAACAAGGTTGAAAACCTAGGAGGTTTATAACATGAAATTGAGCAAAATGGAAAAAAAGAGGGTGTGCGGATAGTAAGAAGATTTTGAACAAAGTCTATTGAGGTGGATTGAGGTGCCTGAGGAGTTGAAATAAGTTGTTAAAGACCAAACCCTAGATATTGCTACTAAACCCTAGCATACACCTAGTGAAACATGCAAATAAGAGAAAATTGGAGTTGGGAGAAGAGTGAAAGGAGTTGGAGGATGAAGTTTACTACAAAGCACAAGCTCAATAATGGGTATCTGAAAAGCTAACCCTCTTTGCTTGGTTGTGTGTAGATTGTCTCAGACACAGAGCTTTGTATTCTCGAAGGGCTAATTGTAACGGCTAGAAAACAGTGTTTTGTGAATAACTTTTGATGGGAAAAGATTTAAACCTTGAAACTTTGAAGACTCCTAAATGAGCCAAATGGGTATCCTAAAAGTTTACCAGCCAAGCTTGATGATGCGTATTTTGGGATTTTTGCCAAAAAAAACTCAGTTTGCAGGGCTACAAGGCTAGTTTGAGGTCTATAAGGCAAATAGGTGAAATTGATGTTGTGAAACTTAATGCAGGGTTTGATCCAGTGTTTTAAAAACCATTATGGTTCCGGTTCAGTTCGACTGGTTTCACCAGTTCATTAAAAAAAATTGCTAACCACTAGAAAAACCAAACCAATGACAGGTTTAGTATGGAACAGGCCGATTCGATACCGGTTCAGTACTGAACCGTCCGGTTCCGTACTGAACTAGTCAAACCAGTCGGTTCCGTACTGGACCAGTCTGAACTAGTTGAGGGGTAGAGTTTACCTTAAAACATTTTTTCCAATTTTAGCTTTTAAGTTACCTTTTTCTAATCCTAACACTAAATGAGTTATATAGACCCCATTTGGAACAACATTTGATTGATCTCGTCTTCATGCAATACAACCGCCGGCTAAGGCGCAACCAATTATTGAATAGGATACCTAATATAGATCCCATTGTCTTGGATGATATTGATCCAACCTCATAATGGATAGAGGAGAGTCAACTGGCATAGTTTAATCCTGATGACTTGGGGTGGATAGCTTTGGATGATGAACCACCAGTAGCACCAAACATGGCAAACAATACCCGTGCTACTACAACTACTACAAATTTCCATGAGGAGTCCGATGTGTCTAAGCCAAAGGAACAAGATGACATTGATGATGATGAGGATCCCAATCTTAACAGTGGTGTTGAGTTTGATGATTGGTTGAGTTTGATGATTGATATCAAACATGTAGTAGCTTGTAGCATATTGTTTTTTAGACTCAATAAGCTATTTAGAGCCTCATTGTTTATGTATTTTGTTTCAGATATGTAGTACACTCGGTGCCGTTTTGCTATATTTGCCCTTACATGGTATATACATGAGCAAACTTTGCATATTTTATTGCTAATTGTTTGTAATAATGGTTTGGAATCTTTAAAATTTCTTGTTTTCATTAAAATTGTAATATTTTATGTATTTTTTAGTAAACCGGTTCATATGTTTTAAACCGGTCCGGTTCCGATCCGATTCCAGTTCGGTTCTAGTCTGACCCTCGGCTGGTTCTGAGTCCAGTTCCGATTTTTAAAACATACTTTGATCATGTTTGTATGATGGTTCTAATCATGTTCAAAGTGTTTTGAGTCTTGGATCAGTGTTTTTGTACATTTTAGTGCTTTTGAGCAAGCATTTGACTTCTTAAGCAAAAGTATAGTTCATGCTTTGTGGGTGATTGTACAAAGTGATATTGAATCTTTTAATGACAAGTTCTTGGAGTGGATGATTGTATGCAGGGCTCTGCATCACGAGGCCAAAACTTTGATTAATAGGAGCAGTCACCAATTAATATGCAACTTTGATTACACTCAATGGCATACTTTTAATATTTTTTACTCCTTAATAACCACATACTTACAGAAAATTCCGCCCCTAATTATGGTTGCAAACTTATGTCTGTTGTAGGACAAGTTGAGAAGGTTCATCTACCTACAGACAGCATTATTATTGAGATAGTAGATTAATTGAAGAGAAAATAAAGTTCAGAATCTTCATCTATGCACAATATCGAATGTTGAGCTAGTTCATAAAGGCTTTATAATACAAAGAAAAATATCTCATACAACTTTGTAATCAATAAGAATATTAAATGCACAAGAGAAAACAGAGAACCCCTCACTAAAACATAAATAAAATTCCTGATTGCGATACCAAGTCACTCTAATTGATAACCTATATAACAGAAAATAATCACAGCAATGCACGAATATTGAAATGTGTGCCATACATCGCAACTTAAAATATGGGAACTTATACCAATTCAAGTGCTCCAGAGGAAGGATATTGTGTGTTTAATGATTTCCAAATCAGCACTGTTTTTGCATGATTGTGAATTGTGACTTCTAAAAATTTTCTTTGTTTGATCCGATAATATCCACAATAGGTTCTGTTAATTCATCTTGCATATTAACTGAGCTATTCTTTAAAACATGAACTGTAAATAAAATGCAATTCATAGTTCTCTCATGTGAAAATCATTTTGACAGTAAACAACTGCATCAAAAAACAATGAAATTAATGTTATAAAGCATTTAAAATTTTGATAATTAACACGTAAATCTCACCTTGCTTCCTGTAGATTGTCAATATGAACCCCAAAGCCACACTTTGTGTTGCCATAAAGATGATCTCTTACAACTACAACCAGAGAAATCAAAAACGATCCACAAACAATAATTAGGATATCATAAGAATTCCAAAAAACATACCAACGACATTTTAGTTCTTGGATTACTACCGAATCTCACTTTGCAAGTAAACAAAGCATTGACACCTAATGCTTATCATGAATGAGAAATGAAGACCAAAGTGTTCAAATTCATCAATCAGATGCCAGATGAATTACTAAACTGTATTCAAAGTGCAAGTGGAATTCAGACCAAAAACTGTCTTATACAATCTTTCAGGAATTTCACGTACTTAAGCACAAACGATCTGTTCTCCATACCACACTCAGTTTCAATTTGATAATAAAATCTATTGCACGTCCAATTTCATTCTCTAGTACTCACATATATGTGCCTAACTGAAATAAACAATCAGTATTTGAAATTTATGGCAATTTCAGCTAAAATGATTGGTATAACTTCATAAAACTCACATGCAAAACTGAATGCAACAGATGGCTGCCACCATGACTTGAATGTCAATGCTGCAGCTGAGCTTGCTGAACCTAATTTTGCCTGTGAAAAATAAGCAAATCCTTCAGTTTTCTATATATTCATTGAGAAAACATAGGTTTAATATGAAAATCAATGAAATGATTAATCCATCCACGAATTTGGGAAACCAAGAATGACACTATAAGAAAAGCATACCCAGAAAAAACACTTACATATCAGCAAATGTTTACCTTTAACAAGATATTTTTGTTAGCCTGCCAAGATGCAGCAACCTGAATGTTTGATTCTCCTTGAGTCACATGCAATTCTTCTCCATTGATCCTGGCAATAGTCACACATATTTATAGCAGGAAAAATTCCAGATGCTGTTAGAAAATAAAGAATGGGCTAGTAGTAAAATCTTAGTTCTATTTGTTTGCTTTGAAGTAGAATCGTAATTCTACTTGTTTACCTTGAGTGAATTTCAAAACCCAGGTCAATAAAGTTTGTAATCCCAACAACTGAATCTCCTTCAAAAGGATTCTTAACCTGGCCAACATCATAAATTCAAGAATGGCTTAGGGAAATATATGACTGAATTTACAATCTTAGAAGGCTTCTTAAAAATCTACTTTAAGTTCATGTACATGCACCTATATAGTTTATTGTAAATTTACACTCCTAATCTAAAAGGATACTTAGAAATATTTTCTTCAGACTGACTTAAGAAGCCTGTTTTATATATCAGAAACTGTTTCATGGCCACAGTGGCTTGTGCCGATGGGTTAAAGAAAGTAGAGAAAATGACTGTTAAAGGTTACACTTTCCTATTCAAATCAAATCTTTTCATTCATTAGTTTAGACATTGCACAAAGAAAGTTCAAAAACACAATCTTCAGATCCAGTGAAAGAGTTTTTCAGAATGCTTAGGTTCTGCTAAAAATCCAGGATCCAGTTATACAATATTGACCCCTTGAGAGTTTAATATAGCAGCTAACACTTTCCAGATTATCATTAGTCAAACTAAAAAATGAGAGCATAAGAAAAATCACTTCCATTTAACATGCAGCTAAGGCATCAATAGAAATATGTTTTTTACTTGTTTATCTTGTATGAAAATTTGAGTTACCTTTCCAAGAAAATAAACAAAAAAATATATGAATGTCCATAAATCAAAAAAACATATCAATGGAATGGAAAGTAATATCTAGATTAAAATAGTCCAGATAAAAAGGTGACTAAAGAGTTCCCTCCTCAAATGACAAGATTTTCATGAAATCACAATGTTGTCACACGAAATTCACAAACAGCTTATTAATCACAAACAACTTATTAGAAATGACAAGGATAAGATGCGTACCCTTCTTTGAACAACAAGATGTTGATAAAAAGAAGCTATTAGCTGCAAACATACACAATGTATATTATCACTAGAACAATGACAATTGATAACAAAAAGCAAAGGGCATACAAAAACAAAATTTAGATGTATTATTAAATTTATTTAATTGATATGCCATGTAGTCTTAGCATTCAAATATACTTTTTATCAAGTCAATCTTGCAATATTTTTCTTTCAAGTCAAATATCTTCCTCCAAATACATTGTTAAATAATAACAACATAGAGAAGAAAAATAGCTCACAAATATCTCTTAAAGGACAACCATATAACATTGTTAAGAGCATAGCTTAGAGTAGAACATATAGGCATCAAGCATGCCTCATAAATAAATGAATAAAGAGAAGTTTAAGATTATAAATGAATCTATTATGTTACGTGTTGTTATACCTAGAGCACAAAGTGTTTAATTTATCTTTGGGTAAGTTGATTTTCAACCATGGCAATTATCCCCAACCATAACACCTATTCACGGAGAATGGTATATAGATGAATTGGATACAAGACTTGGTATGGGTTTCTGGTTTGCATTGTAGTTTAGGCTAGGAAATTGAATTGTACATCATGAAGACTATTAATGCACAAGACTCGGTTGTCATATATTTTGTCCTTTCATTATGTTCATTTCATAGTGTTCATCATTGAATGTTACTTTTATAACCTAGATTTACGATGTTGTTGCCAATCACAAATCTTGTCTGTCAATTTATGTATGAATCTTTAGTCCATCCAAATCTTGTGTATTCACTATAGTTCACCATAGCCACATGTTGCGTATGTCATGTCCCCTTTTCAAATAAAGTATGATAAACTAATAATATAACTTAAGTGTCAAAAAACTAACTTTATAAAAGACACTTATGTTTTATCATCATAAAAAGTAATTTTTTGATAAAATTTTATTACTATAAAAAGTTACCCTCGAAAAAGCAAGTCATAACAAAGGAATATAAATGGAAAGTTGCTTTTGGAGGCTTTTCCTTTGGAAAAATAAAAGTAGAGTTATAAAGGAGTGTTGAGGGATCATTTGGACACATCTTTTTACTCTCATCTATTTGGACATTGAAGGTTTGAGTTGTTACTCCAACGTCCGCATTTCAAAACAAAAACTCTCCTTTACAATCCACATCTGAAAACGAAAACCCTCCAGTGTATTCAGATTTGTGGAAGAAAAGTCACTAATCTTTTGAGGTAGTGTAATATCCCTTTCCCAGTCGAAGACCCTTATCCCAATTTTGTTTCCCGACGGCTATAGGGTGTTGAAAAGGGAAACTATAGTATTAATAAATTATTATAAAGTGCATTAAAAAAATTATAAAAAGCACTTACATTAATTTATTATAGACTTAATAAAAATAAAAGAGAAAAGATAAAGTGAAATTGGAAATAGAAAAAGAAAAGGAAAGGTCACCTTATGTTTTATTTCCCCTAGGGGAAAAATGTGACCCATGTTGAGGAAGAAATAAATGCCAAAAAAAAAAATTGAATGTAGGAAAAGGCATTTGATTGGTGGTTGTGGGTGGCTACTAAGCCAAGATTGCTTCTAAAAGCAAGTGTGCTTGGCTTTGTAAAGCATCTCTTTTATTTTATACAAATTCTATTTTTTTGTTTGAGATTAAGAGCTTTGTAAAAATAATTTCTAATGACGAAAACCCTTAGAGATTATCTCTCGAAGACAAAAACTCTCTTGAGATATAGAAGGAGAACGAAAACTCTTCTTCCATGTTGTGAGGATTCTCCATTCAGCAGTTTCCATTGTGGATCAAGGATTTATTTGTGTTTTTTAGTGTTTTCCAGCAATGTTTAAGGGTTTTCCAGCAATGTTTAAGGGTTTTCCAAGAGGGGTGAATGGTTGTTGATTTTAGGTACAACTAGGGTTTCATCTACACATTTCTAGAATTTCAAGTCCGTTTTGGGTGCCTTCCACCCAGCAGAAAATTCTGATTTTGGTATCATTGGAAAGCTTGTGATTTTATCTTTAATTTGAACTATCATTTGTCAAAAATTGCTGGGTATTTTCTGATTTATGAATTTCTGAATTTTCAGTTGTTTTTCCATAATTAAAAAACAAGTTTTCAATATTTTGCAAAAATATAAATATTTTCAGATTTGATAATTCAAGGGCTAGCTACAGATTTAATTTTATAATTTTTGAAGGTGTTTTGAGACTATTTTACCCATAGGCAAATCTCTTAGGGTTTTGGCAAAGAATTTTGAGTTGTTTGCATTGTTGTCATAAAAGCAATAATTTCCAACTTGTTTTTGGTTGGATTTGCAGATAATCCATTTGGGATAGAAATATGTTCATTTGGGGACATTATAGTGGTATCAAAGCAATGTATCCTCCCAACTTGTGAGGAAAGAAAAGAGGAATCAGATCTGAATGCAAGCAAGAAAAAATGAAGAGGACTCAAGTTCCATTTTTTTATGACACTAATGAAATATCTGTTAAATCGTAGTTGAAGGAATTTGAGACATTTTTGTGTTGTAATCCTATGTGTCAGAATGATGCCCTCTTGCTCATCTCTAGATACATGGATGGAGTAGCACATAAATGGGGGCACCATTTGTTGAAGACCCACGGGGTCGAATCCATTGCCTCCCTTTAAGATTTCACCCAAAGGTTCCTAGAAAGGTTTGATGTGCAAGATTGCAAGGATGAGCAAGGTAAAAATGCCTCATTAATTGAAATTGTTTCTTTGCCTTCTAATGATTGCGTGCATGGTGGTGAAGGAACATGAAATGAAATCATGGATTATACCCCTAAGGAGGAAGAAAATTCAAATCTACAAGTTGGGAAAGAGAGTTGTGTGGCTAAAGCCCAAGTTTTGAAAATGGATGTTAGTATTTAGTTGGCTGCCTTGTCTGGAACAACAGTACACAAAAGAGATACAAAATGAGGATGGTGTGGAAAGAGATATGTCATCTTATTTATTGCAGTAGTTATATCAAGAGGAAATTCAGTATATTGTGGAAAAGAATGACGAGGATTTGATACAACAAAGGCAAAATATCGTGAAAACAAGAGGAAATGAAGATCTCGATGACATAACAAGGTATGAAAGGAATGATAATGTCTTATTTATTGTTGCATATTCATATTTATTTTCCTCATGAGAAGCATGATAAGATGGAAAAGTATGTAGATGAAGTTTACTATATAGAGTATGTTGAACCATTGATACAAGTTCATGTCTATGAGCATCAGGAGACCTACATATTTTGGCAAGAGCTCTCATTTTTAATAGTTACAGGATCAAGACTTGTGAAGCACTACAACATGTTCTATCTGTTGCCTATGACACTTGGGTGTAAGTGTTAGAATTGCTTGAAGACAAGCAATTTGAGGAAGGGAGAATTGTAATATCCCCTTCCCAGTCGAAGAAACTTAGCCCATTTTTGTTTCCCAACAGCTAAGGGGTGTTAAAAGGGAAAACTATAGTCTTAATAAATTATTATAAAGTGCATAAAAAAAAAAGAAATATTCTAAGCCAAGATTGCTTATAAAAAAAAACTTATATTAATTTATTATAGACTTAATAAAAATAAAAGAGAAAAGATAAAGTGAAATTAGAAAAAGAAAAAGAAAAGGTCACCTTATGTTTTTTTCCCCTAGGAGAAAAATGCGACCCATGTTCCCCTAGAGAGAAAAATGCGACCCATGTTGAGGAAGAAATAAATGCCAAAAAAAATTAAATGTGGGAAAAGGCATTTGATTGGTGGTTGTGGGTGGCTACTAAGCCAAGATTGCTTATAAAAACAAGTGTGCTTGGCTTTGTAAAGCATTTCTTTTATTTTATACAAATTCTACTTTTTTGTCTAAGATTGAAACCTTTGTAAAAATAATTTCTAAGGACGAAAACCCTTAGAGATTATCTCATGATGATAAAAAAGATTGCTTATAAAAAACAAGTGTGCTTGGCTTTGTAAAGCATTTTTTTATTTTATACAAATTCTACTTTTTTGTCTAAGATTGAGACCTTTGTAAAAATAATTTCTAAGGACGAAAAACCCCTCTTGAAACGTTCTTCTTCTATGTTGTGAGAATTCTCCATTCGGGAAATTCCATTGCGGATCAAGGATTTATTTGTGTTTTGTCATCTTTTCCAACAGTGTTTGAGGGTTTTCCAAGAAGGTCGAATGGTTGTTGATTTCGAGTACAACTAGGGTTTCATCTACACATTTCTAGATTTTCAAGCCTATTTTGGGTGTTTTCCATCCAACAAAAAATTCTGATTTTGGTATCATTGGAAAGCTTGTGATTTTATCTTCAATTTGAGATATCATTTGTCAATAATTGTTGAGTATTTCTGAGATGTGAATTTCTGAAGTTTCGGATGTTTTTGTGCAATTAAAGATCGGATTTTCAGTACTTTGCAAAAATATAAGTATTTTCAGATTTGATAATTCAAGGGCTAACTACAAATTTAATTTCATAATTTTTGAAGGTTTGAGGCCATTTTGCCCATAGGCAAATCTCCTAGGGTTTTGGCAAAAAAATTTGAGTTGTTTGCATTGTTGTCATAAAAGCAATAATTTCCAACTTATTGTTTTTAGTTGGATTTGCGGATAATTCGTTTGGATAGAAATATGTCCATTTGGGGGCATTACAAGTAGTTCCAATCAAGAGCTACATTTAGACTTACAATCAAAAAATTTGCAAGATCATATTAGAATTATCAGCCAAGGCACAATTTGGATCAGATTTCAGAGATTGGCAGCTAGGGCATAATCTGCAGATCAGATTTTCAGAGTTTCTTGTGTTGGAACAACCACCAATCATGTGATATTCGCTTGGGATAGTTTTTGCACAATTTTAGGGCGAGGCAAAATTGTAGGGAGGTGGAACAAATCCCTTAGGAGGCTAGTTCAGTTACAAAATAGATAAAAGTAAATTGAGATCTTTGTTAAAACAAATAATTTTTTGCATATACATGTGCCTTGAGGGTTCCTAAAGGCTTTGGGCCTTCTGAGTAGTGTTGCTTTATGGTTATTAGATGAATAAAGGAAGATTTCATATTGTTGTATTTGTTTTGGTAAGGGTTTCAATTAAAAATTAGGTTGTTGCATATTTGGTATAAGGGTCTGTTGGAAAACCCAAACTATCTTTATTTGTCCTTTCCATTCGTGACTTTTGACATTCTTAGGAAGAACATCAGGTTCCCTTTTATATTAATCAAGGGAAACTTATTACAATGTTTGCTAAAGCCACATTTAAATGAATAGGACAAATGTTATGATTGCTCACAACGAAGAATTAGAAAAGGGGTAGAGAAGAGGAGGAAGAATGAAAGGATAGAAGGAAGAAGGAACATTGGTGAAGATGATGCCATGTCGCCTTCACCTCGTTGGCTGACTGACCTGATGAAATATCCCAATGCAGTCCCTGGATCTCTAACCTTTCTATACCATGAGAAACCTCCTTCAGATGAGGCATTGACACCTCGAAATAAGTGTTTAGAAACACTATTGAATGATCACCTTGATAACCGTAGGTGTCATTCACTGAGGTCCACTCTGAAGAAGCTTGAGGATGCAAAACAATATCTGATGACATTCTACTACATAGTCATATTGTTTTACTCATCAAAAAGCTTTGATGGAGTGCATTTTGAACACTTTGTTCCCTCCAATGATGACCACAATTCGTCCCTAGTGCACAATGCTCGAACATCTCGGGTCACGAAATAAGTGTTGAGAAACATTGTTTCAGGACTTCCCAATGTGAGCTTGGGATGGATGCGGGCACTACTCACGACAACCCTCTTCGATACTTGATTGATGAACCACTTCAACTCATTGAGATCTCTATGGCCAACTGATTTCGAATCACCCAGCTTCCCATGTGACGAAGATGAATCCACCTATTGCGTACTACGATGCATCGACTTGCTGCAGGACACAAGTGGACTCAAGATGATGCTTTCAGGATCCTCGAGTTCTCATTTCTCTGTTTGAATCATGAAACCGTCATACAATCCCACAAAGAGCCCAAAAAGCGGCAAGATGAGTGAAAATGAAGTCGTCTGCAACTTTCTACACTTGGAACTGAAAACTACTATTTTTAGAAACCAAGTTCCAAGAGCTACTATTTCGAGCAGGTTGTTTTTTTGGCCTTGTCATTGCACTGAGGTATTTCTCTCACATTCCAAGCATGTTTGCAAATGTTTTGGGGTCAATTCAAAATACTTTCCATTTTTGGAAAGTTGTTTTTTTGTTTTTTGTTTTTTCGTTTTTTTGACCCACGTGCCCTAGTTTTCCATGTTCATGATTTTCATTGTTCTTTCTTTTGAAGGAGTTTTTAATTTATGGAAACTTACTAAAAAATGGCAAGTGCAAACTAGCGACACTTACTATTTTTAGAAGCTCACCTCTAGGTCTTGGATTGATGAAAAATCAGTGGATTCTTTCTAGGTTTTTTATCTTTGGTTTCCATTCAAGTTTTCAGCTCAATCCTCTACACAGTTTGATGGCAAATGAAGAAAAGACGCTCTATGGCAGAAATATTTGAAAGGTTGCTGTAAAAAATCTGGACCGTATTCGAGATTTTTGTTTTGTGCTTCTCGAAGGCACCTGGATGAGGGAAATCTCCCCAAAATTTCACAGAGATCAAGCGCACGGTTTGGGAGATATGATTGTTTCTTTGTTTTTGTGCCCTAGGTTTTCTGGCAACTGTTGATGGAGAGGATGTTATGGAAGGTCTAGATGCAGCAGCAATGGAAGAATGAAGAGGAATTCGGTAGTTGGAGAAAATTTGTGCGTGCGTGTAAGAAAAATGGAAGCAACAAGAAGCAGCACGGCAATTAAAGAATTTGCATATTTTTAAGTTTGGGAATGAGTTGCAGTTTTGTGCACCAATTGCACCAAGGTCTTGGTTTACTTGGTGCAAAAAAGTGTGCGCCCTATTCTGATTGGACCACTTGGCAGAGCTTGATTGCACGGAGCGGGGGCTGGGAAATGGAGCATGGGGGGCTCAACTTGCGAGAAAGAGCTTAAATGAGGTCACGTTGGGGTCCGAAGACTTAATTGGTAAGGGGACGCATTTTCTTGCACCATCTGCACCAAAGCTTTGGTACACCTAGTGTAAAAATGTGAGCCACTCTCCCATTGGTTAGATTTCCAACCCAGAAAATTGACAAATTGTTGGAGCTTTACCTTGGGGTGCCATCTGTCCAGACCATATCTTGAACTTCCGGAGGAGTTTTTTGGTGAAATTTTATATGATTCACCCTTAAAATGACCTTTTGAATCCAATGGTGTGGGTCTCAGCTCATGACTCTGCAATTTTATTCCTAAAATATACGATTTTTGTTTTGGCTCCAAGGTTGTGCATGCAAAAAACTGGCTATGGACACAATGCACCTAGGCGTTGTGAAAAATATGATTTTACCATCCTCTAGGGCTCTGAAATATCTTCCCGACAATATTTTGTTTGACTCCCAACTCCTTTTAGAGCTCCCGGAATTGCTTCCTGAAGCTCAGGGGCTATTTTTGCACTATGCATTGCTTAAGCCTCCAAGACTCACTGTTGTTGAAACTGCTCCAAAACTTCTAGAATCTCCCAGAATCTTCCAAAATTGATTGCACAATGTTCCTAGCTCTCTGATACACCTCCCTAATGAATTTAGGCCTTTCGCTCCGCTCCAAGGGATGTGCACCAGCTTCGAGAAGATCAGATCATGGCCTTTCCCAAGCTTCTTAAAAGAATTGTCTTGATGGATCTTTCTTTGGAAAGACTTGGAATGACTGGGTAACACTAAATCACCTACGGACACACTGACATGACACTTCAGACCACTTCAGAGAGAGGGGATAGGACTGACTCGGGGATTAGGACATCAAGGATTCTTGGGTTTGTGCTCATACTACCCGAAGTTTGTGAAGGGATCCTCACAAATTGTAGCACCTTTGACTTCTCTAACAAAGAAAGATGCTTTCAGCTGGTCCAAATCAGCCCATGAAGCTTTTGAGGAATTGAAAAAGGTAATGTGCTCTTGTTTGGTTCTCGTTATTCCAGATTTTTCAAAACCATTTGTGCATGAATGTGATGCTTCCGGTGAGGGTATAAGTGCAGTTTTGATGCAAAATCAGCACCCCATTGCTTTTGAAAGTCAAAAATTGAAAGATCATGAGAAGAAGTTTTCTATTTATGATAAAGAAATGTTTGCCATCATGCATGCATTAATCAAGTTTAGGCAATACTTGATTTATGGAAGGTTTATGGTTAAAACCGACCACAGTAGCTTGAGATTTTTTCTTCATCAAAATGACTTGAATGACTAGCAACAAAAATGGGTGAGTGGACTCCAAGCATTTGATTTTGTATTGAATTTGTGAAGGGGAAGCATAATGTGGTTGTGGATGCCCTGTCAAGGATGTCACCCTCACCATTAGAGGATAAAGAACTTCCAAAAGAAGGGGAAGAAGAAGATGGGGCAGCAGATGTATTGGGCTTGCAATTGCTTGGGGACAAGCAATCTTGAGGAGGGAGGATTGTACTGTCCCCTTCTCCCACTAGAGATCCATTGTTTGGACTTCTTGCCATTTCTTCTCCATGGCAAAGAAGTGAAGATGGAGGAGAACTTTAAGCTTCCATATGATATGTTTTTTTACTAATTTTTAATATTTTCTTTTAGCGTTGTCTCTTACGTTAGGTCATCTGGATTTTAATGAATTAATGTAAGCTAATGAAGGAAAAGAACCTCTCTAAGGGGTCGGCCTTATAATTTAATGTTTTGGCGCCAATGAAAGGTTAGAAAAGGAGAGCTAAGGCATCATTTCAGATCGAGATTTTGGCGCATTTTATCCTACTTGAGCATTGTGAGTTAGTGGCTCCTTGTTCTTACACTTGAAGAAGAAAACCCTCATGTGTGGCTTGCCTAGGAGGACGAAAACTCTTCTAGAGGTTGTGTGAAGGACGAAAATCCTTCATCTTGACTTGGAAATTGGAATTGAAGTATAAGGCAAATTTAAGGAGATATCTATCATTTTCAGATTGTTATTGGCTTCTTTCTAGTGGAGCGACATACCTTGAGTAGGGTTTTGAGGGTTTAATGAATTCATATGTGCATTTTCAGTTGATAATCTAATTTATCATAATTTCTAAGCCCAGAATCTCAAGTTTCGTGATTTTTAGGGGTTTCTAGACCCAAAATCTATAATTTTAGTGTGGTTGTTATTGGCTGGACATTAATTAATTTTCAGCAATGTGTTTCTTCAGAATTTTCATATTTTTTGGCTCTTATGGATGCATAAGAAATATATATAATTGTGGCAAGTTAATTTGAAGTGTTTCATGGTGTTTGGCATATATTTTTGAAGGGTACAGTTTGCTAGTTTCTTATTTACAATCTTCTACAATAAAAAATAGATCTGAATAATTTTTGTGTTTGGTTAACTTCCTTTTCTTTTGGTCTTAATCCCTTGACAATGTCATTACAGACTATCTCTTCGTGCAACTTACATCCTTACTAGAAGAGGACCTATTTTGATAGCAAGAACTTCATTGGGAACAATCTTAGGGTAACTTACAACCATTCGCCACCATTTGAAGACTATTGCGAGGACTGTATTGATGATTATGAGGTCAGAAGAAGAGCTTATGGCAGGTTATCCTTGCAACAAATCAAAGATATTAAGCTATATGCAGTTCCGGAGGGAATGACAAATGATGGTTCAGACTTGTTTACTGCAGAATTTATAAATTCCATTCAATACACTCCTCTCCCTACCATTGGCTGGTCACAAAAGAAGAAGGATAATCTTGATGATCTCAACACTCCTATACTTTTTAGAACAAGACATTGGTTGAATAGAAAAGTTAAGGAATTCAATGAGTCTAAGAAGGTATCTTCTTCTCATGAAGTACCTTCTCCACAAAAAAAATACTCCTCAGCATACTCCTTCCTCTCCTCTTGTTTTTGGAAGCAAAGTTTATACCAAGAAAGACAAGGCCAAAGGGGGAGAGAAGAAAGGAGAAACATCAAAACAAGGTGGTGATCAAAAAGAAACATTGGAGTTAATAGGTAGAGCAGCTCCTGAACAAACACAGCAGCATAATGAAGAAGAAGTAGGCTGAGAATAAAGAGATTGAAGAAGAAGGTGAAGAAAGCGATGAAGAAGAGGATGTAGTTGAAGTAGTTGCCCCTAATCCACGGAACATCATTCCTTCAAGGCCAAAGCTAGATGTGAGAAGACCTTCTACCTCTTCTATTGTAACTTCCATTATTGAGATTTCATTTTCCCAACCTCCAAGATCTATGATTGCTTTTGCATTGCCTCCTCCAACAACGTCTTCTGGAGATTCATTCACCTGGATTCAACCCATAGTAGAAAGTAGGAAGAGAAAGGCCCAATCTAGGATTGAAGTTCCTAAGTTTGATGCAGTGGAAGCCCTTCTTTGTACTTCCCCTCCTCCAAAGAAAGCCAAGACTTTTTCTCATCCAGTTCCTAACTCTACAGGACAACAATTTCTAGAAATTGCTAGGCCGAACAAGGATAAGAATGAAAAAAATATTTCATTATTAGATCTTGAACTAACAAGAATCTCATTGGGAGAGTCAACTCCAGAGGGTGAGGTGCACAATCTTAGAGAAATTGTCTCTAAGGCTATTGAGAGTTGAAAAGGGAAAGCACACCCAAGAGCAGCTAGAGGAATAGGTAAGCGTACTTACAAGTTTTATCAAGTCTTTCCTCTCATCTGACAAAATTCCATTGGATCCAACTCTTCTATCTACACTTTCTCCCATTGTTGCTACTGTTGGTATTGATTTGAAAGCAATAACCGAAATTCACAGACATGCCGCTTTTGGCAAAGCCTCAAAAGCTTTGGGTGGAGAGCATTCTTGTTTCAAGATTGGAATTCATAGATGAAGCCTATAAAATATATGATAATATCATTTCAGCTCAGGAACAGATCAATTCACAAATCGACAGTATTGACAAAGAACTCAAGATTTAGGCTGATGTTATCCAAGATATCTGAATCATGACTCTCGTAGATGAGAAAATCCTTCTTTCTGAGAATATTTTCGATGACTCTAAGAGTAATTTATCTAGGACTTGGACTTTTAGTGTAGAGTGGAGGATAAGGGTTCTTGAAGAAGCCTTGACTGAATTACAGAATGTAATTCGAAAAGGAGAATCTCTAAAAGCTAAGATTTTTGTAGACTTGCAAGCCCTTCATTGCCAATTGTTCAAAGACAATTCATCGGATAGAAATTATGTTGATCAGATCAAGGGAGAATTTAATGCACCCATCAAGGAAAATTTGTTTAAGGCAAAATTGGTCAACAAGGAGAAGATTGAAGAATTGTCGGAACTCAACAATGTCCTCATAAAGGCAACAAAAGGACTTGCTCAATATGGTGGAATGGCAAAGGAAATGGAGTCTTCCCTCGGTAGTTGGTTGATAAATCTCTCCAACATCATTGTACCCAAAGACAAAGAGATATCAACTACAATGACCAAGTTTTGAATGCACATTTTAAAGCTCAAGGTCCCAACAGCTTCTATCTCTTCTATTCCTTCTTCCTCCGGTTCATAATATCACTAATTGGTCTATTTTGTAATTGACTTTATTATATAAAAGAAAAATTGTAATATAAAGTCATTCGATGTAAAACAATTAATTGTTTTAACACTTAGAAAACTAGTTGGTTTGGGTAGTTATCCTCTCCCCTTTGCCTATATAAGAATTCATTTTCTTTGAAAGGGGTTGGATATTAGTGCATATTATATGTAAGAAATACAGATTTTGAAATACAGAAGAAGAATTTTTTCCTTGTCTCCATTTTGTTCTTTTGATCTTTTTTTATTGATTCATTTGGTATATGGTTTGATTTATTTGGAACTTGAAGCTTTGCATTTTTGTTAATGGGTAAGATTTGATGAACTTTGATTCAATCTATATCTTATTTACTGTGGAAATGTCATTTATGCAAGCATGTATGTTCTTAAATTTCATGTATATACAGGAGTACGATAAGATCTACAATCTCCTTATCTGAAAGCACTGGAATTTCTCCCTTCCGTTTAATCATTATAGTAGACAATCTTGTAAAACCAAGGAGGATCTACACATCCTTGATTGATGAGTTAGATATAATTGTGCGTCTCTAATTAATTTGTCTTGACATATCCTCATTGTTGTAGTTCTTCTGTTTTAAAAAGCATGGGGTCATTCATATTCACCAATATCCTCAATTCAAATTGATTAGTTTGTAAATTTGTAAATATTTTAGAGTTCCAAGTTTTTGGCTCAATAAGGGAACCTCCTCATTAAAGAGGAGGGACTGTCGTCCCCTAAATTGTTGATTGTTTTTCCAACGACATATTTTCCAATCAACAGTATAATAAATTAATAATATAACTTAAGTGTCAAAAAAGTAACTTTATAAAAGATGCTTATGTTTTATTATTATAAAAAAATTACTTTTTAAAAAAAGTTTTCTTATTATTAAAAGTTACTTTCGAAAAAGCAAGTCATAACGAAGGAATAAAAATTGAAAGTTGTTTGTGGAGGCTTTTCCTCGGGAAAAGTGAAAGTAGAGTTATAAAAGAGTGTTGAGGGGTCATTTGGACACATATTTTGACTCTCATCTAATTTGACATTGAAGATTTGAGTTGTTGCTCCTACTTTTGCATTTGAGGACGAAAACCCTCAATTTCTCCTTGGTGGTTTCATACGGTGATCACACTTGAGCTTATATCAGATTCTCAAAGGAAAAGATTATATTTTTAGAGCTAGGGCACACTTTCCGAGCATATTTTATACATTCCCTTCTTCAGATCTGCATTTCAAGCGAAGAAATTCAACCATTGGAGAGAGTCGAGACATCTGCCAAGGCTTCAAGCAAAGGACAGTTAGGGCACGATTTGCATCCATATATAGGGTTATCTACACCCTTTGTGATTTCAAACCAGCATTTAAGGCATCATCTGTGGGCAGATTTCTCGATTCTAGGTTGCATATGCATCATTTGGTCTCTTAATGCCACCTGGGGTGTCATTTATCAGAAAAATTGTTGTAATCATACACAGGTATTTTCTTGGTTTTTGGGTGTGAAAAATTAAATAAATAAAAATCAGATCTTGTTTAGAAAAATTATTTTCTTCCATATTTCTATTCCTAGAGGATTTCTAAATGCTTTGAGCCTTCTAGGTATTTTTACTTTGTTAGTATTTGTTAAAATAAAGGAAAAATTCCATATTTCATTAATTCTGCCCAAAAGGGTTATTACAGCCATAAGGGTCAAGTATAAATTCAAATCTCAAGAATTTATATTCTTCCTTTAAGGATTTTTCTTGAAAGATTTCAATTTGCAATTAATTTATTGAAAAGGGTTTGCTAGAAAAATCCAAATTAATCTTATTTGTCAAAAGGGACATTACAATTTAACTAATGGCATTAAATATTTTGTCATTTACACCTTATGTTTGTCCAAGCTTCAAACGGATGTATTGCTACCTTTTTAGAGACTCTAGAGGAAGCCTCCCTACTATCATCTAATATATTGACTAGAACTACGTACATCTTTTCGTTATGACACAGTGACCCTAAATTGCTAGTCTTTCTGGGATACTTCAAAATCAATAAGTTCATGCAGATCCAACTTGCATTATTTAAAAAAGTTGGAGATTAAAGAGGCAATGTACTTCTTATTGTTTTCGACAGCTGATTTAAAACTCTAAATTCCAATACCATTACATAAGGAGCAAATAATGTCTAATGATGGGTCAAGCAGAAAGACCGGAAACATTGGATTTGAATTTTCTTAAGCAGGATTATCCAAAAGACTTATAACTTTGCATTGCAAATACTATAATTTGGAAGCAATTGCAGACATATTTAATTGCATCCAGATGCAGATCCGTACACAAGCTATTATCACTAGTTATGTTGAACCTTTGAATAGTTACATGAAACTCAAAGGTCATTCTAGACAATACAAGACAACTACAATTACCCCATACCTCTTTGTTGTTGCAATATTCCATGCTAAAGTTGAAAGACGGATTCAATGGCCCTTTCTTCCATGTTCCATAGTCGATTGCAAAGCTCCAATTTCTTAAATCGCGAATTGACTCCACTTGTTCCTTTCCTATAAATCATAGCAAATGGTTAAAACATTAATTTCTGAGCAATAAAATTAAAATTAGGGACACGTGTCATGTCTCATATTCAGTTATAACGTGTCAATGTATTAAATCGTGATTTTTGTCAGATACACAAGCTGCAAAAACAATTGTGTTGTCTCTTACGCTCCAGGATGAGAAGATTTGTGCTCTAATACCATTGTAATGTCCCTTTCCTGGACAAATTAAGACAATTTCGGTTTTCCAACAAACCCTTATACCAAATATGCAACAAACTGATTTTTATTTAAAATCCTTAACAAAACAAAGACAACAATGTGAAATCTTCTTTTATTCATCTAATAACCACAAAGCAACAATACTCAAAAGGCCCAAAGCCTTTAGAAACCCTCAAGGCACATGTATATACAAGAAAATAGTTTTTTAACAAAGATTTGAATTTATTTTTATTTATTTTGTAGCTGAAAATGGAATACAAAATTTGAAGATTGGAACACTGGAAATGATGCCCTAGGGCATATTTAGGCCTTGTGCAAGCCCAAGCACTAAAAAATAACCCTTTTCACAATTGAACTAGCCTCCTAAGCGATTTGTTCCACCTCCCTACAATTTTTCCCAACACAAAAATTGTGCAAAAACTGTCCAAAAATTGTCCCAAGCAAATATCACCTGATTGGTGATTGTTTCAACACGAAACTCTGAAAATCTGATCTACAAATGATGTCTTAGCTGTCAATCTTTGAAATCTAATCCAAGTTGAGCCCAGGCTGATAATTCTGATATGATCTTGCAAATTTGTTAATTGTAAGCCCAAATGTAGCTCTTGTCTAAAACTATCTCAAAAGATTAGTGGGTTTTTATCCACAAATCTAAATACACCAAAGGGTTTTCGTCCTCAGATGTGGATTGCAAAGGAGGGTTTTCGTCCTCAAATGCAAAAGTTGTAGCAGCAGCTTAAACTTTATTTGCCAATCTATTTTCTATCATTACATGTTAAGCTATTTGCTTTCATCAAATCTTCTAAGGACGAAAACCCTTAAGGGGAAGGACCTTTGGGGACGAAAACCTCCAAGGTTTGAAGGTTGGGGAACGAAAACTCCTCAGCTTTGTGAGGTGGATCCACACGTGATTCACTATTGTGCTACAATTCAAATTTTCAGTTATTGAAAGGTGGTTTTTCAGATATAGGGCACGATTTTGGGATCTTTTCAGATTTCTTACAACTAGGGCACCATTTGTGTTAAGAATTTATTGTTAGTGCTTACGTTTGTGAGACTTATATTTGTATGGGAAAATTAAATGATTTATGAGGTTGTTATAAACACCTATGTATATAGTTTTTATATTAACGAGTTGTTAAAGCAACTCCTTTATTGTTGTGAGTTGTTTCCTAAATTTTAGGAACAACTTCACCTATAAATATGTAAAGATCTCGTATGGAATAATATATGGAATTATTTGTGTAAATATGTTGTTGCACCTTCATTCGGCATCATAGCAAGGATTCTTTGGGAACAGAAGAGAAAGATTTATGATAAAATGTTCTTCTAATTTGTAGAAGGTGAAATAATCCGGGCCAATTTTTTCGTTTTCTTTTTTTAACAAATTACAACATTACAATCAAAGTACCCGTTAAGGTTAGAAGGTAAACCAAAACGTACGAAAGCAACTCTAACCAAGAATGGCGTCGATGATGGCGAGCATATGGTCAGAGGATCTTCTACCCTAAATGTTGAATGGGAACTCAACGTCAAGTATGTGCTACCCAATCCAGTATGGAGTGAGGGGCGACCATATGGCGGAGTGTTACAGAATACTAATCTTCTACCCTAATTGTTGAATGGGAACTCAACGCCAAGTATGTGCTACCCAATCCAGTATGGAGTGAGGGGCGACCATATGACGGAGTGTTACAGAAAACTATGCTTGAAAGAAATGAGGAAAGCTGGAAATACTCAACACTCAGAATGTGCTTGCTAACCCAAAATGGGAAAGTAGCTACCATAGGGCGGAGGTCAATTAAAAAACAATATCAACTGCTGAAAGTAAGAAGGGCATTACGGTTTGATAAGCAAGAATCTAAGTTGCTGCCAGTACTACTGCCAGCTTACAATATAAATGGTGAGATCTTGCTAACAATGCGAATCATCATAAGAACAGAGTTACAAAGATATTGAAGACTTTCTTTGCGGATAAGTATAGCTTAGAAATGAAAGAGCATTAAATAGATCCAACCTCTTTTTCAATTTGGGCAATTCCCAATGAAGCCCCCGCCAAGTCTTTGAGAACTCTCACACCGGTCCAAGATTGAAGATGCAGATTTCTCCGAGCTGTTATGACAGTACTGTATTTTTTCCCATATAACCAGCAGCATACAGATTTCTAGAATAGCTCAAAAATTCCTTTAAACTTACTCAAATAACATGATACTGATTACAAATCACTACTAGCAAGAGGGCGCTCAGACTAACCCCAAAAAACAGACTCAAAATGCAGGCTATATAAAATGCACGAAATCCAAGACACCATGAATGGTACGGCCAAGCACAAGGGCGATTTGCTTTTTAAAATCAGATCTTCTTCCAAAAAAACTACAGACTTGCATACATGGGCGCCTAGCCAAGAAGGAAGGAATAAAACAATACCCACCATGAATTTTTTTGTCTTTTTGGATTTATGAATAAAACATCGAAACTGCTTAAGCAAAAATGCAAAAACCAGAAAACTCTAATATGCAAAATCTGAACCTAATTAGACAAATGCAGATTACACAGCACTAATTCCACTGAACTCACAATCTAGACTAAAATCACCACTAGTTATTGTCTTGCAAACAAGAAGTGATGCCCGAGCTAGGAGGCCTTCATTCCTCGAAGCAAACCCAAAGCCAAACAGGCAGCATAACAGTACTGCAGTCCCAAGATATGGAATGATGCTCAAAGTCTTCCTTTTATAACTTCCTATTGACTTCACGAAACCCTAAAAATCACTTCAATATCCAAACCCTAATCCTTTCTCCAAGATGGCGTCCTTTTCCTTTCAAGCTTAATATTGATATTTTAATTAAATTCAATACCTTGATAAATGCACCCACCTTAAGCTTGCTTTGACTTTGGAAATTAATAAAATAATCTTAATGAAGGCGCCACCCTCCAGAAACCCACTTTTCAAAACAACATAAAGTCAATAGACTAGGCCAAGGGGTCATCGTTCGAATATAATATTAAAATGTGACCTTTAATTAAATATATCACTTAACTCTTCAATCATGCCCTGAAGCCAATAATGACCAGTCAGCTGACCAAACTGAAGTAGGAAGTCAACCATGTTGAACCCAACTGAAAACTGCCAAAAATAGAATTTACTAAAAATAGTAAATTCCAGAAAATGCTCTGAATGCCGAAATGAACATACCACTGCGAAGCTTTCTGAAAACCTAGAAAGAATCCGCCATTGAATCCACCAACTCCGAGCAAAGACATCCTCAAAAATAGGAAACCCTAATTTACCTTCCGACTAGCCTTCGGGTTTCCAGAAAAAAGGCCAACGGTCACTGGAAAGATCAGTTCTGAGAAGGGGACATTACAGAAGGGGTAGTCACCATTATCTGCTGCCCATTATGAGGAAGATATAGATTTTTTTGTAGAATTCAAATTATTTAGATGCTATTAGCAATTCTAAAGTTGTGCTAGCTATGTCATTTCCAATGCTCTGTATATAATTGTTCCACACATTTACATTCACTATACATTTGTTGCTCTCACATAAGTGCATCGTGCAACCTGGTTTTTGCATCTATAGATCTGATCCACATCAACACACATGGTGTTTTGTAGTGGAAGAATTCTACGTATCATCCTGTTGCTACTTGCATTAGCGACATCGGCTGTGTTATTACCTAT
Source organism: Taxus chinensis (assembly GCA_019776745.2). Lineage (NCBI taxonomy): Eukaryota > Viridiplantae > Streptophyta > Pinopsida > Cupressales > Taxaceae > Taxus > Taxus chinensis. Next base: position 437,352,817 of record CM034155.1, read on the forward strand.
TTTGGCTTGCACTGGGTACTACATTGGTGCCAAGGGATAACATAATACATAGTATATTTGCACAGCCTTGATCAACACTTGGCCGTGGGCTTCCAACAATGTTGTTCGATCTGTCATATGCATGCAGCATCACTATTAAGTGATCTCTCTCTAAATCCACGTTGGATTGCATTTGACATATACATAGCCTCCTATGTTGATGTACCTCCTGTCTCAGAATGGTCTTCCCAGTGTATTTTCATCACCCCAAACGAAGTTTTCACTTCATCGACCCATTGGTATTCCATTTTTGTAAATTAATTGCATGTTTGTTAGTTTTCAATGTGGTCTTCAAAGTAATTATATGTATTAATTTTCAAATAGATCTCGGTCTTCTTTATTTTCTTTCGGCCATATCCTCATAATACATGGCTATAGGATTTTAGTTTTTATTTTTTATTTTTTATTGTAATTTGTCTATGTCGACTTCTTAGTGTGTCGAGAACATTCAATATTGTATAGTTTGTCATTGTTTGAGTAGAATATGATATGGTTTACATATTACGTCTTTAAAAAAAAAAGAAAAAAAAATTAATAATAGTCTATAGTGTCAAGTGTCATAAAGTCATCGTTTGTTATGTAGTCGTTTTGTCAAAATTGCGTCAAAAGTGTCAAGGTCAAAAGTCAAAAAATTGTGAAAATAAAAAAATTGACTCACATTTCAATAATTGGACGCATTTTCGCTTGTATGCGACGTCCATCTTATGGGGGTGAATTGTTCAAAGAGCCTCAAAGCCAGATCAAGTTGAGTTAGCAGCGACTACTAGAGGCTGGATGATACACGGAGGATGGAGGACAATTGGCATCCTCTCGTCAGTCACCACCAACAAGGCCTCACATACTGATTTGGTGACATGTGTGAGTGTGTGTGGCGTTTTTATAATAATGTGTTACGGAAACTTCACATTGTGGGGGGGAATGACACAATGCTTCAATTTATATGTGTGGAATGATATGTTTGCACTATGATGGATTCCAATATGTAATCTCCTGAAGAGCAACTATGATGAGGGCTGAAGAATGCACTGGCACATCGTGATATGGTTGTAGGTAAACCATTTGAAAACCTTCACCCCTTTGTGGTTTGTGGTCAACCACTGGAAAACCACCTCACTCTCGGTTTTTGGTTAACCAATGGAAAACCAACTTTTGGTTTGTGATAATCCAAAAGAAAATCACATGATAGCGAAACCAGGTGCAGTGTAGTATGGAGGTTTTCCCCATGTTCGCACTAAGAGGGGAATGTTAGGAATTCATTGTTAATGCTCACGTTTGTGAGACTTATATTTGTATGGGATAATTAAATGATTTATGAGGTTGTTATAAACAACCTACATATATAGTTTTTATATTAATGAGTTGTTAAAACAACTCGTTTATTGTTGTGAGTTATTTCCTAAATTTTAGGAACAACTTCACCTATAAATATGTAAAGATCTCGTATGAAATAATATATAAAATTATTTGTGAGTAAATATGTTGTTGCAACTTCAATCAGCAAGTCTGATTTTCAGGGTTTTTTTGTGTTGGGTCAAACAACAATCAATTGAGATTCACTTGTGACAATTTTGGGTTGCATTTGGCAACCATTTTCATGGCTTTCACATTCATTTCCAGTTTGATCTACACATTTGGAGATTTCGGAATCATTTTTGAGGGTCTTCTCGTCGGTGGAAAAATCTAAGGTTTGCTTTATTTGATAACTATTATTTTTGTGATCATTTTGAGTAATCCTTGTTAGAAAAGGTATTTTCTTCCATGTTGGTGCTACTAGAGGACTCCTAGATGTTTTAAGCCTTCTGGGTATTGTGGGTTGTGGGTGTTTTGATAAATAAAGTGAAATTTCATATTGCTATTTGTTTTGGTAAGGGTTTTAACTAAAATCAAACTGTTGTCAAATTTTTATAAGGGTTCTCTAGGAAATCCATATTTCCTTATTTTATGCTCCCTAAGGGGACATTACAGTGGAGCACTCCACACAAAAAAGGAAAGCAAATATCCCCAAACGGACACTTTTTACCCCCAAACGAATTTAAAGTAAATCCCAAACCCCAAATACAAATTATTGAGATTATAGCAAAAAGATATAATGCGGATCTGAATTTTATCTATAAATGGCAACTTGGTATGGAGATGAAAATCCACAATTTCAGAATAAAAACCATTGAAACTTGAATGGAAACAAATCATCAATATTTATAAAGATGGAATCAAGAGATAAATACCATATTTGACCTCAAAACAAGCTGGAATTATTTTATATAAATCTACATGCAGTTGTCCTCAGACACAACTGAAATGTACAAAACCCTTGAGCTAAAAATTATGCAAGTTGGCTGATTTGACCTCTTAAAATATGGCAAAGAAGATGGAGATGAGATCTGGATTAGCCGTGCCCTAGAATGTGTCAAACTCCACTCACAAAGGTGTAGATAACCCTAGATCTGGCTGGAAATGCATGCCAAAATCAACGACACTCTTCTTCTTTAAACCCTTATACAAATCTGCACTTTTACAGTCTTTTATACTACTGGAAAATATGGAAAACACAACTAACTCCATGATCTACAATAGAAACTCTTATGTGGAGAATCCTCTCAACTAAGAGAAGGTTGTTCGTCCTTCGACTAGATCTCTTAGAGGGTTTTTGTCCTCCAGAGACTATTTCTAAAGGTTTTCGTATTTAGAAATATTTTGTAAAAGCACTAGGCTCAGACAAAAATCACATTTATGTAAAATAGACAAGCATGTCTTCAACAAGTAGACTTGTTTTTATAAATGAACTTGGCCAAATAGCCACCCTCATCTTCCAATCAGATTGAAATTTCCGCATTTAATGTTTTTTTCACCCTTTGCATCCCCCAAAGGGGCCGCATTTTCTCCTAGAGGAGAATAATAATTATAAAGTGATATTTCTTATTTCACTTTATCACTCTATATTTTCCTTTTCTATTTTTAATTTGACATTATCATTAATAAATTAATATAATTGCTTTTGATAAAATTTCTTTTTATGCACTTTATAATTACTTCATTAAGACTAAGTTTCCCTTTTATTCACCCCTTGGCCATCAGGAAACAAAATTGGGCTAAGGGTCTTCCACTTGTTATTTTTGAGGAAGGGACATTTTGTAATCTCATTAGACCATATCTATACTACACTCCCCCATCTCTCTCAATGCCATATTATATACGAGATAATAGAAAAGGAAATGGACGGATTAATCATTAAAACTTGGAGTGGGCTAAGACATACTAGGTTATAGATTCCTTCGTCTTTTCAAATGAACCATGTGAGTGGGTACAGGGGTGGTATATCACAGGCCTAAGATTCTTTGTCTTAGTGAAAATGACAACCCTTTACCTTTGTGATTTTTAAAAAAAACATTCAGTAAATTACTCTTAGCAACTAAGGAGGACTAGATAGGTTAAGGGACTAGATATAACAAGGAACATGGATCCACTATCCCACCTCCAGTCCATTGATGATATGGTACTCTTTGCAAAGATAAAATTGGAAGAAACCGAAGCATTAAAAGAAATCCAGAGTACGACCTCTTTCTTCTCTAGTCAATTCGTTAATGCGAAGATCCAAATTCTTCTTTTTCAATGTTTGGAATTGGAAGGCAATAGCGGATTGGCAGATTGTTAAGGGACTAGATATAACAAGTAGGAGGACTAGATAGGTTAAGGGACTAGATATAACAAGGAACATGGATCCACTATCCCACCTCCAGTCCATTGATGATATGGTACTCTTTGCAAAGATAAAAATTGGAAGAAACCAAAGCATTAAAAGAAATCCAGAGTACGACCTCTTTCTTCTCTGGTCAATTCGTTAATGTGAAGATCCAAATTCTTCTTTTTCAATGTTTGGAATTGGAAGGCAATAGCGATTGGCAGATTGTCCTTTGGGTTTTAGATAAGGATGCTTCCAATTAGGTACTTTATTTCTCTCTTTACCAAAGCTAGTAGTATGAAGCTATGGGAGGACTTGCTAGAAAAATTTTGCCAGTTGTTGACCTCTAAGATAACTCTTCTAAAAATCAATTCTACAAGCACTTCCAATCTATAAGATAGAAATTCTCGGTTGCAAAAGCACCCCTGAGGTTTTTTTATGAAAATATCACAAAGAATAATGAACTTTCTGGTGCAAGGCACATTAGACAACAAAAGGGTACCAATGCAGAAGTAGAGTAAGGTATGTCAAGGCCTTCAAAATAAACGAGGAGGGCAGGCCTCAAGGATCTAGAGAAACAGAATTTAGCAAAGCTCTCTTGGAGAAGCATCCCATCCACAGACAGAAAATGTTTGAAGAATAAGTACTTTTGGATACTAATATTCCTGAGATAATTCTCAGTCCGTAGAGTCAATTGACAAGTAGTTAAATAATATATGCAGGCCTGAATGAGCTAACTTCGTGGAAAAGGTTTCTTTTTATTATAATGAATTGTTACATTCTGTAAATAATGAATTGTTACATTCTATAGTTATGTTAGCCGTACGCCATCAATGTTCCCCACCTATCCACCTAACAACCCCCACGCCAAAAATCCAAGTTGATGTGAGCTGTCGAACATGATTCATGGCACAAATCACTCTAGAGACTCAAATTTTGGAATTGTGGGCATTCAATAAAATCTAGAACTGTTGAATTTAAAAATGCACGATGGGGGTGACTGATGCAGAGGGTTTCTACATTAGAATATGAAATCTGCAACGGATAATATGGGAAAAAACATTTGTGAATGGAAACAGACATGTCATTTCATATGGCATTAAAAGCATACATTATTAGATGCAACTACATGCTTGTTAGCTTACCAAAATTATTGATGGGAGAATCCAACAAAGTCATGTACATCAAAGAATAGTCTATAAGACCATAAACAGGAGCCACAAAAAACAGCTGGAGCCACAGAGTATGTTCATCAACCATGAAGAACTTTCCAGATAAAATGTAGCAAACAAAAATCATAGATAAATATATCCTAAACTATGTCCCACGGGGACGCGTCCCCTGCCTTTTTAGGCCCAGCCCCGTACTAGTTGGGACGTTTCGGAAACTTGGAAACATGGTGTACGAACAGAGGATAGAGTAACATGCTTTCCAAAAAGTCTGTTTTCGACTCAATATTATGCAAAATCTCAATTCAACTCCAAGTTTATGTATTAAGGTTCTATAATGTGTGTATAAATGTTTTCTCATATGAATATTTGAAATTTCCTATATTTTTCATATTTTCTCTTAGTTTTTTTAATAGCCATCCCCTAAAAAATGGCCTCCAAAAAAAATCCATCCTAAAAAACACACGTTCCCCCCGTCCCCTACCATCCTCGTCCCAGAAACTTGGTGGAACATAGATCCTAAATGATAGTTAACTTCTTAGTACTTCATGCCCAAAGATATACAACTTCTCTACCAATCTTCTACCTAGTACCGTAGAACTACGTCATGCTTAAAAGTATTATGCTCTAAGCATTTTCGTAAACAGGGAAGTGGCAATGTTCAAATAATTTTAGGTTCTATCTTAAGGTTGACAACAAAAATAACACTAGGAATCAAGAGGACATCATCCATCAACAGATTGCAAAATTATTCGCTTTGCAATAGCTGATGACTCTATTCTCAGGCAGAAGAGATTGAAGTGGTTATTAAGATGATAGGCAAGACCCTGCCAGGTGGGTTCCCGCCAAGTCTTTCTAGTTGGCATACTCGGATGTACCCAGGGTATACCCACCACATTTCAGCGATGCGTTTGCAAAATAATTTAAAAAATCGTTGACTTGGTCAGTGCAAAACCTAAAAACCTAGACAATCTGGATACGGGTACGGGTACGGGTACGGTACGCCGATACGGCAAATTTTTAAAAATCTTGGGTACGGTACACTTTTGGGTACGTTATTTATATATATATATATATATATATATAATATATATATATATATATATATATATTATAAATTTAAAGAAGCATTTGCATACTTATTGAAATTTATTATTTCTCTATCATAGTTATTTATCTTAGTGACTGTGGTAAGATTCAAGGAGTTTTGATTGTTCATGGTGACCTTCCTTGATCCACTCAGCACGATAGTATTGTCTGACATATTTCCCAAAACATCATAACTAAGCAGGAAAAATATGGATCCAAGCGGGCAGATGGGACAATTAGTCCGAGCACGGGAGAATACTCGCCAAGTTTTGGAAAGCTATCGATTATTTTTAATTACTAATCTGTCTACAAGCGATCAAAGCTCGTGATTCTTTCAGAAGATTGCAAGAAGTTGCTTGGTCCAAAAAGGTGCAAAAATGGATTTTATGAAAATAAGAAAAATATTGCCATCAATGCGTAGAGCTCGAGAAAATATACACTTTTAGAGAAAACGACACTTGAAATGGAGTCACAGAATGAAAGTTATGGCACATACAAGTTTTTACTGCTACATCTTCCCGGACCCTTTCCAAAAATGGCAAATGTTTTTCTGTGCTTGTGATTTTTCCACCAAAAATCAAAAAAAGGAAAGAAGTGCCAAAAAAGGAAAGAAACAGTCTTTGGCAAGTTTTTTTTTACGGGTACGCTTGGAAACGTACCCACTGGGGGACGGGTACGGTCTGGGTACGGCAAACTGTACCTAGACCGTACCCCGTCCCCTGTGGGTACGTTTCCAAGCGTACACACAGCGTACGTACCTGGTACGTTTCCAGGCTGGTACGGGGGGGCCTTAGGCGTTTCCAGACAATCTAGCTTACAATTATGGCAATGTTCACCTCCTTTGCTTTCCTTCCTCGAAACCCACGGAAAGTTGAATCAGCCCAAGGCATTCATAATGACTAGCTTGGAAAAGGGGACATTATAGGGGGTCACATTAAAGCTCCAAAATTCAAAATTTCATAACAAGGGTTTCTACCAATGTTAGGGCACACATTCTAGCTAGGGCACACTTTTTGGGGCTACCACATTTATTTCCAGCTTGATCTACCCATTTGGAGATTTCAAGATCACTTTTTAGTGGTTTTTTGTGGTTGAAAATTTTTTATTCTAATTTTGTTGGATAGTTGTCATTTTTGTGGTCATTTTGAGTTATCATTTGCATTTTTTCTCCAAATATTTATAAAGATATGGAATTTTAAAGTTTCAACTATTTTTGAGCAATGATTAATTCTTGTAGCCCATAATTTATAATTGAAGCATTTATTTTGCATGATTTCATCAAGGGTTTCATGTTGATGATATATTTTTAAAAATGCGTGTGGAAAAAGCTAAAATCTAAATTTAACCTTAGGTCGCTTAGGGTTTGGTGGACCTAAAACAAATCGCTGCCCTAATTCTTGCATAAAATCAGTTTACTATCATACAAATCAGTCTTTCGACATGTGCCTGTCATAATTTCCAGCAAAGTTTCATTAGGGTTTTGGGGAAAATCCAAATTCCTCAAATTTGAGCCCGAAAAGGACATGCATTGAATCATATTTTTTCATTTAAGTAGCACATTATATAGAAGAGGAACCTAATATATGCATGAAAATTCAGTGATAATAAAAGGTCCTATTAAGGAAATTGTTGACAAATACTTGAATTGTAATATCAACTTCAACATTTCAAAATCTGCCCAAACATGAAGAAATCAAAAGATACATATTGATATTTCTAGTCATCAATCAAATATCTAAGGGCTTTGAAGAAAATAAAACTAACATTGAAATTGGATTCTATATTTATCCTTCTTGTTTCTTGTGGAAAAAAAAAACTAGACAGTGAGAAAGTATGTACTTTTCTAAATTAATTGCTGAAAAAGTATGTCTTGTCTAATTCATTTTCTGATATAGCCTTAACAGAAATTGACACATCTGAACAGAACCTATTCTAAAGCGCTAACAAAAAAATTCTTTCACTCACCAACTGGCTTATACTGAACTCCTGAAGTTATTTGTCCCATTCTGCCTACCATCCACATACTTGTAGGGAATTCTGTGGCTACCACAAATCACAAAGCAGTTAGCTTCATCTTGCCATGTAGAATAAAGCTGGTAATACAAGTAGGCATTCAATCTATCTTTTAAACATGTAAATGACTGAGGTTATTATTTCTCAGTATCATGAATTTAACCAGAACATAAAATATGAGCAACTTCACAAATTCTGCTGTAATAGATATGATTTTTTTTATCATCAAACCAAATCATTGACTTCCTGACATCGCCTCTTTCAGTTGTATATGCATTATTGTTTTAATTTATGACCCAAAAGACATCTTCAAAGATCACTAGAGGAACCTCAGATTTGCATAATTCCAAAATATTTAAGGGATTTAAACACACGTAGGAGGAAAAATAAAGAAAGTGAAGTATCAGGGAAGCAAAATCTTCTCTTGCAAAGAATATCTCGCCATGAATTTCATGTAAGAAAATAAATTTTGTTGTCTCGGGATTCTACCTTGCAGATGCTTAGTCATCATGTTTGATTATGTCCGTAGGTTTTTTTAATGTAAAATAGCTCTTATGGTGAGCCGGGGTCCGGGAGTTAATCGCCGATCAACACATTAAAACAGATTCTAATGAGTTATGTGTAATATCCTCTTTTTAGGACATTAATTAAGTAAAATTATGAAGACCTTTAATCCACCCTTCGCATGGATTAGAGGATAAAAAAATTGGGAAGATGTCATAACTCCTTTATTTTTAAATTAAATAATTAATTCTCTACTTTTGTTTTTATTTAAAATAATAAAAAGGGGAAATTAATGTTTTAATTGGAGTGTGACTTTCCAAGATTCCAGTAAAAAAAACCATTTTAAAAAGTAACTCTCCCACATAAGGATTTGCGCCAAAAGGAGGAGAGAAACTTGGAGATTTGAAAAACAAATCTGTAAAAGAAGATGGTGGGACCCCTTGAGGGGTTGCGAATGTTTTTATTAAAATTATCTTCATGCTTGAAGAGGGATGTATGCCCATGAGTACTCATAAAAAAGGTGTTTATTCAACACCACCATATTTTGGAGAGTGTGAAGTCTTCTAGTGCTATTGTTGAGTGAATGTATCCATGATATATTCATCTTAAGTTTGGCAACTTGGATTAGAAGTGGGCGCATTTAATTGTGGAGTAAATTTGCATGTTATTGTTTATTTTTGAAGTGATCTTGGAAGGGTTTGAGGTATTTTTGTTACTGCTGTACACTACTGTTATTTTCTAGCTATGGTAACTTGTATTGGAGAATATTTTGGCATGTTTTGAGGGTAAATGAGCTAAATCTAAAATATTTTTATGTTATCATTAATTTCAAAGCAAGGGATATCGATTTGGGTGTGTTTAGAAGCTAGAAAAGTGCTGGAGATATTTTAATAAGTTTTCTCTAACCCTAACGACTTGATCTGGGATTTTTGGGTCTGTTTTGGGTGGGTTTGCATGCTCAAAAAAATCTGTTTGATAGTGCATTTGAAAGCTCTAAGAATCTAGTTTATTATGCACTTTGTTTCATGGAAAAAGATGGAGTGTTGAGTGAGTTATGAATTTTTAAAGTTTCAGCGGTCTGTGAGCTATTTTTATTTATTATTTGCTGCTATAAAAATCTGAACTAGATATGATTGGAATTCCAATTGATTCTCCCATCTTACCCACCACCTTGGCTACTTCCAACCCCATTTTGGGTTGTAATTACGTTGACATTGGGTTATTTGAGGTTGAATTAAAAGGGTCTAATCCTTCTCGGTTCAATTTAGGTTGAAGTTGTTGCAATTCTCTATTTGCCCAAAAAGGGGACATCACATTATGTGCAGAAATGATCTATGAATGATAGAGTGGAACAACAACAATAATCAGAGTGATACGACACAGAGAATACAAGAACAATAGAATGTCATGCTAGAATTGTAGCACAATATTATATTCTGCGAATCCTATACAATGATATGAGAGATATAACATATCAACCAACAAAAGAGTCCTATCTAATGCCTGTTTGATGAATAGATTATAGCTAGCATACATTAATATACAAGTGAACAATACAAGAAAGCAGTTTTGCAGTTACAAGAAACGCGAGCACTTACATTCCATTAGTTCATATTCTCCATTTTTTCAGTTCATCTTACTTGCAGAATAGCTAGCATAAATTAATATACAAGTGAAGAATACAAGAAAATGGTCTAGTAGTTTCAAGAGACAACCATTTACATTCAATTGGTTCATATTCTCCATTTTGTAAATAAGTGTCGGTTAATATATGAAGCATATATTCAAAGTAAAATAAAATATAGTGTCCATTGCAGGATCCGAACTCAAATGTAAAAGTTTGAATAAAATACCCTGTCATGGGAGACCAAGAGACCATCTTTCTTCACATTTCCTGGGAAAAGGCCCTAGTGGAAAATAGAACAAAATGTACCCGTAAAGGTGGACTTGAGTCTTCATTGATCCAATGCTCAAGACAAACATTCACACACAAACTTGGTCATCAAATTTAGTGAAAATCTTCAATTCCCCTTGATCCATTGCTTGACATTTCTTCAAAGTGTAAAGTCTGCAGTGTATTATTTCCTTGAAAGCATCCCAAACATTCCAGTTGGCATTATGAACCACACACAACCTTGCTGTGAATGCTTTCAATGCATAGCCAGGAGTATCCATACGCATGTACTCATCTTAACCCACACATCCATTTGTGCGAGGCATTAAACCATACCCTTTGTACCATATTATCTAGGCAACTCCTTAATCATGCAATTCACCAGCTATCATGATCCCCATGCATCTAATTTGTAAGCAATGTTTCATAATATTCACTCACAAATGAAACACATGTCCAAGGGATTTGACCATCTGGGATTACTACAGTCATTTCTAGTCACTCTGCAGCATTATATTCACTTGATCTCTTCAATGGATGGTGCACCTTGCTCCCTAGGCTCTGTACAGGGCATGCCTTGTGCCTTAATCATGGGAATGACAATTTGTGTGGCAGCTTGCAATGCCTCCAACAAATTCTGAATGGTATTGATATTCATGAACCCATCATACACGCATTTTTTCACATGAGGGTTGGATAGTACATTCTTTTTCCTTAGGTCAACAACCTAAACATCTCCTTTTACATCTAATCCTCCCACGTTGATATCTACACCTGCAAGCCTCCTAAGGGGTGGACAATCCCATGGTCCACTAAACTCAACAGCTATGATGGGTTTTCTAACCATGGTCTACTCATCTATTACCAAGTTATCTAAAGAAATATGTTCATCATGGCATCAAAGTCATATAGGGCATCTTCAACACCATATCCATTCAGAATGAGATGCATGATGACATCAACTTCCCAAGGTTATTTTAGTCTAGTATAACTTACCTTCCTTTTCTGGTATTGAGGTGGTCTGCTAGCCTGAGCACCTAACACCTTTAAAATATTGAGGAGAGCACGTGAAGTGTTCTCGCTTTGGAGAATAGTAAGCAAGTCAGCCGACATGTGAAACGCCTGCAAGACAATTACACTTTTAAGTATGTTGTTATCTCACTGATCATCTTGTTTTCCAAGTGATTTGATTAAAACCACAGCCTCTTGGACAACTCCTCTTGCATAGGATCGAGGTACTTGTCCTTCCTTGCATTTTTCCACCCAACACACCACTGGACATTGTTTTGAAGGTAATCCCATAGCTTTATGTTGTGATCTAGTTATGGTTTGAACTACAGAAACATTAATCTTGGTTGACTGAATTTGTTATTCAGTCTTTAGGATGATTCACAAATTATTCATAGGCCAGAGGCTATTATCCTCCTGCATCTTTTTGTTGTATTGAGTAACCTTCAATTGTATGATCGTTTACCCCACAATAACTGCACCAAGTTGTGTTTGAAGTATCACAGGTCAAGTCCACGCCACATGACCTTGTTCCCACATAGATAGAATGATATTGGAGGTCGTTGAACCTCATCCCCTCACCCATATCCTACTGGCTGTTGGCTCTGTTGTTGTTTCACCGCTGCAAAGGTGCTTGATTCCAAACATGGTGTGGTGGGACTTGAGGCTAAGTTACTGGAACCTTCTTTTTTATTATTAAGGCAGTATGCATATATTAACTGAAGAGAAGACTGCATCAAACGGAGCATCTGGAAAAGATGCTCAGACACCAGAGCTAGTTACATACAAGGATAAGAATCAAGCCGGACAAAACAAGGCTATGGACAGTATAAACATCAAGATCTCAAAAGTGAGAAGTCATCATGACTAATGATCTTGACACATAGTGTAAGGGAAACTATCCTCAGGTATAAGATGAGAAGAGCAGCCTTGCGTGGAAGAGGCACGCAGTGTGAAGTATGCAGCAGCATTCGTGTCTGTATCTTTGAAATGATTCTAGTGAGTATCTTGACGCTTCAGATGGGGGCCAGATGGATAAGGATACTCCATATGAGCTTTCCATCTCCGTTTATTGTGTTCAGTCATCATAACCGCATTGACAGCAACAAACATTTTGTCTTGCTTGGTGAAAATGTTGCTGGGGGATTCCACACAGTTCTGAATGTTATCTACCCTATCTTGTTTATGTATCAGTAGCTACCACATTGTGGATAGGATTTCCTCCAGACCGGGATGATATGTATCTTGTTTTTAAACTGGGTGGCCAAGGAGCCGAATACTATCGCAGATTTTAGCCATTGCTGTGAGGAGTCAGGCATGATGAGTGACGGTGAGTTTGGGAGGTGAGGGGAATGGGAGAGAGGTTGGATGGGGCTAGGGAGTATGGCCGGGACATGAATATATTTCAGAATGGAGCCACCACAAAGCAAATGGGGAAGGTCGTTGTCAGGAGTATGGGTAAACAGGCTTGCAATGAGAATCATAGAAACAGCAGCAGGATTGATGCCTAGTTTCCAGAGCTAAGGATTGAGAGAGGGGGGAAGCAAGGTAACACAAGGATGTAGATGCATTGTCTGGAGTCTGGACACCAGAAAAGTCTTTAGTAGAGTACATACCAGTATGAGAAGATCTCAAATTGGAAGAGACAGAGGCGGGCAAGGAAGCCATGAACCTGATGAGGTCCTTCTCCCGAACACTAGGCTGCTGAGAAATGGCAAAGTGCTGAGGATTTGGTGGATGGAGTTGCTCATTCGTGCAGGTGCTCATAGTATTATCATGAACACTAAATGTGTTTCTACATACATGTCATTTTGGCGAGCTTGCATGGCTCTAAATTCATCAACAATATGTGTGGTAGACCCACAAAAGGTGAAAAAACTAGCTTCCCAAGCACGAGTTTATCATTGCAACATAGTGCATTTGTGTTAAGGAAAATCTACGTAAATCACAATAATCAATGTGAAGTGCACCTGGAACTAAGGCTATATAACCCACAGCTTTGGGAACTCATTTCATTGATGTCTGTTCAGTTTCCCTTCAATACATTGAACATCAATTGTCCTTCTGCGCCAGTCATTTCATCCATTCATTTCATAAAAAAATCAAGTTTCACATCGCTCCGGGGCTCTAGTATATCAAGATTGACCTCAATACTTAACTCTTCTACACTATTGTTCACGACTGCTGCATAATATCTTTATTGTAGGTTTATTCAGCCATTCTGCACTTAATCCTAGTGGAAAAACCTTCCACATACCAAACAGCGTGTTGCTCACCATCAAACCTCGAGGTCATTTGATGAATGACAACCCAAAACCTTTTTCTCAAAATCCATGTCTGACTCACCATCCTTTTGTATAATGTCTTTAGGTATCTACATACTTTGTCCTTCAGTTTTCTCTATCATGAATGCATCCTTAACTCCCTTCTTGACATCTGTGTATGTACTCAAGTTCTTATGAGCTTAATGTACCAATCCAAAGCACATCCTCACGGGCTAGAAGCAAGCCCAGAGAACTGTTTATAACCCTTTATGACTCCTTTCAACTCCCAGGTTTTCTCACAACTTACAAGTGTACCAATATATCAACTGATCTGAAGTACCATCATGTATATTCAACATCATAAAAATTTGTCGCATACTAGTTGGAACAAACCTGGCTAATGACTGAAACATAGCTATAAAACTTGTACACGGCAATTAATACGCAGCCCAAATTTGACTCAGAAATGACTTGGCAATTTATCAGCATTACTTAGCAACTGTATCACTACATTAAAAAACATTGAAAGTCATAAAATGAACTTTAAATCATATGTAAAAAATTGTTAAATGACATGAGAAGTGAATGTATAGAACACCATAAGTATATTTTCTATAAATACTTGTGGTTTTGTAACTTGTTACTCTGTAATGCCCCCTTTTCTGGGCTGAAACTGAAAATCAAAGTACATGCACAAACCCTAATAGTAAACTGAAGCAAACTGAAATTAAATTCCAATCCCTAGGAGCAGGCTGTAAATATATTTATTTTATTATAGAAAATCAGCCACAAACTTGTGGTAAACAATTGAAAAAACCCTTAAAACTAATATTTTTCAAATCTGAAGCAATAGAAAAGTACCAAAAAATATTATTTTTCAACAATTTAATATCATTTAGAAATTAATTCATAACAGCACTGAACACCAAGCCCTAAACTAAATTACAAATGTAGATTCCAGCTGTTAAAAATAGGAGAAACACGATGATGGCTGAATTTGAAGTTGGTGTGCCCTAGAAGACCCCAAACACCACCTTACTGCAAGTCGCCACCTAGGAGAGGGCTGGAAACGCCTACAAAATTGAATACAACTCCTTATGAGATCACCTTGTTGCAAGCTTGAGGGGTTTCCTCCTCAAACCAGCCTACTATTGAAAGGTTTCGTTCTTAATAGGTTTTCCAAGAGGGTTTTTCGTCCTCAATGGAAGAGAGAGAAAAAACATGCTCCAACTCCAAGAGAAATAATTTCCAAAAGTTTGCATCCCTTTTCCAAGCCAAGCAACACCTTTTTATAGCTAGAGGTGGCACCAAAAACCAATTAGAATCCTCTAAAGCGGACCGACCTCCTTGAGGACATAATAGTTGTTTTTCCTCTTCCATTTTTCATTTGAATTTTTCTCCTTTACCCAGCTAACCTAACCATACTTAGGAAATTACTAAAAAAGAATGCAAAGCTCACAAAAATAACTGAAAAACATGACATTAACTTCCTTTGCTCGGTCCCTTTTTGCCCACGGGAAGTGGAATGGGCTCCAAGTCTTCAAAAAAAGAACTAGCATTGAGAAGGGGCCATTTAATATTACTATAGGTTGTGCCACTATAGTCCTCAAAGGCTTGAAGATGAGGCTTGACTTTGAAGCTTGAACAATGAAAAGTGAAAATTTAGAAAAATATGTATTGACTACTCCTTGAAGTTTGACCAGTGAAAATCGCAAGCGCACTCGGCAGAGGACTGTGTAACAATGACAAGTTAAAACTCTAGCAAGCAGTCAGACAATTTGCAGAGAGAGAAATAACAAAGAAAAATTCACAGAAAAATGACTCTTTTTCGTTATGAACATTTTATACTCGTCAAAAACGATATTTGGTAATTTAGTCACCAATTTTTGGCAAGTATTGACAAAATTACTCACCAAAAATCAATGATTTATCGCCTTGAAACTTATCACAATTTTTGCAAAGTTTTATCATTGGTTCTCTGGATTGTGATTTATCACCAATTTTTGACAATTTCTGAAACCATGGACTGAACTATTCCTACAATATTTGCGTCATTCAGGGTAGTTTCCTAAGTGCTAAAAAAAAAAATCAATCAAACTAATAATCCACCAACCGAACCACTTTACAAACTTATCAATTTTTGATATCATCCTTAACTTGCAAATCCCTTGTTCAATTAGCAAGTCTATCTACTAAAAGTGGATCTCTACTTGGTGCTTCCTCTTCCTGTGATCCTCTATAAAAACTGTGCGCACAGGTTTGTGTTACCACTAGTACATTGTAGGGGTCCCTTTTTTAATCTAAATTATAGTATTGGCTGAAATGTATATGAGGATGAGCACCTGCAGATTATGTGAGTCTGGAATTGACTTCATCATCTTTTTGATTATGTAATATTCCTTTCAAGGGATGAAACCACAACCAAGGAAATTAGCTCAAACCCCAAGCAAACAATTCTTAATTTTAAATCAACAATCTCAAATAATTCCCAGATTTAGGGCAGCGAACAGAACTTAGGAACAGCAGTGTGAAAATTCACAAATTCACCCAAAATACCATCTAACAATGCATCCACAATTTTTAGAAGCCTTTTAGGAATATTCTAAAACTGATTGCAACCCAAAAGACATGCATATGTTCAGCTGAAAATTAAATGAAACCAGCAGAGGTACAGATCCAAAATAATTATGTATTGAGGGTTTAAAACCCCAAAAATTCATAAGAAAGTAGATTCCAGTTATATAAATATAAGCCAATCTGAAAATGAGGTGAAATATCAAATTCATGCCTTCTAGGGCACTAAACCACCATCCAAGGTAGGTCGCTCCACTTTTCCAAATACCAATAAAAAATCTAAATATGATGTATTCTCCTCAAATCTGCAATATTTTTCAAGCTCACATAATATAGGAAGGTTTTTGTCCCCCCTATAAACCACTAGAAGAGTTTTCGTCCTTCTATGACAGGCCACGCACTTGGGTTTTCGTCCAAGAGTGGAGAACAAGGAGCAACAAGCCCACAATGTCCAAATAGAAAAATGTGCCAAGATAGATGATTGCAAAATGAAGTCTTCACTTCCCTTTATACCCCTCCTTTGAAGCCAAAGCTTGACAAGACATGGCCAACCCATAGGAGACATTATATTCCTTCATTAAGCCTCTTTAATTGCCTTAAACCCAGCTGACCTGAGATACACATAATTACATTAAGAAGAAAACATTAAAATTAGAAAAATAAATGTAAATGGGAGCTCAATTTTCTTTTCCAACTCCTCTACTTCTTTGCCATGGAAAGGGGATGGCAAGAAGTCCAAAACCTGATTCTTAAGTGGGAAAAAGGGACATTACAGTCCTCCCTTCCCAAAATTGTTTGTCCTCAAGCAACTGCAATTGTGGATGTTCCAGTATTTGTGCACTTTCCCATGTAGCATCCTCAGGATGTAATCCCTTTCAACGAACTAAGTATTCTTAGACACTTGGATTCCTGAATTTCTTCTCACGAACTTCTAGGATATCTTCCAGAATTAAAACCAACTTCCCCTCCTCATTCAATGGGGGCAACTCATGTGAAGGAGTAAGGTGTTGTCCTAGCGCCCTATTGAGGCATGAGACATGAAAAACATTATGTATTTTGCTATTTTCCGAAAGTTTGCGTTCATATGCAACCTTTCCCACCTTGCTCTTTACCTTATAAGGACCATAAAAGCGAGGTTTCAACTTTTCCGCACCCTTTTATTTGATGGAAGATTGCCTATAGGGCTGCAATCTTTAAAATGCCATGTCTCCTACTTCAAATTCCCTCTCTTTTCTATGTTGGTCTAAATACTTCTGCTTATTTTGGGCAAATAGAAGGTTTTCCTTGAACTCTTTTAAGATATCTTGACTTCGCTGAATTAAATCTTGAACCTTAGGCACTCTACCATCTGTTATAACTAAATTAATGAAAGAGGGAGCATCATAACCATCCAAAGTTTTAGAAGGAGACATACCAATTGATGTGTGGAAAGTGGTGTTGTGGCAAAACTCAGCCATGTATAGCCACTTAATCAATGTTGATTGTTGCCCATCAATGTAGTTCCATAGATAACCTTCTACCCATTTATTGACTATTTCAGTTTGCCCATCTGTTTGGGGATGGTACCTAATGCTAGGAGTGAGTTGGGTGCCTAACAATCGAAACAACTCTTTCCAAAACATGCTCATGGACCTGTTGTCCCTATCACTCACAATATCCTTGGGCACCCCATAAAGTCTAAATATCTCTTTGACAAATACATCAGCCACTATAGGAGCATTATACTTAGCTGGAAGTGGGCAAAAATGAGCATACTTAGTGAGTCTATCAACCACAACATACAAGCAATTCTTACCTTGGACCATAGGCAGGCCCATGATGAAGTCCATAGAGATGCTCTCCCATTTTTGAGTGGGAATGGGAAGAGGTTGTAAGAGACTTGGTGGAAATGAGTGTTCTGCCTTGTTTTGTTTGCATGCAAGGCGTTCCCGGATGTATTGGAGCACTTCCCCTTTAAGACCCTTCCAATAGAATCTTTCCCTCACCTACTTATATGTATTAAAATAACCCGACTGACCAATTGATGGGTCATCATGAACAGCTCTCAAAATTTTACTCTTCTCCTTCGATTCGGGTACCAAATAGACTCGGTTTTTGTAAAGGATATGTCCATCTATCCCCTTGTATCTTTCATTACTTATTCCTCCTTCAAAAACAGCATTAGAAAACTTATTCTTTACATACTCATCTGTAATTAATGACTTCCAATACGCTGCAATCTTGGATAAAGAAAAGAAATGTGAATCCCGTGAAATAGTATCTTCTACCAAGTAATTAATTTGGGGTGTTTCCGGAAGCATACCTTGCAAGGTAATCTTTTTACCTTTGTCCATGAAACTTATCTCCATGCTTTGATAGTTGAGAGTGAGCTCTCCCAACGAATGCAACCATTGAACTCCAAGCACGATACCCAAATCAGCCATGTTAATCACATAAAAATCAGCACATACCTCATATGGTTCCAATGCAATATGGAGTTGAGAACACTTCTTGGTACATTGCATAGAGTGACCATCCGCTATCTTAACAATGAATCCTTTGAAGTCATCAACCTTCAATTTCAAGTTGGCCACCAAGCATGCATCTATGAAGTTGCAAGTGCCTCCCCCATCAATCAAAATCATGACTTTGCACCCTTGTAGATTACCCTTCATGTGAAATGAATTGTAACTAGGTGCCCCCATCAAGGTAGCAAGAGTGCTATCCACCTTTTCCGGATCTTCTTCCGGTATACTATCGTGCTTAGCTTCATCAACATTACTTTCATCATCATCACAATCAGAAATTACTTCAATATAATGCACATTACCTTTTCCCAAACAATGATGCTTTGAAGTCCATGGATCTTTGCATGAAAAGAACAAATTCTTCCTTCGAAGCTCATTTCTATATTCCTTTTCATTGCTGGTTTTGGGCAGCTCTATGTGAGTACTTGGCACCTTTTGGGGGGACCTCTTTGGCTGGTCCAAAGGGAAGCTTCTAGGCTGCCTAGTGGGTTGTCCTCCACTTGAATTCACTTTAGGAAGACTGTTGTTCGCTGTTGTTTTTGGAGCAGCACCTTCAAGATCTAAAGTCTTCTTAATTGCCTCTTGAAGAGACAATGGATCTGTAATGTCCCCTTTTGGACATTTTGAATCCCGCTTGGATTGTAGGCAAATCCAACAATAAAACCTCTAAAAGAAAATTAGATTCGGATGTTATTATGCAGATTATGAAATATTCTTTAGACAATGTGATGAGGACAGTCCAAACAAATCGGTCTTTGCACATAAGCCTTCACATTCCAAAACTAAAGTATTGATTTTATAAGCTTAAATCAAATTAAATATGCAGATCTCTGATTATTATAAGGAAAGGTGACTTGGATATGATGGATTAATCATAGCAAATTGTTCCTCTATCCTGTGTTCTTAATCCACACTGATTTTTTATAATTGGAGAGCCCAAAATATGCCAAAAGAATAAATAAATCAGGTACAAACAGGTCTGAAACAATTTAATAAATCTGCAGAAATAATTACCAGTTATGGGCTGCAAATAAGGCTGATCTTTATTAATAAAATTTCTGCAAGACCCAGTCTGCAATAACAGATGATACAGAGGGTTTTGGAGCCCCACAACAATGCTTCAACTATGAAAGAGATGACTGGAAATCAACTTCAATACACAGCGATCAAAGCTGGAATTTTTCTACCTCCTTCAAAATAGTTCCCAAACTGGGTCACTCCAGCTGACAAATATATAATAGTTCAAAAACCAGGTTTCTTCTTGAATCTCCAATACAAAAATTGAGTCCAAAGGAGAGTTTTCATTCTCCCTTAACTCTAATTTTCTAAGGGTTTTCGTCCCCAAAATTTTATAGCAGTAAGCACTATGCTTCCAAGCCAAAATGAGAAAATAGAATGATCATAGCATAGAATACCTTCCCCTCAAGTCGACTTCTCCTTATGAAGGAAGAAGAGACCCAAAGTGACCTTCTTTTCATTTAATCAGCAACAATGATTCTTTCTATGCATCTTCTACAGTCCATTTCTTTCTAGGCCAAGTAGTATTTTCCTTGGGAGGATACAAAAGACATTTAATATATTTTCCTTCCTAAAGCTGGTTGCATTTTTCCCTAGAGGAAATACACAATGGAATTGCTTTTATCCTTTCTAGGTTCCATTATTCCCCCCCTAAGGCAAGTCGTCATTTCACTTAGATTGAATAAAAATATAATTAAGCCCCTTTTACAATGATATTTGCCCCTCAAGGCAAGTCGTATTTTCTATAGGGATTAATTTATTTCTATTAAACCAAATAAATTAATTATAAGTGCTTAATAATTTTATTTTATTTTCTATAGGCACTTTATAATAATTTATTGCGACTTAAGTCGCCCTCGTGTTCACCCTTTGGCTGTCGGGTTGACAAAATAGGCCAAAGGTCCTCCACTCGAATTCATCTTAGAAAGACTGTTGTTCGCTGTTGTTTTTGGAGTAGTACCTTCAAGATCTAAAGTCTTCTTAATTGTCGCTTGAAGAGACAATGGATCAAAAGCTCGAACCAAACCATCTAGGGGTTTCCATCAAACCTTCCACGAAAAGCATTATAAACCTTCTTTCTAACACGTGCGTAATCATGACAAAAAGTCTCTGGAACTCTGTCGCATACTCCTCTACCATGCCTTGTTGTCTCAAGTGTACAAGCTCACAAAAGTGAACCTCCAGATCAACTCTATCAAAATGATCAATAATTCTTTGACAAAACTCAACATAGACATGTATCTCACTGTGCCCTTGCGTTACTAACCCATGAAACCCCATTCATGAGCACTTCCTTTGAGATGTAATGTAGCAAACTTGATAACATCCTCCTCCATCATAGGATTCAACGACAAGTATGTATTCAATTTCTAAACCTAGCTGGCCCTTTGATTGATCCGTCAAATGTGGAAAAAGTCATCTTGCCCAACACATTCTAAACCTCCTTTTGTGGCATGTGATGTCTAGGCTCGGGCTTAGGTCTTCCTCTATTCATTCCAATGAATTCAACGAGTGAAATAGCCTCACGAATTTCCCTTGAAAGAGCCATATACTCCTCATAGCTTGTGGTAATGTTCCGCCCAGTGGAAGGCCTAGTTTCATCCTCCAGAATAGCTTCTTCTCTATAAAGGAAAGTGGGCTTTGTCACAGATCCACGGGCTGATCCCATAGGTTATTGTGTATTGTTAGCTCCAAACTAGCTACCATCACCATTTTGAACCCTAGGTTCAATTATCCTTTTGAGGGATAGGGCTAGAAAATCCATTGTATTTGCAAGTTGCTCTTGGCCGGCAATCAACTTGTCAACTTTGGCTTCTTGAGACTCTTGATCATCCATATTGCTTTCTTCTCTTGGCTGGTCCACCTTTCTTCTTCTTTGGTAGTAAGGGAAACCCTTGTTTCCTTCTTCCATTGAAACCCTCAGCCTTTGAAGATCCGAGCTCTGATACCATTGTCATATCCATTTCAAGGGTTGAAACCTCAACAAGGAAATCAGCTCAAACCCCAAACAAACAATTCTGAATTTTAAATCAACAATCGGAAATAATTCCCAGATTTAGGGCAGCAAACAAAACATAGGAACAGCAGTGTGAAAATTCACAAATTCACCCAAATACCATCTAATAATGCATCCACAATTTTTAGAAACCTTTTAGGAGTAGTCTAGAACTGATTGCAACCCAAAAGACAGGCATATGTTCAGCTGAAAATTAAATAAAACCAGCAGAGGTACAGCTCCAAAATAATTATGTAATGAGGGTTTAGAAACCCCAAAATTCACAAGAAAGTAGATTCCATCTATATAAATATAGGTCAATCTGAAAATGAGGTCAAATATTAAATTTATGCCCTCTAGGGCACCAAACCACCCTCAAAGGTAGGTCGCTCCATCTAGGGAAGGCTTCCAAATACCAATAAAAATATGAATATGAAGTATTCTCCTCAAATCTCCAATACTCTTCAAACTCACGCAATATAGGAGGATTTTCTCCATATAAACCACTAAAAGGGTTTTCGTCCTTCTAGGAGAGGTCACGCACTAGGGTTTCCATCCAAGAGTGGAGAACAAGTAGCAACAAGCCCACAATGTCCAAATAGAAAAACAGGTCAAGCTAGATGATTGCAAAATGAGGTCTTCACTTCCCTTTATACCTTGCCTTTGGCGTCAAAGCTTGACAAGACATGGCCGATCCAAAGGAGACATCATATTCCTTCATTAAGCCTCTTTATTTGCTCAAATCTAGCTGACCTAATAAACACATAATTACATTAAGAAGAAAACATTAAAATTAGAAAAATAAATGTAAATGGGAGCTCAATTTCCTTTTCCAACTCCTCTACTTCTTTGCAATGGAAAAGGGGATGGCAAGAAGTCCAAAATTTGATTCTTAAGTGGGAAAAAGGGACATTACAGATTGTCAACTTCATCTTGCTCCCTGTTTAAACTAGTGTCTACTTCTACCCTGTTCACATCCTTCCAACATAATCTCGTACTAGACCTTCATCTAATCTCTCTTTGTTTTTGCTCTTTCTTGAGCCTTCCATCTCTTCGGCTTTCCTTCTCTTTTCTCATTTCCCATGCTTGCTCTAGCCAACTACCCTATTTCTGCTAACAATCCAACATATCTTTCATAGTTGTCACTTTTTATAAGTTGCCTTGTGTCTTTTTTTTCTTTCACCACTTTGACTTTTGTGATTCAGTCATCTTCTCAGTATTACTCCTCGTTTCATGTTTCCTGAAACCCCTATTACCTCTCAACATTTATAACACTATGTAATCTCCCCAATGAGACAATTTATGCCCCCAAAAGAAACAACCACAAATCTAATTTATAACAGCAACTAAAAGATATATTGTTGATGAAAAACAATGCAGATATGAATTTCTTTAGAAAAATGAGACTTGCTTTAAGGATGGTTGGCCCATAAAATAGATGTAAAATCACTCAAAACATTGCCTAAACTGCTTAGAGATTATTATTTGTTTTTAAAAGAAAACACTCCCAAAATATTAAATTAGATAGAAATGAACATTACATATATGACTATGCCAAGCTTGAAAACTATTTGCCCAAGCTTGAGCATTATACAAAAGAAATGTTAAAAAACTAATCATGGTTGGGAATCCAAATTTAGAATATATCTGATGTCTTATTGGAGCTTGTTGGACCACCATGCAAGAGGCATGCCATAACAAAGAAGATCCTTATTATCTTAGGCCCAGTTCGCCAACCCATCAACAACCTTATTTCTTGCACGCGAAATGTGGTACATTTGAACCTCTTGAAACTTCTGCTTCAATTCTTTTATCTTCCATACCTCTTTAGCAATTTGTCAAATGGGAGAAGAATAAGTTCTATCATCAGATAACAACTTCATAATGATTTGGGAGTCTTATTCAATTTTAAGCTTTTGTCATCCAATTTTTGGAGCCTCTTGCATGCCTTTACAGATAGCTTTCACCTCCACAAAATTAGTACTAGCAGTACCTAAATTCTCTGCAAAAAAGAACTGCACCTCACCATGATTGTCTCTACCAATGCCACCTATAATAGCTCTTCCTGGATTCTCTCTAAAGCTCCATCTATATTCAATTTTCATACCCCAAAGGAGGTCTTTTCCATTGACTTACGCTAATGGCCCTATGTTTAATTTGTCCCCGGGGGAGAGTAACATCCCTAGGGTCAAGAGATACCTATTTGAAGATATACAGCCACTTCGGGGACAAAATATGGGGTAAAAATATTTTATGTTTTAAACTTTCAGCTATGTTGATTTTAGTTTTCATTGAGATAAAAGAATTCTCTTTGCTAATTTACTGAAAATTTCTTCTATTTATTTCTTCCCAATATTGCATAGAGTGAAGGAGATGCCATTCCAAAGAATTGGAAGAAGATTTTGGCCTTTAGGAAGATTTCTCTACCAAGCTTTGAAAGACTCCTCTAGGGACGCAAATTTATTCCAGTGTAATTTCAACAATGAATAAAGATGATGCCAAATAGGCAAAACCCAACGACAAAGGAAAAAAAGATGTGAAGAAGATTCTTCGTCCTGGAAACACGAAGTGCATTTGAAAGGGCCACAAATACCTCTCTTCAAAAGAAGGTTTCATGTTAGAACTCTTTTGTGAATAAGAATCCAAACAAAGAAACTTTGGGCCACATACTTGGCTAACATAAATGTTTAAAGAGAAACCAAACAGGATGAGGATTATCAACCAACAGAGAAGTTTAACCAGTAGATACTGAATATGTACCAAATACATCCTGCCCCCATCCACAAATCCCAACCTATCTGGCAGAGGTGAAGAAGACAAAGGCCTAGCCTACAAGTCTTTATGAAGCAAAGTCCAATCCTAATGACGTACTATAATGGGCCATTCCGAAACGGAAACCCAATCTTTTCCATTTTGCCAAGAAAGGGAAACAATTCTCCCATTGTGGGAAACCTTAACCCAACCTATGCCCTGCATTTGTTCCAGATTGGACTTGAGCGAAGGAAATTGGAGAATGAGAAGGGGCTGTCCATCCCACAAATCAGTCAAAAAATTAGCCATTTGACCATTGTTAACAATCCAAAAAAGTTATTTTTTTATCACTTCTTCTCCCTTTCTGATAAATGTCAAGGTGGGAGAACCTTTAGAAGGAAGGGTAGATCTAATAATTGTCTTGGGGGGGTTAATTTCAGCATACTTTGCTCTGAAAGTAACAGCCCACAAATTATTAGGATGAGCAAGTATCCTCCAGTATAATTTAGCAGCTAAAGCTTTATTCTACTTAGGAGAAAACCTAAATCCTAATCCTCCTTCCATTTTTGGCCAGCTTAATATTTCTCATTTAACCAAGGACCATTTCTTCTTATTTTGAACTCCGCTCCATAAGAACTTATGAAATAAAGAGTGCACCTATTTCAAAATAGTGCCAGGAATATTTAAAACAGAAGCAATATATATTGGCATAGCTTGAAGGACAGACTTAACGTCATCTTCCCCCTTGATGTGTAATGTCCGGAAATGGACATATTTCAACCCCAATTGGATTTCCGGCAAATCCCAATCCAATAATGCATATTATAAAAGATAAAAAAAAAAATTAGAATGCAGATCTAAATTTTATCTATAAATGGCGACTTGGCATGGAGATGAAAATCCAAAAAGTATGAATTAAAACCATCGAATCTTTAATGGAATCAACCCAGCAAATTTTATAATGATGGAATCATGAAAGAAATACCAGATTTGGGTTTCGAAACAGGCTGAAATAATTTATATAAATTTGTAGACAGTTGTCCTCAGACACACCTGAAAAGTACAAAACCCTTGAGCCAAAAATTATGCAAGTTGGCTGATTTAACCTCTACAAATATGGCAATGAAGATGGAGATGAGATCTGGATCATCCGTGCCCTAGAATGTGTCAAACTCCACTCACAAGGGTGTAGATAACCCTAGATCTGGTTGGAAATGCATGCCAAAAATCAGCTACACTCTTCTTCATCAAACCCTTGTACTAATCTACATTTTTACATTCCTCTATACCACTGGAAAACTACTAGAAAATCAAATAACTCTTTGATATGCAATGGAAACCCCTGTGTGGAGAATCCTCTCAACTAGGAGAAGGGTTTTCGACCTTCTACTAGATCCCTTAGAGGGTTTTCGTCCTCGAGATTATTTCTAAAGGTTTTTGTCCTTAAAATGTTTTGTAAAAGCTCTAAGCTCAGAAAAAAATCATATTCACGTAAAATAAAAAGGCATGCTCTCCTCGAGCAAGTTGACTTGCTTTTATAGAGCTTAGGGCCCAAATAGCCACCCTTGATATCCAATCAGATATTTCCTCCATTTAATGTTTTTCTCTCCTAGGCAAGTCACATTTTCCCTTGGATTAATAACTTTTGCTAAACGCCTTTTGCCTTTTTCTATTTTTACTTTATCATTAAGTTCATAATATTCTATTATAAATACTTTATAATATTTTCTTTTTTTTTGTATTTGCACTTTATAATAAATTTTTATAACATAAGTCACCCTTGTGTTCACCCTTTAGCCGTCGGGTAGACAAAATAGGCCAAGGGTCTTCAACATTGTTATTTTAGGAAGTGGGACATTTCAGTCCTCCCTTCCCAAAATTGCTTGCCCTCAAGCAATTCCAAACTCTTTTGTCTAAGTGTCATGCACAATAGACAAAACATGTTGAAATGGTCCAAAAGTCTGGCCCCTGTACCTATCAAGTGGCCTAAAACTTGCCACCATTTATCACTCACAAGATGCTCATATAAATAAGGTTGCATCCAAGTTATTACATAATTCATATTGCAGATTTCATCTTCTAACTCAGCATTTTTTTCAAGACAAATCTTAATATGCAATATATATGCCATTATCTTACGTGTACCATACCTTATGATGTCACCATGATCCAGAAGAAGTCGAGTTCCTTCACAATTCAATTACTGCAATGGCATGTTTCTTTCTTCACCAATCACATCTTCTGCAATCTACCATTGTCTACCATGAAATGTGATTTCTTTGTTTTCCTCAAAAAAAATCAGTTTATCCACATGAAGAATGAATGCAAGTTTCCCAAAATATGGCAGCGAATGTGTCCAATAAATGATTTCAACTTCAAGTAACCCAAATGTACAAACACATTCAAGTACTTCAAATCTCTTGATGACAATAATGAATGAGTTACCTTCTTTGTGCAAGACATGGCTTTCCAAAGAAATGAGTAAAGTCTTGCATGGACAAAGGTGAAGAGGGTTTCAAATATCACTATTCAAGAAGAACTCCAGGGAAAGAAGATATGGGGGATAGAGAAGGACCTCCACCCTCAGATGAGTTGAGCTATGTGAATGAAATATTCACTAGGGGTAACAAAGAGTTACGGAACCATTTGATGGAAGCACACAGAGATCAAAGAGGCTCCTTTGTAGAAGCCATTGTTAATTTGAGTAGATTCATACATGGGTAAATCCATACATGGGTTAAGCACTAACAAACAGAACTCTCAAGGCAATCAAGGCAATCAAGGTGAAAGAAACTCTTCTACTTATCATGGCGAAAGAGTCTCAAGCAAGGACCCCTCTAAATTCTTTCGTGCTAATTTCCTTCAAAGAACTGAGCCACAAGAAAAGAGAGAACAGCCACAAGCACATGGGTTTATTGAGGAAATGGATCTATATGGAGACGAATATGCATCATTGAATCTCAACACAAGGAACTACTTTGATTCAGGGACTATTGCCAACTAAGGAGAAGCGAATGACCAAGGAAAAATAAGGTGAGTCATCCACAAGAGCCAAGGAAAGATATCCAACATAGATTGGGTAACATTACTCTTCCTACATATGATGGTATAGATAAATGTTCTGCTAAGGCCTGGTTGTAAAAAATTGGGTACTTATTTGTCACTAAATCCTATGTATGGGGAAGAAGCCCTCAAATTCATTACCTTTACATTTAGAAGGTGTGGCTCATGAATGGTGGTATCACGGTCTAGTGACACAAGGACATGGTTCTATTTCCACTCTTTAGGAGTTCAATCAAAAGCTAACAAAAAAATTTAACAAGAAAGATCCAGAAGTGCACTTCAAGGAGTTGGCACAACTAAAATAAGAAGCATCAATAGAAAGGTATTTTGCTGATTTTCATAAATTATTAGTCATGGTTTCAGATGCAAGTGAAAAAAGATTAGTTGTCTTGTTCATGGAAGGCTTGACCGAACCTCTTAAGGGTTTGGTGAAGGCTTTTGAGCCTCCCTCTCTTCAAGATGCAATCAAAAGGTCACTAAATCTGGAATCTACAACAGTTAAGGGCAAAAATCTTCCCTTTGGGCAGTCAAAACAAAATTCTTTAGGGCAGACTAGACCCACATTTCAAGGGCAGCCAAGAACAACCCCTATTAATCAAGCAAGAAGGACATTTCAACAGGGTATGAATCCCCAAAGAGAGATTCCAAGGGACAAAGATGTTGGTAATACAAGGAATGAATTAAGGAGGAAGAATCTTTTTTTTACATGCAAAGATCCATGGACTCCTGAGCATCGTTGCTTAGGCAAGGGCCATGTACATTACATTAAGGTAATTTCTGATGGGGAGGAAGAAGAAGAAGAAACAAAAAAGGAAGAGATTCATGGAGACGAAGAGCAATAAAAGAAAGAAGAAGTTGATCACTTGGATAGTACTCTTGCCAAACTATTTAGAGCTCCAAGGTACCAACCCTTTTCGTGTTAGAAGAGAACTAAAAGGTAAGAGAGTTACAGTTTTAATTGATAGTGGTGCAACTCTTAACTTCATAGATGTTGCTTTAATTAAAATATTGGCAACGCCATTACAAGATTTCAAAGGTTTTAATGTGACGGTAGCAGATGGCTTCACCATCCCCTGTACCTAGAAGATATCATAGCTGAAAATCACTCTTGGTGAGCATAAGGTGATAGATGACTTTTATGTGGTTGCTATTGGTGAAACTGATTTAGTTTTGGGTGTGCAATGGTTACATTCTCTTGGAGAATTCACTCAAAATTATCAAACATCGGAGTTGAAATTCAAATCAGCAAAGCAAGAAGTTGTGCTACGTGGAATGGCAAATTGAGCTCCTATGGTTGTAACTACAAAAAAGATGGAAAGAGCATTTCATAGAGGGTAGATTGCTTGGACAGTTGAGAGTTTAGTAACATCTACATATCAGATATTTAGACTATTTGTGACAAGCATGCAAAGGTATTTGACAATCTTCTTCGGGTTACCTCCAGATAGAGAATTTGAGCATACTATTGAGTTAGAACCAGGTACTAAGGCAGTTGTTATTACTCCATACCATCATCCTAGAGCCTACAAAGAAGAAATTGAGAAGTCCATCAAACAACTATTGGAGATGGGTCACATATGGCCGAGTTCTAGTCCTTTTGCATCATCAGTTGTTCTTGTAAAAAAAGGATGGAGCTATGAGAACGTGCATTGATTACCACTTGTTGAACAAAAAATAGTTATCTCATACCTAGAATTGATGAACTCATTGATAAGCTGCATGGAGTTATATACTTCTCCAAGATAGATTTGAGATCCAGGTACCATCAAATCTGGGTAAGAAAAGAAGATG
Organism: Taxus chinensis; assembly: GCA_019776745.2. Classification (NCBI taxonomy): domain Eukaryota; kingdom Viridiplantae; phylum Streptophyta; class Pinopsida; order Cupressales; family Taxaceae; genus Taxus; species Taxus chinensis. The sequence goes on from CM034155.1 coordinate 437,382,175, forward strand.
TTTACACAAAACTGCTTTTAGATGTCATTTTGGCCATTTTGAGTTTCTTGTGATGCCTTTTGGGCTAACCAATGTCCCCGCTACATTTCAATCATGTATGAATCATGTTTTTAGGGAGCATTTGAGGAAATTTGTATTGATCTTCTTTAATGACATATTGGTTTATAGTAAAACATGGGAGGAAGATCTTCAACACTTGGATGTGGTGTTAGGAATTTTAGAGCAGCAATCACTTTATGCCAAGGAATCGAAGTGTGAGTTTCGAGTGACTGAAATTTTATATTTGGGGTACATTATCAATGTCAAAAGTGTTCATGTGGACCAACAAAAGATCATGGCTATCTTGGATTGGCCTCCACCCACTACTATGACACAATTGAGAGGATTCTTGGGATTATGCAGTTATTACAGAAGATTTATCAAAGATTTTTCTCAAATTGCTGCTCTTTTGACTAATTTAATAAAAAAGGGATCTTTCAACTGGTCTAGAATAGCCCAAGATGCATTCAACTACTTAAAAAAGGTAATGAGCACGTCTTGTACATGTTCCATATTTTTCCATTCATTTTGTTGAGTGTGATGCCTGGGGAGATTGTATTGGGGTTGTTTTGATGCAAAATAAGCATCCCATTGCATTTGAAAGTAGAAAGCTCAAAGAGGTTGAGAAAAAGCACTCTATTTATGACAAAGAGATGTTGGCAATCATGTATGCATTAGTGAAGTTCAGGCAATATATAGTTTGTGGCAAATTTGTGGTGAAAACAAATCATAATAGTTTGAGGTAATTTCTCAACCAATCTGATTTGAATGATAGACAACAAATATGGGTGAGTACAATTCAATCCTTTGACTTTGAAATTGAATTTATGAAGGGAAAGAATAACATAGTAGTAGATACTTTGTCAAGGAAACCATATTGTTGTTCTATGACAGAAATTACAGCGGATTGGAGGGCTGTTATAACAACAGAGTATGCAAAAAATCAGTTTGCTAGTGCTGCCCTAGAAGGAGAAATTGAAGATGAAAAGTATAGGGTGATGGATGGCATTATACTCTACAAAAATAATCTTTTTGGTACCGAAATCTAAGGTAAAACAAAAGATTTTAGAAGCTATGTATGATCCCCCATTGGCTAGTCATCTGGGTTGTTTTAAAACATTAAAACAAATTCATAAGAAATTTGTTTGGAAAGGGCTCAAGGGAGAATTTCTTCAACACATAAGAGAATGTCTCACATGCCAACAAAGCAAGGTTGAACATGAATTTCCAGCAAGTCTTCTACCTCTACCAATTCCAGATCAAAAGTGGGAGAGTATTTCTATGGATTTCATCACTGGCCTTCCCACGGTTCAAGGGAAGAGTGTTATTTATGTTGTGGTGGATAGATTGACTAAGTATGCACATTTTTTCCTCTTCCCACTAAGTATGATGGACCACTAGTAGCTGGAATATTTTTCAAGGAAGTTTTTAGACTTCATGAGCTACCAAAGAACATTGTGAGTGATAGGGACAACAGATTTTTGACTTCTTTTTTGCAAGAACTCTTCCTTTTTTCAGACACAGAGTTGACTCCATGTACAAGTTATCATCCACAAATAGATGGACAAACTCAAATTTTCAACAAGTGGATAGCAGGGTGCTTAAGGAGCTTTGTTATAAGTCAACAATCTGCATGGATCAAATGGCTATATTTGGGGGAGTTTTGCTACAATACTTCCTACCACATGTCTATTCGTATGTCAACCTTCAAGGCTTTGTATCGTTATGATGCATTTTCTTTTGTGGATGTTGTCATTCTCGGATATTAGAATTCCAAACGGCTAGAGATTTGGTACAGCATAGTCAAGACATCATGCAAGCATTGAAGGAAAACCTCTTAAATGCCCAAAATCAGCAGAAGTTGTATGCAGCCCAATGAAGAATTGAGAGGTCATTTGAGGTAGAAGACATTTTTTTTTTTGCAATTGTAACTCTATAGGCAGTCTTCCCTCAAAGGGAAAGGATCTAAAAAATTGAAACCAAGGTTCTATAGTCCCCACAAGGGTCATAAGGAAAGTGGGGAATGTTGCATATCAGCTTGAACTTCTGGCACACAGCAAAATTCATAATGTCTTCCATGTTTCATACCTCAAAAAGGCATTAGGACAGCACATCACTCCTTCCATGGAGCTGCCCCCTCTTGATGATGAGGGAAAATTGGTGCTAGAACCAGAGACTATCATGGATGTTTGTGAAAAAAAGTTAAGGAATAGAGGTAAAAGAGAATATTTTGATACAGTGGAGGGGTCTACCACTTGAGGATGCAACATGGGAAGGTGCAGCAATTTTGGAGCATCCAAATTTGAAATTGCTTGAAGGCAAACAATTTGGGGAAGGGAGGACTGAAATGTTTCTCTTTTCTAAAATAGCCTGTCGAAGACCCTTAGCCCAATTTTGTTTCTTGATGGCTAAATGATGAATAAAAGGGGAACTTTCGTCTTAATGAATTATTATGAAATGCATAAAAAAGTAATGTCATCAAAAACCACTTTTATTAGTTAATTATAGACTATAAACTAAAATAAAAAAAATAAAATAGTAAAAGGGAAAAGTCATTTCATAATTATATTTCCTCCTAAAAATAATGCAACCCATCTTGTGGATGAAACAAAGCAAAAAAAAATTAAATGTGGAAGAAGGAAGATGATTGGTAGTTGTGGGTGGCTAGTTGTGGGTGACTACTAAGCCAAATTTGATTATAAAAGCAAGTTGACTCGCTTGAAAAGGGATCCCTTTTATTTTATAAAAGAATCAGATTTTTGGTGTGAGCTTGTAAAGCTTTGCATAGAAACTTCTAAGGACGAAAACCCTTGGAGGTTATCTCTTGGGAACGAAAACTCTCTTGAGATCTAGAAGGAGAACGAAAACTCTTCTTCTATTGGTGTTTCCAACAATGGTTGGAGGCTTTATGTTGCAGATCTGAACAAGGATTTGAAGGGGAAGATTAGTTCTGCTTCTTTATTTCCAAAATGTTCTAGATAAGGCGACCTATATAATGGACTGATTTGGGGTGTTTGGAGATGTTAAAAGTCAGATCTGGGTTGTTATTCCATCTGCTGATTTTAAGACATCCAATCAGCCTTTTGGCATGATTTTTGGCTCAAGGATAGTGTACTTAGCAGTTGCGTCTGAGGACGGTTACTTGCAGATTTTCAATAAATAAACCAGCCTTCAATTGGATCTTCTTGTGTATTTGCATTATAAAAATCAGCAGATCCATTTTGTTGATGAAAAGCGTTATTTTGTTTCAGTTTTGATTGATTGCATACCCTAGGCAAGTCACATTTTCTGGGGTAATTTCAGAACAGCAACTTTATAAAAAACATTATAGCGCATTCTAAGTTCATATTTGGGGCAAATCCATTTTAAGTGTTTATAAGTCCATTGGGGACATTACATGAGATATGCATTCAAAAATGGGTTGGATAAAGCCTCATAACACAATCACTTTTATTCAGAAGTAGCATTCCTACAAAGAGGATCAACGTCTTGAGTTGATCGTCCATCTTCAATTCAACAAAACCGAGTGAAACATTACTTGTTAAAATCCGTAACATGCTAAATATAAGATGATGAAGGGAAGAGAATGTTGAAATAACACAAATTGACAAAACATGTTCATTTCGATACCAAAATTAAATAGAACTTGCTGTAATGTATATTCATAAAATTATGTTTATCTACTATAAAACTATATTTGTAAAATTATATTTATCAACCATAAAACTACATGAGCACATAACATAAGAATGTAACTAAACATTCCAATGCCAACCAAGGCAAGCTTATATTGTAATGATCACCACTATAATATACATGGAATTGGTGTAAAGGTAGTTCCAACTGATAGATGCTTTGATCCATATCTCACACCCATGATGCCATAATCTTCCAAAGTAATCCTGCATTGGATGGCGTCAATTTCAAAATAAATTAATGTTCATGAGCTTAAATCATATTTTAGGAAAAAACTCAAACAACACAATTACAATCTTAAAACAAAGGAAAAACATAATTTTGACAGCTTAACTTTAGTCAAAAAGCATATTCAAAAATATAGCACATCATAACATACTTTGATTAAACCTGACTACCACTTGTATTATTGGTGTAGGAAAATAATCTTCACATAAACACAACTATCCTACAAGACTAGCGCATGCACACATTATAGTAGAAAGTTACCATATAAATTTCAGAATAATAGAACAGATAGAACAATAAAAGAGAGTTTTCTTCAACGATATTACATGACGACGTACAATCCTCTCTATAATGGAAACCATTGTTGACATTGACTAAGTACAATCCTCTCTATGAGCGAAACCCTTTTCAAACCATGGCAATCGATCATGTACAATCCGACTCTATAGAACATAAAAATAGGAGAAAAGCTACAAATGTTGGGATAACCCATCATAGCAAAGTATTAAAGGCACTCCGCATACACTCAAATATACTCTTCTTTACATACTCAATTATAATCTTTATTCAAGTACAAAAGCATGGTCTATACATCTCCCCACTTTTAGACGAATTTGTCATTCTTGACAACTACCCTTGGTAGGATGAATTATGTCTAGAGAAGCAAAACAAGTAACAATTGGCTTTGTGGTGGTAGGAGGCATGGAAGTTGTAGAAGTGGGTAGGAGGCATAGAAGTTGTAGTAGGAGTGGGTATGGGAGGCATATTCACCATGCTCAACGAGTCTGAAATGGAGAAGCATTTTCCCCCTTATCCTAGTCAAAATCATCTTTTAAAGCTATTATTATTTTGACTATATCCTTACAATCTGTATGCTCATGTACATAATTGTTCTTCCGCTATAATTATGTGGGAAAAAAGGTAAATTACATCAGATTCAGCTCCTGGTGGACAAGATAAGAGGGAGTGGAAAAGGCTACTAAGAAAATGATAAACAAGTCTTTCGAAACTCCCATGTCGTGACTACAAAGTTTAAATTGTATCCAATTCTAATAGCAATACAAATTGCAAACATTCCAAAATGACAAGAAGCATGAGAAGCTTTATCAAAAAGCAAATAACTAATAACAAAACAACTAAACAAGCATGCCAAAAAGCTAGCAAATATACCACTATACAACTCTTGATTCTTTTGTACACGCTTTTGTTGTTAAAAAAAATATTATTATTAAAAAGGAACCCTTCGTCAGCGGTCATTTGGTTCATTAGTAAAGTTGTTTGGCTCGCATAGAGCCCACCAAGGATCAATGCTTACTGAGTGCAAAGGCCCCCGACACGAAGATTCAAGTGGTTAAGGCCATGATCGTGCCCCATGTGACTTTAACGACATGGACGCCCCTTACCCATAGCTACTTAGGTGAAGATGATGATTGATTTAGTTTGTATGCTTACTCAAAATTGTACTTCCACTGTATGTTTCTCCGAAACATGGGCAGAGATGCCAACAATCTATGTAAGCCAGTGCCCAATTCTGATGCTTAGGCATTCAATAAATAAAAAGGAACCTCATCATATTAGATAGAAATCAAAGTGTACATATTCAACTATGCCAAGCCTGAAAGCTATTAGTCCAAGTCTAGGTATTATACAGAAAAGGATAGATATTAGAATTCATTAAGACAAATCAGAATCCAAAATCTTTCTTAGATCCTCTTGAAGCTTGGGCAAACACCACTGAGGGGGCAAACCATAACAAATAAGGTTGTAGTTGACAAGAGCCCAATTGTTTAAACCCATTCGCTACTTTATTGCGTTCTCAGGGAGCATGGCTAAATTGAACCTCTTGGAACTTGCCCTACAAGCTTTGAATCTTCCCCAATTCTCTTGCTATTTTCTAATTTTTGCTATGGAATTCCTTAAGATCATATAACAAGATGACGCTTACCCTTCAATCATATTCAATTTGTAGTTTTTGCCACCTAATTTTGAAAGCCTCTTGCATCCCTTCATAAACAACTTTGATCTCCACTAAATTATCGGTTATATGTAACAATTTTTCAGCAAAGAAGAAGGCTACAAATTTATCTGAATATCTACCAATGCCTCCCATATTAGCCTAACCCGAATCGCTCCTTGAGGCACCATCCGTGTTCAACTTACCATATCCAAAAGGAGGAGTTGTCCATGGTCTTTCCAACCGATTTTTCTTTTTAGGCCGAAAGGCAGGCATTGTTGAAGTCCTGGGTTGCAAAGAGACTTGTTTACATAAATGCTCCCATTCTAGAGTGAAAATCTGGGGTAGACAAATCTTATGCTTGATAGATTTAGTTATATTCATTTTAATCTTCTCCCAAACATAAGTGGTATCCCTGCTATCCTGCTGGAAAATTTTGTTGTTTCTCTCCTTCCAAATGTTCAAGAGCATAAGGGTGATGCCAGACCACATCGTCGGGAGAACATTTTGACCCTTGGGCAATTGGATTTGCCATGCTCTAATCAATTGTTCAAAAGATTGAATACCAACCTATGGAAGGTTAAACACTTTGGGTAAAAACTACCGTAAGATGTAATGTCCCCTTTTCTGGACATTTTTGAAAATGAAGAACTGAAAACCCTCAACCCATTCTCTCCCTGTGCATTCGAGGATAAAGCTTGGGGATTGTTCTGAGGTGTTTGTTGTTTGCATTGTAGCCCCTTGGCATGCCTTGCGCTACAAGGGGGTTTCTCTAGTTAGTTTTAAAATGTGCACATAGGTTAGTTACTTTTTTATTATTTAATTAGAAAATAATAAAGTGCAAATAAAGTTGGTCTTTTAATATTTTAATTAAGTTTTATTAGTTTTCCCTCCAAAAGGGAAAAGGTTGTCCATTTGAATGTTGCACCCCTTATCTTATAAAAGGAGGTTGCATGGCCATCTTTTGAGATGTTGGATTAAATCATTTTTGTCTCTACATGCTTGGAGAAATGGGATGTATGCCCAAGGGATGCATGCCCTAGTTGTCGCTCTCTCTCTTTGACAATCAAGTTGGAGCTATTGAAGATCTGATTGAAGACTTATATTTGCATTATTGTGGTGGATTATCATTATTGTTTATGTCCTAAGTGTGACGAATTTCCTTGGTGGAATATTTTAGTGCAAATCCTTTTTTTTCTAACCCTAACGACTAGGGTTTGGGGCTCTTTTACCACATTTTGTGCGCAGAAAAAACTGCAAAAATACTCATTGGATTCCTCATAATTTTGTGAACATTTTGATGTCATTTGCGTGATTTGGTTGGGTATTTTGTGAGATATTGAATTTACAAATTTTGGCTGGCTTTAGGGCAGCGACCTGTTCTGGGTTTTGTGACAACCTTTTGGGGGTCTTCCCACCCTTGGAATTTGGCGATTTTGAGCTTGTTGGAAAGATAAAAAATTCAAGGATTCTTTTGGTCTTTGTTTCATGCAAAAATACTAATTTTTGAGGAAGTTATGCCCTTTTCAAGCTTTGTTGTGTTTTCCCTTCGAATAAAAATTAGATCTAAGGTTTTTGGAGAATTTTTGAGGTTATTTGGGCTTCATAAATTAGTGGCAGCTTTGAGGATTAATTTCATCATTGTTGGGCAAGTTTGGATGCCCTAATCAGCCCTAAATGTGTGGGGTGAAATAGTAGGAGGGTCAGATCTACATGTTTGGTAGTTGTTATAAATTGGTTTACATCATCTTGTTCCTTGTATTTTTCCGAATTCAAGTATATGTCATTTGCCTAGATCGGAGTTGTGTAGAGAAAGTTATGCTATTTTGAAGATTGCAGCAGTCAGGGTTTCAAATTTAAATTATTTTCTAACTGTTCTAAAATCTGATTTGAATGTGTTTAAATTCCGATTGTTTTCTTCCAATCTATCCCACCACCTTGGCTAGTTCCAACCCCATTTGGGTTCAAAGTATCTAACATTGGGATGTTTTAGGTTGATGCAAAAGGGTTTATCCATTCTTTGCTTCATTTTGACAAGTATTTCTTCATTTCCTAACTTGTCTAAAAAGGGGACATTACATAAGGTGACCACCCATGGGCACTGGTAAAATAGATGTGTTATGGAATCCTCGTTGTCCAAACGCAAAACATAGTGAAAGGGCCATAAAAGCCACATTTCATGAGTCTATCCCTAGTTAAGACTCTTCCCTTTAACACCGACCACACCAAGAAACTAACCTTGGGCCATAGAGCAAGCTGCCATATGTGTTTGAAGATATCTTTCAGCGGATGGCAAGTATTCCCGCTTATAGCAGCATAGTCTAAAGAGAATGTATATTCACCTATATGGTTGTTTCCCCAAGTTAGGGAGTCAGTCATTGGGGAAGTTGATAGAGGACGAACCAAGAGAATTTTATTTAGATGAGTTTGATGCGCTTCCCCCACATGGATTGGCCATTCCAGCGAGGGAATCCAACACTGCCCTATCTCCCATGGATGAGTGGTGGGCTAACAGTGGTGAGCAACTTTGATCCATCCTATTTCATGTAAAGCATCCATGGTATTCATTAACTCTAGGAACTGAGTAATAATTGGTAGATGCCCATCCCAATAATCAGTCCAGGAGATGGCACTCTAACCATTATGGACGACCCAAAACAAATATTTTGTTATAAGAGCTTACCTCACTTTTAGAACAATAAGAATGGGTGATTCGCTTAGGGGTTTTATTCTCCGCATGCTTGGCTCGAATATTATCAGCCCAGAACTCAGTTGGAGCCATAAGCAATCTCCAGTAAAGTTTAGTTGTCAAAGCCTTATTGTGTCTGGGTGAGCATTTAAATCCTATGCCACCTTCTTGCTTAGGTTACAAAGAGTTTCCTATTTAACAAGGGACCACTTTCTTTTTTCTTGCAAACCACTCCACATGAATTTCTGGCAAAGGGAATCCAATTGTTCAAAGTTCTACCTGGAGTATTCAAGATAGAGAAAACATATACAAGCAAGGCTACGAGGACTGCCTGAACCAATGTCATTCTTCCTCCTGAAGAAAGCCATTTATTAGTCCATTTCTGCAATTTCATCTCGGCTTTGTTTATAATCCAATGCCAATCTCTGATTTTTTTAGCTGCAAGAGGGACCCCTAAATATTTAAGCGGAAGAGATCCTCTTCTAAAAAGGAAGATGTGGAGTATTTGATCCTCCTGTCTACTAGAGTAGTGAAAGAAAATGACGCTAGATTTGGCATGATTAATCAATTGACAAGTAGCTCTAGAAAAAATCTGAAAAAGCTTATGCAATTGTTGAGCTTCCAAGCAGGTAGCTTTACCTAAAAGCGTAGAATCATCCACAAAGTATAGATGAGTGAGAGGACGAGCTCCTTTGGTCAATCTAAAACCACTGATCTTTTTTTCCTGACAAGTTTTACTTGCCAATCTGCCAAGGCACTCTGCCAGAATGATGAAAAGGAAGGGGGATAATGGATATCCCCGATGGATCCCCCTAGAAGCTGAGAAAATATGAGAGGGTGTACCATTAACAAGGACAGAAAAGGAAACTGAAGATATATTCAACATAAAAACAAAAACAACTAAACAAGACCAGAACTTACATTTTCACCAAGAGACAGTCACACAATAAAATGTTTGAAAGCCTTGAGCTGACATGTACAAAAATTACAATTTTTTGAAAACTTGTAAGTGGTTTAAAGAGTATATGAAATAGAAAAGAAAAAATAAAAATGAACTTTTGTTGGGAGGACTTCCCTTCCTAATTAATATGCCTAGAGTATTCAATCATCCCAAGGGATTAGTAGGATCTTCCCAATTAATAGGGTCTACCTTGTGTAAAGTAGCTCCCAAACAAGTTCACAAATATTAATGCACTCTATGTTTGCAGTGGATGGCTTGATTGACGTGTGAGTGAGATGTCAACCCTGCATGACCAAACCGGATGATAGTATTGCTGACCTCTTTCGTCATCCATCCCCTGCCTTGTTAGATCACCAAATAGTAGCTTCTCTAAGGTATCTATCCGTTAAAAATGATGTTGTATCACATTCAAATGAATTAGGATGCACTTTTCCATGTTTGCAATGGTCTTATGAATCTGGGTGCTCTGAATTCCATACATGCCAATGTTATTCCTCAAAAGTTTTAAGAGTCTTGCCCACATTGAATAAGGCTCTTGCTATCAGAACACTCTGCTAGTAATTTTCTTCAAAAGGATGATGGGAATCTAATTGTTAGGAAAACTATATTATAGTGCTCACATTATAATGGTCGGGTGAATATTATAAGTGTATATGTGAGCTCATATAGATATGGTTATAACAATGCATAAATTGTTTAGGTTGTTTAAACAACTTACTAAGTTTATAGGAGGTTTGGGAGAGATTGTAGGGAGCTTGAAAATAGGATTTCTATATCCTATAAATATGTAACGAAGTAATAATAAAGATAATTGTGTTTTGTCTGTGCAAATTTGTTTCGACCACATTATTTGGTATCAAAGCAACCTAGCTCTGATCTGTGATGGAGAAATAGATTGAGAGATAGATTGAGAGGAGGCAATGAATTAACTTGAGTTGTTGCCTTGAATCTGTGTTCATTTTTTTTTATAGTTCTACTGTAAATGCTACAACAACAAAAAATTGAATGTCTCAGATTTCCTTGAAGGAATTAATATTGGCGTGGAATAGACCCGTGCTAAGACCTGAGTGCAAATAAGGATTCTACACTCGAGTCCTATCTTTAGCTTGTTGGAAATATTGTCATCGACGTCAAAGGCTTAATCATTGATGTGTTTGGTTAACGGAATCGTGTAACGGAAGCTGATGGAACTACTGACGGATGTTGACGGAAATGGTAGAAAGTAACGGAAATAACCAGCAGTATAGAAGGGCAGAAAACGAAAGTTTAAATACATGAAAAGAAGCGTTTTTGCATAAGGATTATCATGGTATAAGCGAGATATACACAGTTGTACATAGGAGAGACATATCAGCATTTTAAGGTGTTCATATGCCATGTTTTATGGTGAAAAGGAAGATTCAAATGACAAAGTAAATCTCCATGTTTTAGTATGATAAGGGGTGATTAAAGGAGCAATAAATGTCCATAGGATGGTTTAAAATACAAATTAAAATGTTGTTTTTATTTTGGACCACCCCCTTTGGAAAATAGCGCTACTTTATAGTTATGACCAACATGTGTATTTGCATTATTAAAATAAAATATGGTTAATTAATTTAAATGAAAGGGTGTGTCGGTTGGTAGAAAACATGCCTTTTCGAAAAGGTGTGAAAGACTATATAAAAAGGATGTTTGAGGGAGAAAGGTAATGGAATTCGAAATGAAAAATAAGAAAAAGGAGCAGATCTGAATGAAAGTTGCCAACGATTTATATATGTGAATGGACTGAAATAAATAAGAAGAATATTCTGAGCAGCAGTTTTGTAAGAAAAGTACAGCTGATCTGAGTTAGTAAAGGAAGTGTTCTATCATCTGTTGAAGCAGCGGCAACATAAAAGATAGAAAAGAGTTTGTTTTTCATAAGGAAAGTTGGTGCCTTCATATTCGAAGAGATTGGTGTCTCTTGCTGAGTTGGTGCTTAGCAAAAAGGGGTTGGTGCTCTTGTAGGTTGGTGCCTACAAAATTGTAATTTAGGGATTGGTGTCTCCTGTAGGTTGGTGCCTACAAACATTTAAGAAAAATATAATAAAGAAGATTTTCTCCGTGGTTTTCGCCCGAAAGGGTTTCCACGTAAATTTGTGTTTATTTACATTGTGTTGGTTTGCTTTGCATTTATTAATTGCTTTGATATATTCACTGTGAAATTGATTAAGTGTTAAATTTAAAAAATATCATAATATTGATTCACCCCCCCTCTCAGTATTATCTTGTGCTAGGAACAATCTAGCAATTGGAAGGTGGATCTCAAAAACACATATGGCTACTCATCAAGTACAAGAAGGTTTCTCTTCGAACAAGACTCCATTGTTTGATGGAACAAATTATGCATTTTGGAGCATAAGAATGAAAACATATCTAATGGCACTAGGGTTTGTTATTTGGCAATCAGTAACAGTTGGATATACAATCCCATCAGTTCCACCAACAGATCAAGCCGGAAAGAAAGCTTTTAAAAACAATGCCAAGGCAATGAATGCAATCCTATGTGGCTTGTCAGAATCTGAGTTTGTTGAAGTAATGCAATGTGACACGGCGAAGGAGATATGGGACAAACTTCGAACTATCTACGAAGGTGATGACAAGGTTAAAAGGGCTAAACTTCATACCCATAGGAGACAATTTGAGAACCTGAATTTGAAGGATGAGGAGAATTTTGCTGTCTATCTTCTTCGTGTGGATGAGGTTGTCAAAGCAATAAGAGGGTTAGGCGAAAAGATTGAAGAATCCATGATCATTCAAAAGATTCTAAGATCTCTACCATCAAGATTTAATGCTAAGGTGTCTCCCATTGAAGAAATGAAGGATCTTGATAAGTTGAGCATGAACGAACTACATGGAATATTGTCCGCGTATGAAATGAGTACTGAGTCAAATAGACCATCAAAGAAGGAAGTTGCATTCAAAGTCTCAAAGAAAGAAAAAATCAAAGAACCTAAGTCGAATGAGAACTCAAGCAAAGAAGAAGATGAGAAAGAATCCTTGTTCATTTGAAAGTTAAAGAAAGGATTTGGAAAGTACAAAGGTAAGTTACCATTTAAATGTTTTAACTGTGGTAAAATTGGTCATTTTGCAGCTAAATGTCCAAAGAAAAAAGATAGCGATGATGAGGAAAGCAAACCCAAATTCAAAAGGGAATTCAAGCAAAGCAAAGGCAAGAAAAGATTTGGAAAGCAAAAGAAAAGCTTATATTCAAAAGGAAGTAGTAGATCATCTGAAGAAAGTGGGATAAGTGACTCGAATAGTGATAATGAAAGAAATATTAATCATGGCTATAAAAAGATGACTTAGAAAGAGATGAAGACATGGAGGAGAAAAAGGTGAAGTGAATCTTGAAGAGGAACTTATTTGTGCCTTGGGAGAACTGAAAGTTCTTAAAAAGAAAAATCAAAAACAAAAGTTACAACTCCTAAAGTATGAAAGAAGAAGATCATAAGTCTGAAGCTAAGATATCACAATCTCTTGAAGAATCAGGAAAGATGATCGTGGATCCAAAAACCCAAATTGAAGAAGCAAAGCGAGTTGAAGAATAATTAAGAAATCAGCTAAGGACTAAGGAAGAAGATTTTGCGAAAAGTGTGAGTCAGAGATCGTTGCTTTGAGAAAGGACTTGGAAAAAGCAAATGCCAAAGTTACAAATAATCTAAAATTCGAGAAAAGTACTGAGGTACTACATGAAATTCTGAACCGACAGAAGTCAACATCCGACAAGACTGGTCTTGGATATAAGGAAAGACAAGACACCGCTAACACAAGTTATAGAGTCATCGAAAGGGACAAGAGCAGAGAAGTCAAAGACCAATGCAGAGACACTCAAGGAACCTATGAAGAGTGAAGAGTTGAAAAGGGATAAGAGCTTTATGAAGATCAACACTTCTTACAAGGAAAGAAAAGATGAGAACAAGTTTAGAAGACCAAATCCTCCAAGATATACTCACATGTCCAGGTTTGAAAATTCTTTCTATGGCTATTGCTTCTATTGTAATCATTTTGGTCATAAAACAATGGATTGTAGAATACGGGTAAGAGAAAACAATATAAAGAACAAAGGTGTGTATGGATTCTCAAATAGAAATTACAACTCCTTTGCTCCTTTATTGAACTATGTTGAAGATATTGTTTGTTATAACTGCAATAACTATAGACATATGGCAAGATTTTGTAGAAGTGGTTTTGTAGAACCATCCAAATCGAACCAGAAGGTAAATGCTCCAGAAATAAAGAAGAAAGAAGCTACAAAATTTTGGAAACAAAAGAAAGGATGACGGGCAAGATAAAGAGAAATCTATGCTTGTTCAAACAACATTCCATGCACATGATGAAGGGAAGCTATGGTACATTGATAGTGGATGTTCAAGACATATGACTGGAGATAAAAGTAAGTTCATCTCATTGAATAAAGTAAATGAAGGTATGGTGAAATTCGGTGATAACGCTAAAGCAAAGATCATTGGAAAAGGTACGTTGAGTCTTGATAATGGTAAAACAAAAATGGAGAATGTTTTATATGTTGATGGATTAAAACATAATCCCTTAAGTGTAAGCGAAATGTGTGATCAAGGACACACACTTAAGTTTTATGTTGAAGGGTGTTGGATAAGGACTGAAGACACATGAGAGTTAGTAGCAGATGTACATAGAACCACAAATAACCTATACATGCTCAGAGAAGTAAAAGGAGAGAAATGTTGTCTAAGTCAGGTTGAAGAAAGCAAAGATCGCTGGAAAAGGTACGTTGAGTCTTGATAATGGTAGGAAACAAAAACAGAGAATGTTTTATATGTTGATGGATTAAAGCATAACCTCTCTTAAGTGTAAGCCAAATGTGTGATCAAGGACACACATAAGTTTTATGTTGAAGGGTGTGAGATAAGGAAGGCAGACACGAGAGAGTTAGTAGTAGATGCACATAGAACCACAAATAACCTATACATGCTCAGAGAAGTAAAAGGAGAGAAATGTTGTCTAAGTCGGGTTGAAGAGAGTTGGCTATGGCATAAAAGGATGGGGCATATAAATTTTGATAATCTTGTGAAAATCAGCAACAAGCAGGTTGTGCAGGATATGCCTAAGGTAACGAAACCTGCAAGTACTCTATGCAAGCAATGTCAGCATGGAAAGCAAACCAGAGCAAGGTTTAGAACATATAAATTTTGATAAGGAGTATTCTAAGGTAATGAAATCACCTATCTAACCACTGGAGCTGATTCATACGGATTTGTGTGGACCTACCAGAACAGAAAGCATACAAGGTGAGAGTTATTTCATGTTATTCATTGATGACTACACTAGAATGACTTGGGTAGCCTTTCTAAAAGAAAAGTCAGAAGCATTTGAGAAGTTCAAAGCTTTCAAGGCTTTAGTAGAAAATGAAATCGGATTGAAAATAAAGTGTCTGAGGTCAGGTCCTGGAGGTGAGTTCACCTCAAATGAATTCATTGAATATTGTGAAGATCATGGAATCAAAAGACAGTACTCAGCTGCAAAATGGAGTGGCAGAAAGAAAGAATCGAACCGTCCACGAGATGGCTACAACCATGTTAAATGAATCTAAGCTATCAGATAAATTTTCGAGAGAAGCGGTAAATACGGCTGTTCATATCTTGAATAGAGGGAAAATCAGAGTTAATCATGACAAAACTCCTTATGAATTGTGGAAAGGAAGACCAGCTACTGTAAAATATTTCAAAGTGTTTTGAAGTAGATGCTTTATTAAAAGAAATGAAGATAACTTGGGCAAATTTGATTCAAAAGCGGATGAAGGAATTTTTCTTGGCTACTCTATTAAAAGCAAAGCCTATAGATGTTATAACAAACGACTACAAACTATAGTAGAAAGTGCAAATGTGAGAGTGGATGAAATCGTAAATCAAAAAGCTAAAGAACTTGCAAAAGAGCCCTTAGAAATACCCGAGGTAGTAGAAGAAAAGGAAGAGGAAGATGTTGAAAAATTAAGTAAATCTGAAAGGCAGGACACCAAAACACCATCTCGCTTTGTTAAGAAGAACCATGTTGAAAGTCAGATCATTGGAAACCTTGATGGAGTACAGACAAGAAGAAGAATTATAAGTGCATCAGAACCAGTAAATTTCTCCTTATTATCCAAAATAGAGTCCGAAGAACTTTGCAGAAGCCAACCATGATAAACATTAGATAAAGGCAATGGAGGAAGAGTTAGATCAAATTGAGAAGAATGAAACATGGGAACTTGTACCTAGGCCAAAGGATCAGAATGTGATTGGCACTAAGTCGGTATTCTGAAATAAATTAAATGAAGACGGACAAGTCACTTGAAACAAGGCAAGGTTAATATGTAAAGGGTATGCTCAAGTAGAAGGTGTTGATTTTGAAGAAACGTTTGCTCCTATTGCCAGATTAGAAGCAATTAGAATGTTTCTTGCTTTTGCGGTATTCAAGAACTTCAAAGTCTATCAAATGGATGTCAAATCGACATTTCTAAATGGCAAGTTAGAAGAGGAAGTATACATAGAACAACCTGAAGGGTTCCTCCTATCAAAAAATGAAGATTATGTGTGTTAAGTTGAAGAAGGCCTTGTACGGATTAAAACAAGCCCCCAGAGCATGATACTCTAGGCTTGATAAGTATCTACAAGACCAAGGGTTCAAGAGAGGACTTGTTGATAACAATCTTTACATTAAAATTGAAGGTGAGCATCAACTGATTGTTGTTGTGTATGTAGATGACATAATTTTTGGAGGAAACAATGAGGAAATGTCTAAGAAAATTGTCGAAGACATGCAAAAGGAGTTTGAGATGTCTATGTTGGGAGAGTTATCATTTTTCCTTGGATTACAAATTTCTCAATCTGATAAAGGAATATTTATATCCCAAACCAAGTATGTGAAGGAAATGTTGAAGAAATTTAGCATGGAGGAGTGTGCACCTGTTAGCACACCTATGGCTACCGGGACTAAGTTGAGCAAAGATGATGAATCTCGGAATGTTGATCAAACTCTCTAGAGATCAATGATTGGGAGTTTACTATATGTGACGGCATCCAGACCAGACATCATGCAAGCAGTGGGTATGGTTGCACATTTTCAAGCAGGTCCGAAAGAAACACATGTGCAAGCTGTAAAACGCATATTCAGATATCTAAAGGGAACTATGGATTATGGGTTATGGTACCCAAGGGGTAAAGACTTCACATTGGTAGCTTATACAGATTCAGATTGGGTAGAATGTGTGGATGATAGAAAAAGTACAAGTGGAGGAGCATTCTTCCTTGGAGACAGCCTAGTATCTTGGTTAAGTAAAAAACAAAACTCTGTATCCTTATCCACAGCAGAAGCAGAGTATATAGCAGCAATGTTATGTTGTACTCAAATTCTATGGATGAAGCAAACCTTAAAAGATATCAAAGTAAAATATGATCATCCAATCTCCATATTATGTGATAATACCAATGCGATAAGTGTTTCAAAGAATGTGGTAAAGCATTCTAGAACAAAGCATATTCCCATAAAATATCACTTCTTCAGAGAGCAGGTGGCAGAAAAGCAGGTAAAGTTGGAATTTGTTGCTACATCTGAACCGATAGCAGAGCCACTTCCAAAGGAGACATTTGAATATCTACGGCAGAAGTTGGGAGTAATATCCTTTGCTTCTTCCCATTGAAAAACCAAGAGAAGCATCGGTTGAGGGGGAGCTAAACATTACAATATTCAGCTCTTAGATTGGCCCTTTGCCATTGATGTCAAAGGGGGAGAATGACAGTAAGGGGGAGTTACAGCAAGGGGGAGTTGCAGAAAAGAATTTTTTTTGGAAGGTTACCATCAATGACAAAGGGGGAGATTGTTGGAATTATTGTCATTGATATCAAAGACTTAATCATTGATGTATTTGGTTAACGGAATCGTGTAATGGAAGTTGATGGAACTACTGACGAATGTTGATGGAAATGGTAGAAAGTAACGGAAATAACCAGCAGTATAGAAGGGCGGAAAACGAAAGTTTAAATACATGAAAAGAAGTGTTTTTGCATAAGGATTATCATGGTATAAGCGAGATATACACAGCTATACATAGGAGAGACATATCAGCATTTTAAGGTGTTCATATGCCATGTTTTATGGTGAAAAGGAAGATTCAAATGATAGAATTAAATCTCCATGTTTTAGTATGATAAGGGGTGATTAAAGGAGCAATAAATATGTCCATAGGATGGTTTAAAATACAAATAAAAATGCTGTTTTTATTTTGGACGATCCCCTTTGGAAAATAGCGCTACTTTATAGTTATGGCCGACATGTGTATTTGCATTATTAAAATAAAAAATGGTTAATTAAATTAAATGAAAGGGTGTGTCAGTTGGTAGAAAAGATGTCTTTTCGAAAGCGTGCGAAAGACTATAAAAAGGATGTTTGAGGGAGAAAGGTAATAGAATTCGAAATGAAAAATAAGAAAAAGGAGCAGATCTGAAAAACCTTTTAAATGAAGAGTTGCAGCGATTTATATATGTGAAGGGACTGAAATAAATAAGAAGAATATTCTGAGCAGCAGTTTTGTAAGAAAAGTACAGCTGATCTGAGTTAGTAAAGGAAGTGTTCTATCAACTGTTGAAGCAGCAGCAACATAAAAGATAGAAAAGAGTTTGTTTTTCGTAAGGAAGGTTGGTGCCTTGATATTCAAAGAGATAGGTGTCTCTTGCTGAGTTGGTGCTTAGCAAAAAGGGGTTGATGCTCCTGTAGGTTGGTGCCTACAAAATTGTAATTTGGGGATTGTTGTCTCCTGTAGGTTGGTGCCTACAAACGTTTGAGAAAAATATAATAAATAAGATTTTCTCTATAGTTTTCTCTCGAAAATTTCCACGTAAATCTATGTCTATTTGCATTGTGTTGGTTTGCTTTGCATTTATTAATTGCTTTGATTTATTCAAAGTGAAATTGATTAATTGTGATTACGATTCTAAGATTAAGTGTTAAATTTAAAAAATATCATAATAATGATTCACCCCCCTCTCAATATTATCTTGTGCTTAACATAGCTCGATCCCAAATTTCTCAATGGGTGCTTTCCAAATCAATTAGAATGAGAGGTCATCCACCATGATTTGAGTCACCTATGAATTTCTCCGTATTTTCTACATATTTTGCTTTGAGATCGACCTAGACAGGTGAATCGTGGCTTCTTTCAATACATTTATCTTCACGTTGCATATAGATCTTGTGCGACTCCTATTATTGTCTATTCGTTCAATTGCTTGTCATTTTCCAGCGTTGGGCTATTGTGAGCGTGAAAGGAAAACTCTTCTACCTGATCATATCACGTGGATGCCCCATTTCAGTCCTTTATTATTTGTGTTGGTTATCGCTTGCAACAGTCCCACGTTTCATGCATATTCTGTGTCAGATTGTTCAATACCATTCCTGAATCACCGTTCAGTGCTCTATTTTTCTAACAAAGGATCGAAATCAGTGTAATCCCATTAGTCTTCTATAGCTCTAGCTCGGTTGCATCGGATTCGATTTGACATTAAGATTCAATAGGAAAACTATATTATAGTGCTCACATTATAATGTTCGGGTGAATATTATTAGTGTATATGTGAGCTTATATAGATATGGTTATAACTATTCATAAGTTGTTTAGGTTATTTAAACAACTTGCTGAGATAGTTTATACGAGGTTAGGGAGAGATTGTAGGGAGCTTGAAAATAGGATTTCTATATCCTATAACTATGTAACGAAGTAATAATAAAGTTAATTGTGTTTTGTCTATGCAAATCTGTTTTGACCACATTACTAAAAACTTCACGTGTTTGGTGGGCATCCTGAGGTACATATTGACTAACCATGGGTATATGGGCATCAGAAATAGCCTCGTGCAGATTATTATCATTGTAGAGATGAAAGGCCCTGGGCTGAAGAATCAGTAATATCTTTGTTTCTACAAGGAGAGTGAACATGATATTTTCCTGCATGTGATCTCTGATGTGCTTCCAGTGCCTCTTCTTCATCATCGACAACAATGATAGGGCATTTTAGCCCCACATTTGCAATCCTAGCGTGTTGTTTCAGGTGTAAGGGGAAACCCATAGATAACTCATTGGAAAGTTGCTACGCCCTTAACCTATTGCTTGTATTAGGATATGAGTAGCCGACTTGTGGCTTACCATATCATTTTATTATATCATTTATACTTTCTCATGCTTAGTAGGTCGGCCTTGGTGATGGCCATAACATATGAATAGTATATATAGGGGATTGCAGGTAGTAGTTCATCATCATTGGAGCATTTGAGTCTTATTGTATGGTTTCGAGATTGCCCCCTTGAAGTGGCGAAGCTATTCTAATTGCATATTGAGATCATTATTCTAGAATATTGTGTTATTTGGAGTTATATTTCTGCTCCAAATCTGAATTATACAAGTAATTTCATTACAAGTGGTATCAGAGCTGCGATCTGGCCAGGCCAAAATTAGGGCAAAAACCCTAATTTTTTGTTTCCGCCATATATTGCGAACCAAAGCGAATTGGTGGGAGATATTTTTACCAAAGTTGCGAAAAATTTCAAGTAAGGTTCCTTAAAAATTTCAGACTTCTTTTATTTATTTTGCAAAAGTTATTACAAATTTAGGGCTTTTCATAAAATCGCTCCCTAGGGTGCAAATTGTGGAATTTTTTCAAATTTATTACATTTTTCGGAAAGCAAAAAAAATTATTTGGGGTTTGTTCTTTAAGTTTTTTTATATTTGGCCGAATTCTTATCGAAATCCGAAACCCTAAAATTTGACCGTGATCCCTACATCCTACTATTTTGGGGCATCATGACAGGGGCATCATGGCGGGGCCCTCCACAAGAGGAAAAAAGAATCCCATCACTCCAGGAAAAACACTAGAAAATGATGAGATAGTAGTTGAAGAGTTGGAGACAGAAGATATAACTACAGATTCCTCAGGGTTAGGGTTTACTTCGACAGACCATAAAATAAGCCAACTTGAGTTTTCCCTGAGAGACCTCGAATCTCGGGTGGCCAGCAAAAAAGTTCTGGATAGGATTAGACAAAGATTGGATGAGTTCATGCAAAAATTCAATACGCATATGATGGGTAATCATACTTATGTCAATCAAGGTGGATCCTCAGGTCAAAATAATAGACACATGAGCCAGAGTGGATCTTCGAGTGTGCACAATCCAAATACGAGCACTTTGCAAACCCATACTATGTTTCCAAAAGTGGAGATGCGCAAGTTTGATGGAAAGGATCCACTCAATTGGATCAACCAAATGGAGAATTTCTTTGAACTACATCAGATTCTATCAGGACAAAAGGTGACCATGGCAGCTTTGTATCTCGAACCTGACCAATTCCTCTGGTATCGATGGTTATGTGCTCAAAGGCAGAAGAGTAGTCTCAATGTTACATGGACAGTCTTCACCGAAGAGTTGCAATTACACTACAATTCTAGTGTCAGATAATTACTTTAGCCAATTAGCAAAGTTGAGATAGACAGGATCTGTTAAGGATTACATTCATCACTTCCAAAACCTTTCTCTGCGGGTGGAAAATATTACTGAAGAGAATTTGAATGACCTATTTCTTGGGGGTCTTAAGGATCACATTGAGCATGAGGTGCATATGATTAATCCTCATAAGGTTTCTGATTCGATGATTATGGCAAGAAGGGCAGAGGAGAAATTTGTTTCAAGTAGGAGACAACATTTCACTTATACCAGAGATCACAACACCTTGGCCCCAGCACTCCCTCGGCCAGTTAGATTGACACCTCAACAAATTGAAGAAAAAAGAGAAAAAGGGTTATGTTTTAACTGTGACAGTAAATTTGGACCCGGACATAAATGTGTTGAAAAGAAGTTGTTCTACATTGATGGGCCTAGTGAAGATGAAGAGAAGGATGAAGATGCAGAGTCAGAGGTCTTGGTTGAGCAAGAGGAGGAGTCAGGAGATCCTTAGCCAACGATCTCATGCCATGCAATTTCAGGTATTAGCACCCCCCAAACCCTAAAGGTGGTTGGATTCCTTAAAAAACAGAGGGTCACAGTGTTGATTGATTCAGGAAGTACTCACAACTTTAACAATCATAAGTTAGCAGTGCGCCTAAACATGCTTAAATTACTCCTCCCTTTGGCACATGTGGTTTATTTTTAGCATGCTTTTCACTTATTTTTAGCACCCAAACTGGTTGCAAACCACTGCCTTTTAGATAACTAAAAATAGCAAAAACTCCAGCTCTAGTGGGCTTAGCTGCTGCTAATTTATTAATTAAATTTAAATCATCCTCAACTGCAACTGTAGCTTCCACGCTTCCAATTTTAGGGCTGATATACTCAGCCCCCTTTCACCCTTTTCCACGCATGCACTATGACCAAATTCTAGAATAACATAGAAATTTAGATGAGGTACTTGGTATTATGGAGACTAAGTCTCTATTTGCTAAGATGTCCAAATGCGAGTTTGGACTTACTGAGATACTATATCTTGGCCATGTCATTGGGGCCAATGGGGTCAAGGTCCACCAGGACAAGATACAAGCTATGCAGGATTGGCCTTCACCGAGGAACATATCAGAGTTGCGGGGATTCCTAGGGCTATGCGGATATTATAGGAGATTTGTGAGAGGCTATTCAGATATTGCAGCGCCATTGACAAATCTCACACGGAAGGGAGCATTCAGATGGACAGATGAGGCACAGGTGATATTTGAGAATCTTAAGGTGATGATGAGCACATGTCCAGTCCTAGCCCTTCCGAATTTCTCTAGGCCATTCATTTTGGAGTGTGATACTTCGGGCTTGGGTATTGGTGCAGTTTTGATGCAGGATCATCATCCCATTGCCTACGAGAGTAGGAAGTTGAGGGAGAACGAGAGGTTATATTCCACCTATGACAAGGAGATGCTCGCCATAATGCATGCATTGGCGAAATTCAGACTGTATTTGGTGGGTGGGAAGTTCGTAGTAAGTACTGACCACAACAACTTGAGGTACTTCTTGGAACAGAAGGAACTCAATGAGAGGCAGCAGAAGTAGGTCAGCAGGATCCAGGCCTATGATTTTGACATCGAGTATGTCAAAGGGGAAGAAGAATGTAGTGGCTGATGCACTTTCGAGGAGGCCCCATATTGTTGTCCTATATTCTGTGAGTGAGATTTCTGCAGATTGGAAGTCTCAATTGTTGGTCGAGTATTCGAAGAACACATTGGCATGTGAGATCATGGATGGCAAAATTTAGGATGAGCGTTACCAGGTAATTTCTAATTTGATTTATAATAAGAGTAGAATCTATTTGGTACCTGAATCTAAGCTTAAGGGCAAGGTTCTACATGCACTCCATGATGCACCATTAGCAGGACATCCAGGTTATTTCAAGACATACAGGCAAGTTAGAGAGAGGTTCTCTTGGAAGGGTCTCAAGGAGGATGTTCTACAGTATATTCGAGAGTGTGTGACTTGTCAGCAGAATAAGTCCGAGCATACTTTCCCTGTGGGTTTATTGCAGCCCTTACCTATTCCAGAGCAGAAGTGGGAGAGTATATCGATGGATTTCATTACAGGACTACCAATTGTGCAAGGATATGATCGCATTTATGCAGTAGTTGACAAGTTGACTAAGTACGGGCATTTCTTTGTTATTCCCACGAGTTTTAAGGCACCACAGGTGGCTGATTTGTTTTTTAGGGAGATATTCAGGTTGCATGGGCTTCCGAAGAATATTGTCAATGATCGGGATAGCAGGTTTATGAGCACATTTTGGCAGGAACTCTTTAGATTGGCAGGCACTGAGTTGACTCCGAGCACTAGCTATCATCCGCAGACAAATGGGCAGATGGAGATTGTGAATAAGTGGATTGAGGGGTACCTACACAACTATGTTTCAGGACAGCAGAGGGCATGGGTTAAGCAGCTTTATTTGTGCTAGTATTGTTACAATACTACGTACCATATGTCCATCGGTATGACTCCTTTTCAAGCTTTGTATGGATATGACACGAGATCCTTTGTGGATATGGCATTTGGAGATAGTAGAGCTCCTAAGGCTCGACAATGCTTACAGGACAGCCAGGATATCCTTAAGACCCTTAAGGATAATATGCAATATGCCCAAAATCAGCAAAAGGTGTATGCAGACAGACACAGGATTGAGCGATCATTTGAGGTAGGAGATAGTCTTTTTACGACTTCAGCCTTACAGACAGAGTACTCTTAAGAAGAATGGAGCAAAGAAGCTTAAGCATCGTTTTTATGGTCCATACAGGGTGGTGAGGAGAGTTGGACAGGTAGCCTATGAGCTGGAGTTACCCTTTGAAAGTAAGATACACAATGTTTTTCATGTGTCTTGCTTAAAGAAGGCATTGGGGCAACATGTGACTTCTTCAGTAGAGTTACCACCATTGGATGATGAGAGGAGATTGGATTTGGTTCCTGAGGAGCTTTTGGATTGGAGAGAGAGGAGGTTGCGGAACAAGGTGATTCAAGAGTACCTGGTTCGTTTGAAAGACTTAACTTTGGAGAATGCCACTTGGGAGGGTGAGTCTATTCTTCAGCACCCAGCTTTACTGCAGTTGCTTGTGGGCAAGCAACTCTGGGGAGGGAGGACTGTAATGTCCCCTCTTTCCAAATGAGCTAGGACAAAGACCTTTGGCCCTTTTTCTCTACCCAATGGCCAAAGGAGGTATCTAGGGTGACTAAGTTTTTATTATTTTATTATATCGTGCAAATATTTTTAAAATAACATTATAAGTTGCACATATAATAAATAATAAAACTTATTAATAAAACAAAAATGCCAATGTCAAAATACAATTAAATTTAATTGTATTATGGTGAAAAATGCGACTTGCTCTTAGGAGTCATAAATAGGGAAATGTGCCACGTGGCCCATAGGGAAAAATGCAACCAGCCTAGGGGAAAGAAACAATATTATTGGTTAAGTTTAGAGGTGATTTTTGGGCTGTTTTCCCTTTATATGAGCAAGTCGACTTGCTTAAGCATTATCCAAAATTTTATCATCAGATTTTTCATTGTTAAGAGCTCCCAGCTTTTATCAAAAATTCCAAGGACGAAAAACCCTTGTGGATTTCATCTCTTGCAGACGAAAACCCCAAGGGATTGAGAGGGGATTTCATTCAAAAATTTCCAACGTTCTGAATCAGATTTCCGGGGTAATTCCAGTAGTGTTTGTGAAGGTGTTTTCAGTGGTTTATGGCAGCAGTTGGGTCAACTTATTGTAGATGGTTTTGGCAACATTTCAAGAGGTATTTCCTTCAAAAATAATTGTCAAATATTCTCCATATTACTGTAAACCAAATTGCTATAATTTTATATTTTTCTGAAATGATATTTTGAGGATTTCAGGCAGATTAATAATCAAATTTCATATTTGATTTATGGGTTGTTTTGGCTGCAATAAATTCTTATTTTTGCATAATTTGACTTCTAAAAATACTAGTAATCATTTGGGATTGACAATATAACGTTTGAGTGATATTTGCATTGAGATCCATCTCAAACCCTAGTCGCATTTCCTCAAATAAATTCACATCTGCATTGCCATAACATTCATAAATCAGCATTTGGTGTTTGTAATTGATTTAAAATTCATTGGAGAGTAAGAGAGACCCATTGGGGATCTTTCAAAAACATAATATTTACCAATAATAATTACCCTTGTAACTATTAATTACAAATAGATATGAGAGCACTAATTTCCTAACATTCCCCCCTTAGTGTGAACATGGGAGAAAAACAATCGCACTTCCTTCGTAGCTTGCCACCCGTGCGTGCTCGTGATCTTGGCTCACTGATGGTTTTGAAAAGGCTGACCAACAACCTCGGTATGAGCCCCTGCTTATTCGATATGAATCCCTGTCCAAGGTACAACCCCTATTCATCAAATACAGACGCGTGTCCACCAAAAAAGAACCCCTGTTCCAGGTATGAACTCATGTTCATCCTATTCAAGTATCATGATGTTGCTTTTACCTTGTGCTTTCATCTTTCCACTATATTTTCACATTAGGAAAGTACATAGGAATCTGCTCACTTTATGTAATGTCCCCTTCTTGGAACATTGATGAAATTGAAGACTTGAAGACCCTCAACACATTCTCTCTTCTCATGGGCTCAAGGATTGAGCTTGAAGATGATCCAAAGATGTCTATTGTCCATTTTGTGACCCCTTAGTATGCCTAGCGCTACAAGTGGGAGTCTTTTTAGTTAGTTTAATGTGCACATAGGTTAGTTGCTTTTATTGTTTAATTAAAAATAATAAAGTGCACAGTCTTAGTTTATTCGAGACTTAATTTTATAATAAGCGTTTATGTTTTCCCTCCAAAAGGGAAAAGGTCGGTCATTGGATATTGCACCCCTTAACTCTATAAAGCATTTTCTTTGGAAGGTGGTTATGTTGATTGATCATTTGATTTCACTCCATGTGGTGTCACCCAGATTTCATCTTGAAATCTACGACTACCCTATCCGAAAAATTTTCGTACTTTTAAAATAATGGGTTGTTTTGTGTTTTTATTGCCTGAAAGTTCTTGTATTGTGTCAAAATATTCCCAAAGAGCCATATTAGCCTTTTTCGCCAAATACCCAGATGCCCAAAATTGTTATATTCTGTCGTCGGGATTTGTCTGCGGGAAATTTGTATTTAATTATTTTGAGCCCCGTATGAGGCTATTTGCGCTCCGTTTTAACTTTGTTATGATCAAACATGTCATTATTCCTATGTACCAGAAGGGTTTTAACTTGGAATAAATTTTGGGCTTTATTTGTAACTTTTGGCAATTTTTCGTGTTTTTGTGTTGTCCCGTTTCGTTTTCTGTGAAAATTCTCTAGAACAATTCCTTTGCCGGGTAAGCCCGATTCTTGGTCTGGAGCAGCTGGAGAACATATACGCACATTATGGCAGAAGGAAGTCACCATCGGAGGTCTGGATCACTGGGAAAAAGCAAAGTCGTGCACTGAAAAGCCCCTACGAGGTTGGGCGCATTTTTGGAAAACAAAAGATTTAAGCTGCAATGCGAAAAATAGAAGCAGCAGGCAAGGTGGGAATTTCGTACCTGCCTAGTAGGGTATTTTTTCCCATGATATAAAATTCACTTAAGCTGCATTGGAAAAGTTAGAGGCAGTAGGCAGGCGGGAATTTATTGTTTGCCTTGCAGGGTAAAAATTCCCATGGTGAAATAAAAGAAAAGTGACTTAAGTGAAATCATGGGATTTTATTGCCTGCCTTGCAGGGTAAATAATCTCATTGTCAAAGTCAAATCACTTAAGCGGATCATGGGATTTCTGGGGCTGCCTTGCAGGGTAAAGAATCCCATTGTGAAAATTTCTTAAAAATAGAATTCTATTATGCAAAAAAGTGCGCCCCCTTTGGTGAGAAAATGGCAGCCTTAAAGTGGATTAAATTAATTATTTTTCTTTTAAAAATGGTGCCCAAGTATGGAAGAAAGTCAACAAAGCCAAAGGGAATAAAAAAATAGAATTAAATGGATTAAATCAATTAAATTTAATTTATTTAAAGGTTGCCCCCTTCATGTTAAAAAGTGTGCCCCATTTAGGATAAATTTAATGATTTTTGAAGCATTAAATTAAATTCTATTTTCAGTGGCTATGGTCAAGGTACACTGTGAAGCTTAAGTGAAGTGAAGAGTGGATAAATTAAATTAATTAATTTAATTTATTGGATGGTTGTCCTTAAACATGTTATTTTTAAAGAGAGAAACATGATTTTTAATTAATTAATTGCCAGGAATAGGAAGGGCAATTATTAATTATAGAATTGTGAGGGTTATATAAGCATGGGCTGCCATAAAGGTGAATTATTTAATTCACAGGTAAAAAATTGCAGCCAAGAGGAAAAGTGCGCCCCATTTGAAGAAGGATTTTGCTCAGACAAAGATGAAAACAAAGCTAAAAGCTTCCAAATTTGGCGCATGCTTTGAAGGAGGTTGATTTGTGTTTGCATAAGTGTTACAGGTG
Organism: Taxus chinensis; assembly: GCA_019776745.2. Classification (NCBI taxonomy): domain Eukaryota; kingdom Viridiplantae; phylum Streptophyta; class Pinopsida; order Cupressales; family Taxaceae; genus Taxus; species Taxus chinensis. Next base: position 437,409,753 of record CM034155.1, read on the forward strand.
CTAAGGTGAAGTTGGAAAAGTTCATGCTCTCTTTATGTGCAAATTAAACATCAATTTTTGGGGCAGCAGGCTTGAAAAGTGCAGATTTTTATAATTAAAATTCACTATTCATGCTCCGGTGGCCATCTTTGTCTGGATTAATTGCAAGAATTCATTATAGGTGCTTTACAAAAGAAAATGAGTTTTAATCAATGTCCAATACATTGCATATATCCTCCAAATCTGAAGAAATATCCAGATCTACACCAATTTTGAAGAAATCCGGCCAAATAAGAAGAAAAAGAATTATTCAGACAAAGATAGACAAAGCCATGGCGAAGAGAGATGAAAAAGAGAGCACAACAGAGTCATGCATCACTTCCAAACTTGCAGACATAGGAGACCATAGTTACCAGGTTCGGAAATCCGATTAAATTCAAAAGGGCAAAAAAATCCGAAAATTCGGAGTTCTCGAAAAAATTCGAAAAAATACGGAAAAATCCGGTTCAGAATATATATATACTTATATTATTATAAATTTATATTATTGTATACTTATATCATTATATATAGACAAATCATACAAAAAAGCATCCATCTACCATAATCATCATCATCATAATGATTCTTTCAAAAGATTGCAAGAAGTTGCTTGGTCCAAAAAGGTGCAAAAATGGATTTTATGAAAATAAGAAAAATATTGCCATCAATGTGTAGAGCTCGAGAAAATATACACTTTTAGAGAAGACGACACCTAAAACGGAGCCACAGAATGAAAGTTATGGCACATGCAAGTTTTTGCTGCTACATCTTCCCAGACCCTTTCCAAAAATGGCAAATTTTTTTGTCCTTGTGAAAAAAATCCAAAAAAAAAAATTGCCAAAACAAGAAATTGTTTTTTTTCTGCAAAAAAATTGGCCGAACCGAACTGCATTTATTCGGTTGCTTCAAAAAATACGGTTCGAACCGGATTTCATACAAATCCGGCCGAACCTGGTAACTGTGTAGGAGACAGATCTAGGTCCAGAACCTCTTTCCGAATTGATTGATAGATCCAAAGCGGAAAAGACTTCACTCATGCGTGCGGTTAAAAGCAGTGGAATTATTCGAGCTGCAGCCTTTCCATGCACAGCCCAGTTGCCAGAGTTTGTTATGGAGTGCGTTAGATCTTACCATCCTTCATCCAGATCATTGCGAGATGCTACGGGGAAAACAATAATTCGATTGGACGCAGAGTTCGCCAATTATTGTTTAAAGATTCCGGTGTGCAAGGTGGTGACTTCCATTAGTCTTCAGGATGCCGGCAACAGGTGGGAGAAGCATAGAACTGACTGCGTGAACATAATGAACAGCAGATATATGAAGAAGCCTAGATCTCCTTCAAAGTTCCCAAGAACTCTTCCGCGGTCCAATTTAGTGCAGGAGGTCGATGATATTGTCAAATTGCTATGCAGGATTAACGGCGAGGCGAATGCTTACACTTTCCGTACATGGATGTATGCTTTCATCAGGACCATTAAAGTCAACAAGGTTGATTCCATAATCAATTGGTCGGAAATTATTAGTGACAACATTGGTGAGCAACTCCGGAACGTGAAGCGTACTTTCAGCTTCAAAATGACTTCCTACTTGGTGTATGCTACAGCTTCACAAGGCGTCTTTTCCAAGCTGGATAGATGTGGTGTTCTTTCTAAGGACCCCATTTTCGAGTGCTACCCACAGCTTATTGTACCTGCGTGCGAGAAAGATTTTAAAGTGGTCAATGATGAATTCTTCTACGATTTCATTTGTAGGCTAGACAAGGACCTAAAGGTCAACAGGGTAAGCAAAGAAGCGTGGGAAGCTATGTCCAAGGTTGGCAGTCTATTCATCCAATTTACAGATTTCACATACCTCAGGGTAACTGGCTTTTCTGGAGAACCAATAAAGATGCCCAGATATCCGAATGATAGATTGGTCACCATGGAGCTGAGCAGACAACTTGTGGAGTTACACAACCTTCAGTCGAAGAGGCACAAGTCTATGGGCTTCTTCCCAATCGTTGTGGGACATTACAACTGCCATAGAATCCATAGAGCTCGAGGGATGGAGACACAGATGTTATCCGAGTATAAGCAAGAGTTCTTCCCTGCACGGCTGAACTTCGATCCATTTGGAGTAAATAGGAAGACGATCTCCCAGGAGTACGCACATGTGCCTTCATTAGAAGATTTTTGGATGAAGTGCAAAAGTGAGTACGAGGTTAGAAAGACAGATTTTAGCAGGCTATCAGCAAAGCAAGTGTTCAACTTTAGACTAGTGCGGATACCTGCGGATCTTAAAGATGATGGGAATGTGGTACTTGACACTTACCATCAAATGGGAGGAGATAAAGCCGTACTTCAGGATAACGTAGGAGGCTACCATACAATTGAAGAAAGGTCTGGCGCTGTTTTGGTGAATACTTCGAACTGGTTGCTGACGAAAGGATATTGCCTTGATGAAGCATTGATGAATCAAGTCACGGGCAACTTCGGCGCAGGAGATTCCCTCAAGAGAAAGCACGGAGGAGAAAGCAACAGAAAGGCCGAGAAGTTGAAAGTACACAGAAGATCTCAATCAAAGGAGAAGATCACTTCCACGGTCATGACTTTAGTTCCAGCTTCTCCAGCATCCAGTACTTCACCAACTGTTGCACCTCAGCAACATGACACTTCCATGCCTACACTGAATCCGGCGACATTCATCTTCTCTCCTCAGCCCCTTTGTTCAGCACCCCTTCCAGAAGAGACGTTGAAGCTGCTGATGGCGGAGTTTGAAAGAGCTTTGTATTGGATGATTCGGAAGATGGCAGCCATAACATTGTGGCACTTTCTGATGGAGAAGATGCCGAGCGAAAGATGGTAGTGCACTCAGCGACTTCTCATTCTCCGTGAAAAAACTTCTCGGGATGGCTTCGCAGTTAGTTCCAGAAGCGAGAATGGAGATGAACTTGGAAGAACACGACTTGCAGTTACTCCAGAGTCTGGGCAGAAGAGACAGAAGGCCTAAAGTTGCTAAGGTAACTTCAAGGTTGATCATCGAGGATTCGAGGCAGAAGTTTGATGAGTTGTCGATTCTGGCAGAAGGAAAGGAGGATGAGCTCATGGCAGAAGATGTGACAGTAACCAAAATACCCCTCGGTCAAGCCACCACAGAAGGATTGAAGCAAGACACGCAGACATTGATAGATGCTCTATTCCTTAGGCTTGACAGTGAAAAAGCGGAGAAAGAAGAACTTCAGAAGTAGGTATCTCAGTTGTGCGAGATCATAGCCAAGGTTGCTAAGCCTTCCATTCAGCTCATTTCAGAGCAGGTGAGTGATCATCTTATGAAGGAAATGGAGGATGCAAGCAATCAAGTAAAAGCTATTGACGAATGGAAAGATTTGATTATTCGTCAAGCTGTTGTACAACTTGGAGAGGTGTCAGCCCGCCTAAAGGTTATGAAAGATGCGGCAAATCAGCTGCAACAATTGGTGACGAGCATAGTGGACATGAACACAGTTGCTGAGAGTAACCTGATTACTTTGGGAGAGATCAACAAGCTGCCGGGAGATGTATTGGTTGCAGAGCAAATTGTACCGGACGGATCAGTCGAGAAGGGGAAGCGGCTGGAGTTTGCAGTATCTTTCCATTTGGAGATCTGCAGAGTTTTCCTGAAGAGGATGCAGGCACTTGAGAGTAGGACATCATCCTTACCAGACAGTATCATTTCTTTCACTGAGGACGTGGTCGGAGGTGTTACTTCATACGTGCAGATCGTTCCTAGCAAGGTGCCTAATTCCCTGGAAGGTTCTCTTCTGATGGTACAAAAGAGAATTGATAAAGCTCCTAAGCTTTTCACGATGAATTCTATTAGTAGACTGGTGGCGCTGCAAGCAGATATTGCGAGGTTTGGGCCGAGCTTGGAAGATGTGGCAGCATGCATCAAAGTGTTGAATGAAGGATTGTTGCAGTTTAGGACAGAGAAGGAAGCAGTGCCTAAAACAGATGGGAAGATGCTGAATCACATGTTCGACAAGTATATCCGATATCAGTACAAAAAGAAGACAAATGTTACAGCTGACATGACTTCTTCTTCTGTTCTTTTTCTTCTATTTTCTATGTTCCCGAATGAAATTGTAAAACTTTAAGTTATTGGTTTTGCAACCATTATTTAAAAGTCATGTGGAACAATTCTATTAGTTAAGTGATACATGTGTCACTTAAAGAGAAGTTAGTTGAGAATGATTGCCAAATGTCATCTTTACTTGTTTATGTTTCAGTTCAGTTAGATTTCTCATTTGTACTTTCCCTCCTACATTCTATAAGTAGGAGAAAAACCTCTGGGTTGATGATCGGAATTTGTAAGCAACAATCTTGTGTTCTAGACTTTGTGCTAAACCCTTGAGAGCCACTCGGAGCAAAGGAATACAAAGGAGCAGGTTTCCAGAGAACTTTGTGTCACGGTGTACTGTGTTTCTTGCTTTCAATCTTAGATCTCTTAATAAACTTTGTATTATTTTAGATCTGGATCTAGAGCTACCTTTGTTTTACAATTCTGTGTTTATATCTATTGGATTTTTCTATGTGCATGCAATCAGTTCTACCATCTATGATTGGGATGCACATCTTCCCCATTTCTTCTATGTGTTTATGTAATTGCCTTCTTCTATAACTTTTCTTTTCTTTAAACAACTGCTTACTTGTTGCAGAACTGTTCAGTTATGGTTCATGAACTGAGTGGTTAAAGTAAAACCCCATTTAGATATTAGCATACTTAAATTGACAAATCTGACACGGGAGCCTCACCGGTTAAATGAGGGAGATTTATCTCATGACTGCCTAGGTTTTGTGCTATGCAGAAAATCTAGCCAACACCATGCTTGGAGTATTGGGATGTATGCCCATGGGATGTATGCCCTAGTTCTTGCATTGCTCTCTCTCTCATTTGGATCCATTATTGAAGAATATTAAAGACTCCATTGTGCTCTCTTATGTTGAGTGAATTTATGCAATATTTCCTCCCTTCTAGCATTGGCGACTTGCTCTAGGGTGTGGCGCAATTATTTAAAGCATAAATTTGCATGTGGGTGAATGTTTTGTAGTACTTTGTGACTGTTGTTATTGCTGCAATTTATTAGAAGCAAATCGACTTGGTTTGGGGTTTGATCTATCATGTTTTGAGGTTGTTTATACTAAATCTATTTGTTGTGTTTAATCAATTATTTCAAATCAAGGGTTCATTATTTGAGCGTTTTGGAAGTATTTTGTGCGCTGGAAATTATTTAAATATTTTATTCTAACCCTAGCGACTTGGAGGTAGATTTCAAGGGAAGATTTGAGTGGATTAAAGTGTTTAGAAAATTCAGTTTGTTAGTTCATTTGAAAGCTCATGATTTCTACTTTATTGTACAATTCATTTCATGCCAAAACTCCAAGTATTTTGTGAGATTAATTTTTGACGTTTCAGTTGTTCTGGATGCATTTTAATTAATTAACTGTTGTTATACATTTCAGATATGTGGTTTGGGATCTATTTAATATTGAATGTGGTTGTGGAAATTAGGAGGAATAAGGAGTGAGTGATTTCATAATTTTTGGAGCTAATTTGATGCCCTAAATGTGCTAGGCGACCTAACTTTTAGGGTAAAATTAGGGTTTTATGTTGGCTGTGCAAAAACTCATTTTGGGATATTATTCTTCATATTTTTGTGGCCCAATTCCAAAGTTTGAAGATTTTTGCTTAGATGGTTAAGCGGAAAATAATTTTGGAAGATTGCAGCAGTTGGGGTGTGATTATTAATTATTTTCCAGCTGTTCAAAAATCGGATTTGAATGTGTTTAAATTCCAATTGTTTTCTTCCAATCTATCCCACCACCTTGGCTAGTTCCAACCCCGTTTGGGTTCGAAATATCTAACATTGGGATATTTTAGGTTGAAGTAAAAGGGTTTATCTATTCTTTGCTCGATCTTGACAAATACTTCTCCATTTTCTAACATGTCCTAGAAAGGAGACATTACACTTTATTACAACAGCAACAAACAACAAACAGAATATGAACAATGACAGGTACACTGAAACTAAAAGAAAGCACATTGAAACAAAATGCCACAACCTCATTTTGCGGCCCCGTCACTTGTGGCTAGCAAGAGGATGTTGCTTGTCCTCCATCCTCTTGTGCCTCCATCCTCCAACTTCATGTTGCTCACTCAACAAAATGTGAACATGAAGCACATTTGTTTCCACATTGAGATTATTGTTTTCTTCCCTCTATCAATGTGAAACACTTTATTTTTTGGACATCAAGTAATATCGAAAATGAGTCCGTAAGATAAGATAATTTTATTAATGTCCAATGAATGACCACAAAATTAGGTCAATGGAACTATACCGTACAATGCAAGAGGAGCCAGCAGGAAGACCAAAAGGGTCACCCGAACAATAAAAGAAAATAGAATAAGAGAGAGGAGAGAATAAGGAGAAGCAAGTGTCATTGTGCCCAGAGGAGTGCAGATGGGTGGAGCCGAAGAGGAGGGCGGGAGAGTCCCGCCGCTCACACTGTCATCTAGCATCCGAGACCGATTAAAAGTAGTTGGCAATATGCTTGTGTCCTATATCTGAAGTCGTGAGAAGAACGGAATGCCGGTAAACGAAAGAAGGGCAAATAAGGTGAGCCCTCTGTGTTCTCTTGATAGGACGCAGCCTCTGAGAAAGGGCCCCAAACCGAGTGCGATCACGAATATTTCTAGACTGTGAAGCAGCCCCTCGGGTCTAGACAGATCTGGTCTGGGAATCCGGACTGGTATCAAGGTGCCGCTTGGTGCCCCTCACCGAGGGGAACACCGAAAAGAAGGACGTAATCTATAGAGTAGTAGCTTGTTTGGGAGGAGACTGAAGGGTCTCATTCTGGAGCCTAAGTGCCTCCTGAAGATAGAGAGCGAGACACCGATGATCACAGTACTTGAAGAAAGCTGCAAGAGATGGATGCTCACGGAATAATTAATGGAATCTCCCTCTAATCTCGTAGTAGATAGGACACTTGAAAATGAAGTGGTTTTCCGTTTCAATCTCCTGAAGAGAACAAAGCTGGCAAATCCTCTTGGAGTGGTCTAGTTGGTGATCCTCCACACGAAGCCTATGAGAGCCCACCCTGAACTGGCCTAGAGAAATGTGGAGTGTTTGTAACCAGTGTCGGCATATATACGCAGGCCGGCTAATAAGCCCGTCTGTGATCTCAAGAAAATGTGTAGCATAGAAAGCCATCTAAGGACAAAACCTATCTGGGGGACTACTCCAAGTATGTTGGATGAACTTCCTGTAAATGTCTTCTCTAATAATTTGTGCAGATCTTGCTTACCCAAAAAGAGGTGGAGAGGGGCATCAAGGGAGTATCTATAAGGTGGGAGGCAGTCCATCTAAATCCCAAGAGATCCAAGAATATGTGAGACTCTTGCAAATCAGCAGCGGGAGCGGACGCTATGGTCAGAAAGAGCAATAGCCTCAAAGGAAAGGTAGGCGAGTTAGAGATACCTATCCCTACCAGCGGAAGAGTCAGAAAGCCCCCGAATGCGATGCAAAAGCGAAACTAGGCCGAATATGGTCTCCAATCTAAAGGGATGAGCCTCGAACTCAGCCAAAATGATATTATGTGGAACGGTCTCTCTATAACAGATGAGGCGTCTAAGCATGAGGACCTGGATCCACTCAACTGTAGCCCAATCAAAGTCGAGCAAGGAAGGTCCCCAAACCTCGGAACCATAAAGGACCGTGGGGCGCGCAAGAGAATCCGAGAGAGACATCTTCGATAAGATGTCTTGGAAATGGTGGTAGAAGCATTGTCTCTCCAAGATCGCCAAAGAACCATAACCCTTGTTGACGCGGGGCAAAAGGGCAGGCCAAAGACTAAAGCGGGGCCCAGTAAATTAAACTCCCAGGTAAGTATAGGAGCTGGTGATCTCAATCTCCTCCCCTCTGTAGAAGAAATGGAAGTTCGAAGTCTTCAACCCATTGAAGATCATGACCTTGGTTTGACCAAGGTTCACTATCAACTATCTATGGTCGCAAAAAAAGGCTAAGGCGTCCAACTGTCTCTGCAGTCCCTTCTCGGAAGAGGCAAGAAGAACTACGTCATCCGCAAAAAGGAGGATATAGATCAACACGCGGTGAAGAAGACAACCATCCCCCTCCTAGATATGGTTTCTGAGAAAGTCCTCTAACTCATCGATGTAGATATCAAACAATGTGGGTGAGAGGGGGCAGCCCTACTGAACCCCGATGGTACTCCTAATGAAATTGGAAAAACCGGCGGCAGTGTGAAGGCGGCCCAGAACATCCTCGTAAGGAGATTTTTTTACAATATTTTGACTACTACAAAATGAGCAAGACACCTTGACAATAACGAAAATAAACTTTACAATGAAACTTATAACAATAACGCACAATGACATATTTTTTTTTCAATTGGTCTGTGTCGAAGCACAGCTCGTGCAGTGTGTTTTGATAATCAACTATTACAATACCAGATGTGAATGAGACTTCAATCTACCTCTCAAGAGGTGGGCCCCACACATCACAGATGTGGATACAACGGGGGTTTGAACCTGGGTGGAGAGCTTGAATGCCACATCTTAAGAGCACCAACTCACCTAGGCCCCCTTCCACAACAATTCATATTTTTGACTCTAAGACAACAAACTTTTTTATTTTATTTTTAAACAAATACCTAATAAACCATGATTCCATAAACTATTTCACCGGAAAAAAAACACAAATCAATGGACATAAAGATACTAAAATGGACATAAAGATAATGACTCCTTTAGAACAAACAATGAATAAAACTACTTTGGTAAATCTAAAAATAACATGACTATTAATGGACACTTAGACTGAAATACTAAGACAAGATTTTTCAAGAATGTGAATTGACCGACCTAAAAAAATGTTGGCAGAGAACTAAATATGGCACGCGTCTAACTCGTTGAAGCAGCAGTGGAAACTTCATTTCAATCACGTGCCGAAGTAAGATGTGGGTGAGTTTAAAGTATATCAGGGCGAGGGCACGTTGGGAGCGGATCAGGACTGTTGCTGCGTTGTGCATGCAATGTAACTCGCAGAGATCATTGGTAGGGACGTCTTTTCTTTCCTGATCAATGCACTTCTCCCTCAAGTTTTCACACATGCAAACACAACAGCTGGCGGTAGGAATATTTGATGGAGTTTACAATTGATTCGGATTGCCTCTTACTTGACAGGTCTGCGTTGAAAGAGAAGGGCAAGGAGAGATTCGTGCTGGTCAGTGGTTCCAAGAATATAAGAAAGATTAGATTGTTGATGCCAGACACCAAGGCTAATGTCATGAAAAGATTCCAAACTTCCAATCAATATGGGCCAAACACTCAAATTATGACACAAAAATACTGAATCTAAAATATACTAACAATATATCAGACGCACGGTGGATGTCAACAATTGACAAAGCCGATCAATGCAATTCACAATCTTGGGAAGAATATAGACCAGGTCACCAACGCAATACGATCCAACAGAGCCATGTGGAATAGTATGAATTTCATTCACGGGCAACTAAGAGCCAAAGAAGTTGTCCCTTGCAAAACAAATTATCTCTCCATCATAGAATGATCAGAAACAGCTCTGATACCAGATGAAAAGATTTGGATGGAATTACTCAGGAAAACACAATAAATTTCTGTGTTATTCTAGAATTTGGTCAGAGTGCAGTAGAAATGAAAAACCATGAATTGTATTATTCTACTACAATGTAGATGGCTATTATACAGCCATAGGAATAGAAAAGAAACCTCCTACAAACCAGGAAGTTGCACAACCAACTAACCCGTTAATAGTTATGCGGGTATAACAAAACTCTATGAATGATATAATGTTGAAACAATATATCATAACAATATAACAGTAATATTTACCAATAATAATTACCCTTGTAATTATTAATTACAAATAGATATGAGAGCACTAATTTCCTAACATTAGCATCCTCCAATAGAGTTTGGCTGCTACGGCCTTATTTTGATTAGAGGAAGACCTGAATCCCAAGCCCCCTTCCTCCTTAGGCTGAAAAAGAGTTTCCCACTTCACTAGAGACCACTTTCTTTTTTCTTGCAAGCCACTCCATAAGAATTTCTGGCATAAGGAGTCCAATTGTTTCAGAATTCTACCCGGAATGTTCAAGACAGCGTAGATATAGATTGGCAAGGCTTGAAGGACAGCGTTGACCAATGCCATTCTTCCTCCTGATGATAGCAATTTATTAGTCCATTTTTGTATTTTCAGATCAGCTTTGTTTGTAAGCCAGTGCCAGTCTTGGATCTGCTTAGAAATGGGGACAGATTAGGCAATTATTTCCTTGTTTTTGCATATTTTCTGAGCCATCATTCTTTGTATAATGTAAATTTTGAGCTTGACTAAAAATAACTTTGTTTTATGCCTGTGTCAACTTTGTCAATATCTTGTTTCATTGTGTTGGACAAATTACTTTGGTTTCATAGCTTACCCTAATCCAGATCTAGGTATATTGACACAAAGTTTGAATCTTTCATGTTGAGGATGTAAGGCTTGGGATATCATAGATTAATAGGAATATTGCAGCAACCAACATTGTGTATGGGCAAGAATCTAAAATATGCATTTTCTAAAGCTCCCAGCACAATAATAAGAACAAAAAGTCATGCCTTTTCTTGATCAGTACAGGTAGAACAGCAAATACTCCCACTCCATAATCTCGATAGAAGGCACATGATCGCAGCTGCAAAGCACTGTGAGTTAACCCAAATGCAAGAACCAACCATATTAGAATGAAAATTTTCTTTTCACTTGACTTGAAACATAATACTAAAGTCTAAAGAAAAGTTGAATTGATGATAAGGTCCATCTGTTTACACGTAGATAGGGTAAAAACACTTTCCACTTTAGGTATCAAACAGAAGAAGAATGTACTCACTTGTCCGAGTTTGAAACCTTGAGGTCCACAAAATTATGTGGATCTTGTGGATGGCTGGCACAAAGAGAAAGATATATTTGAAATTTAATTGAAACCTTTTGATGAAAATAAAGGAAATCAGAAATAAATGTCCATCAACAAAAGGAAATTATTTTTGCAGACAGACTCACCGCTGCCATCGGAATACACCATCTGCCTTGACAGGCATATCTGTACTTCTTCCAAATGGACCTCGCAACTAAAAAGGTAAGGCCAATCAGACCAATACTGCTAGTAGACAACTAGAAGACAGATTCCTATTATAACACTGACCTTTTGATATAACAGAATGATATACTGGCAATATTTGAACCAACACAGAGAAAGAAATGAACGCTGACACAAGCAAATGCAGAACACTCATGCCTTTCCTTTAGAAATATATCAAGCAGTCCCAACACCATGTTAAAAAAAGTTGGCATTGGACCAACAACAGATCCAATAACACGCTGTAAAAAGAAATAATAATATCAGATACAAAAGGATATTAAGCAAGTTAGGAATGAGTCATATAAGAAAAAGAAATAAGAGATTAACAAATAAGATACATGCATTGCTTGCCATCCGAGAGAACCAAAATACAGCTGAAGGAACAGCTATAAGTATGTATATAATTGAACTAGTAAACCTAGCCTCCAATGCATAAAAACGTTCATACCCTGGTCACTAGGATGTCCCAATGCCTTATTTCCAAATGACACCATATGCATGTATTTGCATTCTACATACCCTGGAAAATATGGTTCAGACATACCTTTCTGACTAAAATGTGTCAATTGGGTAGTTCTCATGCAATAAATATGGCACTTGTATGCCAAAGCCCCAGGTCCAAATCCCAAAATATATGTTGTAAAAAAGACCAGTTTAAAAGGCAGTCATCTGAGTAACATAAACACGAGTCTGGGTCGGCATATCTCAATGGTCAAGGCCAGGTGGAAGTCCTGGATGATGATGACAGAATGGATAGCAGATAAACTGCAGTTGCACTTGTAGCAGGGTAAATACACTGCAGTCGTGGCGACTTGCCAAAGATGAAAACCTGCTTCATTTGTAGCAGGCAGATCTGCTTTTCTCGCATCCTTTAGCACTTGTGCTGTATCAGTGGCAGTCAGTGTAGTTAGTCCTATCTATTTGGTGGAGCCTTTAGGACATTTGCTTCAACACAAGTTTTAGGGCACTGACATAAGGTCAATCAAACGTTCTGTAGAATTGGATAAAGACATCTATAAAATAAAAATACTCTAGGATAATACTCCATCGGGATGATGTTCACACAACAGATATTAAATACATGCCGGTCATGGCACCTAAGCCAAAGGTAAGTTACTGCTGTCAATTTGAATAGAGTCTTCATCAAATTAAAAACAAAACACTTCAGAATAAACCATACTAGATATTGGATACTTAAACAAGAAAAACAATGTGATGGTGAATGAGAATGAAAAAATAGATACTAGAACAGATATCTTCAATACATCTATCTGGAAAAGACCAAAAGATATCAAGGCCCTTACCCTAAGTTTTTCTGCATACCACACTAATTAATAACTCAATTACCTTCTACGTGAATTTTCCACTTATTGGTGACAAATGGCATCAATCTAGTTGTACCATTGTGTCAGGCTTGAAAAAACCTTTCTGCTAAAAAAAGAGGCTCCAAACTCCACAGACGGTTCAAATTATTATGATTTTTCAATCAACTTCTCCAAGCAAAAATAATAAACTTCTAAGAGATGGTCAAATGAAAGTTGAATTTAAGGTCAGAAATTAATAGTTAATTCAAGGACATTACAGACCACTACCCCTGGCTGCCATTGTAGAACACCTATCAGCAGAATAAAGCCGTGGCAGAACCAAAGTTGAATTATGGCAAAACAGTGACTTTCAAACCTAAGTCAGAATAGAATATGTTTGCAAAGATATAATTCTTAAGATCCCTAAGAGATGAAACACTAAAATTTGAAAGTATAACAATAATAAAGTAAGAATGCTACCTTTCTCAAAAATCGATATAAAGCTTCTCTTTCATTAGTAATGTTGTAAAGACGAAATGATTTACCGCGACTGTAATTTCTGGCTACTTAGGGCTTCATGACTGGGATTTTGGGCCCTGTGACTGTATATTCTGGCTTTTTAGGGCTTTGTGACTGGCTTTTAGGGCCTCGCAACTGTAATTTATGACTTTTTTGGGCTTTGTGAGGGGGCTTTAAGGCCTGGTGACTGTAATTTCTTATTTTTAAGGCCTTTGCGACTGTTCTTTAGGGCTTCACATCTGTAAATTTTTCCTTTTTGGGGCTTTCACGCTTTGTAGCATTGTAATGTCCCCTCTTTAACAAGAGCTCGCCATGAGACCCTTTCTACCCTAGATGATTTCTCGGGGGGCTTAAAGGGAAATGCAAGGGAAGTAATTTATCATTATATTTTTAAGTAGTGGTGTCCCCAAATTTCATCCTGAAATCTATGATTAACCTATCCGAAAAAAATTCGTATTTTTAAAATAATGGATTGTTTTGTGTTTTTATTGCCAAAAAGTTCTTGTATTGCATCAAGATATTCCCAAAGAGCCATATTAGCCATTTTCGCCAAATACCCAGATGCCCAGAATTGTTATATTCTGTCGTCGGGATTTGTCTGCGGGAAATTTGTATTTAATTATTTTGAGCCCTGTTTGAGGCAATTTGGGCTCCGATTTAACCCTGTTGTGATCAAACATATCATTATTCCTATATACCATAAGGGTTTTAACTAGGAATAAGTTCTGGGCTTTATTTGTGACTTTTGGCAATTTTTTTGTGTTTTCTTGTTTCGTTTTCTATGAAATTTCTCTAGATCAATTCCTTTGCCGGTTTGGCCTGAAGTAACTGGGGATCATATACGCACGTTATGCCAGAAGGAAGTCACCATCGGAGGTCCGGTTCACTGGGAAAAGACGAAGTCACGCACCAAAAAGCCTCTTCTGGGCTGGCCGCATTTTTGGAAAACAAAGAATCAGAGTGGATAATGGGAAAATTAGAAGCAACAAACAGGTGGGAATTTTGTACCTACCTTGCAGGGTACTTTTTCCCATGATAGAAAAGTCACTTAAATTGCAGTGGGAAAATTAGAGGCAGCAGGCAGGCGGGAATTTCTTAGCTACCTTGCAGGGTAAAAATTCTCATTGTGGAATAAAAGAAATATCACTTAAGTGAATCATGGAATTTTATTGCCTGCCTTGCAGGGTAAATAATCCCATTATGAAAGTCAAGTGACTTAAGTGAATCATGGGATTTTCAGGGCTGCCTTGCAGGGTAAATAATCCCATTGTCATGTGATTCTTTAAAATAGAATTCTATATGTCAAAAAGTGCGCCCCTTTGGAGAAGTAAAGGCAGCCTTTAAATTGATTAATTTAATTAATTATTCACCCAAAATAGGCGCCCAAGCTTGTGGAAAAGTCAACAAAGGCAAAGGACAAAAGGCGGTTGAAAATAGATTGCTCTAAAATTAAATAAATTAATTTATTTAATGGCAGCCCCTTCATGTCAAAAAGTGCGCCCCTTTTGGGAGAAAGATAATACTTTTTAAAGTATTAAATGATTAAATTAATTCTTATTTTCAGTCGCTAAGGTTAAAGCACACTGTGAAGCTTAAGTGAAGTGAAGAGTGGATGATTAAATTGAATAAATTTAATTTATTTGATGGTTGTCCTTAAACATGCAATTTTAGCACATCAGTTCAAGAGAAAAGCATGATTTTTAATTAATTAATTGTTAGGAATATGAGGGGCAATTATTAATTATAAAATTATGAGGGTTATATAAGCATGGGCTACCATAAGGATGAATTAATTAATTCACAGGTAAAGAAGTGCAGCCCAGAGGAAAAGTGCGCCCCATTTGAAGAGTTTTTTAGCTCAAAAGAAGATGAAATCAAGGCTAAAAGCTTCCAATTTTGGCGCATGCATTGAAGGAGGTTGATTTGTGTTTGCATAATTGTTTGCATAAGTGATACAGGTGCTCAGGTGAAGTTGGAAAAATCCATGCTCACTTTGCATGCAAATAAAACATCAATTTTTGGGGCAGCAGGCTTGAATAGTGCAGATTTTTATGATTAAAATTCACTGTTCATGTTCCGGTTGCCATCTTTGTCTGAATTAATTACAGGAATTCGTTACAGGTGCTTTACAAAAGAAAATGAGCTTTAATCAATGTCCAATACATTGAATATATCCTCCGAATCTGAAGAATTATCCAGATCTACACCAATTTTGAAGAATTCCGGCCGAGTAAGAAGAAAAAGAATCGTTCAGACAAAGATAGACACAGCCATGGCAAAGAAGGATGAAAAAAGAGTACAACGGAGTCATGCATCACTTCTAAATTTGCAGACATTGGAAACACAGATCTAGGTCCGGAACCTCTTTCCGAATTGATTGGCATATCCAAAGCTGGAGAGACTTCCCTCATGCGTGCAGTCAAAAGCAGTGGAATCATTCGAGTTGTAGCATTTCCATTCACATCCCAGCTGTCAAAATTCGTTATGGAGTGTGCTAGATCCAGATCCAGATTCAGATCCATAATTACAAAGGCTTCATCCTCTTGTTTCGAATGCAGCCCGTGAAGAAGTCAGTGCGTGGAAAATTCTTTCTAGGATCTTGTGCATGTGCTCCCAATCTTCCAGTTGAAGCCTTCATTGAAGTTGCATTCACCCGGAGTGCTTTCCAGAATTTTTAATCGTTCATATGTAATTAAAAATAAAGAGTTATGGCAAATATTGCACTGATGCATGTACTAGAGAAGAACTGCAAAAGCTTCAAGGATAAAAGAGAAAACAAGGTAAAGGCAAAATCCAACTCGCTTCCAGATGCAGCTTGTTTCCAGATCCAGTCATTTCCAATTCCAGCTTGTTTCCAGATCCAGCTATTTCCAATTCCAGCCGTTTCCAATTCCAACTTGTTTCCAGATCCAGCTTGCTTCCAGATCCAGCTACTCCCAGATCCAGCTTGCTCAAGGAGAAGGAGCTTTGGGGACGAAAACCTCCAAGGTCTGAAGGTTGGGGAACGAAAACTCCTCATCTTTGTGAGGTGAATCCACCTTGGGTTTACCATTGAGCTACACTTTAGATTTGCAGTTTTTTGGAAGAATATAATTCAGATCTAGAGCATGTTGTGGGTTGTTTTCACCTTTTTCTCAGCTGATCTTCAAAACAGGTCGGAATTGGTGAGTTTGTGAGCTTTGGATCAGCCAAACCTTGATTATTTAAGTCAATTTGCAGCTAGAACAGATTTGGGCACATTTTGGATCAGATTTCTGATTTATTACAGCTAGGGCATCATCTCCAAGTATGATTTTCAATGCTATTTTGTGTTGGGTCAGCCAACAATTAGTTGAGATTCACTTGTAACAATTTTAGGTTGTATGTGGCAACCATTTTCATAGCTTCCACATCCATTTCTAGCTTGATCTACACGTTTGGAGACTTCGGGATCATTTTTGGGGGTCTTCCCATGGATGGAAAAATCTAAGGTTTGCTTTAATTGATAGCTACTATTTTTGTGATCATTTTAAGCTATTTTTTACATTGTCACTCCAAGTATTCCGGGAAACATGAAAATTTGAAGTTTCAGCT
This sequence comes from Taxus chinensis, assembly GCA_019776745.2. Taxonomy (NCBI): domain Eukaryota; kingdom Viridiplantae; phylum Streptophyta; class Pinopsida; order Cupressales; family Taxaceae; genus Taxus; species Taxus chinensis. The sequence continues at coordinate 437,426,359 of CM034155.1, forward strand.
ATTTCCAGGTCTGAAAAAAATTAAAATAAATTCATATCCTTGTTACTAGAGGTCTGCTAGATGTTTTAAGCCTTCTGGGTATTGTGGGTTGTGGGTATTTTGATAAATAAGGTGAAATTTCAGATTGCTGTATTTTTTTGGTAAGGGTTTTAAATAAAAATCGAACTGCTGTCATTTTCTTATAAGGGTTCTCTTGGAAATCCAAATTTCTTTATTTTATGTCCTAAGGGGACATTACAAGCAGATTGTTCGTGGGCTCATGTTCTCCTTTTGAGGGTTGTGGGATGTGTTGTGGTGTTATTTGTCTGTAGATAATAGGGCTTCTTGTCTTGGGCAGATTTCTGTATTTTTTTAAATCTGTTTTTGTCAGTTTGTAAGTCGAATGGAGAGAGTTTCCATTACTTGTGGTTGTGTTTCGTCACCTTCTTAGCGAGGGTTTCGAGGGTTTGTGACCTTCGTAATATTTCAACTCTTTTCATTGAGCTATGTCCTTTTGAGCATATGGTGTCTGGATCACATCCAGCGGGATATAACAAATCTGAACCTTTTGTCTTTCGCGCTCAGAAGGATCTTCAGACTGGGATGGAAGGATTTATGAGCAAAGGAAAATCGGAGTCTCCCCAACAACAGTCAAATATGGTGGGTGCGTGGTCTTTTCAAATCTGCCTGCTATTGCAGGAATAGGAGAAACCACTCAAATTCAAGCTTCGACTGGAAAACACAAAGATGTCAATCTTGTTTCCAACAACCATTTCCAGAGAGGGCCTCTCCGAATGCCTAAGGTCGATCCTCAAAAGACTTAATCAAGTTGTATGAGGGAAATAGATGGGTCTCCAATTATCGAGCTCAAAATCGAGGATCTCAAGCCAGCATTGATGATAAAAAAACACAAGGACTCATTTGTTGTTTTAAGGGTTATCATCCTTCTCTGGTAGTGTTTAACATCAGGGTGACTCAGCAGTGGAAGGTGAAAGGAGAGCTCATTGTTTTTATATATCGTAATAGTTATTTTCTAGTTCTTGTAAGTAATAATGAAGATAGAAAACAAGTTTTCAAGGGGGGGGCGGGGGAGCTTTTTATGAAACCTTGGCACACAAAATTCAAAGCTAAAGAAGACCTTCCTTCAAAAGGCTCGGTCTGGGTTAGGTTATTTGGTTTACCTTATGAGTTTTGGAATTTGGCGATCTTCATGTCCATTGGGAGCTCTTTAGGAATCTATAAGGTGAAATTCGATGCTACATCCAAATTTGAACATATTATCTATGCTTGGCTATGTGTTCTTGTGGATTTTCATTAGCCGCTTCCAGAAAAAGTAACTTTAGGATAAATGGGAGCAAGAGGTGAATTATGAAAACATCCCTTTTCGATGCAGATTTTGTCATGAATAGGGGCACCTTATTCGGGATTGTAAACATATCATTCCAGAACCTTCCCTAAATGAGAAGCTTCCTGAAGGTTTTCAACTGCCTAAGAAGAATTCTATTAGACAACCTTTGGTTCGTGACCAAAATGTCACGACTTATAATAGATTTGTCACCTTACAAGCAAATGACCCTTTATAGGAAGTGGGGAAGTGTATGGTAATAGTGGTCCCTATAACTCAAGATGATCATAACAAGAAAGTGGTGGAAGCCAAAAAAATGGATACTAATGTGGAACAAGTGGATTCTACACGGGTAATCCAAACTAGAGGTTATCAACAGAAGAACAAGTAGGATTATAAAGAGAAATCCCCCATTGTAGTTCAGAGACAGAGAATCCTCAAATAAGACATTAACAATTTATTCAAGACCTCTCGATTTGGAGGGTGCACCAAAACATGTTGGAATTAGTCAGGCTTCTCTTAAGAAAATGAGACTTGATACTAATCAGAAACCGAGCACACGATCAAACTAGAGTTAGATGGGACAAGATGGTGAAAATTTGTTGGCACTGGGTAAGGCAAGGGATCTTGACCAGTTTTTTAAACATAGTAATTCATGAAGTGCATTATTGGAATGCCATAAATTGAATGATTACTTGTCTAAGCATAATGACATTAAAATGCTAATTCACATGCATCAACCTCATGTGATTTTTCTTCAAGAAACAAAGGTTTAAATGGAGAAAATGGATGTTATTAATAAAAATATTTGGCCACAAAGTGAAGGGACTTCTCTCGGATCTTCTAAAGCTTCAAAGGGAATTGATGCTCTATGAAATCCAAAGGAAATGGTTGTTCTGGATACCATGGCAAGCTATGGGAGTGTAAGGGATTTTGATTAAGAGCGAGGATTCTTATCAACATTTTTTTATGCTTGAATGTTTACTCTCCCATGCCCTTAGAAGGTAAAAGGCAGTTGTGGAAAAATATATCATTTATTATCCATTCCTTTCCAAGTGTATGGCACTCTTAGTTGAGTACTTCAATACCATTTTATCTTCAGATGAGAGATTGGGAGGTATTAGAAGTTTGAATGGAAGTGTGACTATAATGTCAGAACACATTAGGTTCCTAATTTTGGTTGAAACGAAACCCTCTAATGGGGTGTGGACTTAGACGAACAAGAGACAAGGGCATGTTTCTATTATGGAAAGGCTGGATAGATTCCTAGTTTTTGATGCTTTCTTCGCTTTTGATTTATTCCTAAATCTTATGTTTTCATTAACATGGTTTTTGATCATTGACCAATTAACTTAGAAGTCTACAACTCTCACCCGCCCAACTCTCATTTCAGATTTCATCTTATGTGACTTTGGGATGATACTTTTAGACATTAAATTATTCAGTGGCTGCATGAAGGAAAACCAAGATATGGTATGAAAATGTTTTTTTTTTTAAATAGGGATTTTTTATTAAAGAAAGAAGAGATTACATATTCTACTAAGGCATCAAAACTATTAGTCCATGCCTGAGCATTATACCTTAAATACAACCTATAACTATTCATAGAAAAGAGTAATTGTAAAAAGATTCTCATATCCTCTCGTAGCTTAGTGGGCCGCTATGGGGGTGGCGGACCATAGCATACAATATCATGATTGTCCAGGGCCCAATTTGCCAAAACATCTGCAACTTTATTGTGTTGTCTATAGGTGTGGCAAAAGAGTACCTCTTGGAAATGCTCTTGCAGCCTTTTAATTTTCCAAACTTCCCTTGTTAGTCTCCAGTTAGAACTTCGACGATCATCAGAACCTGATAACAACTTAACTGTGACTTGAGAATCTAGCTCAATATACAATCTGGTCCATCCACACTTCAGAGCTTCCTTCATTCCTTTAACACCGCCCTCATCTCTACTTGATTATTAGCAGTGTGGTCCAAGTTTTCTACATAAAAGAAAGCTATCCCTCCATCATTTAATCCTCACACACCGCCTATAGTTGCTCTTCTCGGGTTACCTCTCGAGGCCCCATATGTATTCACTTTTCCATATCCCATGGGAGGAGGCTTTCACTGGCTTCTTCTATCAACTTTATTTTTGATTTTATAGGTCGGTAGAGTTGCACTTGTGGGCTGTATAGAAAGATTTGTGCAGATGTTTTCCCATATCAGTAAAAGAGTAGAAGGGAAAGGAATTTTTTGTTTCATACTTTCTGTTATATTAATCTTGATTGTCTGCCACACGATGGATACTTCCTTGTTGGCCTATTGAAAAATTATGTGATTTCTTTCTTTCCAAACATTCCAAAGCAGCAAAGAGATGCCCATCCACAAGATCGGATTTAAATTTTGATCTTTGGGAATATGTAATGTCCCCAATTGGGACAACACTGCAATACAATGGATTTTTGGGGCAATCCAAACCCTCACAAATAATTTAAAGGAAATGTAGCAATTAATTTAACTGCAGATCAGAATGGACTTAGAAATTGTGATTTAGAGCTGGGTATGAAATCCTTACAAGAACAGCAAATTAGTAGTCATGCTCCCAATCTATGTAATTGCAGATATTTATATAATCAAAATTCAATCTCAAATGATGTATTTAACCTTGTAACTTCAGCACGAAGACTGCAGCAATAAAATTCCAGTTATGGCGATGGGTATAAGAGGATGAAACTAATACAAAAGATGCTCCAAACAAAAAAAATCCTTAACAAATCAGATCCCTGTATTTTATATACCCAAAATCTGGGGAAACCTGAATTTTTAGACACTAACTGGACTGAAAATAATTACCAGGAAATCTGTCTCTTTAGAGGACTGGAATTTACACTTTAATGCCTTCAAAAATTCTGGAAATCATTTAGTTTGAGCCATACATTTCAGATAAATAGCTGGCATAGAGAACAGACCTGGGAATGTTGCTTATTCCTCAGAAACCAGCCACCACATGGGTCGCTCCAGTAGTGTAGAGAAGATACAATTGCTGTCAATCAAGTCTTCAAACCCTCCGTGCAAAACTCCACCAAAAACACCTATAAATTATTGAATTTCTTTGTAGGCACGGTAGGACTCCCTGAGTGGAAATCCCTCACACTTACTCAGAGGGTTTTCGTCCTCTAAAGTAATTTTGCAAAAGCACAAAGCTTAGACAAATTTCAGATTTTATAAAAGGAATATGAGATGCCTTTCTAAGTCGACCTCTCTCCTTTATAAAGGAAATGTCCCAAAAGGAACCTCCAAAAACCTCCAATCACATTTAGTGCTTATTCCTAAACATAAGCACCACTTTCCTTGCCCAGGCTGGTCACATTTTCTTCATAGGGAGGATAAAATTAGAAATGGGCCTTTTTACTTTCTATTTTTCCATTAGCATTTCTCTAGGTAAGTCACCATACTTCCTAGGAATGATACAAACTACATAAGATCCCCCTTTTGCACTTTTCTCGATGTTACAACTTACTTTATAAGTGCATACATATATTAAGCCAAATAAATAACTATAAGTACTTCTAATATTTTTCTTTTAGGCACTTATAAAAATTTATTCCAACTTAAGTCACCCTTGCACATACCCTTTGGCCGTCAAGTAGACAGAATGGGCCAAAGGTCTTTGATGCTATTATTCAAGAAAGAGGGACATTTCAAAATACTTCCTTGCCAATCTTTGGTCAATTCTTGTAAAGAATGTGTACTTCAGCATTGAATGTTTAGTAAAGATGCAAGATTCTACCACAATGGCTTGACCCATGACCATTGGAAAAAAAGATGCTTGATTTCTTCATCTGACTTATAGCATAAGTTACAAGGAAAAGGGCCATAAAAGCCTCTTTTCATAAGTTGTTCCTTTGTTAGAATTCTTCCATGAGCTAATAACCAGACAAAAAAAGAAACCTTTGGCCAAAAAGCAGGCTCCATATGTGGATAAATAGATGTTTGAACAGATGAGAGATGCTCTTGGTCAAAGAAATATATCTTGATTGGACTGTATAATTACCTGTAGTAGATTTTCCCCAAGCTAAAGAATTTGGCTTAGGATAAAAGCATATAGGTCTATCCCTTGGCACTTGATGAAGTAGGGTCTGCTCCTATAGAGTAATGTTGATAGGCCGTTCTGAAGAGGGAATACATTGCTTGTCAGTTTCCCAAGGAAGGGCAGAATTTCTAGTATAATGAGTTACCTTAGTCCACCCTATAGTATGCATATCTTGCATGACCTTCCTTAGCTGAGGAAATTGTCTTATAATAGGGGGTTGTCTGTCCCAAGAATCCAACCGAAAATATGCCATTTGACCATTGTGAACAATCCAAAAGAATTGATTTTTAATAATTTCCTCTCCTGTTCTAAGGGTGGCCAATGTGGGAGCCTTTGATCAGAAGTGACCTTCTGATAATTTTATCAGGGTGGTTATGTTCTACATATTTTGCTCAAAGATTATAATTCATCTGGAGTTGTTAGCATTCTCCAGTAAAGTTTGGCTGCTAGGGCCTTTCCTTCTTTGGAAGATGATTTGAAGCCTAAACCACCGTCTTGCTTAGGATGGCACAATCTCTCCCATTTGCGAAGGGACCACGTTTTCGTATGCTGTAGCTAACTCTAGAGATATTTTTGACATGTAATATCCAATTGCTTCATTATAGTTGTTGGAATATTTAAGATTGTGGAGACATATATAGGCATTGCCTGCAATATGGCCTTGATCAATGTCATTCCTTCACCTGTTGATAACCACTTATTCCTCCATTTCGGCATTTTCAATTCCATTTTAGTGGTGAGCCAATTCCAATCTCTGATCTGTTTATGGGCTATAGGAAAACCCAAATATTTTATTGGAAGAGAACATGGACTAAAATGGAGAGCATTGAGAATTTGTTCTTCCTGTCTATGAGAACAATGAAAGAAAATAATGCTTGATTCGGTGTCATTAATTAGCTGGACTGTGGCAGCAGAAAAAACCTCTAGAAGTTTCCCAAAATGTTTTGCTTCTAATCGCATGGCTCTTCCAACTAGAGTTGTGTCATCAACAAACTGTAAGTGGGAAATTGGATTAACCAATCTAGCTAACTAAACCCCTTGTATTTTTTTCTCTTGACATGCTTTACGAAAAAGTCATGCAAGACATTCTACCAGAATGATGAACAAAAACGATCCCTATCTGATTCCCGTTGAAGCTTCGAATAGTTGGGAAGAAATGTCATTAATGAGGATGGAAAAGGAAACAGACGTGATACAAGCACTAATCCAATTTGTCCAATCTTTCGTAAATCCAAACCGAGCGAGAACTTGGCATAAAAATTCCAATCCACTCTATCATAGGCTTTGGATAGGTCCAATCTAATGAACATGGATGGATGTTTTTGAAGATCCATAGAATGAAGGAGTTCTTGTGCTAAGGCAATCTCATCATGTATCTGGCGACCTAGAAAAAACCCACCTTGTTCAAAAGAAATGATTTTGTAGAGAAAAGGTTTTAGCCTTTCAGCTATGACTTTGGTAATTATTTTGTACAGAACATTGCATAAGGCAATAAGCCGGAAGCCAGCAATATTTGTCACTTCATTAGATTTGGGAATAAGAGTGATGAAAGTTTTGTTAATTTCATTTAACATTGTTATAGTCGTTTGTATGTCTTCCACTACTTTCAATAGATCCTGCTTAACAATGTCCCAAAAGACTTGATAAAACTCAATCAAAAAGCCATCCGGCCCTAGCGTTTTTCCTTTCTCCATAGAAAACATTATTGTTTTTCATTCATGTTCTATAATTAGATTGATAAGTTGTTGATTATCTAGATGAGAAATCAATTAGGGTAAAGTGTCTAAGGTTTCCTATTGTGAGGATCTATTGAGGAATTGAGTTGTGAACAAATGTTCGAAAAATTGATAGCCACTTGATTCATATCATTTAAAGAGTAGTTCTGCCCATCAACCTTCATTAGAAAGTTAATGTGGTTGTGCACCCTATGCAACAGTAACGATTTGTGGAAGAAAGCAGAATTTTTATCTCCTTACTTTAGCCATGGTATTCTAGATTTTTGCTTCCACATTATTTCCTCTCGAGTTTCCCATTCTTGCAACTCAATTTTTAATAGCAACTCTTGTCGGGTGAGATCGGGAGGATTGCCTTGTAGACGAATTTGATTGTTAACTTCTTGGAGCGACCTACTTGGAAGTGAATAATTGGTATCATAATTGGTATCTGAAATTATTATCTTATTCCCCATATTAAGGGCAAGATCTTGAGTTTGGTCAATTTTGGTTGTAATCTGTTATTTTTCTAAGCTTGATGATGTTCGTTGGTCAAGGGTTCTGTAATTAATTATTTTCACACTCAATTCTGATTTTAACAGTTGATTGTGTTTGTTAAGGGTTTTCTACTAATTTTGGCATAACATTTGAAGAACTCTAGCAAGGTTTGACCCACCTTTGAGAGGTTTAACTCCTCTAGGGAATGTGTTGCCCTGCGAAGGGTTTGAATTGCAGATTGGCAGGATTATAACAGCAATTTCATAATTTGATTTGTGCGCTTTTCATCATTTCCCGAGTCCCCCTAAAAAAGGACATTACAATGATATGAGAGCATCATCCTCCCAACATGTGAAGCATGGAAAAATTGGAGATGATCATGAAGACCCAAGAAGGAATAGTGGATGCATTGGATAGGCTTTTCCTAGCCATCCAAAACATGCAGGGTAGTAGTTTGGCCAAGGGGGAAGAGGTTTCCTACAACCCTCGTGAATCAAAAAAGGAGAAAAATTCATTTGCAAGGCCCTACAAACCCCAGTTCGTGACCAAAGAGGCAATCGCTCCACATGGGAGCCCTAGACAAGGCCATGACTACACCGTATGGCTTGAAGAGTACCAAGAAATGCTGGATGAGTTTCGAGAGGCAATGTCTCTGATGGATTTCATCAAATTGAAGACGGAAGAAAGACATTATCGGCAAGGAAGCATAACGCCAAAGGAAGAAATACAACATGCCAAGAAGAATTTGTTGATATGACATTGTTGATATGTTACCCTCACACACAGCTGGTTAGTGAAGGTGATCAAATTTTATGTTTGTTATGTCCTCCTATATCACAGCTGATTGGACATCATTATGCACCTCATACTACACAAAAAAATGAGGTAAAAAGTCTCTTGTCGTATGGATTCATGGACTCAAATTCAAAATTGTTTTGGCATGAGGAATATAGGTGCTATGTTGAGCTCTGCAAAAAGAAGAATATCTGATTTCAAAATCAACACAGAGGGGAATTTTATCATGATATGTTTGGGCCATCAAAGCATAATGATGGTTCTGATTTTCTGTTTCATATGTGGTTAACCCATGGTTCCATGAATATGTAAGAGCTAGAAAGAATATGGTGGAAGGGCAGCACCCTTACTTTAATGTGTCGCACACCTACTTATTATCCATTCAAGGTGAAGGGTTTTCTTCATAACCAAGGGATCACAAGGCTTGTCGAGAGTGGCACCACCATACCTTGCACAAAGAGAATGGGACGGCACCACCACCTACTTATTATCCTAGGAAAATATGAGGTATTTGATGAATTTTTTGTGATTAAGTTAGCTAATGATGAAGTAGTTCTTGGAGTTCAATGGCTGCAGTCTTTGAGAGAATTCACCCTCAATTATCATGATAGAGAACTGAAATTCTATAACAAATACAGAAATCAGAGTTCAAGGGAGTACATTGGAAAATGCTTGGAATTCACATTGTGGTTTGCTTTCTCACATAACAGCTGATTCGAAAAATATTGTCACAATTGAGTATGTCAAAAAAACAGCTTGCTAGTAACATCATGGAAGGAGCTTGCATGAAGGAACAACATAGGATAGTTGTTTTGGGGCAGCAAGGCACTTGCAATCAGAAAATCCTCCACAGCGATGGTTACTCACACTTGGTAAGAATGTTTATTACTATAAACTGTAATCCAAAGAGCTTTGTGTTGTAAGTCACCCTTCTAACAGGAATAAGATGAGTTTCGAAAATGAGGTTCATGAACCCCAAATCATTATGGAAGTTATTTTAGATCTTGTGGCTATTATTTCCAATTGGGTCCACGTTCTATTCGCAATCACCAAGTGGGTTTTGAATGCATGGAAGTGGTGTTTTTCTTCTAGAGACATGGACAAGTTAAGGGTAACTCTCACAAGATGTTTTTCGGCCACTTCATTTCTGAACTTGCAATGCTACTACTGAGATGAGGTGTTTTTCCCAATTTAATTTGTTGAGTTGTGGATATCTTCTTAGGGAAGCGATAGATGGGAAAATTTGAAAACATTCTTTTTTATGCGAAATGGCGGGTAAGAGGGTTCACACATTAAGAACAATTAAGGCCCCAATGTTACAACATATTTGGTATTATTTGGGGCAAAATTCCGGGGCACGGTATAGTTGTTAATACATACTTAATAACTTGGAAACATTTTTGTTATATATGTTGTCCGCAATAATTTCAACTCTTTATCCATTCTTTTGACAATAAGAGAGGAGTATCCAGCCATGAGGATGAAAGGTTTGCAATCTACTATCATTGTTAATGTGTTTTCAGCTGTTATAAGAAGGATCATAACCACTATCCTTCTGATTTTAGGGAACAAAATACATGGTTACAGCAGTGTTTGGGACAGCATGTGGGAAATCAGGAACAACCAATGTTTGGACAATTATTTATGAGGCCTTGGCAAGCAAAGTAGAAGAATCGGACATCATATCCACAAAGCAAGAGTGGCTGAAGAAGGGAACACATTTTCTCTTTGACAAGTTTGCTTCATGTGCAGGTATATCAAAGGAGGAGGAGCTAAGACTTAATTGGGATTCAAGTACTTATAATTGCTTGGGGACAAGCAATCTTGGGAAGGGGGACTGTCATGTCTATTTTTTAAAGCTTATTTTCGAAGATCTTAACCCATTCTCTCCCCGTGGGTCTAAGGAGGAAGGAAAGGGGAAGATCTTAACTATATCTTTATTGTTTTATTTATTATCATGTATCTTATTGGGAAGCATAGCGCTCCAATAGAGGGACTTAAGTAGTTAGGAAATAAAGGTATTGTGAGCATGTAGGCTCCAAATACCATTTAAATATTTAAAATCACTTACCTTAAAGGTTCGGCCATCATTTTCTATTATAAAAAAACACTCATTGTGGCTATATAAGGAGGTCGCTTGGGCATTATTGATTTATGCTTTTGGTGACTATTCATATGCTGGTGAAGGTTGGCTAGTGTGGCCCTTTTACTATCTCTTGCAAGGACGAAACCCCTTGAATTGAGGACCTTGTCCAAGGACGGAAACCCTTGGTTGAGGACTTGTGGCGGACAAAAACCCTTCATTGGGTTTTATGCATGCAAGCTAATTTAAAAGGCCAATAAAGTATCATTTTCTTGCATGTTTGGTCTCTTTAGTTCAATAATCTAATTGTTTGGATTGGTACTTAGAGGTGAATAATTGGTATGTGTGATGTTCATTTGGCAAATCTGAAATTAATATCTTGTTCCCCATATTTTATAAGACCAAGATCTTGAGTTTGGTGAATATTGGTGGTGTTCTGCTATTTTTCTAAGCTTGATGTTCGCTAGTCAAGGGTTCCGTAATTAATTATTTTCACACTCAATTCTGATTTTAACAGCTGATTTTGTTTGCTAATGGTTTCCTACTAATTTTGGCACAAGATTTGAAGACCTCTAGCAAGGTTTACCCCACCTTAGAGGGGTTTAACTCCTCTAGGGAAGTAGCTGCCCTAGGAAGGGTTTGAATTGCAGATTGGCAAGATTATAACAGCAGTTCCATAATTTGATTTGTGAGCTTTTGATCATTTCCTAAGACCCCTAAAAAGGGACATTACACAGCCTCACAAATTTGTGGATATTTGTCGCTAAGGGGTCAAAAGTCCGGACCAAATCTGGAGGGATTGAATCAATCAGACTCAACCTAAATAATATGTTCATCAAATTATGTGGATTAGTACCTCTCTTCTCCTATGGAAAATCTAGGATAGAAATTAGCGATTCTTCAATCAAGAATACAGCGATAGCTATTTTGTTTGGAACATGACTTAGACAAATATCAAAGAATTTGTACATGCTTTGGGAACATGACTTCAAACACCTACTCACAGGTGGGTTGGCATTTTATCTAGGCTTCAGATCCAATTCGAACAATTTATTGGTAGAAGAAGGGCTGCATAGATGATAATAGGCAGTAATCTCCTCCTCCTATTGGGGTAGGTAAAATTCATACCGATGAGTCCTCTAGAGGTAATCGTGGCAAGGCCAATATGGCAGGAGTAGGGAGGTCACATGATGGTGTTCCAATTTTCCTGTTTGCCAAAAAATTAGGATTTCTCTCCAATAATATGTCGGAAGGATATGCAATTTTGAGAGGAATTCAGGTGGCTCTAAAGGTAGGCTAGTAATATATCACAATGGACTAAGATTCTCAAATTTGGATTATCTACAACTTGTTACCCCTAGTAGCCACACAGATTGGAGATTGGGAAGAGTGTTGGATACAATTGAAAATATTCAGCAAAACTTTCATAAAATAGACTTCCAATACATCCCAAGGAATCAAAATAGGGTGGTTGATGCTTTGGTAAATTGGGTGGTGGACAAATCTGATATAGTTTGTTATGGTCTCCCCTCGCATTGGTGGTCATCACAGACCAGGGATGTTATCTACTTTCTTCTTTCTTTAGATGCTACCATAGTTTGGAATCTGTAACCGCTTGAAATATGTGTATGCGTGGATAGTGATGCATTTCCTGCTAAGTGATGAGTCTCGTTGTTAACTCTTCATTTAACCAACTTAATTGTTAATGTCATTCTGACCAAGGCAATGTCCAAGGCCGTATGCAATAAGATTTCTTTGAGTCAATAACGGCCTTTAGATTGCCTAAGTGCTTAGTGGAACTATCTATTGGGGGGAGTTTCCTAAGTCCTAAGTGCTTGATTGAAATCTAATCAAAGATTGAAAATTACGCACACAGTTCAAAACATAATCAAACTTGAAGAATTAAAACTCACAATGCTTAATTGAAAATTTGTAATGCTTGAAGAAAAGGCACACATAAAGAATTGGAAATTGCAAAATTTAAAGTAAAGACAGAATTTAAATGCTTTGGAATGAAATCATAAATTGTTGGGAATTCAAAATTGTTGAAGCAAAAAAGTTTACTAAATAGAGATTATTGTATAGCAAGTTTACTTAAGATTAATCAGCAATAAGAGATAAAGCAACAAATAATATAGACTGAATCATACTAAACACAGGTAAGCACATTCATATATGTATTCACACAAAATAACTAATACAAAAATACCAAAGGCTCTGAATCTTGGGGTGAGTGGGCCCTTGCTCTCCCTTTGATCAGAACTACACCTTGCACGCAAGATCACCAAAGCAGCAATTTTATTCAATTTAGAAGTTCTGGATCATACAAGTTTGATTACAAAAATATTGATTATGGACATCCTTCTAGCAATCAGCGAGTGTGGATTATTATCCTACTCCCTCAACTGACGCCTATAAAACAGCTAAATGAATCCTTAAATTTATCTTATTTAAATAACTGGTAAAGAGGTTCCACAGTTTCTTCATATTTCGAGGTGAAATGATGGAGAGAATCAGGGAACCAATTGACTCTATAGGATTCAGTTACAACAAAACATATACAAATATAAACTACGTGATCTGCCTATAACTGGTATTTCCTAATTCTAATGTGTCTTTTTCTTGAATAAGCATGGATGCACATTCTAGGCTAGCATAAATTTCCATATCTCAGAGTTTATTGATGCCAACTGACGAGATCTTTAAAGTCACTGGGTAAACTCCGCAGCCAAAGGGTCAGACTCCGAAGCTACAGGAAGAGACTCTGAAGCCTTAGGAAGAGACTCCGAAGCCACAGGAAGAGACTTTGAAGCCCCAAAAGGAGGCTCCGAAGCATAGCAGACTTGGATTTCTAGTGCCCAAAACACTTCATCTTCGATAAAATCATGCTTTCGTTGATCTGTATATACAAAACTGAATTCTTTTCATGATAATTAGTTAGACCACAATGGTGGAACGAATACACACACACTAATCTAATAAAATGCATATATTCTCTACTTTGGATTAGGTAAAAGTTATAGAATGCATGCATATTCAAACAAGGGGGAAGATAAACAATGTCATTATTAGGCCATTAAATGAGCTCATCACTTAGTTGTATTTTGAATGCTAGAGTTCAACACTACACCTCTCAGACTAGGCATTGGGACTATAGTGTGTGTGTTTGGAAATCAAACAATGTAACTTTGTCATCTACTATCGAACAAAATAGGTCCTCTTTTTTAAATTTAAAAAAAATTGATGCAACAATCTTATGTGTCCTTTCTACCAGCTATTTTTCATGTCTAAACGTGCATGAAAATTAAAAAATTATAAGGGACAATACGGAACCTGAAGGTAAGGTGCCAATAAAAATTCACCCCTTTGCATTTTGTTAGTACAAAAACACAGAAAAAATGAATTGTTTAGAATACCGTGGCAGTAAAATCTACACGAGGATCATCAGGTGGCCTCAATGAGATTCTGGCCATCATTTTCCCTGACTCTTGAAAATAATCCCCAAAAAGGCATGCTCTTGAAACCTTGCTAAATAAAAAATCATAAGACGACTCCGCCATCCTGCAAACAAGTAAAATATAAATCAAAAAGTAAACACACAACTATTTATTTATACATTATGAACTTGTGCTTTTACTTCTCAAACAATAAAGAAACTTAAAGCATACACCATTTATCAAATGGAAGATAACTCAAGGGCATCAAGTATTATAACATGAAATAGTTCTTTCAATATTGAGATAAATGATTTGAGAATAGGAAAGATAGCACGCACAAACAAGACAGGAAGGTTCTATCCTAAATACCCCATGATAATTATAAGGCTTTCAAGGCATACTAATGAAGAAATAATTTGCACAATATTATCTAAGACATTTATAAATTTTCAACATATTGCATTCCTATTCAGCAACCCAAAGCTTCTGAAGAATATTTTGCAGAAGAATTCTGAATGGTAACAGATAGGTGGCAAGGAGAGGGGGGCGGGGGAAGAGAGGGGTGCAGCAGAATGGATTTATTTTTTTATGCAGCAGCGAACAGCATTTGGTTTCTCAAAACATGCATCTGAGGTTAAAATCTGACTTCCCGTGTAAATCAAGAACTGTGCCATCTCTCCTTTCGCCAAAGGCAACATAGTAGCAGGTTTGGAAGAAGTTAAGATAGCCAAGGTTTTTTTAATTTTAAAAAGGAAAAATTATATATAAACATTGACGAGAATTACAACGAAAGGGACATCAAGGATTGATGCCTACAGCCCACATCTAGTTACAAACAGAAAGAATGAACCATCATGTACAGAGACTATGAACAGAACAAACAACAAGAACTTACATTATAAGGATTGTGTTGGCTAGATTTTCTGCATAGCTGAAAACCTAGGCAGTCATGAGATAAAATCTCCCTCATTTACCGGTGAGGCTCCTGTATAAGATTTGTCAATAAAATATGCTAGTATCTATTTATGGGTTTTACTTTAACCATGTAGCTCATGAACCATAGTTGTATAGTTTTGCAGCAAGTAAGCAGTTATTAAAGAAAGGAAATATCTAATAAAGAAGGAAAATAATAAAAACAAAAAAGAAAGGGAAGATGCGCAACCCAATCAATAGATTACAGAGTTGATTGCATCCACATAGACAGAACCAATACATATTAACACACAGAATTATAAGCAAAGGCAGCTTTCAGATCTAGATCTAGAATAACACAAAGTTTATAAGTAGATCTAAGACAAAAAGCTAGAAACAAAATGCACCGTGACTCAAAGTTCTCTGGAAATCTGCTCCTTTGTATTCCTTTGCTTCAAATAGCTATCAGGGGTTTCAGCCATAGTTACCAGGTTCGGAAATCCAATTAAATTCGAAAGGGCAAAAAAATCCGAAAATACGGAGTTCTCGAAAAAATTCGAAAAAATACGAAAAAATCCGGTTCGGAATATATATACTTATATTATTATAAATTTATATTATTGTATACTTATATCATTATATATAGACAAATCATACAAAAAAGCATCCATCTACCATAATCATCATCATCATAATGATTCTTTCAAAATATTACAAGAAGTTGCTTGGTCCAAAAAGGTGCAAAAATGGATTTTATGAAAATAAGAAAAATATTGCCATCAATGCGTAAAGCTCGAGAAAATATACACTTTTACAGAAGACGACACCTGAAACGGAGCCACATAATGAAAGTTATGGCACATGCAAGTTTTTGCTGCTACATCTTCCCGGACCCTTTCCAAAAAAGGCAAAAGTTTTTTGTCCTTGTGAAAAAAATCCAAAATTTTTTTTTTGCCACAAAAGGAATTTTTTTTTTCTGCGAAAAAATTGGCCGAACCGAACCGCATTTATTCAGTTGCTTCAAAAATACGGTTCGAACCGGATTTCATACAAATCCGGCCGAACCTGGTAACTATGGTTTCAGCACAAAATCTGGAACACAAGAATGTTGCTTACAAATTCTGATCATTTAACCCATAGGTTCTTCCTCTACTTATAGCATGTCGAGGGGAAATTACAAATAGGAAGCCCTTAGTGAACTGGCACATGTGGAAGTTGTAAAGGAAACAACTGGGAATCTCCCTCCTGGAATTCCTCTTTGCATGACATGCATGATTTGCAACTGAAGATAGAACCTTCTATTTTGCATGTCTGCCACCTATCTCCAAGTAGTTGACTTCTTCAAGTAATGACTTTTAAACCAATCACTTAGGTTTTATAATTTAATTGATCGCTCAATTACTTTGTCGAAGGAAATAAGAGAAAGAAGAAGAAAGAGGAAAGCTACAGTCTTGTCCTTTTTCATATTCTGCATGCAGCTGATTCTTTTGCCTTTGATTCTCACCAAACTAGATCTGGAAGCGGCTGGATCTGGAAGCAAGTGACTATGATTTGCTTGCGGGTATTGCCTTTGAATTGTCTTCCTTCTTATCCTTGAAGCTTTTGTAGTTCTTCTCCAGTACATGCATCAGTGCAATGTTTGCCGTAAATAACTCATCATTTTTATTTTCAATTGCATATGAGCAATTAAAAATCCTAGAAAGCACTTCGAGTGAATGCAAATTCAATGAAGGCTTCAACTGGAAGATTGGGAGAACATGCACAAGGTCCTGGAAGGAATTCTCCATGCATTGACTTCTTCACAGGCTGCATTCGAAACAAGAGGATGAAGCCTTTGCAATTATGGGTCTGGATCTGAATCTGAATCGGGAAGCTATGCATGATTCTACTAATCATTTTCTTTCATCATGCTTCGCCATGGCCAAAGCAATCTTTGTCTGAGCAACTCTTTTTCTTTTTATTCGGCCGGAATTCTTTACAATTGGTGTAGATCTGGAAATTTCTTCAGATTCGGAGGATATGTTCAATGTATTGGACATTGATTTAAGCTCCCCTTCAATTATTAAGCACCTATAAAGAATACCTGCAATTAATTCAAACAAAGACGGAATCCAGAGCATGACCACTTGATTTTTATCATAAAAATCTGCATATAAAGCCCCGCTGCCCTAAAATTTGAGGCTTTGCTTGCATGCAAAGCAAGCATGAATTTTGTCAACTTTACCTGAGCACCTGTACCACTATGCAGACAATTAATCAGACTTAATTCAAGCTTCTTCAAACCTAGGCGCCAAACTTTGAAGCCTTCCAGCAGTAAAACACCTTCTGTGCAAAATTCCTCATTAATTAGGCACCAAAATTGCCTGGGCTGCACTTCCTTGTTAAGAATTAATTAATTCATCATTATGGCAGCCCATTCTTATATAACCTTCACCATTCTATAATTAATAATTGTCTCTCCTATTCCTAGCAATTAATTAATTAATTAACATGCTTTTCTCTTCAATTTGGGCGCCTATTTTGTGCATGCTCATGGTTGTCATTAAATAAATTAAATTTATTTAATTTTAGCTCACTACTTCCAGTCCACTTAAGCTTCACAGTGTGCTTTGACCTTATGCACCAAAAATAGGAATTAATTCCATTGATTAATAATTTAAAAAGTATTATTTCTCCTCAATATGGGTCGCACTTTTTTCATGAGAGGGGGCTGCATTAAATAAATTAAATTTATTTAATTTTAGAATATTATTTCCAATCTTCTTTATCCTTTCATCATGAGTTGACTTTTCCTCATGCTTGGGCACCAAAATTGGGTGAATAAATATTATTAAATGCAGTATTATTCACCCAAGGTGGGTCGCACTATTTAGCAAGGGCGAATTCTATTTTTAAAAGTCAATTTCTAATGGGATTATTCACCCTACACCGCAGCTCCAAAAATCTCATGATCCACTTAAGTTGTTTGACTTTCATAATGGGATTTTTTACCCTGCAAGGCAGGTAAGAAAATCCCATCAATGCCTTAAGTGATTTTCTTTTATTTCACAATGGGAATTTTCACCCTGCAAGGCAAGTAAGAAATTCCGGCCTGCCTACTGCCTCTAATAATCCCATCATAACTTAAGTGGCTTTGCCCCCATGGGAAAAGTACCCTGCTAGGCAGGTACAAAATTTCCACCTGTCTGCTACTACCAAAAATCTTATTGTAGCTTAAAACCTTCCTTTCCCAAAAATGTGACCTGCCCAGAAGAGACTTTTTGTGCATGACTTCGTCTTTTCAGAGAGAACCAGACCTCTTGTGGCAAATTCCTTCTGGCATAACGTTCATAGATGATCTCCAGATACTCCAGGCAAGAAATCAGACTAAACCGGCAAAGGAATTGACCTAGAGAAATTTCACAGAAAACAAAACGGGAAAACACCAAAAATGCAAAACGTTGCCAAAAGTCATAGATAAAGCCCAGGATTCATTCATGGTTAAAACCCTACTGGTATATGGGAATATTGACATGTAAGACCACAACAGGGTTAAACCGGAGCACAATTTACCTCAAACAGGGCTCAGAATAATTAAATAAAAAATTCCCGCAGGCAAACCCCAGTGACAGAATATAACGATTTTGGGCATCTGGGTATTTGGCGAAATTGGCTAATATGACTCTCTGGGAATATCTTGACACAATACAGACACTTTCTAGCAATAAAAACACAAAACAACCCATTACTTTAAAAGTACGAAAAAAAATTTACATAGGGTAGTCCCAAATTTCAGGGTGAAATCTGGGGACACCAGATTGATTTGAGCTAGCAATCTCAAGGCATATAGTGAAGAGGAAGCAATCCTCCAAAAGAGTTCTTGACGCCAGGTTTGCATTGAGGACGATGCATGAACACTTAAGTATGCAAAAGCAGTGGTAACAATGTCTTTGAGTGAAACCAGTGAGCATTCAAGCACTTCAGAGAAGGTCCAGAGAGATCTGGGTCTCGCATTCCAGCCTCTACTTGTCTTTTGGCATGTTCTGTCAATAAAACTGCAATGCCAGCATCCACCATTTTGTCCTGCTTAAATGTTGGTGAGCGATTTCACGCAATCTTGAATGGAGCCCATCTTAGCTTGTTGATGAATTAAGAGCTTCCCCAAAGTGGATAGGACTCCCTCCAAGCCGGGGTGGTGGATATCTTGCTTTTCAACTAAGTCACAAGGTTCGTGTTCGAGTTCGGCGACGATTAAATTCGGCAATGATAAAATTCTGAAAAACAAAATTCTAATAAAATTCAACAAATATAAATCAGGATTTTTTTAATATACGAAAAATATTTTTAATTTTTAATATTATTAAATTATAAATTTATTTTTTATATTTTATATATTTTAAATATTATAAATGTTGAATCTCTATTTTTTAAATTTAAAAAAGTAAAAAATTAAATAAAAAGATAAAAAAATAAATAGCACTACAATTTTTTGAAGTCAAAAAGTAAAAGTTGTTTATTAAAAAAATAATCAATAGCATTGCAATTTAAATATCATAAAGTAAAAACTAAATAATAACATAAAAAATGAAATTAAATACATAAACATAAACCTAATGAGCTAATGGCAATTTATGAACCAGCCCATGACCCAACCCAAGTGACAATGGTGGTAACTGAACTTGCAAATGGAGTCTCCACTAAACTAGCAAATGGTGTTGATGTTTGCCATCTACAGTCTCTTGCAAACTGGTAAAAGGCAATCCCGACTCTATCTGCAGTTGTTCGGCAGTCACTCACAGGCTTCACACAAACAATTACAAAGCCACACACAAATACCACATGCAGAGGCACTCAACGTTATAAAACCGACCTTTGCATGGCAAATATTTGTAGAAAAAATCAAAATAATTTTGAGTGAGGCCTAACAGTGTTGATTTTATTTCAAAAATCCAAAAAACCCTAATAAAAAAGTGTTTTTCAAATGCATTTTAATAAAAAAATTTGAGCCCTTTTTGGTACGAATTTTAGGGCGAATTTAAACGATTTTTTTAGCTTTTAATTAAGTTCGCAGGGGTTCAAACTTTCTGCTTGATGTTCAGCGAACCCTGTGACATAGCTTTTCAATGGTTAGGCCAAGTTCCTGGATATTATCAGATATTTTGGAGATAACAGCTAAGAGGTGATCTTGATGGGTAACAAAGGATTTAGGAGAAGAAAGTGGTGTGAGAGAGATTTGAGGAAGTTGGGGATTGATGTGTTGCGTGGGAACAAGTTTCAGTATGGGATCCCCGTGAAGAAGATGAGGGAGGTCATTGTAAGGAATGTGGCCAAGGGGCTAACTATGGGGTCATGGTTACAGCAGTGGGGTGCATGCCAAGTTTCCTGAATGAGAGATTGAGAAAGTGGGGGGTGTGGAAGCACAAGGATTTAAATTAATCTTCTTTGTGCCAAGATAGTCATGGGAACAGCAACTACTAGAATAGGGTGGTCTGACAGATAAAGAGGGAGATAGAGGCATCGAATCCATATACTCCGTGAGATCCTACTCTTTTATGTTTTTTTCCTGAGATGTTGTTGAATGTTAAGGGCTATTTTGTTGTTGAGGCTCATGAAGGCTCATATCAGCATCATTGTCTGCTACATGAACGGGATGCTGAGGGGAATTATGCATGCTGGTAAAGTGAATTGGAGATGGTTGTTGTTGTGTGGAAGGACCAAGTTCATGAAATCTGCATCTTTGCCTGAAGTAAACTTTCATCTGCTCGGATTTGAAGTGTTTTTGTGTTGGCTTATGTTTGGTTATGCACTTGTTTATATAGGTTGGAGCATTTCTAGACCATCATCCCATCCTTGAAACAACAAACAAAGTAATGGAGGTAAGTGGTTGTTTCGAGGAGAATAAATAATACAGATTTGAGCAAATATCACAAACAAATTGCTTTGAGTTCAAAGCTGCTTGCAGAACAGCTTTGTGGAGAGGTTGTGTGGCCATGGTGGGATTAATAATGGTTGGAGGGTGGATTCACAGTGAAGTGATGACTTTTACAAATTTGGGAAGCGATTTAGGGTCGAATTTAATAAACACATCATCTTCAATCTCCTCGAAATCTTCCCAGTTGTCCATCGTCAAAAACATAGATATTTTTTTGCAGATCAAAGGGCATATGATTTGTGTTAGACAGATTGTTGTCCTGTGTTTTTATGATTTGTGTTAGACAAATTGTTGTCCTGTGTTTTTGCAGGGGCAAAAATTCACTGAAAAGCAGGACAACGATACCACAATGTCGAAACTTTTCAAATTCATACCTTCCCAAGACACCCCCCAAATCAGTCCATCCACAGTACCAGCCATATCCTATCAGTGTGATGATCCCCAAGTGAATGTCAAATGTCCCCCTAGGTGATTTAGGAAAGCAAAATCGGTCCCCCCTAGGTGATTCAGGAACAAACAGGATTATTCAAGCATGTTAGAGCAATGGTTTGCAAAGTGAATTTTTGAGCATGCTTAGAAGGGGCTTTCATCAACTTTTCTAAGTCGGGTGCATCATCATTGCAATGGAACGGAAGACCAATATGCATCATAGAGGTGTATTTGAGAGTCCAAAACATCAAGGAACTAATTCAGGGAAAATCTGGAAAGAAACGGAAATTTAGGAGCCAAGTCATTGAAAGTTGGTTTTTGGGCCTAAAGGAGCTTCCACCGAAAAAAGCACATGATCTTCAAGAAGTGGTTCTGATTGCTTCGGGAGGAGTTAGGGATCAAACAAGATATCATTGGAAAGCTCTTCAAGTCCCCCACATGATGGAAAAAACAGATCATCTTCAAGTATCATGGATTTCTTAGGCCAACTCATTATTCTCATGCACAGCGAGCGATCCCAAGAAAGAAGGGGCCATTTTGAGAGATTTAAGTCAAAATTGGATCTTGTGACCATCACCATTAGATTCACTGAGTTTTTGGGAAGCGGAATCATATAAAACTTCACCCAAAAATTCATCCGGGAGCTCGAGATATGGCCTTCACAAGTTGACTCTCAAAGTATGCTATTTGGTACTTAGTGAAATTTCCAAAGGGACACGTGGTAGCCTATGGTTAAGGTGCATTTTCATGTCCCCTTTGCACCTTTTACAAAGGGACACAAAATTGCGCCCAACCCCTATGAAACCTTATGGTCACTCATATGACCTCAAACCAGCTCCCAGGTGCTTAAATTCAGCCCCCCTCACTAAGTTGTTCAACGAGTAAAAATGTGCCACTTGTCCACACTAGAATAAGGCGGAATTTTACGTCCCCTTTGTCCCTTTCAAAAAGGGACACAAAAATGTGTCTCCCCCTCTCCCTCCTTCCATTTGCAAGCTATAAATATCAACACTTAGAGCATTTTTCACCATTTTTCTCCACACCTCCGAATGTTGCCGAAACTCTGCCAGATTTTCTCCAGATTGAAAAACGAAATTTTTTGCATTTGATTGACTCCATGAAATCCTTTATCATCCAAAGGCATTAAAAAACACAAAAAAATTGCAAAAAGAACGGATCAAAACAATGCAAAAACGAAGAATTTCTCCAAAAAACCCTCGAAGTCATCTGGGAAAGAATCATTCGTATCTCACAAACCGCTCAACAGATCGAGATGTCGTTTTTTGCAATCTCTTAGTCTTCTAGGTGCCTTGAAAAAACCAAAAGAAATTTTTGCATGCACAGCCCGGATTTTTTCCGGAAAGAAAACCCTCTCTTCCATCAGAAAAAGAAAATTGAAATTTAAAATCTCTCAAACCGGTGATTTGGTGAGGCTAAGATTTCATAGGAGTGTTATTGTGCAAAAACCCATGTCAGAAACTTTCGTTCCGTCGCAATCCGAGTACCAAAGACCCACTTACTAAAAATAGTAATCCTTCCTACACAAGTGGCTATTATTTTGGGTAAGTCATCATCAAAAAACTGTGAAGGAAACGAGATACACAAAAGAGGAAAACAGGGTCGGATTGATTAGTCGGTCCGAAAAACAGTGGAATTCATCACTTACTAAAAATAGTATCCCATATGGGTTCCTGTCATTTTTAGTAAGCCATCTCAGAAGAGCAATCTAGGAGAAGACAATGCACCCTCAGGAAGTATTACAGGGAAAGTTCATTGATGCGGTCATCTCGGCCAAAAAATCACCACTTGTTAAAAATAGTAAGTTGTCTCATAGGAACTTGCTATAAATAGTAAGTTGTTTCAGAAAGCATATTTCACAAAGGGAGCATACAAGGAGATAAACACTCAAGTTGGCAGCATCAGTTGGAGTTAAGAGAGGAAGATTCTAACACTTACTAAAAATAGTAAGTTCTCTCTTAGACACTTGAAAACAGGTATCTGCTCTTCATTGGAAAGCTAAGAGAATCCTCTACAAGGTGGAATCATCAGATTTTTAAAAAACTCTTGGAGATTTTCAGGGGAGCTCATTCTTTGCAGGGACAACTAATGATCCTGATTAAAAAGGGGTCATTTCAGGGAGTTTCAATCAGAATTAAAAGATGATACCCATCCCATTGATCTTGGAAGGCTGTTTGGAATCAAAATCATATAAAATTTCACCCACAAGACCTCCTGGAGCTCCGGCAATTTCAATTTCAAGTTCACTCTCACAGCGGGCCGAATTCTTATGTTTTGCCTCTCAAAAGTGCATGCCGCACTTTTGTGCACCTCGTGTCCCTTTGCAAAGGTCCAATGGGGACATGAAATTACGCCCATGCATAACTTTTTCTCTATTGCTCTGATTGATCCCAAATTTTTTGCATTACATACGTATTGGCACTCCCCAGCTCTCCCTCCACTTTCATCTCTTGAAGTGCAAAATCACGCCTCTGGGAACAAAGCAGGTTTTTTGTCCCTCTCATCCCCCTTAGTGCAATAGGGACAGTAAAATGCGCCTATGCATAGCTTTTTCCCTATTGCTCTGTTCGTCACAAAAAAATTTGCATTGCATGTGTCTTGTCTTGCTCTATCATGCCTCATAGTTCCTAGATCAAATTTATCCACCTCAGTGCACCTACTAAAAATAGCATATGTTCAAGGCGAGGCATACTAAAAATAGAAAGTGGATAAAAATGGCAATGCATCATCAACAGAGGACGATTGAAATGTGCCCAAGGGTTCAAAAGGTCATTTTTGAGCAAAACAGGGTTATAAGATGATCTCATAACACGAACAGGGAAATGAAACCTCCTTGAGGGTCATGGAAGCAACAGTGTTTTTAAACACTCATTCGACCAGCCCAAGGTATCTGTGCATCATGGATAAGGAGGATATTGTGGTCATGAATCAGTGGACTTCATCGGAGGCGGATTCTTCATCATTGGCATTATTCTTCCTTCTTTTTTATACTCTCTCTCTCTTCTCTCCCCCCAACTTTCTCTCTTCAACATTCTAATTCTTCGTTGGGGCACTTTTATGTCCTTAATAAAACTAAAAAATATATATTTATGTTTCTAATGTAAAAGTCACCTTTATGTTATAAAAAGGGACTTAATATTTTCCTAGGAAGTTGAAAATTTTTAAGTTTTTTCCTAGTTTTCCTAAACTAGAAGAGTTCCTTGCTCAGGTCGGTCAGGGGCAAGCGCAGTCTTCGGGAATCACCCCATATGAGAGGTCATATGAAAGGTCATTGGGGGGTATACGAAAAGTCATCTCTCTTCTTATAAAAGGAAAAGACTCCCCATTTTCAAAGGGTTGTTAGTTGTGAATTTGTGAACTCGTGAGAGAGCTTTTACCCCCTTGTGGAAGAACAAAGAGTTAGCCATTTTTATTCTATTCTCCCCTCTCCATTTTCCTCCATTCTCCTATCATGTACAACTGTAGATTTTAAATGCTAATGAAGGAAGAAGTTTCTGTTTTATATGGCATATGAATGTGTGCATCTTTGTATGCATGGTTTTCTCAAGCCAGTAGCTTTAAGATCTTGTTGTTTTCTTCTCTTGAATGCATGTGTTGAAATTTCCAACTAGTGTGTGCAGGAATCCAAGTTTCTACTTACAGCATTAGTTCTCCTACCTCTCATTCTCACTCCCTTTCCCGCTTTGTTGACAAAGTCTTCTCTAGCAAGCGATTGCTAGCTTTGTCGCAAGGTCAATGGAGTGCCCTTGTGTGATCCCCGGCCGCAATGCCACCAGGGAAAACCCACTTTTTTACGCGCATGCAAATACGGAAGCTGCACTGTCTAAGTAGAGGGACTTCGACTCCCAAAGCATTGGCAAGAAACCCATAGATTTGTCCACCGACAAATTTTATCGCCAATACAGATATATGGAGCAGGATTTGGGAGATTCCTTATGTCTGTATAGAATAAGCAAATTTGGGGATCATATGCATATAAAAGATAGACCCAAAAAGGCCATGGAACATGGGTATGCACTATCACGACAGATGTGTATAGACTTGTAAACAATGGTTTTGACCTTGACAAGAAAAACCCTCCAATGCTTTCCATAAAACATCCAAGCCTTTGGTGCTTTGTAATGTCCCCTTTTCCAAGCTAGTTACCATGAACTTAGGCCCATTCCACCTTCAGTGGGCTTCAAGGAAAGCAAGGGAGGTGAACATTGCCATAATTGTAAGTGATTGTATTTTCCTTATTTATTTGACTACTAATTATGGCTTGGTGTGATTCGACTAGGTGACGGGTGAATGACAAAGCAAAAAAAAACTTTTATCCTCTCCACATGATGTCAGATTTCTTGGAGGACCAAGTGAAGATTAAAAAGTACACTTCCCCTTCTTTAAGAGGTCGGCCATGAGAATTGATCTTCTAATTCATCCTTGGCCCCAAAGAAGGATACTTAAGGAGGTTTGAATGGAGGAGGAGAATTATCATTATTATTCATTATTTGACATTTACTTGGGATTTGAAGCCAGTATAATTTCTCTTATTCCCATTGAAGGACGAAACCCCTTCCTTGGCCACCTATTGAAGACAAAAACCTTCAATAGGATCACACTTGGAGACAAAAACCCTCTTGTGTGCATTGGTGGCTTCATTCGGGAGTCACAAGTGGACTTCATTTGCAGATTTCCAAAACAGCAAGGTGTTTATCTGTGCATAGGGCACTTTTACTCCAACTACGGCACTTTCAAGGGTGTTAGCACCCTTCCTCCACTTGAACAACCCACCTAGGAAATTCAGGATCACTTTTGAAGGGATTTCTGTGATTGGAAAATTGTGATTTCACTTTTATTGGATAGATGGTCTTTCCAAGATCACTTTGAGCATTTGTCAAGTATTGGTGGAGTTATTGATTTTTGAAGTTTCAGTTGTGTTTGCACTTGAATTAAATTTATAAAATATATTTTTGCTCCAAATTTCATCTTGCTGCACTTATGAAGTGTTTGGGATATTTCTATATTGATTTTCAGTCTAGACTATATATTGCATGAGAATATTGTCTTGAAGATCCCATACAATTTGCTGCCTTAGGAAATAGAAAATCAGGTTCATTAATAGGGCTAAGTGGTGATATTGTTGGCTGTCATTTGATTTTCTTCGCTGTCATAAATATTCAGATCTCTTGTTGTTGCTAATAGCATTTTCAGTTTGTTCCTCTACAGTTGAAGTGATTGACTAGTGGCTGTAATAAAAATCAAATGTCATTTGGGATTGAGCCAAAACCCTTATTTTCAGTTTTGACCCTAGAAAGGGTCATTACATGCTCCCTACACATCAGATACTGGGAAATCATTTTTAACAGCACTGATCAGTAAAAGATCTTCATCTTCATGATCTGACCAAGTTCTTTGCATCCCTCCCTGCCTCCCCATCTCTCGATCCTTTGGTGTTTTTCGTAGATGAGCTTAATACTTTCTTCACCAATGTTCATATTGATGATGGTTGCACATTCCATCAATTTATCATCATTGTACTAGTTTTTGTTGATGACATAGTCCTCTCTTACTCATCTGATGATTTGTAGAGATGGCACAATTCATATTGATCATGGTTGCACATTGCATAATGTTATGATCCTTGTACTAGTTTTTGTTGATGACATAGTCCTCTCTTACTCATTTGATGGTTTATAGAGATGGCACGATTCTCTACTCGTTTTTGCAAGCTTCACCGTTTTGTGGTCAAAATCAGTAAAACTAAGGTCATGGTCTTTAATACCTCTAAGTTAACTTTTTTCTAGGTTTTCATTTTGCTATAAAAGAGAGCTTGTTGCCTTGGGTGTTTAGATTACACATCGATGTTGTAATGCAAAGCATACCCCTTAATCACATCTTCATAGGGGATACAACTCACTTTGCAGTGTTTGTTAGAAGATGTGAACAAAGTGATAATGAAGAGGAATTGGAATACACACATCGTAGATTGTGTGTCCATCAAATTTATTATGCAAGAGATAGTTACAAAATGGTTGAGGTGGTTACAACCAAACATTAATTAATACATAACTAATAGTGACTTAATCATAAGCAGTAAGCCTTGTATTCTAATGCACTCCTCTTAAGGCTTCCAATACAAAAAGCAAAAACAAACACACTGACGTAAAATTAAAACAACAAAACCAAATATAACAACACATTCTTCAATAGTTTTCTCACTTTGAAAACAATTCTTGGATCAGAGTAGAATTCCATCAAGCTGCCTCATAATCCTTCATGAAGATGTAACTCCCTAGCTGAATTTCTCGTGTTCCTAGGATTCCACCTCCCCAAACTCCTGAATTACGAACACTCTGAAATTTTTGGACAACCATCCTTGTTGAGCTACATTCACAATGCTCCATCAACCTCTGTCTTATGACCCTAATAAGAGTATAATTCCCAAGATCCACAAACTCCCAAACTAACTAGGCAGCCATTAATGTTGAACTTCATATGCACTAGATCCCTTCTTGTCTTCAAATTGTGGGATTCTTTAAAAATTTAAAATATGTTTCTTCATTAGCGAAATCTTAACCACTTTCAGCATTCAATGGAACTTCAAGAATGGCTCTATTAACTTCATTTGGCTTGTCTTTGAGCTTTCCCTTGAGAATGTCTTTGGTCTCAAATTATGACAGTTGATACCAAAATATTTGTCTAATAGAATTCCTATTCTCTTGCCAGTAGTACCACCTAATCAATCTCCGTTTTGTCAAAATTTAGTCTGATCTTCTACTATAGTTTCTTGCAGCAAAAGATGTACAGTCTGAATGCTTGAATTTTCTACCTTCTATATACTTTTGCAAAAAGTGCGTTCTCTTTGAGGTTTACAGCTAAGAGAGCTGAAATCTTTATCAAGTTAGTCCGTGCCTTGGACGAATTTATCTAGACTGAGAGTCTAAAAATGTCATTGCTGTATGTTAGAAGACCACAACTGTTTATCAAAATGTATTTGGCATCCTCATCAATGGCTACCGTAGCATTGAATTCTGCTAGTTCATACCCTAATGAAAGGACCTGCAACTGTTGATTGTATTTTTGTGCCTTAGCACTTCATAGTGACTCTGTCATCCATCTTGAATCTAAAAATAGCAAAAATGTGCTTTAGCAGCAAAACTTGTGCATTAACCAGTAGTTTTTGCTCAAAAAACAATTTATTTTAGATAAAACACCAAGCAAATTTCTTTGGATGGATTTTTCAGAAATCTACGTCTTGCCATGTCACACTTTCAATTGTCCTTTAGCATAGACCAGTGAATGGCTTTATTGTGCAATCTGTTCAGTGTAAATCTTCTGAAATTTATTTGCATCTGTATGGTGGTGTTCTCCTTCCCATTGTACTCTTCCCTCATGCCTAGCATTCTTGTTCTTCAATTGCATTCATAACCGTATTTGTCAATGGTGTTTTCTCCTTGGCGGTGACTGTAACCTACCAAGCACTTAACTTGCTGGACTTGCCTATGTTCTTTGGAATCACTGTGAACAACTGGATATTGAACACCTTTGGAATCCGTCGACTATGCATTTATCAATGAATTCTGCTTTTCGTCTTTCTTCATAAATGCATCATGATAGTTTCAATGTAATTCCTTTGCCTTAAAACTCAAGAAACATCCCGTGCCCTCCCCTTATAGCGACTTAATTGTGAATGAGTAATGATCTGATATACTCACAGTGTTTGCAAATGTTCTATTGCCATAATGACTATATTTCCCTTTGGTGAGATGTTGATTTTTGACTGCTACTTCGTTGCAACCTGTATTTCTTGTACGAATAAATTCCATGTAGAGATCAAAGGTGGTTTTGAATCATAAGTACTTTGCATCGTCCTTGATAACTCGCTTTAGAACTATCATTTGTGCAGAGTTATTTCTCAATTCCCAAAGTCCTTTAAAATCCAGACGTGAAGGGTGTCTGCCTTACAACTTTGCACAGTCTCAACACGTATATTCACACATTAGCTCGATTATCTACAGTTCTGTATGACATCCAAATCACCCAAAAAATGGGTGATCTGTTGCTTCAATTTTTTATGATCTTCCTTCTCCATAATTCATACCCTGTTCTTTGGAGGGACTTCCTTAAACTCTACACCTCTTCGAACACTGACGGCTTTGATACCAATCTTGCCTAAGCCCCCTCATTGAGGTGAGAGTTGATGCTCAAGGATTACTCATTTCAAAAGAAAAAGTTAAATGCTTCCATGTATTAACAGTGTATATAGAGCATGGGCTAAGATAACCATGAAAAATACGTATACAAACATGGTAGGACATGTCAACATAGAAACTTCTGATCATGCGAGCAACACATGTAACATGTAATCTAAGGCACGAGCATAAAATGACTGTTAGTAGTATGTGTGATAACATTGTGAAAAATCAGTTAGAGATATAGACAAGTGACAAGCAAGATATAGAAATAAAACATGCAGTAGTAGGTACCCAAATAGATGTATCATATGTATCATGGTCAAAGAATCCCCCTTGACCAACTAAAGGAGTGCTCCCACTAATTTTGAGTTGAGGTATACCACCAAATTCTCTGAGGTGATAGGATCTACTATCTTTATTCTCCCAAGGAAGTAGAAAACACATTTTCTGGTGACTCGTTTAATATGAAATCTGAGAGAGGTCGCATTGTTTGTACAAACTTTGATGTTCTTAATCCACATTTCTCTAACTATCTTGATTAGATGTCCCTAACCTTTATTCTTCAAGAGATTGTCACTTTCAAACATGTAACCTTACAAGCCAATCTCACGGTTGTCAGGCTATGATACCTCTTTTGAACCCATCTGAAATGTTGCAACAATTTGGCACCCTTTATATACCCTTAACAACATTCATTTTTGTGTACCTCTACTAGGCTGCCCCAACCCTCTCAATCTTGTCGAAGACAACATGGTTAATGCTTCATTTTAGTGTTGAGGGTCTTCCAATTCTCCTTGTCAACATCCCAATTCATGAGGATAGATATGCATTACTAGTCTAAATTCTATCTAACTCTAGAGATTCATTAGCCTTGGGTGTCGGGCAAGATTCTAGGGGGAGAACCCTTCTTCCTCCTAGGATTGTTCACCCTGACACCCTTATCTCTAGACATTCCCCTATAGACATTATCGAATCTTGTAGTCTCACAATGATGGACGCTAATGTCATCAATCCTTTTTCCTCAAGCTCTACTATCGATGTGTGATAGCACTAGTTTCCGACCTTAGTCTCCATCTTTGATCTCCCTCAACTCATTGTTTCATTGAGGGTTCCTTCTCTCACGTGTATTTGTACTTGTACTCAGATAATATGGAGTTGTGTTCAGCCACTTTATGTTTGCCCCTACAGTTATATGTTTCATTATTATGATGTTTTTGCTTTTAGTTACTTTTTGAAACCAAAGTTTCTATTTACTTTAAGTACTTTTCCATTGCAGCTAAATGCACTTTCAAGCCCCATTGACCTACCCTTGTCATCTATGGACATTAATATGTCTTTTTCTTTTTTCTCTCTCGCTCTTCTTCCCTTCAATCTCCTTAATCACAAGGTTCTCTCAAGTAAAATTTCTTACCAGGGTCCAGGGATTTATGCCTTGAATGGATTAAGGGAAGGAAGACATTCTTGGTACAAATTTGTTATGTCACCGTTTGAAACTAAGTTCTTTGTAAGTAATCTTCAAAACAATCTCTAATATTTGTTATAAGAGAAATTATGCATCTGAATTCATTTGAAGCTGATAAAAACTAGTTTAACATTGTATTTTTTGTTTATCATTGCTTTTGTAATTTCGTGTACTAGCAAACACAAATCCTTGCTTGAAACTTTTGTTTTGTTGTTGTCCAACTAGACTGCACAGAAACGCCAAGTACCCCCCCTTACCAGGCCCAATACATATCGGGTACTGGTACACTGTGGGCTAAGATAGATATCGAATAGAAGGGGGTCCAATCTAGAGATCGATAGATCTATGGCCATGCCCCAAATAATGCTAGGTACTCTGTGGGTACGTACCCACATGGCTTTTTTAACTTTTTTAAGTGCAAAAAAATAAATAAAACTTGAGAGCTTTGACTGGAATTGAACCTTGGAAAGTTCGTGTGAGATTCAATATTGCCAATAGGCTCCGAAGGGTCAAGAGAGATGAAAATGATGAAATGTCCCTCTTTCTAAAATAACATTGGCGAAGACCCTTGGCCTATTTTGCCTACCCGACAGCCAAAGGAGAAGTATCGTCTTTCCTCAATTACCCATATCCACCTTTGGGGTTACATTGTATATACTGCATAAATGAAATTAAACCTTACGAAATTCAGATCCAAATACTTGAGGGCAACTGGTACTGTATTCGCAGAACACAATAACAAATCCATTTCATCTAGATATTAACTTAGATTATTAATTTGTTGTGGGATTTTACTCGTGTGAGTTTAAGTCATATCAGGATGACCTCTATGAGTAGCTGTTAAGTTCTGACATTTTTCCACATGTATTTTTGGTAACAATCACAAGGCAATGGGACCCAACTAGCACATAAACATCATAAGTATTTGTTAGTAGGGGTAGGAATAGTTAATTTAATCCACCGCTGTGGGCCAAATGAGAAAGAGGATGGAGGGTGAGAAGCCCAAAGCAATAGAATACATTCCTTGTTCCTTGCATGTACTAACAAATGCTTTCAGTGCTTGTGTGCTAAGTGGGTCCCCCTGCAATGTGATTATTACCAAAAAATAGACGAGGAAAAATGTCATTAGGGTAACGACAACGCACGGAGCTCACCTTGAAATAAGTATAATGTAAACATGCAAGGGTATAATCCCACAAAAAAATATGGTCTAATAAAATTGCTCACAAAAGCCTTCAATTACTGAAACAAATATTAAATTGACAAAAAACATATTTACCTCATCCAAACAAAAATTCATAATAGTCACTCAAGGTACAATATATCCCCAAGAAAACTTAATCTAACTAGATGCGTTGTAAACTTCTACAGAACAGATGAGAAGCTATGCTATAATTTTGTCATAGGGCATCCCAGTCCTTAGCTGTTGTCCAATATGCCTTACAATGTTATAGTTGTGTGGGCAGTGCAATCTATAAATAACATTACACTCATAATTAACTCAAGTTTTTTCCTTATGCTTCCATATCAAAATTCAGTTCACCATCTGTAATCTGAGCTAGCCATCTCTAAAAGCTTCAATAAATGCCAAAATGAAAAGGCGCCAATAAAATCTTAACCCTTCCATAGGACAATAGAGGCCCATATTTTATTATAGAAACACATCAATCAATGACTCCTAGGCCTGTGATGCATGTACTGGTTAGTGCAATAGACGCCCAAAAATAAGCAGGAAATTAACCCATTTGTCAGACTTTCAATATTATGATCTAGAACAGCCAAACAGAATTCAAGTTTGAGTCTACAGCACTAAGAAGAAGCACCATAAATTCAAGAACCCGGGTCTAAATTAAAACTGTAATACATGTCAATTAGTTATGGTGTAATGATAACAGGAACATTTGCAAGCTGATGACCCGAGTTCAAATCTACCTCACTGTAGTGAGGCAGCCTATAACTCCAGTGGACATTTGGACATGTGGTGTAATGGTTATGGAGTACATTCAATTGTAGCAGAGATTTTTAAATGTTAAGAATATCCAAGCTTACCCTGCATGGTACAAAAGGCAGCCCATACCGTCACCCGAGATTTTCAAAGCAAAACAAAATGTTCCAACTGATTAGTACAATAGACACGCAATAACCCACACCACATAAAAGGCAACCGCCATAACCTCGCACTAGAATTACCAAGCTGAAAAAAAATGCCTACTGATTATTGCAGTAGACGCCCAATAAGCAGGAGTCCAAGCCAGCATGAACATCCAAACAGCATTCAAGTTCGATTCCATGGCACTATGCAACAGAACTATAAATTCAAAAACCCTGGTCTAAATCAAAAATGCATTTCAAGGGGTTAAGGTGTAATGGTAATGAGGAAACTTGCAATGTCCATGACTCTGTTCCAAATCTCCCTCGCTATAATAAAGCGGCCTATAACTACAAATCATTCAGATGTAACACAGATTTACATTTCTTAAGAATGTGGTCGAAAGATGTCCAAAACCCTCGGCCGAGATTTTCTCAGCAAAAAAATGCGACAACTGACTGGTGCAATAAACACACACCATCCTCGACCAAGATTTGCTTAGCACTAGTGAGATAAACAGCCAGTACCCAATAAGCAAGAGTCGAAACCCATTTCCTCGGACTTTAAAATATCATGATCTAGAGTCTGTAGACCACCCCAAACATCATTCAAGGATCAATTCGTAGTACTAAGCAAAACAACCATGAATTCAAGAACCCGTGTCTAGAAAAGTATACATGTATTCAAATATTTGACAGCACCATATATAGGCATACAATAATGAGAACAGAACTATATGAATCTTCTTTCACGATATTTTTCTAAATTTAGACAAGTGAGCCATTCTAATTTAACGTTTTACTAAAGTGGGTGATTGTGCTTTACCTGGAGCGAGCTGCCAGTGGTGGGAAATCGAACAATGGCGGCACCAGCACCACAGGCGGAGGGGGCTCTTCCCCTGTGATCCAATCTCCAATCATTGAAAAGATGATTCCCATGCCTGTTTGTTCGAATATTTCTCTGATTTACTCAATTGATGTGAGCATCTTCAAATCGCATTCTTCCGCCAAAACTTGAAAGCGCATGAATGAAATTGCAGTACGCTGGTTTGCGGCTTTTATTTTTTAAATTTAATTAATCCACATGCACGGGATATGTCGTAGGTAGTTATGCCCGGTTTTCGTGCTGTGTGTATTTATCATAGCACACGAAGCAAAATTAACAAAGCGCTGGAAGAAAGGTTGAAGTAGTGGATTTCTTGGGCATCTTTTGGCGTTTGGATGTCTTGCTCATGTTTACCTTTGGGTCCCATACACTGTTCGGTCTTGTGGACGTCATTAAAAACTTTCATTCATTCATGCATTGTAGTGCTGAGTTTTTTTTTTAAGAGATTGGACACTAGCATTGGATTAAATAGTTTAATTAGTTTAATGGCGCCTCTATGAAGAAACATAGAGATTCAACGATACAAAGTATGTGAAAAAACTGAATTAGTGAATGAATGAAAGATTTTAATGATGTTCACAAGACTGAAGAGTCTAAGGGACCAAAAGAAACTAAGACATTAAGCTGAATTCAGAATCTTTGCAATATCAGCTCTCCTACTATGAATCTTGAGCACAAAACCAGTGATCCTTTTGTTTCTTCAAATAACTCATTTAGGTTGTCCACTTTTAAATCATTTTCGTATTGGATACGAATATCATCATATGTTGAACACTCCATAATGAAATGCCATTATGTTTCAATAACCCCTTTACTGCAGAAAAGACAAGTTCTTCTTTCCCAATCCTCTTTGACATTAGTCCATCTATCGGTTTCACAACAAAGATGATGTGATCCAGTTCTCAACTGAGCCACTAGAATCCTTGCCTTATCTTTGATAACTACCCCTAGATAAACTTTTTCATCGCGCTCCCAAGTGGGGTTAAATTCTTTTGATATAATGTGCTCTCTTACGACCAATCTGCTCTATCCACATGGTAGTCCTAAACTTCTCCATCACATAATTTTTTATTTCTCTGTTGTTGTTAGGGCACTCCTGAAAATTGATGTCTCATTTGTTCATTTATTTGATGTTTTGTTTCATCCAAGTTTTCTTTTTGCACTCTAAATTATCCTCTATAACCATTTTGGGCCAGCGATGATTGTGAGCACCTTCAACTAAGTAACTATGGGTAAGGGGCATCCACGTCGTCAAAGTCATCCAGGCTTGAACCCTTTGACTCTCTGTGTCGAGTGCTTTTTGTAATTACTGAATTGAATGGGAATTTGGAATGTTGCATTTATTAAAAAAATAACAAATTGTCTGGAATAGATAGAACGATTGGAGTGTGAATACTAAAATTATAATTTTATTTTTTTAAATGAAAATTCTTATTTTATTAATATAAGAAATTTTTATTGTTTATTGTTGATTGTACAAAAAAAGATGGGTAGAAAGAGTCGCGCTTCATAATGTTAAATACGTCGACCTAAAAAGGTCTTGAGTAAAAATATTAATTTAAACAATATAAGTAAAATTAATGTTGTAATTCTTTGAGGCAATATTTGGTCTTATCAATAATCACAACTAAGTCTTAGTTTTGCATGTTGATTTGTTCATCAGAGAATAACATTCTTCTCGTAAATCAAGATCACTTATGCATTCCATCAACACATTAAATTAAAACACGACCATGCACACACGACAAGATCATGCACAAAATTCAATCTCTTTCTATTTCATGTGTGTGATAAAAATATAATAGGGAGTTTACTAAAAATAATAGGAAAAGTTTGTTTCACAACAACAAACTAGTTGTCATCAAACAAACACTTAGAGTAGCTAATATGCACACACAAAATGATATGTGCATATTTCACTCAAAACAACTATCTCCCTGATTTGAGCTTAACTTTCAGGTTGGTGTAAACCAAGGTAAAACCACGTTGGTTAGAAAAGACTACAACCAATCTAGTCTGAACACGAACACACTAACAGCCTTTGTTAAACTCATAATTGGGGATAGATAGAAAAAAGAAAAGAGACAAATAGGTCCAAGCAATTAGGCCATATCAGGTACCCTTTTGCAAATATATAGTGTAACACTAAATCCAACTTACCAAAATGCATGAATGTCGAGTTGTTGTAACCACTGAGTCAAATAGGAATTGGTGCTTTATGCGAGGCTCACTTGTAAGAAGTTCACTGATTAAAAATTGGGAAAATGTGTCACTGTAAGGTTTCCCAAAAATTGGGGAAACAACAAAAGTGGCAAGAACTAACTTATATTAGAAGATGTCTCGCAAAGAAAATGACTCAATACTCAAACATAATGTTGAAGAAGGTGTTTGGTAGATGAAAAATCTCTATGGAACTCAATCTTGCACAAACGGTCAGGATACACTACTTAATCACTAGAAAAGAACCGACACTGTAGAAAATAGGCTCCTTATGAAAACAAGAATGTCATAGGTGTTGAAAGTGTAAAAGATTTCACTAAACTAAATTTGATCAACTACCTCGAGTAGATGTATCCCAAGGGAATAACGAGGAACAACACTGCAAGAATCAAGATTAACACACATCCCCCATAATGTTGACCAGGTGAAGTGATGTAAAATATGTATGAGTGGATGAAGTTGATTTAACAAAAACTAAATCTTAATCAGAGGAATAGACCAAATCAAAAATATCAAAAACATGCAATATATCAAAAGTACAATGACAAACAAGTGTAATCAACAAGAGGATAAGAGTGACTTAGCTAATAAATGACTATTTGGATTGGATCTGAGCTTCGAAAGATGGTAGAACAAGATCAATTTGGACCATATGTGCTTTGTCTAGAACAGTATCGCCTAGGTCTGGACAGGATTGCCTGGAGCTAGTGTCTAAAGTGGCCTCTAGTGTCATGGCGAGGTGTGCAAATATGGTTCTTTCAATGTTTGATAATGTCACCTTCACTTTGCTTTGTGTCGTATTCACTTTGTTGTAGGGTTCTCATATCGCACTTGTACCTACAAAGCAAACCCTAACTACCTACACAAGACTCAAGCACACATTATGTGGAATAAAATATGCATATGCTTGAGTCGAAATGACCTCAATAGTCACCGCAATGTGATTTTCATTGAGCATTGTACTACATTTTAGACTCAATGTAATTCTGGTGTGTGTGAGAGAGAGATAGAAATTGTGTCCCTTGGAGTTAGGTTGCCCTTAAAGATATGAGTTTTAGGGTACATATACAAGTTCGTGATTAGGTTTCGGGTGAATAGTTAGTAGGTTGTGTTGGCTCATTTGGACCGAGTATGATTGCTAGAATGCATGAGGATGAGTTGACCTAGCTAGCCTAGTTGATGGAACATTATGGTTGGATCTTCTTGGTGCCTTGAGAATCATGTTAGAAGTATGGAGAGAATGATTGGAGAATTCTTGGGTACTCACATGAGTTTCAGGGTGCAGATATATGTTGGTGACCAAGTTTTAGGTGTTCATTTGGATCAGGTATGGTTGTTAGGAGGTACGAGATTGAGTTGTGGAGCAATATGATCTCATGGATGTGTGTAAGAATATATATCATAGTGTACCGGGTATGTTAGGTCCTTTTTTAGTGTCTCTATGATGATTTATGAGGTATATTTTAGTTAAACCCTAGCCTTTACAGTGTAAAAACCCTAAGGGCTAACTATACAAGTCTCATTGGTTGGAAATACTAAGATATACTTGTGACATGGTGATTATTTGAGATGTTATTAGGGTGTTTCATGATGTTGTGGGAAAAAATTTCATGTTTTTATGATGATTGTATTTTGTCAAGACATGCCAATTTTGATGAAACAGGGTCAAGAAGGAAGGTCATTTCTAGCTCAAATTGGATCTTATGATGCTCACCCCTGAATTGTGTGCTTTTGCATGGGGACCCCTTTTTTATTTCAAGGATGTTTATAAATATGAGTCTATAAGGTTTCACAAAAATAATAAGGTCATTTCATTGTCACATTTTTATGAACGAATGTTAAGAAGGTAAACAACTCTTTATGTGTTTGAAACCCTAGCTCAAAATATGTAGGAGATAAATTTGATCCTAAGTGGTCATACTTCCTTGAGAATTCATTGATGATGATTGTATAATATAGAGGACTCCTCTAGGTTTCCATAAAGATATGATAGATTTTGTGGTGATGAGTGGACCCCACTCAAACAGGTCAGTTTCTGAAGAAGTTTAGTTTGGGACAAGGTTGTCCAAAGGAGTTGCAAACTAAATGATCATTATGGTGAGTATGTGATTTTTAATTTATTTCCATGATGGTTTTAGGTCATGGTGATGCATTTAAATGTTCAAGTATGCTTCATTTATGTTGACTGGTCAAAGGGCAGTTTTGTGACAGTTTTAGGCAGTTTGTAGAGATGAGCTTGGTTAAAGGCCTTCCACTTAGAGTTGGAAGGAGTTCTAATATGTTATGGAAAGATGATTTAGATATATTTCCATTTTTATAATTTTGGTCTCATGATGATTTATTTTATGTAGTTTCTAGGTCAGTTTGTGAGCAAGAAGGTTTTTTGCTTTTCAGGACAAGACAGTGTTTGCTAAAAGGTTGAGATGGTTGGTGCATGAAATGGATTGGTGATGCTTGATATCACCTATAAAGTGAAGAGGTATGAATTTTTCATCCATTTAATCCATTTGGATTTCTTTAATGTTTCATAAATGGTGGTAACTAGTTGCATTTGTAAAACTACGTTTTGGGCAGCATGTTTTGGCGAAGACAAAAGTAGTTGTGGTTTGAGCATGTGAATGTTTCATGATTTATATCTTGTTTAGGAGTGTTTTAAAGGTTATATGATTTCCATTTAGTGGTCACATTCCATATTTGAGTTCATGTTGATGGTTCTTGAGGCCCAAAGGTAAAATCAGGTTGTTGATAACAATTGTTTTGTAAAGGATATGAGCCAGTGGGCCCATTAAATGAAATAATTTGATTGGTTCAAGTAAATTAACCATGGATGATTTTTAAATTTAATATTTCAGAGCTTTAATAAAAATATTTTTGGCATGAGGGGATTTTTCTCATCCTAGTGTTGGGATTTTGAGGATTTTTGGTGTATGGTGAGTGGTTTTTGGCTAGGCATACCCACTTGGGTCATATGTGACTATTGTGGTGATTAATATGGGATGTTTTTAATATTTTTTGTCGAAATAAAGGAGGGAAACCTACCTATTTTTAATTTTAATGAAGGAGAGCTTATAAAAGTGAAGTTTTATGTGTTTTCGTGAGCTAGTGGAGTGAGTATGAAAAAGTGTGACCTAGGTATGATTGATTTGCAGGTGTGTGAGCATGATTTTTGAGATGATAAAGTGTATGATACATTCAGAAATGTTTTTAGATGTGTTTTTAAGGATTTTATGCTTTGAGAAGTGAACAAGGAGCTATTTTGTGAGAGTTTGAAGACCTGAACAAGGTTTTGAAGGAGTGTGAGCTAGATTTGTGATCTCTATCAGTTGTGTCAGAAAAGTCACATCAGATATATTAATAATAAGGTGGTTAATCATCTTGGGGGTGATGTATTAGTGCTTCACAAAACGAGTTGGTGTTCCTTTTCGGGTTGTCCTACTAAACTGGAGGTTGGTGCTCCTTGTGGGTTGGTGCCTCATTAAATTTGAAACATATCATTATAAATATTGTGTTTCAGTGGGTTTTTCTTCCCCATAAGGTTTTCCCACTTATATCTTGTGTCATTGTGTTGATTCTCTTATTCATGGTTGCATTTCATTTGATATTGTGCACACATGAATTTGGATAAGTGGTTTTGTGATTGTAATAAATCTGAAATTGATTTAATTTTTGATATCCACTTTTAAAATTGGATAGGTCCTTTTGAAGAATTTTGATCACTTAAAAACGATATTTATGACAAAAGTCATCATAATGGCTTCTCTACTAGCAATGCACCATTGTTTGATGGAACAAACTATGATTTTTAGAGTTTGAGGATGAATATTTATATCATGTCTCTAGGATTTGATGTTTGGAAAGTTTTTGAAGATCGCTATACTACTCCTACCACTCCTCCTAATAGTACTGCAGATAATAAGGTATGTGATGACAAATCAAGGGGTTTTAATGCTATTATACATGGTTTAGGAGAATATGAGGTGGGAAATTGCAAATCAAAAAAGAATCATGGGAGAAATAAAAAGTGTTTTATGAAGGTGACTCAAAGGTAAGAATTTCTACGCTTCAAACCTTTAAAAATTAGTTTGAGAGTCTTAAGATGAATAATGATGAGTATCATTGTTTCATATCTTCTTAGAGTTGACAAAATTGGTCTATAGCATGAAAGGGTTAGGTGAAGATGTGAAAGAAGAAGTTTTTGTTCAAAATGTTTTAAGGTCACTAAATCCTAGGTTTGATTCTAAAGAATCTATTATTGAAGAGGAAAAGGATCTAACTACTTTGAAGATGGATGAGTTACATGGTAATTTGACAACTTATGAGATGAGAATAGGTTATTCCAACCCATTCAATAGAGAAACGTTACTTTCAAATCTGAAATGAAGGCCAAATTCAATAAGGACAAAGAGGATGTTTCTGCTAAAATTGATGATGAATAAATCTTTACAATGATGGCTAGAAGGTTGAAAGTTGGATCTGGTAAGTATAGAGGTAAAATTCCATTCAATTGTTTCAATTGTGGTGAATTAGGTCAATTTTTTCTGTTAAGTGTCTTCATAGGCATGAAAAGGATGAAGATGTGTCTCATAAGGATGATCATGATAAGAAGA
This sequence comes from Taxus chinensis, assembly GCA_019776745.2. Classification (NCBI taxonomy): domain Eukaryota; kingdom Viridiplantae; phylum Streptophyta; class Pinopsida; order Cupressales; family Taxaceae; genus Taxus; species Taxus chinensis. Next base: position 437,466,996 of record CM034155.1, read on the forward strand.
ATCATAAGTTCAGTAAAGGTAAAAAGAACTTTAAGAAACTTGACTACAAGAATAATGACAAAAGAAATTTATATTCAAGGGAAAATGATGAATTTTATGATGTTATTAGTGGTGTTTCAGATTTTGAATCTGAATCAGATCATGAGGATATAGAAAATGAGGTATTGTTCATAACTAATGATGCAATGAGGTCTTCTGGTGAAGGTTCTTATTTGTTAGGATATTTTATATCAAGTTATTACAACTATTCTAATGAAGATGATGAGGATGAAATATATTATTTTAAGGGAATTCAAAGATAGATAAATCATGTTGAGAAAGAGAACAAGAATTCAAGTCTTTAGGTTAAAGAGTGTGAAAATCTGATTCATAAGCTAGAAGAAAAATACAAATCTAAAGCTGGTAAGAAAAATTAGTCAATCAAATTGTTAGAAGAGAAGGTAAAGTATCTTATCTTAAGTTTTTAGGATAAAGAAAGTGTGTGATCAAAATTTGAAGAAGATATAGAGTTCCTAAGGGATGAGCTAATAGAGGTTGGAAAGAATACTATGTTGTTTCAGATGTTTGAGAAAAGTATTAATGATCTAGATGATCTACTTGGAAAATAAAGAGAAGCAAGTTATACAATTGCTTTGGGTTTCAAAGAGGAATCTAAAGGAAAGTAATTTAAGCAAGAAAACATGATCCCAAGTAAATAGGTAGGTGAACATAACATCAAGGAAGAAAATAAGATGGTCATCATTGAGGACAATGAGAAGTATAAGCCTATTAGGAAACCTAATGCCGCAATGTATGAAAGAAATTTCAATGGATATTGTCATACTTGTAATGCATTTGGTCATATAGCTAAATAGTGTATAAGGTATTCTAGAGATACTCATACATGGAGATACAATATGAGTGAGCATGTTAAGAATTTTTTATACTACAAGTGCAATGAGGTAGGACATGTTGCTAGTGTTTTCTTGAATGATTCATCTAGTCATGTTGATGGTTAATAGAGGAAGAGTTATGTGGTATGTTACAATTGTAATGGATTTGGTCATGTTGCAAGAAACTACTATCATGACTATTCAAGGAAAAATGGGAACTTTCAAGGTCATAAAGTGCAAGGAAGTGGCTTTCAAAGACTTAGGATGCATGACAACAATCAAGGAAGAATGTGGGAGCCAAGAAGAAATCATAATGTTTCACCAAAAGGAGTTGATGGAAGGTAAGGTATAATTCATAGTTCAAATCAAATGAGAGAAGAAGGAGTTCTACAAGTGTCTAAGAGGGTTTGGGACTTCTTCAAGACCTTCTTTTAGGTATTTACAGTATTTATATGCCTTTATTATGCTTCTTAGAGGTATATCAGTTCATATAAAGCATTAGAGTGAGGGGGACTTGTCTAGGCATGAGCGTGTCTCCTCCATGATGTCAAGTGGTTAGAGTTGATGGAAGTGTCTATAGTATATGGTCTTAATTATGAATCAAATGGAGTGTTATGTGTTTTTCATAAGCTTTAAGTGCTTTAATCAAGTGTTTTTAAGTGTCTATGATGTGTGTGAAGAGATGTAGAGGTATCAAAAAGGGTAAGTCATGGTGTGAGTAGTCTTTCAAGTCTTGTGGTTATTCATTAGTTTTTCGCTATCATCTAGGGTGTGTTAAGTCAAAATGGTCTATGTCATTTGTTCTTTTGATGTGTTCATCGTGATGTCAAGTATCCTATTTATTTGAGAAGAAGGATTGAAGATGGTATGAGTCATCAAATGATGACTTGATCGGGCCACTATCTCAAGATGGTTTGTGGGAGTGCTCATGAAGTATGACTAGTGAAAACTAAGGAGGATCTAGGTATGTAATTATTGTTCATGTTTCAAAATAATGTCAAAGATATGCTCGTGACTATAGGTGGTGATTTTACAATGTTGGTGGTCAAGTTAGAGCTCTTGAAATCAAAATTTGTGCATTCTCGAAGTTTTTTTGTCTTGACTGGATCTAAGTGTTCACAAAAGGTGGTATGAATGAAAATTTGTGTTTGAAGGTCAAAATGGTGGAGTCTAGTGTTAAAAATTGGAACAAATCTTATAGAATGTAAGCTCTTTAAGATTCAAGTGGTTCTATAACCTAAATAGGTCTGAGGTTTTCGAAAATCATGACAGTTTAGGGAGTTAACAATGAAGGTGCAAGAAACCTAATTGTCAAAGGAATGAAGTTACAAAATGGGCATGTTTCCTTTTGTCACAGTCCTCAAGGTAATTGAAGGTGATTATATGGACAAATGGTTAACTGGAATAGGCGATATTTCATCATGAAATAATGAATTTTGAAAGTTATGCATAAAAAATCTATGTATCAAGGCTAGTGACTAGGGTATATAGTATTGAAGAGATGAAAATGGCTTGAAATATGGTCATGATGTTTTTGCAAGTTTTCCAATGCATGTTCAAGGTTATGAAAAGGTTACTTGGATATCTAAAGGTAAGTAAGGCTAAGTTGCAAAGTGTATTGACTCACTGAAGCATCAAATGCAGTGGCTAAAGTTGAATGATTGATTATATACCTGTAGGTGATCTTCTTATCTCAAACAATCTCTGAAAGTTTCTTGAGGTGAGTGCTAGTTTATCCAAGATCTAAGAGTGTTCTTATAACCAAGGTATATGGTCTACAAGGTCCATCTCATCCAAGTATGATAATATGAGTGAAGGAGAATACGGGATTGAGAACACGATGTGCTCGAAGATTGGTTCTTGTGCATCTACAAGCATGGGAGTTGGTATGCAACATTTTTTATGGGTCTGAGCTTCAATAAGTTAGTATATCCATGTGTG